>CM037631.1:52020527-52694048 GCA_015227895.2 Colaptes auratus
CCTCCTGACCATGTATCTATAGGAGTGTGGGAAGTGTCATAAGCAATAGCAGAGGGGCGGCGGGCTGCTGCAGTGGGAGGGCAGTGGGCTGCTGTGCTGTAGCTATGGTGCCAGCATCTGCAGCAGTTAGTGGGCAGGGGGTCTAGGTGGGGGGGTATCAAAGACGAGCTTTGTTTCTGGTAAAGTGCCGTAAATTGCTGCTCTGGCGGCTTTATGATTCTCCACTCTAAAGAGCTCTAAAGGGTCGCAGTATCACAGTATCACAGTATCACCAAGGTTGGAAGAGACCTCGAAGATTATCGAATCCAACCTGTCACCACAGACCTCATGACTAGACCATGGCACCGAGTGCCATGTCCAATCCCCTCTTGAACACCTCCAGGGACGGTGACTCCACCACCTCCCCGGGCAGCCCATTCCAATGGCGAATCACTCTCTCGGTGAAGAACTTTCTCCTTACATCGAGCCTAAACTTCCCTGGTGCAGCTTGAGACTGTGTCCCTTGTTCTGGTGCTGGTTGCTAGAGAGAAGAGGCCAACCCCTTCCTGGCTACAACCACCCTTCAGGTAGTTGTAGAGAGCAATGAGGTCGCCCCTGAGCCTCCTCTTCTCCAGGCTAAACAATCCTAGCTCCCTCAGCCTCTCCTCACAGGGCTTGTGCTCAAGGCCTCTCACCAGCCTCATTGCCTTTCTCTGGACACGTTCAAATGTCTCGATGTCCTTCTTAAACTGAGGGGCCCAGAACTGGACACAGGACTCAAGTGTGGCCTAACCAAAGCAGAGTACAAGGGCACAATGACCTCCTGCTCCTGCTGGCCACACTATTCCTAATGCAGGCCAGGAGATGCACTGCCTGGGCCTTCTTGCGCACCTGGGCACACTGGCTCATGTTCAGGCAGCTGTCGATCAGCACCCCAGGTCTCTCTCTGTTTGGCCGCTCTCCAGCCACTCTGACCCAGCCTGCAGCTGTGCATCTTGGACTTGTTGAATGTCATCCCACTGGACTCTGTCCATCTGTCCAGACGGTCAAGTTCCCTCTGCAGGGCCCTTCCACCCTCTAACTGACCAACATCTGCTCCCAACTTGGTGTCACCTGCAAATTTGCTAATGACTGTCTCAATCCCCTCATCCAGATCATCAACAAAGATATTAAAGAGGATGGGCCCAGCACTGATCCCTGGGGGATGCCACTAGTGACTGGCCTCCAGCTGGAGGTGGCACCATTCACCACCACTCTCTGGGCACGGCCCTCCAGCCAGTTCCTAACCCAGTGCAGAATGTTGCTGTCCAAGCCACAAACTGACAGCTTAGCCAGCAGTTTGCTGTGGGGGACAGTGTCAAAGGTCTTGCTGAAGTCCAGGTAGACCACATCCACAGGCCTCCCCACATCCGCCAGGCGGGTCACCTGATCATTGAAGGAGATCAGGTTGGAGAGGCAGGACCTGCCCTTCCTAAATCCATGTTGGCTGGTCCTGAGCCCTTGGCCATCTTTCAGGTGCGCAGTTATTGCTGCCAAGATAATCTGCTCCATCATTTTCCCTGGCACTGAGGTCAGGCTGACTGGCCTATAGTTTCCGGGTTCCTCCATCTGACCCTTCTTGTGGATGGGGACCACAATGGCCAGTTTCCAGTCATCTGGCACCTCACCAGTGAGCCAGGACTGGAGGAAAATGATGGAGAGCAGCTTGGCCAGGTCATCTGCCATCTCTCTCAGCACCCTAGGATGGATCCCATCCGGTCTCTTGGACTTGTGAGTGTCCAAGTGGCTCAGCAGGTCCCGAACTAATTCCTCATGGATTTCCAGGGCATTACACTGCTCCCTGACCCCATCACCCATCTCAGGAGGACACTAGTCCTGAACTCCTCCTGCCTTGCTGCTAAAAATTGAGGCAAAGAAGGTGTTCAGGACCTCAGCCTTTTCCTCATCTTCAGTCACTGTGTTCCCCTCCAAGTCCAATAAGGAGTGCAGGTTCTTCTTGCCCTCTTTTTAGGGTTAACATATTTGTAAAAATGCTTTTTATTATCCTTCACAGAGGTGGCCAGCTTCAGTTCCAACTGGGCCTTTGCCTCTCTAATTTTTTTCCTATATAATCTAACAACTTCCTTAAACATACCTCGAGAAGCCTCCCCTCCTTCCAAGGTGATACAGCCTCTTTTTTTTCCCTTAGTTCCTCCGGAGCTGCTTGCTCATTCAGGCCGGTCACCTTCCCCGCTGGCTCATCTTTCAGAACATGGGAACTGCCAGTTCTTGTGCCTTCTAGAGCTCCTGCTTGAAATAGGTCCAACCATCCTGACCCCTCGGTTCTTGAGGGCTGATACCCAGGGAGCTTTGCAAATAATTTTCTTAAACAGGCTGAAGTTTGCCCTCCGGAATTCCAAGGTGAAGGTTCTGCTGGTGGCTCCTCCCATCTCCCTGCATATTGAAAACTTCCCCATCTCATGGTCATTGCACCCCAGGCAGCCTCCCATGGTCACATCTCCCACCAGCCCTTCTCTATTGGAGAACAGCAGGTCAAGCAGAGCCTGACCCCTGGTAGGCTCACTTAACAGCTGCATCAAGAAGTTGTCCTCCATGCGGTCCAGGAATCTTCTGGGCTGCCTCCTCTCTGCTGATTAAGTTCCCAGCAGATATCTGGCAGGTTAAAGTCACCCACAAGGACAAGATCTGATGATCTTGAGACAGCCTCCAGTTGGTTATAGAATTTCGTCTGCCTCCTCATCCTGGTTGGGTGGTCTATAACAGACTCCAACCAGGATGTCAGATTTGTTAGACTGCCCCCTCATTTTAACCCACAGGCTCTCAATCCCTTCATTTTCCACCTCAAGTTCTGTGGCAGAGAGTGACTCCCTAATATACAGAGCCACCCCTCCTCCTCTTCTCCCTTGCCTGTCTCTCCTAAAGAGCCTGTAACCCCGCGTGTAGCACTCCAATCGTGCATGTCATCCCACCATGTTTCTGAGATGGTGACTATAGCATAGTCACCCTGGTAGACCAGGACTTCCAGTTCATCTTGAACTTGAGAAGAAGAGGCTCAGGGGCGACCGCATTGCTCTCTACAACTACCTGAAGGGTGGTTGTAGCCAGGAAGGGTTGGCCTCTTCTCTCTAGCAACCAGCACCAGAATAAGGGGACACAGTGTCAAGCTGTGCCAGGGAAGTTTAGGCTCGAGGTGAGAAGAAAGTTCTTCACCGAGAGAGTCATTTGCCATTGGAATGGGCTGCCCGGGGAGGTGGTGGAGTCACCATCCCTGGAGGTGTTCTAGAGGGGATTGGACGTGGCATTTGGTGCCATGGTCTAGTCATGGGGTCTGTGGTGACAGGTTGGACTTGATGATCTTCGAGGTCTCTTCCAACCTTAGTGATACTGTGATAGTGTGACAAAAAATCCACTTCTGTTAATCGTCATTAACTTTTATCCCAAAGGGGGTGAAATTCTACTATGTTTAACCACATAAGTTAAACTCTAGAGAGAAAATACCAGATTCCCCAGATATTATTATTGATAACACAAGTAAGGGGAAGAGTGACACACAAAACTCAGGACTGAGATAAAGATTTTTATGTAACATAAGATATCATAATCCTTATCTAATAATCTAATTAATCTATAATACAATACACGGCTACCTTATCTTAGCCTATTTGCAGAAGTGCAGTGACATACACAAGGAAAAAAAACCAAACAGCATAAAACAGAAAACCAAGACAGCAGCTACCTGACTCCCACACTTTCTGCTCCCATGTCTGAAGGTTCATCTCAATCCATGACAGAAATGTATTTATTTAAAATGTATTATAAAAATTGTGTTTAATAGGAATAATTATTACATAATTATGTTTAATTTATCTAATTGAAGTTTTACATGTTATTGAAATTATGTGCTTTACTTTTACAAATCAAAATGAAAGTGGTTTTCACCATGAGGACAATCAAGAAGTGGAGCCAATTGCTGCTGCCAGTTGAGCTTGTGAGTCAGGATTATTAGCAGACTAATGCCACTAATGGGGGTGTCTGTTACAGAGCACCTGGTCAGGAAGAAGAATTTCTTGATGAAGAATGGCAAAAAGCAAGCTCCCAACCTTGGATTTCAGAAGAGCAGTCTTTGTCCTGTTCATGCATCTTTTTGCTGGAATCCTATGACAGATGACCCTGGAGAAAAGAGTGGTCCAGAATACCTTGCTGATACTCATAAATCACCTTGTCCAGGTTCAAAAATGAACTGTCCTGATGAGTAGAAAATCAAGTAAATTTGTAAGGAGGCCTGTATGGATAATCAAAGGTCTCGTGACTAAATTAAGACATAAAAAGTAAACATACAAGAGATAGAAACATGGGCAGATGGCCCAGGAGGAATACAGAAACATTGTCTGAGCAGTGACAGAATTAGCCAAGTCAAAACCCACCTGACTCTGGCAAGGTACTGTTATGAATATGCCCTCAGAAATGAGCGGCAGAGATATCAATCCCTTCATTTTCCACCTCAAGTTCTGTGGCAGAGAGTGACTCCCTAATATACAGAGCCACCCCTCCTCCTCTTCTCCCTTGCCTGTCTCTCCTAAAGAGCCTGTAACCCCCGCGTGTAGCACTCCAATCGTGCATGTCATCCCACCATGTTTCTGAGATGGTGACTATAGCATAGTCACCCTGGTAGACCAGGACTTCCAGTTCATCTTGCTTATTGCCATGCTGTGTGCATTGGTGTACATGCACTTCAGCTGAGCTTTCGACTTCTCTGTTGACCCTAATCTGTGCCCCACTCTTTCATCTACAGAGGGACTGATTTCCTCACCCACCCCCTTCAGACCTAGTTTAAAGCCCTCTTAATGAGCCCTGCCAACTCTATTGAGGACTCTCTTACCTTTACTAGATAATTGCACCCCATCAGGACCCAGCAGGTTGGGTGCAGTAAAAGTTGCCCCATGATCGAAGAAACCAAAATTCTGCTGCTGGCCCCATCCCTGAGCCAATTGTTGAAGGCATGGGTTCTCCCATTCCTCTCAGTGTACACCCCTGCCACTGAGGGAACTGAGCAGAACACCACTTGAGCTCCTGTCCCATCAATCAATTGTCCAAGGGCCTTGAATTCCTTTTTAATCGCCCTGGTGCCCTTCTTGTCAATTTTGTCACTCCCATCTTGTATTACCACCAGAGGGTAATAGTCAGAGGGGTGGATTAACTTCAGGAGACTTTAAAGACTTTGGGAGTCTTTAACTAATCTCCACATTGTAAGGCAAGAAGTAGCAATTTGGTCTCCCCTTGTTAGCCCTTGGCCACGTTGAAACATCAAATGCCTTTTGCACATTACAACCTTCAGCGTTTTCTCTAAGCCATGAAAACAAAGAATCAAGTTTCTTTTCATCTTTTTCATCACTCCTTTTTCAAGATCTGAGTAAAGACTCTGACTATCGTGCTCTCTTCTTTTGACATCTGATTCCCCATTATGTGCTGGCCAAAAAGAGGCTCCAACACCCCCTCTGCCCCACAGCCCACAGATCTTATTTTCTTCAATTTCTTCTTTTTTTCCCCAGAGGTGCCTTTAATTTTTCTTTATTTTTATATTTTACATCTGGATGTTCACACTTTCATCACCTATGCTTAAGCTAAGTTGGGGACCATCACCAGGCACTGGCCACTCCTCCCAGTGGAAGACAGCTTGTAGCGAGTCTCATAGAGACAAACGACTTCAAGGAGACCACTTAATGACAGCGGTGAGCACCATCTCCACAAGCCAGTTGAAGCAAGTAGTTGTTGTTTATGCTCTGTAGTTGCTCAGGGTGCAAGTCGGAGTCATTATCTGTAGTTGCTCAGGGTGCACATAGTGGTCACCATTTGCTGTAATAAGGTTTTTGTGTTCAATCACCCTAGAGTCACTACAAGCACATCTTCCAAGCCAAGATGTTTCCAGGCAAAGACGTTTATTACGTTATACAGCAAGGTTATATACTCTTTAGAAAGCATAGGTGTCACGTCTTAATTGGTTATTTTCTACTGGGGTGTGTGTAATTAAAGCATACAATAGGTTAAAATAATAAAACAATATTCCAACACATCCAAGCAAATTCTGCCAAGTTTCTCCCTTCAGTTACAAGTTGTTTATATGCTTTTCTAAGTAGGAGATGAAACATAACTTTCTCTAATTTGAGCAACAGCGAATCTTCCCCTACAGTTACACAGAAGACCTACTGGTGCCATCAAAACTTGGTACTCTCCAAAAGTTGAATATAAACAGATTCAAAGACCCCATGCTTGTAATTTTTTTTTTATTTCCCAGTATAAAAATGCATTGCCTTTAAATTTTGCTGCACTTGGTTGCTTGCTATAAGACAGAGTGCAGTTATCAAACAAATTCAAACTGATGGAGTTGGTATCAATTTAATGTAACCTAATCACATGATACTGCTGAGAGAAATGAAACTCTGTTGAAGAGAACTGTATCATTACCTACCTAGAGATACACAAGCTTTCCCAGACTTTGTCCCACAGAGGGATGACACTAAACAGAAAAATACAAATAGTCAATATTCATAACCAAATACATCTAAGCTTGGAATAAGATGCCAATAGATGAGGAACATGCCAAATACACTGATCTGTAATGCTATATTAAAAAAAAAATATTAAGATATGGAAAAGAAAATGAACAAAAGACAGAAAAAAGAGGCTTATAACGTTAATGAGAAACATGGAGAAGTAGAAAAAGCCACGCTCCTTTCAAGATCATAATTTGGGAAGGATAATGCAACCTAGTTCATTCTGAATTGCAATTAAGAGACTGTGTTCAGGATAGACAAGGGACCAACTTGATTATGAGAGCTGCACAACTGTTCACAAGTCTGAAGACATGACAGTCTACATCACATCATTAACTTGGGTACTTGAGAGACTGAAGTCTCCTTGACCAAGGTGTTAAATCTGAGCTCAATGTTTTTTTGTCTGCAACACATATGTTTAGATTGTTTGTACTCCCATACTGATCTGAGAAGTGAATAATTTATCTTCTGTGTCCATATAGATAGTATTTCTTTCCTTTTTCAGTCTACCATCTTGTCTGGCATGGTGTGAAGTTATTTAAGACTAGGTTACATCCTTTCTTGACAATTTCTACTTGTCAGGAATGCTGTGCATACCTATAGCTCTTCCCAGCAAGATGATTTAAGAAGACAAATCAAGAACTTCTTATTGTATTTACCACAGTGGAGTATGAAAAAAAATAAATGTAGTTGTCTTCAATGAAATTTGGGGTGTACTGCCTTTCTGTACAGGATGTCAACACAATGCACGTTAGGTTGCAGTCTAAGCTGTCACTCTTATTTGACCTAAGCAATTAAACCAAAATTTGGAATTCTATAATCAAGGTCCCTGCAAAGAGAAACTGATGAATTATAGCCAGATTCTCAGCTTCCTGAACAAACCAAGAAATTCTCTTTCTCATGGGGCCAAACTCCTTTAAATGTACATTTAATCTAAAAGATGTCACTGCTGTGCCTCCAGGGATTTTATGGTTGAGTATGGAGATTCCCATCTGGCTCACCAGTGCCCTTCTCTTCTGCCTTGCCTTCACCCTCCCAGGGCTGTGCCTTATAGTTTCTGCTGGATTTAGCTGCAGTGATTGCAGAGCTTTTAGGCTCTAGCTATTTGCTCCACTCCTTCATCAGGCAGCATTGTCTTGCCCTCAGCTAGTGATGCTAGAGCCTGAAAATAATAATGTATCCACCCCTCTGTTCCGCTTCCACTCTCCTGTCACAGCCCCTTCATCCAATCTTGACACATGGTATTCAAATCCTCGATGCAACTCCTTCATTATCCCAGCTCGCTCTCTCTCAGGGCCGTCTCTCCCTCTCTGGTGCTGGTCAATGTAGGTGGTGCTTGAACTGGGCAGGGATGTGGAGAAGAATCAGGAATCAGTCTGTCTTTCAAAGGGAAAGAAAAGAATCAGGAACACTCCATTGCTGTAGGGAAGCAGGAACAGGTGCAGGTGAGATGACCCAGGAGCTCTCTGGATTGGTGTGTGGTGTGTATGTTGAGTCCTGGACGCTAGGCTGGTATTAAGCTAGGAGAGAAAAACTTAGAACAAATTATAACTATTCATACAGTGACTATAATACATTGATGTGTCGCCCCCTCTGAGTTCATCCCCTCTCAGCCAGAGTCACATTCCGCTGTGGGATACACTGAATGTCCCCAGTTTCTAACATGACCCAGTAGGTGTGACCAGGCCCCTCAGCCGAGACCACCCCTCAGGCTGATTTCCCCCACCAGCAGCAGGAAAAACCCACACTGACTTCTCCAGCAGGTTTTTCTCAGCAATCACAGGAACTCCATCTCCATACACTGTTTGCAGCGGGTCGGACTGGGCAGGACCAGCTCCGTTCACAGATCTTCTGCTGTTCACTAATCAAGTGGCTTGAGCTAGGTGTTTTTCCCAGTTCCTAAAGGTTCCACCCCCCATGGCTTTTAGGGTGGTCTTTAGCAAGCCATTGTAGTGCTCGACATTCCTCGCAGCTGGTGCATGGCATGGGATATGGTAAATCCACTCAATCCCCGTTCCTTTGTCACCTTATGAGGTGATTCTTGAAGTGGGTTTCATTGTCTGATTTAATCCTCCCAGGGGTGCCATGTCTCCACAGGACATGTCTCTCTAGGCCCAGTGGCATAAGGTACTGGGTAGGTTTCTGGCCACCCTGTACTTGCCTCCACCATGGTCAGTACATACTTCTTGCCGCTGTGAGACCGAGGAAGGGTGATGTAGTCGATCTGCCAGGCCTCTCCGTACTTATGTTTTGACCATCTGCCCCCATACCACAGAGGCTTCATGCACTTAGCCTGCTTGATGGCAGCACAGATGTCACACTCATAGATAACTTGTGAGATGGCCTCCATAGAGATGTCCACTGATCTGTCCCGAGCCCACCAGTATGTGACATCTCTCCTTGGTGGCCAGAAGTGTCATGGGCCCAGCGGGCTAAGAACAGCTTGCCCTTGTGTTCCCAGTCCAAGTCTATTTGGAGATTTTAGCAGCCAGATGTGCTTGGTGGTGTGCTTGTGTTCCTCAGTGTCTCTGCTCTTGGGGATGTGAGCATCAATGTGTTGCACCTTTATTGGCAGCCCGTCCAGGTGGGCAGCAATGTCTTTCCACAGGTCAGTGGCCCAAACCGGCTTCCCTTTTCTCTGCCACCCGTTCCTCCTCCATTCCTTCAGCTACCCCCACAAGGCATTGGCTACCATCCAGGAGTCAGTGTAGAGGTACAGCACTGGCCAGTTCTCTCGTTCTGCTATATCCAGGGCCAGCTGGACAGCTTTTACCTCTGCGTACTGACTGGATTTGCCTTCTCTATCCCTTGCTTCACCACTTGCCATTTTTCTTCCGTGTTACATGGAAGAGAGGTTTTACGATTTCACTGTACCCAGGAATGTGCATTTTCCAGAAATGCACAAGGCCCAAAAAGGACTGTGTCTCTTTCTTGTTCATGGGTTGCACCATAGTGGCTATCCCGAGGGATGTGGCAACAGTCATCTTGCCATTGAACACCCAGGAACTGGATCTCCCTAGCAGGCTCTTTTAACTGGCTTCTCTCTATGGCAAAGCCAACCTCCAACAGGGTATCAATTATCCTCTTACACTTCTGGTAAACTTCCTGTGCTGTCTCACCCCACACAACGATGTCATTGATAAACTGCAGATGCTCAGGGGCTCCACCTTTCTCTAAGGCAGTCTGGATCACCTCATGGCAGATGGTTGAGCTATGGACCCAGCCCTGAGGCAACTGATTCCATCGGTACTGTACTCCCCTCCACGTGAAAGCAAACTGTGGCCTACATTCTTCTGCAATGGGAATGGAGAAAAAGGCATTAGCAATGTCAGTTGTGGCATACCACTTGGCCACCTTCGATTCCAGTCTCATAGGCACCTCATCTGGGTCCGAGGGGAGTTGGCCATCCCCACATGTGTCTTAGATACCGAATAGTTTCATAGTTTCATAGTTTCAGTCAGGGTTGGAAGGGACCACAAGGATCATCTAGTTCCAACCCCCCTGCCATGGGCAGGGACACCCCACACTAGATCAGGCTGGCCAGAGCCTCATCCAGCCTGGGCTTAAACACTTCCAGGGACGGGGCCTCAACCACCTCCCTGGACAACCCATTCCAGGGCTTCACCACTCTCATGGTGAAGAACTTCCTCCTCACATCTAGCCTGAATCTCCCCACCTCCAGCTTCATTCCATTCCCCCTAGTCCTATCACTACCTGACAGCCTGAGAAGTCACTCCCCAGCCTTCTGGAAGGCCACAATGAGGTCACCTCAGAGCCTTCTCTTCTCCAGACTGAACAGCCCCAACTCCTTCAGTCTGTCCTCATAGGAGAGGTGCTCCGGCCCTCTGATCATCCTCGTGGCCCTTCTCTGGACACGTTCCAGCACCTCCAGATCCCTTTTGTAATAGGGGCTCCAGAACTGGACGCAGTACTCCAGGTGGGGTCTCACCAGAGCTGAGTAGAGGGGGAGAATCACCTCCCTTGACCTGCTGGCCACACTTCTCCTGATGCAGCCCAGGATCTGATTGGCCTTCTGGGCTGCAAGTGCGCATTGAGAGCTCATGTTGAGCTTCTCCTCCACCAGCACCCCCAAGTCTCTCTCCTCAGGGCTGCTCTCCAGCCAGTCCCTGCCCAGCCTGTACTTGTGCCTGGGATTGCCTCGACCCAGATGCAGGACCCTGCACTTGGTCTTGTTGAAGCTCATGAGGTTGGCTTGTGCCCACCTCTCCAGCCTGTCAAGGTCACTCTGGATGGCATCCCTTCCCTCCAGCATGTCTGCTGCACCACAGAGTTTGGCGTCATCAGCAAACATGCTGAGGATACACTCAATGCCACTGTCCATGGCACCCACAAAGGTGTTGAACAAGACTGGTCCCAGGACTGATCCCTGAGGGACTCCGCTTGTCACTGGCCTCCACTGGGACATGGACCCGTTGACAGCCACTCTTTGGGTGCGGCCATCAAGACAGTTCTTTATCCATCTGGTGATCCATCCATCCATCAAACCCATGTGTCACCAGCTTGGAGACTAGGATGTGGTGCGGGACAGTGTCAAAGGCTTTGCTCAGGTCCAGGTAAATGACATCAGTTGCTCACCCCTCATCTATTAATGTTGTCACATGTTCATAGAAGGCCACCAGGTTTGTCAGGCAGGATTTGCCCAGGAATGCCCTGTTCCATAGTTGTCTACCTAACTGGGGCCCAGGGCAGGTCGTCTCTTGAGCAGTACCGGCTCTTTATGACATTTAGGGATCCGGGCCCAGAGGGTTTGTGTTCCATCGAGTCTAACTCTTTGTCCAGACCAGCATCATGAGTCAGGAAGCCTAAAAGCTTCACCTCCCTCTTATCCAGGTCCACTGTGCCCACCCCCTCATCCCAGCACCTCAGGGCCCATCTTAGTATTGGCTCACCCTCTTTCCATGTGTAATCCAGATGATTTTGCCTTAGTTCCTTTCTGGGTAGAGATGTAACAGTTATTTCATGCTATGAATCATCTTCATCCACCACTGGTTTCTGTGAGGTGCTGGGCCCCACTGATGTGCCTTCCTCACTATCTGTGAGATGAATTTTGCCTTCTTTTCCTGCGTGTGGTGACCGGTGCTAGAGAAACTGTGTTGGCAGGGGCATCTGGGGTTAAGTGTGGAACTGCTTGTGCCTGGGGCTCAGGCTGAGATCTGCCACACTCGTTACAACCTAACCCAACCCACCCCCCCACCCCCCTACCCCCGCTCTGTGTTTACAGAGTGCTTAGAATGCCCACAGCAGACACGCCCCCAGTCGTTAAAGAGTGCAAAGGAGTGCGTTATCACCCTCCAAACAGCTCTTAATGGGTTAGCTCGTCCCCCACCCAACATGGTCACAGCAAATGCCCCTGTAAGGATTATATTTAAGCATATGGAGCATATTGCAATGTAAGGCAATTTTTCATCACAGGCATTTTTATCTACATCGTTGGTTTCATATCTTGCTTCAGGAAAATTCCCTGAGTTAGAGAAGTTGCCCCTGCCAGTAAAATTCAAAGAATTCAAGAGATACATGCCCAACTTAATTGGTAAAATTTTTATCCAGTTGAGCAGCATCTCTATCGTTAACCAGACCACATGGTAAGTTATTAATTTGTAGATACGAGTCCAAAAGATCCAGCCAAACACCCATGCAAAGGCTTGGACCATCAGATTCTTCAAAATCAACATTTCTACTTCCAATCCCTTTCTTTCAGACAAAGTATTACTTTCCAAATAAAATGTTCATTTCCAAACCCTACGCTGGAGTGCCAAAGATTGTGGTGGCTTGAGCTTTAACTGGGACTTAAGAGCTCAGTTGGGGGCAAAGCCGAGAATCCCTCCCCTGTTCCCCCGCTCCCCCTCCTCCCTCCCAAAGGAGAGGGAAAAAAAAAGAAAGGAGGGAGGGAGCAAATCCACCAAGAAATAATTTGAAGTTGTCTTGGAAGTAGAGAGGTAAAGAGTTTTCTTTGTCTATACATATATATATACATATATACATACATATATATATACATATATGTGTATGTGTGTATATATCTATATATACATATAAACCAGGTAAGGTTCACAAGGGCTAGGAACAAGGCTGGATGGGAGGGGATAAAAAAGCAAGAATATGAACCAGTCTCTCTGAAGAGGTGCAGAGGCATCAGGGAGAAGGATCAGGCCAGACCACGTGGAAGAGAACCAGGAAGGCAGCTGCAGTAGCTCTTGTCCAGGAAGGCAGGAGTCAAAAAGAAAACTAATGTCTGCAGTGTCCTCCCTTTTATACCCTAGCTGGGCAGGGAGTGGAACAGACTCAGTTTCCCAGGGGGAAAACACCCTGCAGGGAGGGCAAAGCACTTGCAAGCCCCCTCCGCCCCCCCCCCCCCCCCCGTTTTCAGGACACACATGTAAATGTGAATCACAAATGTAAATGTAAATTGATGGCTGGTTTAAGTTAATATGCCAGGTTATGAACTAGTACAGTTTCCACACTAACAGCTCCCAGAAGTAAAAACAAAAGCTCAAACAATAAGCTCTTCAGACACTTTGGTTCTGTGATTACATGATTACATATGAACACAAGATTAGAACCCTTACACATCACTTCTACAAAAACAAGATATGAAACTGCATTTGCCCACATGAATAACATGGCGTAGAAATCTCACGAGTGTCTTTGTTTTACCAGGGTGTATATTTAAGCTCAAGGTATTTTGGTTTACCTGAGCATATTGAGTGATACGCTGGTCCCAGACCTGCCAGAAATACAGAGAAAGAGAGAGGAGAGCAGAAATACAACTGACAGACCAGTTGTGAGGAGGTGACCACCTGCCACAGGGTGGGTGAAATGCCTCAGGGTTGCGGAACAAGTGGCTATTTATTAAGATGTATGTGAATGTTACAATTCCACTTTCTCACAGCCTGCCTCATTAAGTCCACTATTTTATCTTTATTTTAACAGGTGCTCTTCTCTCCAGCTGCCTTTCCCATCTGCTCCAAGGATACATCATTTGTTATCTTTTACTTCCATCCTTTCTCACACGGTTCGGGGGTACAACATCTCTTATCTCCTCCAAGGCCTCTGTGACAGGGTGCCCCAAACCCCTCTTCCCCTACTTCCATCAGTGGAGGTTTGAATGCGGGAAGACAAAGACATGAAATTACCCTCCCCTTCCCCCTAGGGACTTGGGGGGAAAGGTAAAATATGTGCCTACTCGTCCCACCAGGAGCTGAAGTCCCTCACGTGTATTCACCTGTGGTAGGAAGCCTGCGTTAGGATTTGGAACTGTGATTGTCTGGGTTCTTTGTGTCTAGTATATATTGGCACAGGACACATTGTCTAGGAAAATCTTAAATAGAGTGACCAGAAACACCTGCAATTGCACCATTTATTGTAGCAGGTTGAGAGACCAATTCTCCCATCACAAGCAAAAGAAAGACTCAGACAAAACGGACTGCAAAAATGGTGGAAAGTTTAAATGGAAAAACAATGAAAGTTTTACAGAAATCCACAAGCACCATGACAAAGAGAGAGAGAGATCCCAAAACATACCCAAGAACATCCCATCCCCACCTGGGGGTACACTCAAAATCCCCTCAGGGCTCTTTCTTCTTCCCCAACCCAACCTTGGGCCTGGGCAGGCCCGAGGGAGGCAGCTCACGCCATTTTACCTAGGCAGCAGCAAGGGAGGAAAGAGAGCGAGAGGACCCCACACTTGATGTTTTATAGGGGAGCAGGGAATTATGGATGAAAGACCTGGCTTCCTGTGACCACCCACTGGTCTGGGCCCCCTTTTGGAACCTCCCAGGTGTGGCCTGTGCAGTGGCATCCGGGCCAGCACCCAGCCTAAACCACCACACGCCACTCCTTATTTCATACCATAATACCTGCACCCAAAACATATCCTCAAATTAGAACTCTTCTGATGACATGTCTAGCGAAAGTCCATGTCTTCATCTGGGCATCCTTCCACACAGTCTCTCATTCATGCTCAAGTATTAGTCCATTCCAGTTCTTCTTCCTCATATGATGGAACCTCCCAGTGACACAGAGTGTCACTGTGAATTCTTCGTGGACTTGTGGGACATCGTGGTCACCTGGAAAAACCTCACAACTTCTCAGCCAAGCCTTTTTTTACATTTACATTTACTTGTGGCAATGCCAGCGAGAGTAGTGTGAGCAATCGGGCAGTGTAGGCTTAGAGCCTGACATGGTGGTAGGCCATGCTCAGCATAAGTGCAAAAGTTGCTAGCAGTGTAGCAAAACAGTGCTGTGCCTGCAGCACCAGGGCAGCACACTGTGCGGAGTGGCACATTGACCCCATCCTCCGAGCCAGCTTTCCTCTCCTGAGAGGCCAGTGCAGCATGGGCAGAGACTGCTGCAGCGGTGGGTATTTTCAGCAGAGGGAGGGAGGTGTCGAGTCACGAGGGCTCATTCCTGAATTGTTCTCCAGTTAGGTCACGTGGCCAGGGATAGGGATGGTTGTAACTTGCCACAAAGCTGTTTTCAAAAGATCTGTGTCCACCCAGACTGAGGTCGAACTCAAGTAGGCAGGTGTCTGTTGTAATATAATTATTCTATTACCCTGAGCACAGCTTCCAGGACAAGATGTAAGCAGGCAAAGACGTTTATTACATTATACAGCAAAGTTATATAGTCTATCAGAAGGCACATGTGGCACATCTAAATTGGTTATTTTCTACTGGCATGCGTGTAATTAAGGCATACAATAGGTCAAAATAACAAAACAATATTTTAACACATCCAACCAAATTCTGCCTACTTTTTCTTCTTCAGTTACAAGATGTTTACATTCTTTTCAGAGTCAAAGACAGGCAACTGGCTGCAGAGAGTGCTGGAGCCTGGCACCTGAAATGGAGGGCAGTGGAGATAACACCTGCATTGGGTGTGAGCAGCTCGATTATCTGCTTAACCTACTGGCTGAACTGAAGGAAGAAGTTGATAGACTTAGGACAGTATGGGAATGTGAAAGGGAGTTGAGGAACCAGGTTCTGCAGACTCCCCTAGCAGAGGGAGGTGATCCAAGAAGCAGCAGGGAATGGATTCAGGCCCTTGTTAGGAGAGGCAAGATAAAACCCTCACAGCTCCTCTCACCTTCTCAGCTGCCCATGCAAAACAAATATGGGGCACTGGAAGTTGAGGGTGAGGTGATTGAGAAGACAGAAAACACACCATCCAAGGTGTTGCCTAAAGCACAACAACCCACCCCCAACATCAGGACTTGTTCCCTTAAAAAACAGAGCAGGGCAATTGTTATTGGTGATTCCCATCTGAGGGGAACAGAGGGCCCCATAAGTCCACCAGATCCTTCCCACAGGGAAGTCTGCTGCCTCCCTGGGGCCCAGGTCAGAGATGTTACCAGAAGGCTGCCGAGTCTGGTACAGTCCTCTGATTACTATCCCTTGATAGTGTTATGAATATACTGGTGATTCTGTGATTTGTGTTAAAGGTAGAGAATTCAGAGTGCACTGGGACTGTGGGTCAGGAGCTTGCAGGAGCCTGTTTTGAGGACAAAGGGGGAGCTGCATATTTTACAGACTTAAACAGAGACAGTGTGTTTGGCTAATTGGAGACACCAAGGCTGAGGAGAAGAACTGAGAATTTGTTTTCTTTAGATAAGAAGCCTGGACAACTGAGCATGCGTGCAAGTAGATACTTTGACCCTTACCACACTTAATGTAGGGAGAAGGGATTTGATCACCTATTCTAAGACTCATTATCACATGCCTGTCTTCTATTTAGCATAAGTTTGTTTATGTAGATGATGTAACTATATAAGATGAAGAAAGATATTGTAAAGCTGCTGTGGAGGTGGAGTTTTGTCTCCTCTCAAGCCCAGCGTGCTGCTTTTATTGCCTTTTATTACCTTTTTAAGATCTTTTAGTGCCAATAAAACTGTTACCAAAAACTTTTACCTAGAGTCATCTATAACAATAGTTATGCAGGTGGGGAGCAATGAGGTTGAAACCAGAGGCACCAAGGCAATCAAAAAGGACTTCAAGGTTCTGGGAAAACCAGTTGAGGGGTCAGGGGCACAGGTAATCTTTTCATGAATACCCTTAGTTGCAGGAGGAATGCTGAAAGGAACAGGTCAGCAGCTGTAATCCACAAGTGGCTCAGAGGCTGGTGCCGCCAACAGAATTTTGGGGTTTGTAATCTTGGGGTACTTTCTGTGGCTCCGGGTCTGCTAGCAACAGATGGAGTACATCCATCCCAGAGGGGAGAAAGATCCTAGTACATGAGAACAGCCTATCCCACAGGGGGAAAAGTGTTCTAGGAAGGGAGTTGGCAGGTGTCATTGACAGGGCTTTAAACTAGATTTGAAGGGGGATGTGGTGAAGGCACATTCTGCTCAGATACTAGATCTGGTCCCAGCATGGGGACAGGTTTCCCTCCTTCAGGAAGAAGACAAAAGCCAAGGCATTAGCCAGGCCAGCACGCACTCAGCGCATGCAGTGCTTGTGCAAATACCAAGTATGGGCATAATTCCAGCTTCACACTTTCTATAGGCTGAAGCCAGTTGTCTATGAGAGTGCCCATTGGTCAAACCCAGCCTCGAGGAATCTATAAGTATTAACCCTGTTGGTAAACAAGTCGCCCCCTCTTTCACTTTGTACTTGCTCGAGAGAGCAGCTCTCGAGCCACAGCCTCTGCCATTAAGCTTGTTGTTGTTAGCTTCTATCATACATGCACGCATACTGAAGCCTCTGCATTGTGAGAAGTATTGTGATCGTGAGGATCACCCTAGAGGGAGGACCTTCACTGAGCCCGAGAAGCCAGTGTCGTTACAGCCAGACGTACCGACCGGGAGACCCCATCGTGCTACCGGAGGACTGGACCAGCCCCTGAGAGTAAGATCTGCCCAGCTGTCGGGGGAAGGGACTTGATCGAGACCTAGTCCGCATATACCTAGCCCTGCCATAGTGGGAGAAGAGCCGCCACGTGTGCCGCTCTGAGCCCTGTAAATCTCAGGGAAGACTTAAGTATTGTTCGTGCCTGTACTGCACCAAACCCGGGACTACTCCGAGCGTCCCGCTGTTCCTTTAAGCCCAGTAACAGAGAAGCCGCAGCCCAGCACAGCCGCATTCTCTCACCAAGGCTGTTTACATCAGCCCTGAGACTCATCGCCCCAGGGCCGACGCCACGGGCCGAACCCGACCAGGACCTATCCCTATTGTCTGGAGGGAACCGACCGAGTCCTGAAGGGAACCTGCTTCCGAGCTAAGCCCAGGTTCCAGCATTCCCTCTCCACTGCTGCGGAGAGAGGAGACAGTACCCAACACCACCGTCCAACTCGACTAGGAGCCGGTCCAGCGGCAGAAGTCGGCCGGACCTCTACCTTGCTACAAACAACAGCTACAGAGTATCTTCCACGTGCTTTCCATCCCTAGCACTCAGTTCAAAGGATCCGCGTGTAGCAGAGTAATCGCTGATGCACAGAAAGATTGTAATATTGCTGTATATAGCCAGAAGCCGCCCGCGTTCCGCCATCTAGTGGCCAAGCGGCAGAACTGCACCCTTCATTACATAAAATATAGAAATAGTCTGTAGATAGTTTAATTAAGTTCTAATCATAATACTAAGCCACTTATGGAATGTATTTCACGAACGTGCACTAGAACATGTATATAACTTGTTGATTCATCGGTTATTAAGAATTTGATATTAAAAATAATATTTTCATAATTCATATTTCATATTCATAAATTTAATAACCTCTTCACAACAGGGGAAGGGGCTGAAACCACTACCCCCAGACAGGAGTCTGAGGGCAGTAAGCTGGAGTCAGGGGTGAAACCAGCAGCACAGCTGAAGTACATGTACACTAATGCACACAGCATGGGTGCCTTGGTCTGGAGAGGGAAAGAGATTCAGTTCTTTTGAATATTCCCGTGTTATGAAATTAGAGGCACAAATGAGGCCAAAATATCAACAGCTAGACTGTTTATTATGCAAATAAAGTGGATGGATCAGAAGGGAAGAGAGAGAGGATAGAGAGTGAGAGGGAGAATAGGGAGAAGAGGAAAGGAATTATATTACCACACCCCGCAACCCCCAGACAGTTTGAGTCTGTGGAGGAACGGTGCTGCAGCTTTGGATGTAGAGGAAATGTTGGGTCTGTAGAGGAAGGGTGCTGCATCTTTGGCTGTGTTGTCCTCTGAGCAGCCTCTTCAGCTCCATGAGTTGCAGCAGGCAGAACTTAGGACACGGAGAGAGGGTTCCTCTTGGTCTGCTTCTTCCAAGCTACACGGAGATGTCTCTGTCTCTGTTTTTCCTTCTCGGTGGCATTGTCCAGGTCTTTTCTTCTGGTGTTTTTCTTCATCTGTGTTTTCCTTCTCCTGTGTTTTTCTTCTACCGAGACAGTAGTCACTCAAGTCTTTTTATACAGTTTTAGGTTGTGTTAAAATATTGTCCCCCAGGAAATTGTCCTTAGGTAAGAGTCCAGGTTCCCCAGGAAATCTCCCTGTGTATTCCACTGTGTTTGGACAGGGGTCTGGAGGAAGGGGGAGGGGGATCCTCCACCTCCTCCTTCTCCATTTACCTGCCCACACACCCAATAACCATGAGGGGCCATTTGGTGAATCCACTGTCTCACCATCCTCCCTTTCTGGGGTACCTGCTGGGTGGAGATGATCTTGTTTTATGCATATTCCTGAAGGTATCGGTAACAGAGACCTTGGTCCATTGTTGTCAGGCCAGCTGTAGTCCAGTGATCAATCTTTATCCTTGCACATTCCCCATACAATAGAATAAACCAGGTTGGAAGAGACCGTCAAGATCATCGCGTCCAACCCATCAACTAATCCAACCCACCTAAACAACTAAACCATGGCACCAAGCACCCCATCAAGTCTCTTCCTGAACACCTCCAATGAAGGTGACTCCACCACCTCCACGGGCAGCCCATTCCAATGGGCAATCACTCTCTCTGTATAGAACTTCTTCCTAACATCCAGCTGAAACCTCCCCTGGCGCAGCCTGAGACTGTGTCCTCTTGTTCTGGTGCTGGCTGCCTGGGAGAAGAGACCAACCTCTGCCTGGCTACAACCTCCCTCCAGGTAGTTGTAGACAGCAATAAGGTCACCCCTGAGTCTCCTTTTATCCACGATAAGCAACCCCAGCTCCCTCAGCCTCTCCTCGCAGCGTTTGTGTTCCAAGCCCCTCACCAACCTTGTTGCCCTTCTCTGGACACGTTCCAGCAAGTCAACCTCCTTCCTAAACTGAGGGGCCCAGAACTGGACACAGGACTCAAGGTACAGCCTAACCAGTGCAGTGTAGAGGGGCAGAATGACCGCCCTGCTCCTGCTGGCCACACTCCTCCTGATGCAGGCCAGGATGCCATTGGCCTTCTTGGCTGCCTGGGCGCACTGCAGTCTCATGTTCAGCCTACCATCAACCAGTCCCCCCAGGTCCCCCTCTGCCTGGCCACTCTCCAGCCACTCTGACCCCAGCCTGTAGCACTGCATGGGGTTGCTGTGGCCAATGTGCAGAACCCCGCACTTGGATGTGTTAAATCTCATGCCGTTGGATTCTGCTAAGAGTCATTCCAGTGGCTCTGTCCAATACACATCAGCTATTGTCTGGGCAAGCAGCAAAGGTGATTTTATCTTTGTTGAGACATATCAGAACAGACAAGTTTTAGTCTCTCACAATGGGTAACTAACAAGAGGAGCTAGAAGCCTTGTTGCAGCAGGAAAGATTTGATGTAGCTGCCATTAGACAAATGTGATGGGATGCCTCTCCTCACAGAGCTTGTGCCCCAAACCCCTCACCAGCTTTGCTGCCCTTCTCTGGACATGTTCCAGCAACTCAACATCTTCCCTAAACTGAGGGGCCCAGAACTGGACACAGTACTCAAGGTGTGGCCTAATCAGTGCTGAGTACAGGGGCAGTCTAGAAGGTTGTTAGAGTGTATGTAGGATAGATACTTATCACAGCTGCTGTGTAAGCCTACCGGGCTAAGGCTTTGCTTGACCTCCATTTTACAAACAGAGAAGGGCTAGTGGGAGATGTGGTGGTTGGAGGCTGTCTGGGGTCCAGTGACCATGAGATAATTGATTTTTCAATATGCAGTCAAACTTAAGAGGGCATAAACAAAACCTCCACTCTGGACTTCCAGAGTGTGGGCTTCAGATTACTTAAGGAACTAACTCAGAAAGGAAACAGCCCTTAAAAACAAAGGGGTCCAGGAGGGCTGAACAAACTTCAAGAAAGTAATCTCTAAGGAGGAGGAACATGCTGTGCCTATGTGCTGGAAGATGAGCTCTCAATGTGCACTTGCAGCCCGGAAAGCCAATCAGATCCTGGGCTGCATCAAGAGAAGTGTGGCCAGCAGGTCCAGGGAGGTGATTCTCCCCCTCTACTCAGCTCTGGTGACACCCCACCTGGAGTACTGCATCTAGTTCTGGAGCCCCTATTACAAGAGGGATATGAACGTGCTGGAAGGTGTCCAGAGAAGGGCCATGAGGATGATCAGAGGGCTGGAGCACCTCTCCTATGAGGACAGACTGAAAGAGTTGGGGCTGTTCAGTCTGGAGAAGAGAAGGCCCCAAGGTGACCTCACTGCGGCCTTCCAGTATCTGAAGGGGGCCTACAAGAAGGCTGGGGAGGGACTTCTCAGGCTGTCAGGTAGTGATAGGACTAGGGGGAATGGAATGAAGCTGGAGGTGGGGAGATTCAGGCTGGACGTGAGGAGGAAGTTCTTCACCATGAGAGTGGTGAAGCCCTGGAATAGGTTGTCCAGGGAGGTGGTTGAGGCCCCATCCCTGGAGGTGTTTAAGCCCAGGCTGGATGAGGCTCTGGCCAGCCTGATCTAGTGTAGGGTGTCCCTGCCCATGGCAGGGGGGTTGGAACTAGATGATCCTTGTGGTCCCTTCCAACCCTGACTGATACTATGATACTATGAGCCGCCGGGGTAGACGGCTGGCCTGCATGTGCAATGAGCTTCTGAATGAATTAACAGAAAATAAGAGGGTCAACCACCTTTGGAAGAAAGGTGAGGTAACCCATGGAATGTTTAAGGATGTTGCTAGGTCATGTGTGCTCCTGTCCAAGCCATGGGCTTCCAGCTTGGCCAGGAGTTTGCTGTGGGGGACAGTGTCAAAGGCCTTGCTGAGGTCCAGGTAGACCACATCCACAGGCCTGCCCCACATCCACCAGGCGGGTCACCTGATCATAAAAGGTGATCAGGTTGGTCAGGCAGGACCTGCCCTTCCTAAAGCCATGCTGGCTGGGCCTGATCCCTTGGCCATCCTGTAAGTGCTGTGTGATCACACTCAAAATGACCTCTTCCATAATCTTGCCTGGCACTGAGGTTAGGCTGACAGGCCTGTAGTTCCCTGGCTCATCCAACCGGCCCTTCTTGTGGATGGGCTCCACATTGGCCAGCTTCCAGTCTTCTGGGACCTCTCCAGTGCACCAGGACTGCTGAAAAATGATGGAGAGCGGCTTGGCCAGCTCATCTGCCAGCTCTCTCAGCACCCTAGGATGGATCCCATCCGGTCCCATGGCCTTGTGGGGGTCCAAGCAGCTGAGAAGATCTCTAACTATCTCCTGAAGCAGCGGGAAACTATGCAGCTCTCTGGCTCCTTCTGCCAGCTCTGCAGGCCAGCTGTCTGGAAGACGTTCTGCCCTGCTAGTAAAAATTGAGGCAAAGGAGGTGTTAGGTAGCTCTGCCTTTTCCTCATCTTTTGTTACAACGTTTCCCTCCATGTCTACCAAGGAGTGGAGGTTGTCCTTGCCCTTCTTCTTGCTATTAATGTATTTATAGAAGGACTTTTTGTTGCCCTTCACAACAGAGGCCAGTCTAAGTTCTAAATGTGCTTTTGCCTCCCTAATTTTCTTCCTACATGACCTAGCAACATCCTTAAACATTCCATGGCTTGCCTCACCTTTCTTACAAAGATGGTACACCCTCTCTTTTTCCCTTATTTCTATTAAAAGTTCATTGCCCATCCAGGCTGGCCGTCTGCCCCAGTGGCTCATCTTCCGGCACGTTGGCACAGCCAGTTCCTGCACCTTCAAGAGTTCTTCCTTGAAGTAGGTCCTGCTCTCCTGGACCCCTTTATTATTAATGGCTGTTTCCCAAGGAACCTTCTGAGTTGGTTCCTTTAGTAACCTGAAGTCTGCCCTCCGGAAGTCCAGAGTGGAGGTCTTCTTGCTGCCCCTCTTAGCTTGACTGAATACTGACAATTGAATTATCTCGTGGTCACTGGCCCCTAAACACCCTCCAACCACCACATCACCCACCAGCCCTTCCCTATTGGTGAAGAGGAGGTCAAGCAGAGCCTTACCCCTGGTAGGCTCACACAGCACCTGGGTTAAGAAGCTGCCCTCCATGCACTCTAAGAACCTTCTAGACTGCCTCCTCTCTGCTGTTTTGAGATCCCAGCAGATATCAGGCATGTTGAAGTCGCTCATGAGAACAAGGTCAGGCAATCTTGAGACAGCCTTTAGCTGCCTATAGTATGCTTCATCAGCATCTTCCTCCTGGTTGGGTGGTCTATAACAGACTCCAACCAGGATGTCTGCCCTGCTGGTCTTCCCTTTAATTCTCACCCCCAAGCACTCAACCCAATCGTCCCTGATCTCTAGCTCAATGGCATCTAGTGCCTCCCTGATGTACAGGGCCACCCCTGTACCCCTTCTTCCTTGCCTGTCTCTCCTGAAGAGCTTGTAGCCATCAATTGCAGCGCTCCAGTCATGTGAGTCATCCCACCACGTCTCTGTGATTTCCACTACATCATATCTTTCCTGCTGCAAAAGGTCTTCCAGCTCCTCTTGTTTGTTACCAATGCTACATGCATTAGTGTACATGCACTGCAGCTGGGCTGCTGGTTTCACCTCTAGCTCTAGCTTATCACCCACAGACTCCTGCCTGAGGGGACTGGTTTCAGCCCCTTTTCCCTTCAGCCCCTTTTCCCTTCAGCCCCTTTTCCCTTCAAAGCTAGTTTAAAGCCCTGTCAATGAGACCTGACAATTCCCTTCCCAGAATCTTTTTACCTTTGGGGGATAGGCCATTCTTGTATACTGTGACCTTTCCCCTCCTCTGGGGGATAGCACACAGTTGTAGAATAAATTATTCTATTTAAACTCATCCATTGCCACTTATATCTTTTTATTATCAATTATCATGTCTATTATAATAAAGTACTAATTATAATAGTATCTGATAATTACTATATGCTTATCATATTTATTATTATTGCTTATCAGCTGATATACCTTGTTATAATTACTACTTGAGTACTCACTATACATTATGCTTACTGTGAAAACTTAGCTACTAAAAGCATCAAAATAACAAATCTTTAAATTACCTTACAATCAGAAATGAGGAAACTTAGCACTGTTGCTTTAAATCAGAACACAATTTAGACAAGAGAGTCATATCAGAAAGAGAAGGGGGGGACAAAGTGGGGGAAGGAACTGACAGTCACAGCAAAGCCCTCGTAGCTAAAAGGGGGAGGGAGGATGCCTTCTGAATTCACAGCAGCTGCCCATCCAGGCAGCCTCCAGCAGAAATGCAGGATTCCTCGATGGCACAGAGAGTTCCATGGGAGCTGATAGCTGCAATTTTGAGCTTAATTGATGGTTTTGAGCCTGAAACTTGATATGATTAGAGTAAACACCATTGTTTCTTCTCCACTCCATATTGCTGGATGTTAGTGCACACAACTTACAGCAGCATTTCTTAAAATACACAAAAGTATCTGGCAATCAGTGTTTCTCATTTTCTTCTCTAAGGTAGGCATTGCTTTAATTTCTTCAGTCTTACTTTCTTTCTTGGCATAGTCCCAAAACTCAGTTCTGATTTTACGCCAGATCCCTGGATCATATACTGTTCTTTTTGTGAGAGGAGTGGTGGTCAGCAGCTGAAAAAAGCATCTGCTGAAAAGCAGAGGTACTGATAGATCTCTCATGTTGCTTAAAGAGTTTCTCACATGCTTCTATGACAGTTATCTTCTCCCAAGTCATACTTTTCACTTAAAATGTTGCTTCTGTCCACAATTAAGACATGTTGGAGAACTTTTAAGAGTTGTGGCAAATTTGCCAGGTTGAGGCTGATGCTGAGATAGGGGGGCTAATGGCAGGGGGGGTAGCAGGTTGCTGTTGCTTCTGGTCAGGTGCCAGCACCTGCGTCAGCATCTGCAGCTCTTTTTTTGAAGATATGATTACTGAGTCCCGGTATTGATTTACCTTATTTTATGTGCAACAAGGAAGTTGCGAGCCCCAAGGATTACCCCAACTGGTCACTTCTGCTTCACAGGTCTGTGGATTCTCTTCTTTTTTCAAAGGTGTCTCTAATTTTTCTTTCTCCATGTTTTTCCCTTATTTTTTTTTTCCTTCTTTTTCCTTTTTCTTTTTTTTTTTTTTTTTTTTTTTTTTTATTTTTAAGGTCCAGACATTCTCTCTATTCACTACTCTTCTTAAACTAAGTCAGGGAGCATCACCAGTACCCAGCTTCCCTTCTGGCTTAATCAGTCAACAAATTAATCTCACAGAGATTAATTTAAAGCCTACCATTTGTGACACCGATGAGCACAACCATCTCTGCAATCCTGATGAAGCCAAATTTTTTGTGGTGGTGCAAGTGGGAGTCATAATGTATACTTGCTCAAGTTGCACGTTCAGGGTCACCATTTGTTGTATTATAGATGTTTGATTCTCCCCAAGCACAGCTTCCAGGACAAGATGTAAGCAGGCAAAGACCTTTTTTACATTATACAGCAAAGTTATATAGTCTATCAGAAGGCACATGTGTCACATCTCAATTAGTTATTTTCTACTGGCATGCATGTAATTAAGGCATACAATAGTCTAAAATAACAAAACAATATTTTAACACATCCAACCAAATTCTTCCTAATTTCTCTCCTTCAGTTACAAGATGTTTACATTCTTCTCTGAATCAAAGACTAAACATAGCCTTCTCTAATTTGAGCAAAGGCAAATCTTCCCCATAGCCTTCCAAAGCTATCCAAAAAGAACCTTTCTCCTACAAAAGACATTTTCAAAAACAGTTCAGGTGATGGTTTGTCAATGTTTTGTCAATGTTTTTCTGTATCAACTCAGATCTTGGTGTGATAGTAGGAGTGAACGGAGGAAAGAAGTGGGTCTCAAGTTTTTGTGATTTCAGATCCTGATGGCAGTAAAGTTAAACAGGATTTTAAAAATCTTTATCCTCATGGTGTTGGTCAGGTTAAAATAACGATTTTTCACATGGAAGGAGAAGTGAGTTTGCTTTCACTATCCTTGCTTTTCTTGAAGCACAGGCAACAGGTGTTAATGCTTGGGGTAAAATAGACACATTTATTTTCTAATAAAGCCACAAAGGAAACGGTTTATAGGTAATTGATATTCTAAGCAATGGAGATTATTTTTTTAAACTAGCACTGAGAATTGAAACATCTCCCTGGACCTAACAGAAGCACAAAGTATAAATGGACTTGTAAAGAAAGAATGAAGCTCTCCATCTTTGCAATGGAAGCAGCAGGCATAATGGCATCTGGGGTTAGTGGCAATAACTAATTTCCTACATTCTGTTTTTGTCACAAATTTCCCCAGTTAAAGTGCTGACTGCAACAAATTCAGCAAAGGCAACTGAATCATTGTGGCTGCAATAATCTATACCTAAGGTTAAGAAAATGAAACCCCC
This sequence comes from Colaptes auratus, assembly GCA_015227895.2. Taxonomy (NCBI): domain Eukaryota; kingdom Metazoa; phylum Chordata; class Aves; order Piciformes; family Picidae; genus Colaptes; species Colaptes auratus. The sequence goes on from CM037631.1 coordinate 52,046,727, forward strand.
AAACTAGCAGGGATGTATAACAATTGCTTGAATTTTCTAAATGTCAGGGATGAAGATATTCAATACAGTCATATTTGTGTGATCATCCCACAAAAATGCCATATGCCAAATAGCCTATAGCCCATCCAAGAGGCTCAAATTCATAAGACAATTCAAGGTATTTCACAGTGTTGAAGAAGATTCTAACTGCCCTATGTACATAGTTCTGAAAGTGGTAATTTGCTAGATCCACTTTAGATCTCCCAAGATTCTTGAACATTAAACAGTGGAAATTTTGTGATCCAGAATGCCACAAAATAAGGTATTCTAAATGAGAAAACCTAAACCAGTATAAAATACAAAAATGTACGGAATGTCTCTTCCAAAACATGTTATTATCCTGAAATATATAGGTAAACTTTCAGTGAGAACTAGTGGATTGTGTCATTTGATATATATTCATAACATCTGCAGAGTTATAAAGTTCATCTGAGATGCAGAAGATCTGGTATGCCCTAAGAGGCAATCATAACCCATAGTTTCTACATTTTGAATGTTATAAAAAAAAAAGTTTCAGAAATATTCTTTGTTGCATTGGAGAGGCTGGGCCATTGCATAAAAAACAGTACAAGGTGCAAAGGTCTAAAGACAGACAGCACTGAGAGGGAGGTTGTACTTGTAGCCCCCTAATGAGTGACACCTCAAAGAAAAAGTAATTTTTGACATTGAATCAAGAATCAGAATGACCAGACTGCCAAGTGTGCTGCCTTACACAGATTAAACAAAAGCAAGCCAAGAAATGGGCTCAGGGGTTCTATTCCTTACTGTCTAGGCTGCTAAAGCCTTGGACATCTCTCAATGCTTGGCTGCATTCTATTTAGCTGTGTCAGCACATTTCCAGTTGAAACCAGGGGCTGCCTCTGAGGGGTGAAACTGTGCTTGATTTGGCTTCTCTGCCAGATTTGGCTCCTTTAAATTCCTTTACATTTGCATCCATCCCACTATGATATTGATCCATGTCCCAAAATACATTGGTTCATGTCTTAAAATAGTTTATCTTGTGTGCTGCAATTTAACTGCCATAGTATATTAGGAGCTGGAAAACAGAAAATACTAATTCTGTCTCAATGTCACATATGCATCATATTGAGTCCAGAGTATGTTACTAAGTGATGCCAGTATGGCCTGTTTACTCTATATGGTGCTAGCTGTAAGCAGTCTGGATATGAATTTAAACATGATTCATGTCACTTGTAGCAAATGATCCCTTTGCCTCTCTTTGGCAGTTGCTCTAATTAAAAATTTTTTTCCTTTTTTTGCTCAAACAAGAGTTCAGTAGTGCTACTTTACTGGTTTACAATTTTTCATAATCATCCTTTAAAAGCAGAAGTCTGTACCACAAGAGTCAAGTGACAAACAAAAATGTCTAACTGAAAACAGGGACAGGAGAAAAATGAGCACTGTAAAGCAACAGCTAACAGCAGCTGCCATGAAGATATAACTCAGAGAAATGACTGGAAGAATTTTAAATTAGGACTTGTAATTTTGGATGATTTGTGATATCCCTAAAACAGTGAAAAAATACAGTGAGGATCATAGCCACAAAATGGGAAAAGGACATTTTCATTTGAAACTGATCCTCTGATTCAAGATTTTCCCAGAATGCAGAAAAGAATGAAGGAAGATGCTGGAAGAAAGACAAGAAAATGTTACAATAGGTTGGATTAAATATGAAATATGCGTTTCAGCACCAGAAACACATTTTTAAAAAGGCTATTTAAGAGGAGAAGTCTGTCTGAAAGGAACAGCATGAGTGATTAAGCTGGACAAAAAAGTCACAAACTGCAAAACTCTTGCATTTGAAAAGAAAGTAATACAAAATATTGTAGAGAAATATCTGAAAAGAATCAAAATTTTAAAATATAACATGAAATATTTATTAATTTTTTATACAGAATATGAAAGCATTTAAGAATTACTAACTTAGGATCTTGAGTGCAAAACACACCCTTAGTAAGTTAATTTATCATTTCAGGTTACATGAAAACATTACAATAATCCTACTCGAAGATATGAGGAGTTAACCTTTTCACAATTATATTTCTCAGCTACTTGCTATATATTTAACTTAGACAAAAAACCAAACCAAACCAAACCAAACCAAAACAGTAATGAGCTATATGATTTTACCCCATTTGGCTGTTAATACAAAGATTCTGTGAACTTTCCTACAGATACAGATGAAAGTTCAATATATGGACACACTTCACAATGGAATGTGTGCCTTGAATCATCAAAAGCAAAGGAAAGGAAGAATTTTACCATTTTACCATTGCTCATTGATGAGCCTGGTACAAGAGAAAGCACCTAGTCTGATTAAGTAGTATTTTTGTATCTCTGGAGAGGTGATACAGCCCTGAAATTAGAAAAGTGTCATACCTGCCTTTAAATAAGGAAGAAATTATTATAAAGAGGAAGTATTAATAAGAAAGATTACATACACTGAGAATTCCTGAAAAGTTAATCTATGACAAAACAGTAACAAAATAAACACACTCCAACAAGAAAGTTTTTTGGTTTTGTTTTTCTTTTCAGTAAGTGCAACCTGAGACATAAAAGTAACTTAGGGAAGGAGTTCTTGATTGTATGACTGTCAGGAAATCATTCCCAGTAAACTGTTTGATTTCAGAGAGAGAGTGTCTTTTCATTTTATATTTGACTTTGAAAAATTGAGATGCAGCAAATACATATCTTTATTTTAAATACACGAAGGATTATTTCAAGACAAACAGCTAGTAAAAGATCATTCCTTGGGAGTTGTTTTCAAACAAACAAGGTATGGGAATACTTCAACAGATGCCCAACTCATAATATCATTCCTCAGAGTACTGTAAATATGCAGGCTGTGTCCCACCAACACTTGCCCTGTCATTTGACACTTGCCAGTCAAAAGAAGCACCCTCTGTGGGTCAGCAATAAACACAAAGGCTCTCTGAAATGCTTGTAAAGTAGCAAGAGGCACATCTGCAAAGCTTGTTAGAAGTGCTGCAATAAAAGATTGTTGGTAAGTTTATGGCACAAGTGGAAAGAAGCCAGGCTTGTGAGAGGCCTGGCTAATTGGAAGCATTGTTGACAACAAAAAATGGAATAAGCAATTAATTGATTTTGAAACAAGAGAAAGCCTTTGTTTCTGTTAATCAGGTAAAAGGTAATTTGATATTTTTGTGTGACAATTTCTTACATATCAGTAAGTTTATTTTTAGAGATAAGTATGCAATGAGACAATTTAAAAAAAAAATTTACTGTTCTAACACAAAAGAACATTTCAAGGATGCCTGAATAAAAGACTTGTTATTTTTAGCATCATTTGAACTCTAAAGATACTATAAACATAGAAATTACATACACACACACAAAAAGAAGTCTATCACATTGTAATAGAAATCTTTTTCTGGGACTTGTAATGTGTATTGCAGCCATGTGTTTGGTTTGGCTGAGATGCAAGTAGTTCTCCCCATAGCATCTTTCATAGTCTTATGTTTTACAGTGGTAGCTGGATGATGACAACACACCAGTGTTTTGGCTACTACTGATCAGTTCTTTCACAGCACCAAGGCTGTGCTTTTCCAACATCCTCCCCAAGAGTAGGCTGAGAGGTGGACAAGGTCTTGGGAGAGGACACAGCTGGGTCAGCTGATCCAAACTGATCAAAAGGGTATTCCACATCATATGATGTCAGTTCAGATAAAAAAAGCTAAAAGAAAGAAGTTGATGGCATTTGTCCCCCAGAGTAACCACTATGTGTGTTGAAGCCCTGCTTCCCAGGGAGTGACCAAACATTGTCTGCTGATGGGAAGCAGAGAATAACATCTTTATTTCCTCTTGCTTTCATGTGCAGCCTTTGCTTTTTATCTATTAAATTGCTTCCATCTTGACACCTAGGCTTCTTGTTACATTTTCCCTCTACCCTGTCCATCTAAGAATGGGAGTGAAAGAGTGACTTTGGTGGACATCTGGCCCCTAACCAGGACCAAACCACCACAAGATGATTTACCCCATAGTACAGAATGTAAGAGGAATAATTCCTCAGAATTTTTCCCAAGGTCCTGCCTTTAATTGATTGTATTTTACTGCCAAATGAAAGTAACTTTAAATGAAAAAAAAAGAGTCTATGAAAATTTGGCTTCATAAAATGCTTTCTTTTTCTCGAGTTTAATCTGCTTCTTAATTAATTTTAACTCTTAAGAATTTATTTTAGCAGAAGTGATATAAAGTAATAGCTATTAACTTGTCTAACTGGATGATATATAAAAAAATGGGGAAAAAGAGTCTAATAGTTTTATTTATTGTGTAATAAGGACTTTTGAAAGAAATTGAATAACTGATCTAGACTAGACTAGACTAGATCTGCCTTTTCTTTCCAGTGTTGCTGCATGCAAATGGAAGGAGAGAAGAAAAAATAAGGTGTGCCCCAGACTCCCTTACCAACCATCACAAGGCCTTGAACTCTCTTTTGATCACTCTTGGTTTACAAGATATCAGTTTCTCTCCACTTATGTGGGAGATCAGTTGTCTCAGTCTGGAGAGGGAAAGAGACTTGGTTCTTATGAATATTCCCGTGTTATGAAATTAGAGGCACAAACAAGGCCAAAATATCAACAGCGAGACTATTTATCACACAATAAAGTGGATGGATCAGAAGGGCAGAGAGAGAAAATAGAGAGGGAGAGAGAGAAGAGGGGGAGAGAAGAGGAAAGGAATTATAATACCACACCTCTCACCCTGCAAGACAGTTTGAGTCTGTGGAGGAAAGGTGCTTCAGCTTTGGATGTAGAGGAGATGTTGGGTCTGTTGGCTGTGTTGTCCTCTGAGCAGCCTCTTCATCCCCATGAGTTGCAGCAGGCAAAACTTAGGACACAGAGAGAGGGTTCTTCCAGGCTACATGGTGATGTCTGTGTCCTGGTATTCTCTCCGTTTTTCTTCAGAGCAGCATTGCCCTGGTCTTTTTCTTCTCTTGTGTTTTCCTTCTTGGCGGTATTGTCCACGTCTTTTCCTTCTGTGTTTTCTTCTCCTGTGTTTTCCTTCTACTGAGCCAGTAGTTGCTCAGATCTTTTATACAGTTTTTAGGTATGTATATTCCAGAGAGTATTGATAGCAGTGGCCTCTGCCCATTTCCAGGACAGCTGCAGTCTGGTGAGAAATCGCTATCTATGCACCTTCCAGAGAGTCGTTCCAGTGGCTCTGCCCAATACACATCAGCTATAGTCTGGGCAAGCAGCACAGGTGATTTTATCTTTATTGAGTCACATCAGGAGAGACAAGATTTAGTCTCTCACATCAGTAATAGGTAATAGTCTAAGGACTGCAACAAGCTAGGAAGGGTATTGCTTATTTTTTCCTATGTCTTTGTGTGTCTGTTATAGACCAGGCAACATGGATTAAGATGTTGACGTATTATTCTATAAGCAGCTGGAGGCTGTCTCAAGATCACCAGCCCGTGTCCTAGTGGGCAACTTTAACCTGCCAGATATCTGCTGGGGACTTAGCAGAGAGAGGGCAGTCTAGAAGGTTCTTAGAGTATATGGAGGATAGCATCTTGTCACAGCTGCCTACCAAGGGTGAGGATTTGCTTGACCTCCTCTTTACAAGTAGAGAAGGGCTGGTGGTAGATGTTGTGGTCAAACGCTGCCTGGGGTCCAGTGACCATGAAATAATTAAGTTTTCAATATGCAGTCAAGCCAGGAGGAGCATCAACAAAAGCTCCACTCTGGATTTCCAGAGGGCAGACTTTGGCTTATTTAGGGAACTAACTCAGAAAGTATCTTGGGAAACAGCCCTTAAAAACAAAGGGGTCCAGGAGGGCTGGACCTACTTCAAGAAAGAATTCTTGAAGGCACAGGAACAGGCTGTGCCAATGTGCCGGAAGATAAGTCACCAGGGTAGATGGTTGGCTGGGATAGGCATTGATGATCTGGGTGAATTAAGGGAAAAAAAGAGGGTGTAACATCTTTGGAAGAAAGGTGAGGTAACCCGTGGAATGTTTAAGGACGTTGCTGGGTCATGCAGGAAGAAAATGAGAGAGGCAAAAGCCCATTTAGAGCTTAGACTGGCCACTGCTGTGAAGGACCAAAAAAAAATTCCTTCTACAAATATATTAAGAGCAAGAGGAGGGGCAAGGACAACCTCCACTCCTTGGTGGACACTGAGGGGAACATAGTAACAAAAAATGAGGAAAAGGCAGAGGTACTTAACACCTTCTTTACCTCAAATTTTAATAGCAGGATAGGTTGTCTTCCATACAACTGGCCTCCTGAGCTGGCAGATGGAGTCAGGGAGCAGTATAGTGCATTTTATTCCTTGTTACTTTTAGATGCACCTGACAGATATTCCTATTTGATGCAACTTCAGCTGTTCAAACAGTGACCAGATTTGTTTAGCCATCTGGTGCATGTGATACAATCCTCTTTTAAGCATGTATGAAGTCAGCTATCCATAGCAATGCCAACAGAGAGACTACTTAGGTGCCTGAATTCTAGGTCTTTAGATGGCTGTAGGACGTTCTTGACATAGCTGCCCAGGAAATTGTCAGCTAATACAGACTGGACTGTGTAGCCCAGAATGGCACTATGCAAAGATGGTGGCAGGAGCTTGCTGCATTAGCCTGTCTGCTGGGCTCTTTGTGTTGCTTGTAGTGCTACACTGTGGACCTATGCTGTTTCTAACTCTCTGCCAGGCTTAGTCAGCTGTAGCTCAGATTTCTGCTGTGCTATCAAAATGCTCTAAGACTGTCTAAATTAAATTATTTCTCTGTCTTGAAAAGACTTCCTGAGAGTAAAATTTGGGAATATCAGTCTGTGCCCAGCCATTTGTTTTGTTCAGAGGATGTGTTTCACTAACTACAGGACTGTGGGTTTTCTAGTAAGTAGACAATAACTCAGAAGTCTCCAACAGATGCCATGAGTATGTGGTGTGAGAATTTCCCAGTAACTTCTCTAAAAGAGCTCATGTGTCTAGATCTGAGAGAGTGACAGGAAAGAACAATTTAAAATTATTTAAAATTCCTAGATCACATGCCACATCTAGTGTTCCTGCAGTGCACCCTGAGACCTATGAGAGGGTCTTGAGTGAAAATAGTGATGTCCTATTGACAAAGCCACAAGCATGCACAAACTCAAGTGACTTCAGTGAGAGGGCTTCACTTTTTATAGTCTGTGTCACCAATATGATGTACACAACTCTAAGAAGAAAAAAAAAAAAAAGCTAAGTTAGCCAAGCATTGTAATTTCTCAGAATGATCACACAGAATTCTGGGATGTCAGATGAGAAGGAAACCAGATGATTACACTGAAAATTATGATAATCCATCCTAGGGTGCTGAGAGAGCTGCCAGATGAGCTGGCCAAGCCACTCTCCATTTTTCAGCAGTCCTGGCTCACTGGAGAGGTCCTAGATGACTGGAAGCTGGCCAACGTGGTGCCCATCCACAAGAGGGGCCGGTTGGAAGAGCCAGGGAATTATAGGCCTGTCAGACTATGGCAAGATTATGGAACAGGTCATCTTGAGTGCGATCACACAGCACTTACAGGATGGCCAAGGGATCAGGCCTAGCCAGCATGGATTTAGGATGGGCAGGTCCTGCCTGACCAATCTGATCTCCTTCTATGATCAGGTGACCCGCCTGCTGGATGTGGGGAGGCCTGAGGATGTAGTCTACCAAGACTTCAGCAAGGCCTTTGATACCGTCCCCCACAGCAAACTCCTGGCCAAGCTATCAGCCCATGGCTTGGATGGGAGCACACTGCATTGGGTTAGGAACTGGCTGGAGGGCTGAGCCCAGAGAGCGGTGGTGAATGGTGCCACGTCCAGCTGGTGGCCAGTCACTAGTGGTGTGCCCCAAGGATCAGTGCTGGGCCCCATGCTTTTTAACATCTTTCTTGATGATCTGGATGAGGGCATTGAGTCCATCATCAGTAAATTTGCAGATGACACCAAGCTGGGGGCAGGAGTTGATCTGCTGGAGGGTAGAGAGGCTTTGCAGAGGGACCTTGACAGGCTGGACAGATGGGCAGAATCCAACATCATGAGATTTAACACATCCAAGTGCCGGGTTCTGCACATTGGCCACAGCCACCCCATGCAGTGCTACAGGCTGGGGTCAGAGTGGCTGGAGAGCAGCCAGGTAGAGAGGGACCTGGGGGTATTGGTTGATGGTAGGCTGAACATGAGTCTGCAGTGTGCCCAGGCATCCAAGGCCTATGGCATCCTGGCCTGCATCAGTGTGACCAGCAGGAGCAGGGAGGTCATTCTGGCCCCGTGCACTGCACTGGTGTGGTGAAGGCACATTCTGCCCAGATACTAGATCTGGTCCCAGCATGGGGACAGGTTTCCCCTCCTTTAGGAGGAAGACAAAAGCCAAGGCATTAGCCAGGCCAGCACGCATTCAGCACATGCAGTGCTTGTGCAAATACCAAGTATGGGCATAATTCCAGCTTCACGTTTCTATAGGCTGAAGCCAGTTGTCTCTGAGAGTGCCCATTGGTCAAACCCAGCCTCGAGGAATCTATAAGTATTAACCCTGTTGGTAAACAAGTTGCCCCCTCTTTCACTTTGTACTTGCTCGAGAGAGCAGCTCTCGAGCCACAGCCTCTGCCATTAAGCTTGTTGTTGTTAACTTCTATCATACATGCACGCATACTGAAGCCTCTGCATCATGAGATGCATTGTGATCATGAGGATCACCCCAGAGGGAGGACCTTTGCTGAGCCCGAGAAGCCAGCATCGCCACAGCCAGTCGTACCGACCGGGAGACCCCATCATGCTACCGGAGGACTGGACCAGCCCCTGAGGGTAAGATCTGCCCAGCTGTTAGGGAGATAGAGACTGAGTCCGCATATACCTAGCCCTGCCATAGTGGGAGAAGAGCCGCCACGTGTGCCACTCTGAGCCCTGTAACCTCAGGGGAAGACTAAAGTATTGTTCCTGCCTATACTGCACTGAACCTGGGATCATTCCAAGCGTCCTACTGTTCCTTTAAGGCCAGTATTCGGCAACCGTCGCCCCGCCCTGCTGTGCGAGCCGACTCCCAGGGCTGACCCCACGGGCCAAACCCGACCATGACCTATCCCTATTGTCTGGAGGGAACCGACCGAGTCCTGAAGGGAACCTGCTTCCAAGCTAAGCCCAGGTTCCAGCATTCCCTCTCCACTGCTGCGGAGAGAGGAGCCAGTTCGGCTCAATCGCCAGTCAGAACCGCTCCTTCGGGACAGCTCCGCTTGCCTAGTGAGTTTCTGCTGGGCTTTTTGCCTTGCTTTCGGGGTTTAGCGGGTCGGGAGGACTCCTGGGGGGCAGGGATTGAGGCGGCCTCGTGCTCTCGCGAGCGTGCACGGGAGCGAGTGCCTGACGTCAGCCGCGGGAGATTTAAATCCCAGCCGGGCTGTGCGGGCGGCGCCAGTTCGGCTCAATCGCTAGCCTTTCGGCTGCTTGCGCAAAATTTTTTTTTTTTTGTTTTTGTTTTGTTTTGTTTTCACTCATACGCTGCACCATGGTCATTACTCAGACCAAGGGTAGAAAAACAGCATCTACCCAGACAGAGTTGTTTCTCCAGCATGCTGGAGTCCAGGCTGCCAGCTGCGGAGAGTGCTTCAGCCTGGCAGTTGGAATAGAGGGAGAGGGAGAGGGAGAGGACGCCTGTGTCAGGTGTGAGCAGGTGAACTTTCTCCTCAGCCTGGTGGCTGACCTGAAGGATGAAGTGGCCAAGCTGAAAGAAGAGGTGTCTAGGCTGAGGTCAATAAGGGAAAGCGAACGGGAGTTAGACTTGTGGGAGAAGGCTCTGCAGATCTCCCCTGCTGAGGGCCGGGCCCCTGAAAACGGAGAGGGATGGACACAGGTCCCTGCCAAGGGTGGCAAGAGAAATCTGCCCCGGCCCTCTCCTCCTCCTCCGCTGCCCTTGCGTAATAAGTATGAGGCCCTGCAGGCTGAGGGCGGTGGGGATGAGAGGGCTGAGGAGCGGCCATCCAGAGGGGAGACCAGGGCCAAGCGGTCCCCGCCGGCTGTAACGACCAGCTCTGGGGAGCAGCCTAAGGCCAAGCCTAAGACCAAGCGGCCACCACCAGCTATAATGACCGGCTCCACAAAGAGAAGGAGAAGGGTTATAGTTGTTGGGGACTCTCTCCTGGGGGTACTGAGGGACCCATATGTCGTCCCGACCCATCCCACAGGGAGGTCTGCTCTCTACCTGGGGCGCGGATAAGGGATATTGCAAGGGGAATCCCCAAGCTCATCAGTCCCTCTGACTATTACCCTCTACTGGTAATACAGGCTGGGAGTGATGAGATCGACAGGAAGGGCACCAGGGCAATTAAGAAGGAGTTCAGGGCCCTTGGACAATTGATTGATGGGGCAGGCGCGCAAGTGGTGTTCTGCTCAGTTCCCTCAGTGGCAGGGGAGTACACTGAGAGGAACGGGAGAACCCACACCATCAATAAGTGGCTCAGGGAATGGTGCCAGCGGAGGAACTTTGGTTTCTTTGATCATGGGCCTACTCTTACAGCACCCGACCTGCTGGGTCCTGATGGGGTGCATTTATCTAGAAGGGGCAAGAGAGTCCTAGCACTAGAGTTGGCAGGGCTCATTAGGAGGGCTTTAAACTAGGTCTGAAGGGGGGGTGAAGACATCGGTCCCTCTGCAGAGGTAAGAGTAGGGCACAAGGTAGGGTCAACTGAGAGGTCGGGAGCCCAGCTGCAGTGCATGTACACCAATGCACGCAGCCTAGGCAATAAGCAAGAGGAGCTGGAGGTCCTAATCCACCAGGGCAACTATGATATAGTTGCCATCTCAGAAACATGGTGGGACAACACGCACGATTGGAGTGCTACACTGGGGGGTTACAGGCTCTTTAGGAGGGATAGGAGAGGGAGAAGAGGAGGAGGGGTGGCTTTGTATATTAGGGAGACACTTTCTGCCTCTGAACTTGAGGTGGAAGATGAGGGAATTGAGAGCCTGTGGGTTAAAATCAGAGGGCAACCCAACAAATCTGACATCCTGGTTGGAGTCTGTTATAGACCACCCAACCAGGATGAGGAGATGGATGAATTATTCTATAAACAACTGGAGGCTGTCTCAAGATCATCAGATCTTGTCCTCGTGGGTGACTTCAATCTGCCAGATATCTGCTGGGAACTTAATTCAGCAGAGAGAAGGCAGTCCAGAAGATTCCTGGAGCGAATAGAGGACTGCTTCCTAACGCAGCTGTTAAGCGAGCCTACCAGGGGACGGGCTCTGCTTGACCTGCTGCTCTCCAATAGGGAAGGGCTGGTGGGAGATGTGACCGTGGGAGGCTGCCTAGGGTGCAGTGACCACGAGATAGTGAAGTTTTCAATATACAGGGAGATAGGGAGGAGTACCAACAGAACCTTCACCCTGGACTTCCGGAGGGCAAACTTCAGCCTCTTTAAGAAACTTATTTGTAAAGTTCCCTGGGTACCAACCCTCATGAACCGAGGGGTCCAGGAGGGTTGGACCTACTTCAAAAAGGAGCTCTTGAGGGCACAGGAACTGGCGGTCCCCATGTGTCGAAAGATGAGCCGGCGGGGAAGGCGACCGGCCTGGATGAGCAAGCAGCTCCTGGGGGAATTAAGGGAAAAAAAGAGGCTGTATCACCTTTGGAAGGGGGGAAGGCTTCTCGAGGTAGGTTCAAGGAAGTGGTTAGATTATGTAGGAATAAAATTAGAGAGGCAAAGGCCCAGTTAGAACTGAAACTGGCCACCTCTGTGAAAGAAAATAAAAAGCAATTTTACAAATATATCAACGCTAAAAAGAAGGGCAAGAAGAACCTCCACTCCTTACTGGACCTGGAGGGGAACACGGTGACCGAAGATGAGGAAAAGGCTGAGGTCCTGAACGCCTTCTTTGCCTCCATGTTTAACAGCAAGGCAGGAGTCCAGGATGAGTGGCCTCCTGAGCTGGGTAATAGGGTCGGGGAGCAGTGTAATGCCCCAGAAATCCATGAGGAATTAGTTCGGGACCTGCTGAGCCACTTGGACACCCACAAGTCCATGGGACCGGATGGGATCCATCCTAGGGTGCTGAGAGAGCTGGCAGATGAGCTGGCCAAGCCGCTCTCCATCATTTTCCTCCAGTCCTGGCTCACTGGAGAGGTCCCAGATGACTGGAAACTGGCCAATGTGATCCCCATCCACAAGAAGGGACGGATGGAGGAGCCCGGAAACTACAGGCCAGTCAGCCTGACCTCAGTGCCAGGGAAAGTGATGGAACAGATTATCCTGGAGGCAATAACTGCGCACCTGAAGGATGGCCAAGGGCTCAGGTCCAGCCAACATGGATTTAGGAAGGGCAGGTCCTGCCTCTCCAACCTGATCTCCTTCTATGATCAGGTGACCCGTCTGGTGGACGTGGGGAGGCCTGTGGATGTAGTCTATCTGGACTTCAGCAAGGCCTTTGACACCGTCCCCCACAGTAAACTGCTGGCTAAACTGTCAGCTCGTGGTTTGGACCGCAACACTCTGTGCTGGGTTAGGAACTGGCTGGAGGGCCGAGCCCAGAGAGTGGTGGTGAATGGTGTCGCGTCCGGCTGGCGGCCAGTCACCAGCGGCGTCCCCCAGGGATCGGTGCTGGGCCCCATCCTCTTTAACATCTTCATTGATGATATGGATGAGGGGGTTGAGTCAGTCATCAGCAAGTTTGCAGATGACACCAAGTTGGGAACAGATGTTAGTCAGTTAGAGGGTAGAAAGGCTCTGCAGAGGGACCTCGACCGACTGGACAGATGGGCAGAGTCCAATGGGATGGCATTTAATAAGTCCAAGTGCCGGGTGCTGCACTTTGGCCACGGCAACCCCATGCAGAGCTACAGGCTGGGGTCAGAGTGGCTGGAGAGCTGCCAAACAGAGAGGGACCTGGGGGTGCTGATTGACACCCACCTAAACATGAGCCAACAGTGTGCCCAGGTGGCCAAGAAGGCCAATGGCATCCTGGCCTGTATTGGGAATAGTGTGGCCAGCAGGAGCAGGGAGGTCATTCTGCCCCTGTACTCTGCATTGGTTAGGCCACACCTTGAGTACTGTGTCCAGTTCTGGGCCCCTCAGTTTAAGAAGGACATCGAGATACTTGAACGTGTCCAGAAAAGGGCAACAAGGCTGGTGAGAGGCCTTGAGCACAAGCCCTATGAGGAGAGGCTGAGGGAGCTGGGATTGTTTAGCCTGGAGAAGAGAAGGATCAGAGGTGACCTCATTGCCCTCTACAACTACCTGAAGGGTGGTTGTAGACAGGAGGGGGTTGGTCTCTTCTCCCAGGCAACCAGCACCAGAACAAGGGGACACAGTCTCAAGCTGTGCCAGGGGAGGTTTAGACTCGAGGTGAGGAGGAAGTTCTTCACTGAGCGAGTCATTCGTCATTGGAATGGGCTGCCCAGGGAGGTGGTGGAGTCGCCGTCCCTGGAGGTGTTCAAGGGGAGATTGGACGTGGCACTTGGTGCCATGGTCTAGTTGTGAGGTCTGTTGGGACAGGTTGGACTTGATGGTCCTTGGGGTCTCTTCCAACCTTGGTTATACTGTGATACTGTGATACTGTGATAGTACCCAACACCACCGTCCAACTCGACTAGGAACCGGTCCAGCTGCAGTATTTGGCCGGACCCCCACGCTGCTACAAACAACAGCTACAGAGTATCTTCCACGTGCTTTCCATCTCCTAGCACTCAGTTCAAAGTATCCGCGTGTAGCAGAGTAATCGCTGATGCACAGAAAGATTGTAATATTGCTGTATATAGCCAAAAGCCGCCCACGTCCTGCCATCTAGTGGCCAAGTGGCGGAACTGCACCGTTCATTATATAAAATCTAGAAATAATCTGTAGATAGTTTGAATTTTAATCATAATGCTAAGCCACTTATGGAATGTATTTCATGAACGTGCACTAGAACATGTTTATAAGTTGTTGATTCATCAGTTATTGATAATTTGATAATTGATAAAAATAATATTTTCATAATTCATATTTCATATTAATAAATTTAATAACCTCTTCACAACAACTGGTTAGGCTGCACCTTGTGTCCTGTGTCCAGTTCTGGGCCCCTCAGTTTAGGAAGGATTTTGACTTGCTGGAACGTGTCCAGAGAAGGGCAACAAAGTTGGTGAGGGGTTTGGAACACAAGCCCTACAAGGAGAGGCTGAGGGAGCTGGGGTTGCTTATCGTGGATAAAAGGAGACTCAGGGGTGACCTTATTGCTGTCTACAACTACCTGGAGGGAGGTTGTAGCCAGGCAGAGGTTGGTCTCTTCTCCCAGGCAGCATGTACCAGAACAATAGGACACAGTCTCAGGCTGCGCCAGGGGAGGTTTCGGCTGGATGTTAGGAAGAAGTTCTATACAGAGAGAGTGATTGCCCATTGGAATGGGCTGCCCGTGGAGGTGGTGGAGTCACCATCATTGGAGGTGTTCAGGAGGAGACTTGATGGGGTGCTTGGTGCCATGGTTTAGTTGTTTAGGTGGGTCAGATTAGTTGATGGATTGTATGCGATGATCTTGAAGGTCTCTTCCAACCTGGTTTATTCTATTGTATTCTATTGTATTATATAATACCAGAAGGATTTCCATACTGGGAAGAAGACTCATATGTATGTACCCAGCACATACAGTGAAGCTCAGAAATCTGCTAACTAGATAAATCATTAGTACCCACCATTAGGCAAAACCAGGACATGTTGATTGATGTGGTTATAGAGGAATAGCATGGAAGATAATGAATAAATTTACTTCCTTATTTTGGAAGTGAGATACCTCTCATTTATGCTAGCAGGAGGCACTGAAAGCTAACAATGAAGACAGGATTTTGAAATGCACATTGTAATGATTGCATTGTTTCATTTTCTGGAAACAGTTCCCTTTTTTCAAAATAGATACTCTGAAGTGTGTCAAATGTACTGTAAAATAGATCATTCCACAGAAACCTGTCAAATGAATTAATTGTCATAATGTTTCATTGTAATATTTGAATAATACACTCCTTTTGACAAGTTTTAGAGATATAGGATTGTCTTTTTTGATCTGTGGTGCCAGTATAAGGCAAAAATGAAAAATGGCAAGAGTTTTATCTGAAATTCATAATAAAGTACATATTTTTCTGTTAATAATGCTATGGAAAATTTTATTTTTTAATGTTCATGTATTTTTTTCAATCATTTAAGAGAAGTGTTTCATTTTGACTTCCCTGGACTTTCAAAATCTGCCTGAATGCATTCCTGTGTGGCCTGCCCTAGGTGATCCTGCTTTGACAGGGGATTTGGACAAGATTATCTCTAGTGGTCCCTTCCAACCCCTAACATTCATTGGCTCTATGACTACTTATATGAAGTACATAGTATACAAAAAACTGAAGACTGAGGAAAAAAATTACAATTGAACAATTTATTTGCAGTCTGAAAACAAAATATAATGAAAACTATGATTTGAAATTTCACAGGGTTGCTATAAGCCTCAAAACATTGTATTTATTAACCATGTCTGACTTTATCTTCTTAAGGCTACAATAATAGTAATGTGTCTGTCATCTAAATCAAAAAACCTTTCTGATGATTAATCATTTTATTCAAACTGAAGCCTACAGTAAGCTTCTGAAAGGCACTTCCCAGTTTTCAATTCCTTATGACATTATCCAATCTGGGTATTTTTTTGTTGGTGTTGTGTTGGTTTTGTTTTTTAATTATCATTTTCTTAAAAGAGTTTTGCTATTTGAACAGCTCTCTAAGACTGCAAACACTGTGGGTTGTATATTTTTATTAGTGTATTTCTCTTGAGAGAATAAGAGAGATATCTATATTACTTCAGGATGTGAAGAAATACAGATTTTTACTGTAAGCACAAAGAAAAGCAGTTACACATTTTTGTTTTACTAATTAATATAACTATAAGGGGGGAAAAAGGATCTTTCCAACCTGATGAATAAATATTTATTTTAAATTACACTATCAGACTTTCCAGTAATCCAGAAGACAATGCTTCATTCTGTTACAGCATCACAGTATATCTGAAGCCATAGCTGTGCAAGAAGGCAAAATCTTATTTCACTCAAAATGTATACTACAATAGATTAGACTAAAACATTAAAATACATCATATTTACCATAATTACATTTTCTAGACATATTTCTAAATTGTCTTCATTTATTTTTTGACATCTTAGTCCAACTCTCCTCAGAAGAAATAACACTAAATGAAACATCATAGTCACTCATATTACACCAAAGTAACTCAATATAGATAGCTTGGACAACTTAGGCAAAAAATGTGAAATATCTTGCTATGAAAAATTAATTTCTATGAAGTACATTATAAAATGAAGCATTTCTATGCCCTCTACTATGGATTTTACTTTGAATAAGGAAACAAGGTTTTACAAACATGAAAGTTTGAAAGTCAATTCTACCACATATAGGTGGTGTATTAAGAGCACCAACATGGCTATATACTTTTTACTTCTGAAGACCTGTTCAATTTCTGACACTTTTATCAGTCTGCATTACTATACAGAGTGTTAATACAAGGCATTTGTATATATTATACATCACATAGAATGATCTATTACAAGGCAAAAGTAAGATACTGAGAATATATTTTGCAGCTATGATAATGAATGTTAGTTAATATTTTTAAATTGATTTTTAACCTTTACTTTTTACTTTGTTTTTAATCTATTGGTTTAAAGGAATGTTTGATAAATAACTGTAAGGGTAGCCTTCTGATATCATCCTCTACATTCACTATTGATAATTTCTGTTACACTATCATCTGTAAAAAGTAATCAGAAACATATTTTGGTGGCACTCTTAAAAGAGAAAAAAAAATCATTATGAGTACTGTGACACCTTTATCAGTTAAATAATGATATCTTCTCCTGAGGAATACTTACATTTATGCTTCTTACAAGAAGATTTCCTATATAGTTTCATAGTTTCATAGTTTCATAGTTTCAGTTAGGGTTGGAAGGGACCACAGGGATCATCTAGTTCCAACCCCCCTGCCATGGGAAGGGACACCCCACACTAGATCAGGCTGGCCAGAGCCTCATCCAGCCTGGGCTTAAACACCTCCAGGGACGTGGCCTCAACCACCTCCCTCGACAACCCATTCCAGGGCCTCACCACCCTCATAGTGAAGAACTTCCTCCTCACATCTAGCCTGAATCTCCCCACCTCCAGCTTCATTCCATTCCCCCTAGTCCTATCACTCCCTGATAGCCTGAAAAGTCCCTCCCCAGCCTTCTTGTAGGCCCCCTTCAGATACTGGAAGGCCACAATGAGGTCACCTCGGAGCCTTCTCTTCTCCAGACTGAACAGCCCCAACTCCTTCAGTCTGTCCTCATAGGAGAGGTGCTCCAGCCCTCTGATCATCCTCATGGCCCTTCTCTGGACATGCTCCAGCACCTCCAGATCCCTCTTGTAATAGGGGCTCCAGAACTGGATGCAGTACTCCAGGTGGGGTGTCACCAGAGCTGAGTAGAGGGGGAGAATCACCTCCCTTGACCTGCTGGCCACACTTCTCCTGATGCAGCCCAGGATGTGATTGGCTTTCTGGGCTGCAAGTGCACATTGAGAGCTCCTGTTGAGCTTCTCGTCCACCAGCACCCCCAAGTCTCTCTCCTCTGGGCTGCTCCCCAGCCAGTCCCTGCCCAGCCTGTATTTGTGCCTGGGATTGCCTCGACCCAGATGCAGGACCCTGCACTTGGTCTTGTTGAAGCTCATGAGGTTGGCTTGTGCCCACCTCTCCAGCCTGTCAAGGTCCCTCTGGATGGCATGCCTTCCCTCCAGCGTGTCTGCTGCACCACAGAGTTTGGCGTCATCAGCAAACATGCTGAGGATGCACTCAATGCCACTGTCCATGGCACCCACAAAGGTGTTGAACAAGCCTGGAACCAGGACTGATCCCTGAGGGACTCCGCTTGTCACTGGCCTCCACTGGGACATGGACCCATTGACAGCCACTCTTTGGGTGAGACCATCAAGCCAGTTCTTTATCCATCTAGTGGTCCATCCATCAAACCCATGTGTCACCAGCTTGGAGACCAGGATGTGGTGTGGGACAGTGTCAAAGGCTTTGCTCAGGTCCAGGTAAACGACATCAGTTGCTTGCCCCTCAATTTTCAACCCACCACACCTACTTTTAGTAGTATTCAGAGCTCTACAATAGGAAACAATCTTTTTAACTGGTGTTTAAGGATGAAACACTGGCATTGTTCTGTAGACTCTATCAGTCATTTCTTTGGTGCTATCTTTTTTCAAAGGATAACAAGGTCCAAATATACCTTTTTTCATTTTCCTGTAAGTTTTAGGAAACTAATTTTGTAATCTGATTTGTATGATTGAAAAACATTGAAATGGAGTTTAGAAGACTGTCTCCGTCTTAGATAGCAGGTGCACCTACTTTTTACATGTCTAATGTACCAGAGGCAGGTTGGGCTCAATGATCTCAAAGGTCTCTTCCAACCTGGTTAATTCTATTCTATTTTATTCTATTCTAAAAAGTCATTATGGTTACAACATGGTCTTCCCAAGGAGCTGTCAGTATAAAGTCAATGGAAAGAATGCATATCCCTGAGAAGAACATACACCTATGGTAGGTGTTTATTTTTCTTCAGTCTGGTGTTTAGATAATAAATATATTTTAAGTGTCTGCAATTCACTGACAATCTGGGTCAGCTAGCTTACTTTGGGAGATAGATCCTAATGAAGCAAAGTACCTAAAGGAATATTTTTATTTTACAAATGATAGCAACAATGGATTTCCATCTGTGTTTGCAAAAAAGATTAGTGTTTACCCTCTGAGGAAATGAGAAGACCAGAGTATGAGCTTTTTCCAGTTTGAACATACATCTAACAATGCACTCTTTTCCAGAAAAAGTCCACAGAGAAGTTTCATTTTTCCTCCTTTTAAAGTGAAGTCACTGTTGGGTCAGGAATTAAAGGATTATGAGGTATCCCATATCCTGACTCTCACTTGAAGTGGAGGACCTTCACCTAATTCCAGCAGTGTTTCTGCATTTTGTGTTAGGCTGTCACTGAAATGGTCCTGGCACTGAGGATCAGAAATGGCCCTATGTTTCCCAGCTGACTGTGGTAACAATCTGGCTGAAGATAATACTCTCTGAACTGATGATGGCCCAAGTAGTTGGGTTTGGAGAAAAAATCTGGGACATCTTTTGACATACTATGATTGTGTCTGTAATGTCTTCCTGGGCCATATCCTGTCTAGACTGGTGATCTCCCACACAAGTGCCAGGGGCACCAGCTAGTCATCTTTCTTCCACAGAGTTAAATCACACAGAATCACAGAATCACCAAGGTTGGAAGAGACCTCAAAGATTATCAAGTCCAACCTGTCACCACAGACCAGGTTTTGGGTGGAAGTGGAGTGCTGGGTAGGAAATCTGTTCTTGTATGTCTGCAACAGATTCTTCAGCACAGGATCAGGTGCCTTGGGACTTTGCAGACCAATAAGGGACACATTTAACAAAATTGGGAACCTGTAGGATAGACAGTGGTAGAGAGTGGGCAACTTGAATTTCAATATTAAGCTTGAGGTTTTTTTTCATTATTTAATTCCAATTTTCTGGTATATATATTTCCTTCCTGATACCTCACTTTTTTCCCTCATACATAAAATAAAAAGAATGATACTGTCCTCCTTTTTTAAATATTTCAGAAATCTACTAAAGAAATAAAGCAATTAAAAATTCATGCAGTAATGACACGAGATTGCTTTTGCAGTAGTTAATGTGCTTCAGATAAAATATATATTCATCATTGAAATGAAAACTCATACAGACTTGTACACTTAGGAAGCTATATTATACATGCAGTGACTTGTCAGTTGTGTATTGACTTATGGCATCTGACAAGAACCAAAATGGAAGACTGAGGAAGTATCCTGTAGGGGGGGGGAAATAAATAAATAAATAAAAAACATATCAAAAAGGAAAAACACAATATGCAGGATTATAGACCTAGAAATGGAAAATGCAGAATAAATATTGTAATGGTTAGGGATACTTATCCAACTTTCATCATGCTATCTGCAAAAGGGTTACATAACATACAAATATTTATTTTCCTCATCAGTTTCAATTAATGTAGCATGATTTCAAGCAAGTTCACCCTTTGGCAATATCCACCAATCTCAGCTCTATGTGATCCTTTCAGCATAATCAAATAATCACACTTTTGCAGAAGAAAAATATCATGCATGAAACAAAAGCAAAAAAAAAAAAAAAAGGAAACAGATGAGTGAAAACAAGAAGCTATGCAGAAATTAAGTGAACATGACCTCACGATTTTGGCAATACCCTCTCATTTATCAAGATTTTATAGCATATTCACTGCAAGAGGAAATTCTCCAGCTCCACAGTTGCTTCCTTCTCTTGCTACACTCAAAAACAGTCAAAGATATTAACACAGAAGCATGAAGATTTGCTTCCCAGAGTTAGTGTTTCACTATCATTCAGCTAGAGTGAGGCATCCTGGCTTATTCAGAAGGCATGTTCAGTCTGAACTATGACAAGCCTTTGTATTCATTAACACATCATTTATTGTTTGCTGCTATGAAGTGCGTATGAACATTCTTTAAAAGAGTGAGGTTACGTGATATGTTCTAGCCATGCACTGTAGTTAAGAAGACTGGACATCATGCACTTGTAACATTCAGTTTTTGTGGTTGCTGCACACTCCTGCCTGGATTTCCCAGTTTTCCAGAAACTCAGTATTTACCATACAGCATTTCTCTTTCTTCAGGTGTGCAGTTCTTGGTTTTATCACTTTCAGATTAAATTAATGCCTTGAATAACCTTTCCAGTGCCGTGCCATTATGCCATTGAGTTTATTCTTCAGAGGAGCATTCTGCATTGTTATATTTGATGTGTAATTTATATCAGAAGAGGAAGCACAAAAACTCAGGTTAATTCAGGCAAGTAGGAGCCTGAAGACATCACTAGTCCAACCCCTTATCCAAAGCAGGGACAGTTGTGCAATCAGACCAGACTGCTCATGGCTTTCTCCATTGATTGAATTTCTCCAAGGACAGTGCCCTCGAAGAGACATTAACAGACCAGCTAAACCTGTTTGGCCACTGCCCACTCTCCTCCCTCCCTGTTGCAGGGTCCAGGTTGAGGTCAAGGGGTGGAAGCTGAGCCCCGTGTCACACATTTCAGATAGCCTCTCACACTTGCAGTTGCCTGTTCAAGAAGGTGTGTGCAGTTTGCCCACCATACAGCATTTTGAACTGATTGGCCAGAATTGGATAGGTAATCTGCCATTGGGCCATTCAGTTTTCAAAAAGGGAATTTATAGAGGATGAGACCCCACACCCTGTCTGTTAATGGGATTTGAGGCAGAGACAAGCGCCTACATTTTTGTCCTGTCTTCAGGGCAATTAGATTCTTTTGTTCTAGCAGCAGTGTGTTCGAATCACAGATCTCCACCACGGCAGTGCACTCTCTCGCTCACTTCCTCTAATTTGGGATTTACCTTTTGGATAATCCCTGCCTTTTGGATTAAAAATTACAACTCTTGGGTATCGCTTCATCCAGCTAAGGTTTTAATGATTAGCGGCCCAGTGGTTTGTGAGTAGCTTAAGCTAATTTACCTGGTTATTTCTAAAGTTTATAGCCTGTTTACCTGTTGATTAACTCCGTTGTGAAGCCAAGGGGGTCCATCTCACCACCCCAGGTGATAAGTGATCCAGCCCTACCAACATGAAGGGGCCTCCATAAGTTCCCTCCAGTTTATCCATGTCTTTTGCCAGGGGCTCACATTCAGCCAGCTGCCTGGTAACACCCCAAAGCTTTCCCACACTGCTGTTCTCCAGCCACTCTGTCCTCATCATGGCTGGTTTCAGGGACCTTGTCCTGTCTAGAACAGGACTTCCTGACTTTCATGGGGTTCCTAACAGACCATTTCTGCAGGTCCCCCTGGCTTGGGCCTGAGGTGTGCTGAGTTGCATGGTGGCAGGTAATTAGACCTCTGAACATTGTACATGTAAGAGTTCCCAGTGAGACCTTACAAATTAATTCCAAAAACAAAAGCTTATGAATAAACATTAGGACTAGCCATAATGCAGTCAAGCACTTTGTTGTAATATTCTGATTGTAAAAGTCACTGAGGAATACAGAGAATAGCTCTGTATAAGCTCAGAAACCTTGAAATAATTGCAGGGTTAGAGAGTAGCACACTCCCCTATCACTTCACTGATCTGATTAAACAGCCTCTTAAAAAGGAAGGGAATGAAAATTAAAGTCTAATGTTGTACTCTATTTATTTTAAAGAAAATTACTTTGGCCTCCCACAGGAAGATAATAATTAAGCAACAAAAGGGAAAAAATATATGAAGATAGGCATCATTTTTTTTACATGTGCAACGAAGAGCATCAGAGACTTTAATTTCTTTTGCCCCTTGTGGCACGTGCTTTGAAGGAGAAAGAGAAGAAAAGTCTCTTGAAGTGATGGAATCTGGAGAAGAATCTGTGATCTTTCACTCCCTCCCACAAAGGCACTCACAAAATATAGTCATTTCATATATTGAAACACTGTACTAATAACTACAGATCTGTGAGCAGTAGAAGAAAAAAAATTGTCTATGAAAGTTGTCTAGTTTGAAGCTTTTGTCAAAATGAAAGCTGTTAATCAATGGACTTGATAAAAAATAAAAACAAGCTGGGGGCAGAAAGGTGAAATTCTGGCAATGTGACAATGAAGGCAAGGAAAGAGTGAGATAATTTGTTTTATTCATAGCCTTTTGTTCAAGTGTTTCATTTCAGTTTTGATCTTTTAAATTTTTTTTACCACATATTTTGTTTTCTGAGTAACTAACTAATGCATTAAGTAGTTTACTGAATGGTTTTGCAATTCACTCTCTCTGCTTCAAATGCTGTAGAATATACACAAGAATTTTTATAGAGGATTAGATAAACTTCCTTGACTTATATTAAAAATATATTTAAATAAAAATTCAGCAGAATTTTTGATGCTCAGTTCTCATGTGTACAGTAATTCTCATTTCCAAAATATTCAGATGTGTGAAGATCAGATGAGTACCAAAAATTTACATTGAAATAACCTGCAGAGAAGGATTATGGCATTTTTTTTAGGGGTTACATTTTTACTCATTTTAAATAGTTTTACATAGCTTGACTTACAACTATGAATTATAGTAACTCTGTGGGCTAAGAAAAGCATTAGAAGTATAATACAATTGATTTTTATGTTCAAGCATTTATAATGTTAGATTTTATGGAAAAAGTGAAGAGTAGCCAAGAAAGGAGGTGTTTCTACGGGTGTCCTTATACCTAGAGAAAAATCGTAATTTAAACACACACTAAAATAACAAATACCAGGGCATCTAGAGAAGCAAACTTGCTTAGGTGACAACATTTTAGTTCACAAACAACCAAAGTTTTATAAATTGATGTTTGTATTCTGCTTTGCCGTTTTCCTAATTGCAGATGATGGAAGAGAACTGAATATATCAAAGGATGCTATTACAGCTGTGATATATTGTATGCTACTCTACACATAATGTAGAAAACGCAATAGTGGTTTTGTGGATAACTCCAAGTCATAATTCCTGACTACTATAGGCATGTCCACAGAATAGGTCACAGTTTTGGGATGTCACAGCCCACTGAATAAAATGAAATGCCATATTGTGCTGTCATAGCTACCTGAGTTGAAAAGGGGAGTAACAATTTATTGAGTCGATTAACATTTTTTTTAAAGTCCACTGCTGCAAAAGCTATTTTAATACCAGATGTATTCTTATCTAAGGCAGACAGGGACAAACCATTTGAAGCAGAGGATCACATTAGAAGAAAAGTACCATATGGCTATTATGCTGCACAGGAGATAGGACTGACACACTACTGTGCTGCAAGAAGTCAGTGTCACAATGTAAATAAAGTTTTGGCCATAAAATCTTTATGGAAATTGTGCAATCCACCTCTGGCCATATGAAACCACTGAAGATTGCAAAATGCTAAGATCTATGCAAGCAGTCTTCAGCTGTGTGGATGCACCCTACATGACATGCAGGTAGAGAAGGATATTATCAGACCAGCTGACAGTATGTAAATAATCTTCATGACTATGGAATACTGCTTACTGAAGAGTGAAATTATATGATACAATACAATACAATACAATACAATAAAATACAATAAACCAGGGTGGAAGAGACCTTCAAGATCATCACTTCCAACCTATCAACCAATCCAACCCACCTAAACAACTAAACCATGGCACCAACCACCCCATCAAGTCTCCTCCTGAACACCTCCATTACATTGGTTATCACAAAATGTTTTTCTCCTAAATTAGTACTCACTACATGTTGATGTTTAAAGAGTAATAATGCACACAACTGATGCTGGCTAACACATATATTTCCTGGTTTTAAATGTCTTTACATTTCTTTATAAGACTAGGTATAGCTAAAACAATAATTGCCTTTACCTTGTAGGAACTCAAAAAGGGGGTGATAATGAAATGTTTAGGTGGCCTTCATGTCTGTGAGTCTGTTTTGATTGGGATTAAATAAACGAGGTGGGAATTATAAAAATATAGTTATCTTTATTTCCCAAAAACCCCACCCCAAAATTATGTACAAAACTGATTAAATTTATTTACAGGTCCTATTCAGTCACAAATTCTACAAGGATGCTTATGGGTAACTTTAGTACAATTTAGAGAATTCAGAAAATGGAAAAGGCTAACCCACAAAATAGCTTTACCCCACTTATAAAACCAGAGGCAATCCAGGACTCCAGGGAAAGCTGAGAATGCCGGTTGTACTCAGGAGGACAGAGAAGGGATTTGGAGATAGTTCCTAAAGTCTCTTTTCGGTGACAGGCTCCAGAACTACAAGTTTATAATCCAATTTGTAGATAACAAGGCACAAATCCAAAAGAAAAGGGACTCGCCAAAATCAAAGTGTCCTTAGGCACAGCTCCCATGAGGCAAAAATTGTGGAGCAGCACTATCTGAGCAGTGCAAGTGAAGCCACACAGCCAGCCTGTCCCAGCCAACAGCCACAGTTTTATGGGTCACTCCAGCAACAGGCAGGGAGCAGGACTCCGGGCAGGTCCAGTGAGAAGTGAGGTCCGAATGCTGATCTTTCCAATTTTGATGCAAATTCAGAGTGAGAGCAGAGCAAGTCCAAAAGAAGCAGCAAAATGAGAGCAAAAATGAGAGCCAAAATTAGAGTGAGACTGCTTTCAGAATACAGAATTAAGCATGTTGGAAAAGACCTTTGAGATGGAGTCCAACCTATCATCCAACACCATATAATCAACTAAACCATGGCACTAATTGCCTCATACAGTCTCTTTTTAAACACTTCCAGAGATGGTGACTCCACCACCTCCCTGGGCAGTCCATTGCAATGGCCAATAACTCTTTCTATGAAGAATTTATTCCTAACATCCAGCCTAAACCTCTCCTGGTGCAGCTTGAGACTGTGTCCTCTCGTTCTGACACAGGTTGTCTGGGAGAAGAGACCAACACCCACCTGGCTGCAACCTCCCTTCAGGTAGCTGTAGACAGCAATAAGGTCTCCCCTGAGCCTCCTCTTCTCCAGGCTAAGCAACCCCAGCTCCCTCAGCTTTCCTCATAGGCTTGTGCTCCAAACCCACCACCAGCTTTGTTGCCGTTCTCTGGACACATTCCAGCAACTCAACATCTTTCCTAAATGGAGGGGCCCTGAACTGGACAGCCTAATCAGTGCTGAGTACAGGGGCAGAATGACCTCCCTGCTCCTGTTGGCCATGCTATTCTTGATGCAGGCCAAGATGCCATTGGCCTTCTGGACCACCTGGGCACACTGCTGTCTCATGTTCAGCCTAATATTAACCAGTACCCCCAGGTCCCTTTCTGCCTGGCTGCTCTCCAGCCACTCCAACCCTAGCCTGTAGCACTGAATGGGTCTGTTGTGGCCTTCCCACAGACAAGTTTGCTACCTCCCTGGGGCCCGGGTCAGAGATGTTACCAGAAGGCTGCCTAGTATGGTACAGTCCTCTGATTACTATCCCCTAATAGTTATGCAGGTAGGAAATGATGAAGTTGCAACCAGAGCTCCCAGGGCAATCAAAGAGGACTTCAAGGCCCTGGGTGAACTGATTGAGGGGTCAGGGGTACAGAAAATTTTTTCATCAATACTGCTACTTGCAGGAGGGAATACCAAAAGGAATAGGTCAGCAGCTGTAATCAACAAGTGGCTCAGAGGCTGGTGCTACCAAAACAGTTTTGGGTTTTTTGATCTTTGGGAACTTTCTATGGCACCAGGTCAGCTGGCAACAGATGGAGTACATCCATCCCAGAGGAGGAGAGAGATCGTAGCACCTGAGAATCGCCTATCCCCAGGAATTGGAAGGGAGTTGGCAGGTCTCATTGACAGGGCTTTAAACCAGATTAGAAGGGGGGGAGGGCCTGAAACCAGTCCCCCCAGACAAGAGTCCGGGGATTTTAAGCTGGAGTCAGGAGTGAAACCAGCAGCCCAGCTAAAGTGCATGTAAACTAATGCACGCAGCATGGGTAACAAACAAGAGGAGCTGGAAGCCTTGTTACAGCAGGAAAGTTATGATGTAGTTGCCATCACAGAAATGTGGTGCGATGACTCACATGTCTGGAGCAATGTAATTGATGACTACAGGCTCTTCAGGAGAGACAAGTGAGGGAGAAGGGGTGGAGGGGTGGCCCCGCACATCAGGGAGGCACTAGATGCCATGGAACTAGAGATCAGGGATGATCAGGTTGAGTGCCTGTGCACGAAAAACAGAGGGAAGACCAACAGGGCAGACATCCTGGTTGGAGTCTGTTATAGACCACCCAACAAGGATGAAGAAGTTGATGAATTATTTTATAGGCAGCTAGAGGCTGTCTCAAGATCACCAGACCTTGTTCTTATTGGTGATTTTAACCTGCCTGATATCTGCTGGGAACTCAACACAGCAGAGAGGAGGCAGTCTAGAAGGTTCTTAGAGTGTATGGAGGGCAGCTTCTTATCCCAGGTGCTGTGTGAGCCTACCAGGGGTAAGGTTTCGCTTGACCTCCTTTTTACAAATAGAGAAGGGCTGGTGGGAGATGTGGTGGTTGGAGGCCCTCTGGGGTCCAGCAACCATGAGATAATTGAATTTTCAATATGCAGTCAAGCTAGGAGGGGCATCAACAAAACCTCCACTCTGGACTTCTGGAGGGTGGACTACTGATTACTCAAGGAACTCAGAAGGTACCTTGGGAAACAGCCCTTAAAAAAAAAGGGGTCCAGGAGGGCTGGACCTACTTGAAGAAAGAATTCTTGAAAGAGCAGGAACAGGCTGAGCTCCTGTGCTCAAAGATGAGCTGCCGGGGTAGATGGCCAGCATGATTGGGCAATGAACTTCTGGGTGAATTAAGGGGGAAAAAGAGGGTGTATATCTTTGGAAGGACAGTGAGGTAACCCATGGAATGTTTAAGGATTTTGCTAGGTCATGCAGGAAGAAAATGAGAGAGACAAAAGCCCATTTAGAGCTTAGACTGGCTACTTCTGTGAAGGACAAAAAAAATCCTTCTACAAATATATTAATAGCAAGAAGAAGGGCAAGGACAACCTCCACTCCTTGGTGGACATGGAGGGGAACATAGTAACGAAAGATAAGGAAAAGGCAGAGGTACTTAACAACTTCTTTTCCTCAATTTTTAGTAGCTGGATAGGTTGTCTTCCAGACAACTGGCCTCCTGAGCTGGCAGACGGAGGCAGGGAGCAATATAGTTCCCCTGTGATCCAGGAGGAAGTAGTTAGAGACCTGCTTAGCCACTTGGATCCCCACAAGTCCATGGGACTGGACGGGATCCATCCTAGGGTGCTGATAGAGCTGGCAGATGAGCTGGCCAAGCCACTCTCCATCATTTTTCAACAGTCCTGGCTCACTACAGAGATCCCAGAAGACTGGAAGCTGGTCAACATGATGCCCATCCACAAGAAGGGCTGGTTGGATAAGCCAGGGAATTACAAGCCTGTGAGCCTGACCTCAGTGCTAGGCAAGATTATTGAAGAGGTTATCTTGAGTGCAATCACACAGCACTTACAGGATGGCCAAGGGATCAGGCCTAGCCAGCATGGATTTAGGAAGGGCAGGTCCTGCTTGACCAACCTGGTCTCCTTCTATGATCAGGTGACTTGCCTGGTGGATGTGGGAAAGGCTGTGCGTGTAGTCTACCTAGACTTCAGCAAGGCCTTTGATTCTGTCCCCCACAGCAAACTCCTGGTTAAGCTGTCAGCCCATGGGTTGGAAAGAAGCACTCTGAATTGGGTTAGCAAGTGGCTGGAGGGCCGAGCCCAGAGAGTGGTGGTGAATGGTGCCACATCCAGCTGACAGCCACTCATTAGAGCTGTCCCCCAGGGATCAGTACTGGTCCTCATGCTCTTTAATATCTTTATCAATGATCTGGATGAGGGCATTGAATCCATCATCAGTAATTTTGCAGATGACACCAAGGTGGGGGCAGGTGTTGATCTGTTAGAGGTGTGACCGGTTTAGGCTGTGCCTTTAAGAAAGAGACAGTTGCTGAACACTCTGGCTGAATGATTTTTATATTTAAATGACAACAAGATAGTCTAAACTAAATTAATTGGTAGGTTTAAGCTTTGTCAGTCTGGTCTGGGTTCAGGCTGTGTTCAGTTTTGTACTTTTTCTCTTGCTGAAGCAACAGCTTTACCGGACAGGAGCGACCTTGAATTAACAAAGCTAACCAGATAAGAAAACTAATTCTTGCATATGCTTGGAGCTAACAGAATTTTTCTCCTTAATTGGCTTTTGGGGAAAAAAGGGAGGTAGGGAGGGAGAGAGGGGGATTCAGGGAACCCCCTGGCTGGCTGGAGGGAAAAGGCTTTTCTGCATTACGTTCATTGCTGTGTATTTCTGTATATATTGTAAATATTGTATATTTGTGTACATATTCATTGCATTCAATTTATGCCTGTAAATATAGCATTCATCTGCTTTTCCGACTGAGTTAACTGTGGTTTCTTGGTGTGTGTGGGGAAGAACTTTCACCCCACCACAAGAGGGTAGGAGGGCTCTATAGTGAATGATGCTTATGGCCAGGATTGTGCCCCAAATATTTCTAGGAAGCAGTTTGATGGTTAAGTACCACTCTTTCTAAAGCTACCAAAATCATAAAGGTATTGAGATGAAAACTGAACATGTTTTGATAGAATACTATCCCTCCTTTTTGATACTACCTTGTGACAAATACAAGTTAAAAAAAAAAGGGGGGGGGGGCATGGAAGGAAAGAAACAACAAAAAGCTTTCAACAAAGTATATTTGCTTTATCCATGTTCTTTGTCAACAGTTTCCCTGCCCCATTCAGAAGGTAGCCCACATTCTTCCTAACCTTCATTTTGCTGCTGATACATCTGCTGAAACTTTTATTTCTCTTCAAGTGCCTGTAGTGGATGATGCTTATGGCCAGGATTGTGCTCCAACTATTTCTAGGACATACTTTTCTGTGTGTTAACCCTCCTTTGTTCCCCCCCCCCTTTCTGAAGGCGGCAGGGGGGGATCCTGGTGCCACTGAGTCCAGGTAAACTGCCTGCCTGGGCGTGGTCTGTCTCACCCCTGTGGTACACAAGGGCCAGGCTATATGTTTGATTCCCTGTTTATAGCACAAGCTTACACCATATTTGGTAGCTGCCAGTCCATTGGTTAATCTTTGTGTTAGCAACAGATGCTCATTGGACCAGTATTCACTGGGGCAAATGGTAAATAGGGGTTGTTTGGTGATGAACCCCCCCCCCCCCATTCGTGTTCGAGCCTGTATCTGTGTGCGCACCAGTGCTGTTGTGGTTCACCTTGCCTGGGACTAAAGCCAGTGCTCCAAGAGGCTTCGTGGTACTTTGCCACCATCACCCGACTGTGTGCAGTGCTGTGGACAGTACCCCGTGGGATCAACCACTGCATGATCCATCACCGCAGGAGAAAACCTGGTAACCCGTGTGAACCAGCATTGCTGAACTGCTACAGTGCCCCCCCCCCCCCGCCCCGAGTGGGGAACCTCTGTATCCTGGGAGAAGCAGCAGCCACACAGTGCAGCCACGCGGTCGGTGCCATTTCCTGTGTCCTTATTAAGGCATATCTGTGCCACATTCTGCAGACTATAAACATTATTAAGGGAAGACTTCACGAAGTTCTCAACTTGTGAGTAAGCCAAGCCTTTCTTCATAGAGTTTCAGTTGGGGTAGCGTGCAAATCGCTCTGGGTGGAGGATCACCAACCCCCTTCCCCGCCGCTTTCCAAATCATTTTCAATTCTAAATTCTGTGAATCATTTGGTTTAAGTGCCCATACCTAAACATTCTGTAAAGATAGTTGCACTAACTGAATATCGATACCTGTGAAGGGGGACTGTATATACCCCGTTGCAGAGTTTGTATATATATATAAATAAACCTAACATATATTTTTCATTGATATCTCTGCCGCTCATTTCTGAGGGCATATTCATAACATTAATGGCGCAGTGCAAGTGTTATCCGATAAGTGACTGTCTCTACAGAATGGGATACATAATGAAACGATCCAATATACAATGGGTTATAGAAAATCTGACAAATCCAGACCAAATCATTACGAAATTAACTGAATACGTGATCTAGCTATTCACTGACCCCACCGCAGTAACCGAGGAGAGGGTTGTTGCGATCACGGCTTGCATAATGCACGCACAAGACGAATTTACAGCATTAGAGGAAAAGATTAAAAAACTTGAGGAAAAAAATGATTCCCTGGAAAGAGCGTTAGGAAAGTCTGAGGCACTAAATAACAAACTTCATGACTTATTAACGTTGCAAATTAAAGAAAGCAACGCTGCTATCATGGCACTGGCGGGGTCAGACACAGACTCTGTTTCAAACCTTCCTGGGATCTCCCAGCCGCCTAGCCCTGAGGAGCCCCGCGGATACAGTGTTGCACCTGGAGCCAGATCTCCCATACCGTCCTTTTACAAATTACCCCCACCGCAGTCTAGCGGAAAGGACTTAAAGGTAGCGAACGCCAGCGCAGCGCAAGACTTCAGACCCACGGTCTCCTTGGAGCTGCCGAGGCTCCAAACACTGCAAACAGCGAGTCCCAATTCACCCATTAAGCCCAGCACGTCAGCAGCAGCACATTAATTAAATCTACTTGCCAGTAGTGCTCTGAGAAGCGAAGCCCGGAAAAAATCCCAGAACTACCAAACGGAGAGAAACCCATCCGACCGGGACGATATGGATTACAGTTCTGAGGACGAACCCATACGGAGCAAAGCCGTGCGTTTGCGTCCCGTTCTTAAAGAGCAATACACAGACGGCCGCCATGGCCGAGGGACAACAACTACTTCTGTTTGCCCGTACAGCGGGGCAAAGCTTCAGGACCTGCAACAGACATTTGCACGAGAGCCGGACAAGTTGGTAACAGACTTTTTGTATCGTGTTATGGAATTGGGTGGGGATACAATTATTTTAGACCGTAATGAAGCAAAAGGCTGTTCATGGGGCCATGAAGTATTTTTGGGCATGGGTCCAGAGGGATATCACTCGTTAACTTCCCGTATCGCTCACTGGGCTGGAAGTTTAGATTCTATAGATAGAGGCGAGCCAACAGAAGTGAGGGTTACAAGTTTGGCCGAACTTACTGCCGCGATTAAAAAGCTTGCGTGCGTCCAAGCAATGTACGATCGCAGGGCATATTCTTCCCCACTAGATGCCCCAATTAACCCAGTGCGACTCAAAATTCTAATCCGTGGTCTGCCAGCGGGTCTCAAAAATGTCTGTGATGCCAAAAAGGAGGAAACTGAACGAGTAGTCAAGAGGAATAACGCCTCTATTAATTCCCGGGAACACCACTTAGCTTGGGAAGAGCTTCTAATGGCATTATCCCACAAGGGCCGAGACCTGGGCTACTCTGATCATATGCTCACAGCCGAGACTCCCCGGGACAGACACCATACTGGGTTCAAGGGCAGCCACGCAGCGACACCCCGGCGGAAAAAGCAGGAAGTGCGCCGTGCTAAGACCTCCCCTGCTGCGACTTCTACGAGTTTAAGCAGCAGTCCAGAGTCAGATCGCAGTCACTCAGGAAGTCCCAGAGGGAGAAGTTCCGGCCACCGGAGAGATAAACAAGGTACTTTTAATAGATCCTCCTCACCCAGAGAGAAATGGTATCGATTAGCACGGTCTTTGAATGTACCTGAATCCGTGATAGCGCCATTATCAATGGGACTGTTAAAAGGAGTAGTGCTGCGCTTACAAAATAACCCCGGCAGCTGGAAGGAGGACCAATACTGAAGTGACCACCGTGGTAAGGGGGAGGATGAAGCTGGTAGCAACAGTCCTAAAACTGTTTCACCCAGCAAGGACGCTAACCCCTTCATACCTCGCCGCCAGAGCCCAGATAAAAAGCCAAAAAAATAGACCCAGCGGTGACTGTTCCAGGCCTCATTCATCGCTTTGTTAATGCCTGTCAATGGTCTGAGGATCCAGAGCTTTTCATTTTGATTCCCACTGGACCTACTCGAACTGCTGTAAAATTCCTTATTGACACTGGGGCACAAATCAGTGTTTTGAACGTGCAACAAGCCAAACACTTGAGGATCTTGCCATCCCGGAAAAGATACAGGGTGTTACAGGAATGCCTCATACATGCCATTTAGCCAAAACAAGGTTGTGGCTTCCTGGCGACAAGCGGACTACCCTGGTAGAGGTTGCCCTGAGTCCATACCCAGAGAACGTCCTTGAATTTGATGTTTTAGCTGGCAAACAGTGACATCTCCCTAACGGTACCCTGTGGTGCTTTGGCTCCTATGGAGTAGGGGCAAAAGAGGCCAAAACCGCTCAGGTAGGCACTCTCCAAATTGCTCCACCCTTACCCAAATCGAGTATCACATGTGTTGCACAGTACTCACTACCAGCAGCAGCCAGACAAGGCATTACTGAGGCGATTGCAGACCTGGAAAGGAGACAAATCATCACCAGGACACACTCACCCTATAACTCACCAGTGTGGCCAGTGCGTAAACCTGACGGACGATGGAGACTCACCATTGACTACAGGAAGCTCAATAGCAACACACTTCCTCTCACTGCTGCGGTCCCAAGCCTGACATCAATTGTGACAGCAATCCAAGCTGCGTCACATACTTGGATGGCTTCATTGGACATTAAAGACACGTACTTTATGATTCCTCTATGTGAGGAAGACAAACCACAGTTCCCTTTCACATGGCAAGGTTCCCAATTCACCTTCAATCACCTTCCCCAGGGATACAAACACTCAGGAACCATTGCACACAATTCCCTAGTAGCACTGTTAGACACCATTGAGGTCCTGAAAGATGTAAGTGTCTACCAGTATATAGATGACATCTTTGTTGGGGGCAATGACAAAGATAAGGTGGGTTCAGTAGCTGCAGCGATCTGGGACCTGTTAACCAAAAATGGGTTACAAGTTCCACAAGCCAAATGTCAAGGCCCAAGTCAAGAAATTAAATTTCTTGGATCCTGGTGGGTAACAGGAGCAATATCAGTACCAGAGGAAGCTCTTGAGGCTATTGCAAAGGGCCAACTTCCCAATAACAAAAGGGAGTTTCAGTGGCTCCTGGGTACCTTGGGTTACTGGAGAAAACATATTCCAAGTTTCTCAGTAATTGCTCATCCCCTCTATGACTTGCTTAAAAAGAGCAGAGTCTGGGACTGGACTCCGAGGCTGTGAGAGACTAAAGCTTGTCTCTCCTGGTGTGACTCAACAAAGATAAAATCACTTGCTGCTTGCCCAGACCATAGCTGATGTGCGTTGGGCAGAGCCACTGGAAGGACTCTTGGAAGGTGCAAAGATATTGCTCACAGGACTGCAGCTGGCCTACAACAATGGCCCAAGGGCCCAGCATTCACGCCTTCGGGACAGGACCATTTCCAGCCATCAGATACCCCGGGAAGGGAGGATGATGAGACAATGGAATCACTGCCTGTTTCCTGATGTGCAATGAGTGTGTGGGTAGGTAGATGGAGAAGGAGGAGGTGGAGGCCTCCTCCCCCCTCCATCCAGACGGCTGTCCAAACTCCCCTGAGTACACAGAAAGATTTCCAGGGGATACCTGGACACTTACCTAAGGATGATTTCCCAGAACGATATCCTGGGGAACAACACCTGGATACTTGCCTAAGGACTAAAAAACTGTATAAAAGACTGGAGCAACTACTGGCTTAGAAGAAGAAAACAGAAGAAGAAAACTGGAGAAGCAAAATGCAGCACCACACGCTGGAAAGATCACGGGCCAACACAACGGATCCTGGACTCTGAAAACCCTCTCTCTGTGCCCTAAGTTCCACCTGCTGCAACTCATGGAGCTGAAGAAGCTGCTCAGAGGACCACATCCCTTCTACAGCCAAAGCCTCAGCACCCTTCCTCTACAGACCCAACATCTCCTGCAGCACCTGTCCTCCACAGACTCAAACTGTCTTGGGGGGATGAGGGGTGTGGTAATATAATTCTTTTCCTCTTCTCTCTTCTCTCTCTATTTTCTCTCTCTCTCCTTCTGATCCATCCACTTTATTTATGTCCATCCACCTTATTTGTGTAATAAATAGTCTAACTGTTGATATTTTGGCCTCGTTTGTGCCTCTAATTTCACAACACGGGAATATTCATTAAAAACCTGAATCTCTTTTCCCTCTCTGGACTGAGACAAAGGCACACTGAAAGCCTAAAGGTTTTGAAGAACGAGTTAAAGGCTTACCAGAAATTGGGCCCTTTGCACCCACATGACCCTTTAAGAGCAGAATGGGGCTTTTCTGAACATGCTTCCTACTGTGGGATTTTTCAAAGGGGACCCAAAGGCCTGAACAGAGCCCTTCTATTCTCTTCAACAGCATTTAAAGATGCTGAAAGGAGATAGAGGCAAGGAGGCAGAGAAGCTTCATACTACTCAGGTTATTGTAGTGCAAGGCCCATTCTCTCTGCTCAAAGCAATCCTCAATGGAACTCCTCCACCAGAGGGAATTGCTCAGAAGGCTACTGTGAGAAAATGGTATGCCTATGTGGAAGGGATGGCTCAATTTATGCCTCTAAAGGAAGGACCCACAAAGGTATCCAAATTGCAGTAACCCATCAATCTACACACTGTTCCACTATGCCAGCCCTCCAAGCTGTCTCAGGTAGCACCTGAATTGACTGCCGATGCCAATACTGAAGGATTGTGGTTCACGGATGCCTCTGCCCAAAGGGTAGGATCACAGTGGCATTATAAGGCCGCAGCGCTGGAGATTGGCACAGACAGGACTGTCATTGAAGAGGGCGAAGGCAGTGCCCAAGTGGGAGAACTGCGCGCTCTCATGCTAGCTGTGGAAAACGGTGCAGAGACCATATACACTGACTCATATGCTACTTTTAAGGGTGACACAGAATGAATTTGCCAGTGGGAAGTGAATCAGTGGATAGTTGGCAACACCCAAGTTTGGAGGGTGACCGACTGGCAAAGACTACTAGAGATAAGTCAAGCCAGGCCTATCAAAGTAGGATGGGTATAGGGACACTCCAGGAAGGAAAACCCATGCTGCTACTTGGAATCAACAAGTAGATCACTTAGCAAAAATCAGTGTAGTTGATTGTGAGGGGAAGGAGTGGGAGCGACTGGCTGAGTGGCTACATATTAAAAGAGGTCACTTAGGTAAGTCAGACCTTTACTACGAATGCAGATCCCAAGGGTGGCCAGTTTCCCTGACCACATGCGAAACCATTGTTTCAGCCTGCCCTCAATGCCAGGTTAGATTAAAAGCTAACCATCCCAGTCTTGCTCCAGCCCAGCATATTAAAAAGGACAAAGTGCTATGGAGCACATGGCAAATTGATTATGTTGGTCCCCTCAGACCCTCACATGGGAAGAAATACATACTAGTAAGGGTAGAAGTGGTTTCAGGCTTAGTCATGGCCACTGCCACGAGCACTGCTTCAGGAACACAAACCATTGAAACTCTGAAGGATTGGTTCAGCATCCTGCCTATGCCTGAACATATTCAGAGTGATAATGGTTCACATTTTACCTCAGCCTTAGGGCAAGACTGGGCCCGAGGAGAAGGGGTCAAATGGATGTTTCATACTCCATATTATCCCCAGGCAAATGGCATGGTGGAAAGGGCAAATTGCCTCATTAAGAAGCATGCAAATGTTTCAAGGAGTAATTGGGACAAACGCCTGCCTTCTGCAGTTTTCATTGTAAACAATCGATGGAGGAATGATGGCAGTCCCAAAGTCAAGGCATTCTGCCCTGCTGACCCAGTTAGAGATGTCAACCACATGCCAGGGGAGGCAAAGGACGAACACCCACATTCACTAACACAGATGCAGGTGGGCCAACCAGTGCTAGTGAACCTGTCGTCTATTGGGATTGTACCCATGACGCTGGCTAAGCCCAGAGGTCTATACGCTTGGGAGGCTACTGACATCAATGGGAAAACTCATTGCATAAGTGCTCGGTGGGTCATTCCAAATAACTAACGGTCAAGCCCGGCTTTAAACACCGTGGCCAGTTTTGTTTCCCCACAGAGTGACAGCAGTCCCAGTGGACAGACCATCCTGTAAATGAAGACTCCTCTCGGGAGCAACAGGAATTCACCACCAGTCAGGGGGTGGAGACTGGAAAACACTAAGATCACTGATAGTGACCTCAGAATTAGTGAGTTCTGTTCTGTTTTGTAGCATGCTTTGTTTAGAGTACAGTTGTGCAGTTCTGAGATATGTATGTATATATATGTATGATGTTCTTGTGATGTTTATATAATGTTTAATTCATCTTTGGTAAAGTTTGATCATAGAACAACATTTGCCCACATATACTTGCCCATAAGCAGGGGGTGGAATGTAGTGGATGATGCTTATGGCCAGGATTGTGCTCCAACTATTTCTAGGACATACTTTTCTGTGTGTTAACCCTCCTTTGTTCCCCCCCTCCTTTCTGAAGGTGGCAGGGGGGATCCTGGTGCCACTGAGTCCAGGTAAACTGCCTGCCTGGGCGTGGTCTGTCTCACCCCTGTGGTACACAAGGGCCAGGCTATATGTTTGATTCCCTGTTTATAGCACAAGCTTACACCATATTTGGTAGCTGCCAGTCCATTGGTTAATCTTTGTGTTAGCAACAGATGCTCTTTGGACCAGTATTCACTGGGGCAAATGGTAAATAGGGGTTGTTTGGTGATGAACCCCCCCCCATTCATGTTCGAGCCTGTATTTGTGTGCGCACCAGTGCTGTTGTGGTTCACCTTGCCTGGGACTAAAGCCAGTGCTCCAAGAGGCTTTGTGGTACATTGCCACCGTCACCCGACTGTGTGCAGTGCTGTGGACAAATAAACCTAACATGTAGTTTTCATTGATATCTCTGCCGCTCATTTCTGAGGGCATATTCATAACAGGCTCTGCAGAGGGACTTTGACAGGCTGTACAGATGGGCAGAGTCCTATGGTACTCCTTGCAACTCCTCTTGCTATTTATATTTTTGTAGAAGGATATTTTTTTGTCCTTCATGGAAGTGACCAGTTTAAGCACTAAATGTGCTTTTGCCTCTCTCATTTTTTACCTACACGACCTAGCAACATCCTTAAACATTCCATGGGTTACCTCACCTTTCTTCCAAAGGTGGTTGACCCTCTTATTTTCTGTTAATTCATTCAGAAGCTCATTGCACATGCAGGCCAGCCGTCTACCCCGGCGGCTCATAGTATCATAGTATCAGTCAGGGTTGGAAGGGACCACAAGGATCATCTAGTTCCAACCCCCCTGCCATGGGCAGGGACACCCCACACTAGATCAGGCTGGCCAGAGCCTCATCCAGCCTGGGCTTAAACACCTCCAGGGATGGGGCCTCAACCACCTCCCTGGACAACCTATTCCAGGGCTTCACCACTCTCATGGTGAAGAACTTCCTCCTCACGTCCAGCCTGAATCTCCCCACCTCCAGCTTCATTCCATTCCCCCTAGTCCTATCACTACCTGACAGCCTGAGAAGTCCCTCCCCAGCCTTCTTGTAGGCCCCCTTCAGATACTGGAAGGCCGCAGTGAGGTCACCTTGGGGCCTTCTCTTCTCCAGACTGAACAGCCCCAACTCTTTCAGTCTGTCCTCATAGGAGAGGTGCTCCAGCCCTCTGATCATCCTCATGGCCCTTCTCTGGACACCTTCCAGCACGTTCATATCCCTCTTGTAATAGGGGCTCCAGAACTAGATGCAGTACTCCAGGTGGGGTGTCACCAGAGCTGAGTAGAGGGGGAGAATCACCTCCCTGGACCTGCTGGCCACACTTCTCTTGATGCAGCCCAGGATCTGATTGGCTTTCCGGGCTGCAAGTGCACATTGAGAGCTCATCTTCCAGCACATAGGCACAGCATGTTCCTCCTCCTTAGAGATTACTTTCTTGAAGTTTGTTCAGCCCTCCTGGACCCCTTTGTTTTTAAGGGCTGTTTCCCTTCTGAGTTAGTTCCTTAAGTAATCTGAAGCCCACACTCTGGAAGTCCAGAGTGGAGGTTTTGTTTATGCCCCTCTTAAGTTTGACTGCATATTGAAAAATCAATTATCTCATGGTCACTGGACCCCAGACAGCCTCCAACCACCACATCTCCCACTAGCCCTTCTCTGTTTGTAAAATGGAGGTCAAGCAAAGCCTTAGCCCGGTAGGCTTACACAGCAGCTGTGATAAGTATCTATCCTACATACACTCTAACAACCTTCTAGACTGCCCCTGTACTCAGCACTGATTAGGCCACACCTTGAGTACTGTGTCCAGTTCTGGGCCCCTCAGTTTAGGGAAGATGTTGAGTTGCTGGAACATGTCCAGAGAAGGGCAGCAAAGCTGGTGAGGGGTTTGGGGCACAAGCTCTGTGAGGAGAGGCATCCCATCACATTTGTCTAATGGCAGCTACATCAAATCTTTCCTGCTGCAACAAGGCTTCTAGCTCCTCTTGTTAGTTACCCATTGTGAGAGACTAAAACTTGTCTGTTCTGATATGTCTCAACAAAGATAAAATCACCTTTGCTGCTTGCCCAGACAATAGCTGATGTGTATTGGACAGAGCCACTGGAATGACTCTTAGCAGAATCCAACGGCATGAGATTTAACACATCCAAGTGCGGGGTTCTGCACATTGGCCACAGCAACCCCATGCAGTGCTACAGGCTGGGGTCAGAGTGGCTGGAGAGTGGCCAGGCAGAGGGGGACCTGGGGGACTGGTTGATGGTAGGCTGAACATGAGACTGCAGTGCGCCCAGGCAGCCAAGAAGGCCAATGGCATCCTGGCCTGCATCAGGAGGAGTGTGGCCAGCAGGAGCAGGGCGGTCATTCTGCCCCTCTACACTGCACTGGTTAGGCTGTACCTTGAGTCCTGTGTCCAGTTCTGGGCCCCTCAGTTTAGGAAGGAGGTTGACTTGCTGGAACGTGTCCAGAGAAGGGCAACAAGGTTGGTGAGGGGCTTGGAACACAAACGCTGCGAGGAGAGGCTGAGGGAGCTGGGGTTGCTTATCGTGGATAAAAGGAGACTCAGGGGTGACCTTATTGCTGTCTACAACTACCTGGAGGGAGGTTGTAGCCAGGCAGAGGTTGGTCTCTTCTCCCAGGCAGCCAGCACCAGAACAAGAGGACACAGTCTCAGGCTGCGCCAGGGGAGGTTTCAGCTGGATGTTAGGAAGAAGTTCTATACAGAGAGAGTGATTGCCCATTGGAATGGGCTGCCCGTGGAGGTGGTGGAGTCACCTTCATTGGAGGTGTTCAGGAAGAGACTTGATGGGGTGCTTGGTGCCATGGTTTAGTTGTTTAGGTGGGTTGGATTAGTTGATGGGTTGGACGCGATGATCTTGACGGTCTCTTCCAACCTGGTTTATTCTATTGTATGGGGAATGTGCAAGGATAAAGATTGATCACTGGACTACAGCTGGCCTGACAACAATGGACCAAGGTCTCTGTTACCGATACCTTCAGGAATATGCATAAAACAAGATCATCTCCACCCAGCAGGTACCCCAGAAAGGGAGGATGGTGAGACAGTGGATTCACCAAATGGCCCCTCATGGTTATTGGGTGTGTGGGCAGGTAAATGGAGAAGGAGGAGGTGGAGGATCCCCCTCCCCCTTCCTCCAGACCCCTGTCCAAACACAGTGGAATACACAGGGAGATTTCCTGGGGAACCTGGACTCTTACCTAAGGACAATTTCCTGGGGGACAATATTTTAACACAACCTAAAACTGTATAAAAAGACTTGAGTGACTACTGTCTCGGTAGAAGAAAAACACAGGAGAAGGAAAACACAGATGAAGAAAAACACCAGAAGAAAAGACCTGGACAATGCCACCGAGAAGGAAAAACAGAGACAGAGACATCTCCGTGTAGCTTGGAAGAAGCAGACCAAGAGGAACCCTCTCTCCGTGTCCTAAGTTCTGCCTGCTGCAACTCATGGAGCTGAAGAGGCTGCTCAGAGGACAACACAGCCAAAGATGCAGCACCCTTCCTCTACAGACCCAACATTTCCTCTACATCCAAAGCTGCAGCACCGTTCCTCCACAGACTCAAACTGTCTGGGGGTTGCGGGGTGTGGTAATATAATTCCTTTCCTCTTCTCCCTATTCTCCCTCTCACTCTCTATCCTCTCTCTCTTCCCTTCTGATCCATCCACTTTATTTGCATAATAAACAGTCTAGCTGTTGATATTTTGGCCTCATTTGTGCCTCTAATTTCATAACACGGGAATATTCAAAAGAACTGAATCTCTTTCCCTCTCCAGACCAAGGCACCCATGCTGTGTGCATTAGTGTACATGTACTTCAGCTGTGCTGCTGGTTTCACCCCTGACTCCAGCTTACTGCCCTCAGACTCCTGTCTGGGGGTAGTGGTTTCAGCCCCTTCCCCTGTTGTGAAGAGGTTATTAAATTTATGAATATGAAATATGAATTATGAAAATATTATTTTTAATATCAAATTCTTAATAACCGATGAATCAACAAGTTATATACATGTTCTAGTGCACGTTCGTGAAATACATTCCATAAGTGGCTTAGTATTATGATTAGAACTTAATTAAACTATCTACAGACTATTTCTATATTTTATGTAATGAAGGGTGCAGTTCTGCCGCTTGGCCACTAGATGGCGGAACGCGGGCGGCTTCTGGCTATATACAGCAATATTACAATCTTTCTGTGCATCAGCGATTACTCTGCTACACGCGGATCCTTTGAACTGAGTGCTAGGGGATGGAAAGCACGTGGAAGATACTCTGTAGCTGTTGTTTGTAGCAAGGTAGAGGTCCGGCCGACTTCTGCCGCTGGACCGGCTCCTAGTCGAGTTGGACGGTGGTGTTGGGTACTGTCTCCTCTCTCCGCAGCAGTGGAGAGGGAATGCTGGAACCTGGGCTTAGCTCGGAAGCAGGTTCCCTTCAGGACTCGGTCGGTTCCCTCCAGACAATAGGGATAGGTCCTGGTCGGGTTCGGCCCGTGGCGTCGGCCCTGGGGCGATGAGTCTCAGGGCTGATGTAAACAGCCTTGGTGAGAGAATGCGGCTGTGCTGGGCTGCGGCTTCTCTGTTACTGGGCTTAAAGGAACAGCGGGACGCTCGGAGTAGTCCCGGGTTTGGTGCAGTACAGGCACGAACAATACTTAAGTCTTCCCTGAGATTTACAGGGCTCAGAGCGGCACACGTGGCGGCTCTTCTCCCACTATGGCGGGGCTAGGTATATGCGGACTAGGTCTCGATCAAGTCCCTTCCCCTGACAGCTGGGCAGATCTTACTCTCAGGGGCTGGTCCAGTCCTCCGGTAGCACGATGGGGTCTCCCGGTCGGTACGTCTGGCTGTAACGACACTGGCTTCTCGGGCTCAGTGAAGGTCCTCCCTCTAGGGTGATCCTCACGATCACAATACTTCTCACAATGCAGAGGCTTCAGTATGCGTGCATGTATGATAGAAGCTAACAACAACAAGCTTAATGGCAGAGGCTGTGGCTCGAGAGCTGCTCTCTCGAGCAAGTACAAAGTGAAAGAGGGGGCGACTTGTTTACCAACAGGGTTAATACTTATAGATTCCTCGAGGCTGGGTTTGACCAATGGGCACTCTCATAGACAACTGGCTTCAGCCTATAGAAAGTGTGAAGCTGGAATTATGCCCATACTTGGTATTTGCACAAGCACTGCATGCGCTGAGTGCGTGCTGGCCTGGCTAATGCCTTGGCTTTTGTCTTCTTCCTGAAGGAGGGGAAACCTGTCCCCATGCTGGGACCAGATCTAGTATCTGAGCAGAATGTGCCTTCACCACATCCCCCTTCAAATCTAGTTTAAAGCCCTGTCAATGACACCTGCCAACTCCCTTCCTAGAACACTTTTCCCCCTGTGGGATAGGCTGTTCTCATGTACTAGGATCTTTCTCCCCCTCTGGGATGGATGTACTCCATCTGTTGCTAGCAGACCCGGAGCCACAGAAAGTACCCCAAGATTACAAACCCCAAAATTCTGTTGGCGGCACCAGCCTCTGAGCCACTTGTGGATTACAGCTGCTGACCTGTTCCTTTCAGCATTCCTCCTGCAACTAAGGGTATTCATGAAAAGATTACCTGTGCCCCTGACCCCTCAACTGGTTTTCCCAGAACCTTGAAGTCCTTTTTGATTGCCTTGGTGCCTCTGGTTTCAACCTCATTGCTCCCCACCTGCATAACTATTGTTATAGATGACTCTAGGTAAAAGTTTTTGGTAACAGTTTTATTGGCACTAAAAGATCTTAAAAAGGTAATAAAAGGCAATAAAAGCAGCACGCTGGGCTTGAGAGGAGACAAAACTCCACCTCCACAGCAGCTTTACAATATCTTTCTTCATCTTATATAGTTACATCATCTACATAAACAAACTTATGCTAAATAGAAGACAGGCATGTGATAATGAGTCTTAGAATAGGTGATCAAATCCCTTCTCCCTACATTAAGTGTGGTAAGGGTCAAAGTATCTACTTGCACGCATGCTCAGTTGTCCAGGCTTCTTATCTAAAGAAAACAAATTCTCAGTTCTTCTCCTCAGCCTTGGTGTCTCCAATTAGCCAAACACACTGTCTCTGTTTAAGTCTGTAAAATATGCAGCTCCCCCTTTGTCCTCAAAACAGGCTCCTGCAAGCTCCTGACCCACAGTCCCAGTGCACTCTGAATTCTCTACCTTTAACACAAATCACAGAATCACCAGTATATTCATAACACTATCAAGGGATAGTAATCAGAGGACTGTACCAGACTCGGCAGCCTTCTGGTAACATCTCTGACCTGGGCCCCAGGGAGGCAGCAGACTTCCCTGTGGGAAGGATCTGGTGGACTTATGGGGCCCTCTGTTCCCCTCAGATGGGAATCACCAATAACAATTGCCCTGCTCTGTTTTTTAAGGGAACAAGTCCTGATGTTGGGGGTGGGTTGTTGTGCTTTAGGCAACACCTTGGATGGTGTGTTTTCTGTCTTCTCAATCACCTCACCCTCAACTTCCAGTGCCCCATATTTGTTTTGCATGGGCAGCTGAGAAGGTGAGAGGAGCTGTGAGGGTTTTATCTTGCCTCTCCTAACAAGGGCCTGAATCCATTCCCTGCTGCTTCTTGGATCACCTCCCTCTGCTAGGGGAGTCTGCAGAACCTGGTTCCTCAACTCCCTTTCACATTCCCATACTGTCCTAAGTCTATCAACTTCTTCCTTCAGTTCAGCCAGTAGGTTAAGCAGATAATCGAGCTGCTCACACCCAATGCAGGTGTTATCTCCACTGCCCTCCATTTCAGGTGCCAGGCTCCAGCACTCTCTGCAGCCAGTTGCCTGTCTTTGACTCTGAAAAGAATGTAAACATCTTGTAACTGAAGAAGAAAAAGTAGGCAGAATTTGGTTGGATGTGTTAAAATATTGTTTTGTTATTTTGACCTATTGTATGCCTTAATTACACGCATGCCAGTAGAAAATAACCAATTTAGATGTGCCACATGTGCCTTCTGATAGACTATATAACTTTGCTGTATAATGTAATAAACGTCTTTGCCTGCTTACATCTTGTCCTGGAAGCTGTGCTCAGGGTAATAGAATAATTATATTACAACAGACACCTGCCTACTTGAGTTCGACCTCAGTCTGGGTGGACACAGATCTTTTGAAAAC
Organism: Colaptes auratus; assembly: GCA_015227895.2. NCBI lineage: Eukaryota > Metazoa > Chordata > Aves > Piciformes > Picidae > Colaptes > Colaptes auratus. The sequence goes on from CM037631.1 coordinate 52,090,904, forward strand.
AGCTTTGTGGCAAGTTACAACCATCCCTATCCCTGGCCACGTGACCTAACTGGAGAACAATTCAGGAATGAGCCCTCGTGACTCGACACCTCCCTCCCTCTGCTGAAAATACCCACCGCTGCAGCAGTCTCTGCCCATGCTGCACTGGCCTCTCAGGAGAGGAAAGCTGGCTCGGAGGATGGGGTCAATGTGCCACTCCGCACAGTGTGCTGCCCTGGTGCTGCAGGCACAGCACTGTTTTGCTACACTGCTAGCAACTTTTGCACTTATGCTGAGCATGGCCTACCACCATGTCAGGCTCTAAGCCTACACTGCCCGATTGCTCACACTACTCTCGCTGGCATTGCCACAAGTAAATGTAAATGTAAAAAAAGGCTTGGCTGAGAAGTTGTGAGGTTTTTCCAGGTGACCACGATGTCCCAACAAGTCCACGAAGAATTCACAGTGACACTCTGTGTCACTGGGAGGTTCCATCATATGAGGAAGAAGAACTGGAATGGACTAATACTTGAGCATGAATGAGAGACTGTGTGGAAGGATGCCCAGATGAAGACATGGACTTTCGCTAGACATGTCATCAGAAGAGTTCTAATTTGAGGATATGTTTTGGGTGCAGGTATTATGGTATGAAATAAGGAGTGGCGTGTGGTGGTTTAGGCTGGGTGCTGGCCCGGATGCCACTGCACAGGCCACACCTGGGAGGTTCCAAAAGGGGGCCCAGACCAGTGGGTGGTCACAGGAAGCCAGGTCTTTCATCCATAATTCCCTGCTCCCCTATAAAACATCAAGTGTGGGGTCCTCTCGCTCTCTTTCCTCCCTTGCTGCTGCCTAGGTAAAATGGCGTGAGCTGCCTCCCTCGGGCCTGCCCAGGCCCAAGGTTGGGTTGGGGAAGAAGAAAGAGCCCTGAGGGGATTTTGAGTGTACCCCCAGGTGGGGATGGGATGTTCTTGGGTATGTTTTGGGATCTCTCTCTCTCTTTGTCATGGTGCTTGTGGATTTCTGTAAAACTTTCATTGTTTTTCCATTTAAACTTTCCACCATTTTTGCAGTCCGTTTTGTCTGAGTCTTTCTTTTGCTTGTGATGGGAGAATTGGTCTCTCAACCTGCTACAATAAATGGTGCAATTGCAGGTGTTTCTGGTCACTCTATTTAAGATTTTCCTAGACAATGTGTCCTGTGCCAATATATACTAGACACAAAGAACCCAGACAATCACAGTTCCAAATCCTAACGCAGGCTTCCTACCACAGGTGAATACACGTGAGGGACTTCAGCTCCTGGTGGGACGAGTAGGCACATATTTTACCTTTCCCCCCAAGTCCCTAGGGGGAAGGGGAGGGTAATTTCATGTCTTTGTCTTCCCGCATTCAAACCTCCACTGATGGAAGTAGGGGAAGAGGGGTTTGGGGCACCCTGTCACAGAGGCCTTGGAGGAGATAAGAGATGTTGTACCCCCGAACCGTGTGAGAAAGGATGGAAGTAAAAGATAACAAATGATGTATCCTTGGAGCAGATGGGAAAGGCAGCTGGAGAGAAGAGCACCTGTTAAAATAAAGATAAAATAGTGGACTTAATGAGGCAGGCTGTGAGAAAGTGGAATTGTAACATTCACATACATCTTAATAAATAGCCACTTGTTCCGCAACCCTGAGGCATTTCACCCACCCTGTGGCAGGTGGTCACCTCCTCACAACTGGTCTGTCAGTTGTATTTCTGCTCTCCTCTCTCTTTCTCTGTATTTCTGGCAGGTCTGGGACCAGCGTATCACTCAATATGCTCAGGTAAACCAAAATACCTTGAGCTTAAATATACACCCTGGTAAAACAAAGACACTCGTGAGATTTCTACGCCATGTTATTCATGTGGGCAAATGCAGTTTCATATCTTGTTTTTGTAGAAGTGATGTGTAAGGGTTCTAATCTTGTGTTCATATGTAATCATGTAATCACAGAACCAAAGTGTCTGAAGAGCTTATTGTTTGAGCTTTTGTTTTTACTTCTGGGAGCTGTTAGTGTGGAAACTGTACTAGTTCATAACCTGGCATATTAACTTAAACCAGCCATCAATTTACATTTACATTTGTGATTCACATTTACATGTGTGTCCTGAAAACGGGGGGGGGGGGGGGGCGGAGGGGGCTTGCAAGTGCTTTGCCCTCCCTGCAGGGTGTTTTCCCCCTGGGAAACTGAGTCTGTTCCACTCCCTGCCCAGCTAGGGTATAAAAGGGAGGACACTGCAGACATTAGTTTTCTTTTTGACTCCTGCCTTCCTGGACAAGAGCTACTGCAGCTGCCTTCCTGGTTCTCTTCCACGTGGTCTGGCCTGATCCTTCTCCCTGATGCCTCTGCACCTCTTCAGAGAGACTGGTTCATATTCTTGCTTTTTTATCCCCTCCCATCCAGCCTTGTTCCTAGCCCTTGTGAACCTTACCTGGTTTATATGTATATATAGATATATACACACATACACATATATGTATATATATGTATGTATATATGTATATATATATGTATAGACAAAGAAAACTCTTTACCTCTCTACTTCCAAGACAACTTCAAATTATTTCTTGGTGGATTTGCTCCCTCCCTCCTTTCTTTTTTTTTTCCCTCTCCTTTGGGAGGGAGGAGGGGGGAGCGGGGGAACAGGGGAGGGATTCTCGGCTTTGCCCCCAACTGAGCTCTTAAGTCCCAGTTAAAGCTCAAGCCACCACAATCTTTGGCACTCCAGCGTAGGGTTTGGAAATGAACATTTTATTTGGAAAGTAATACTTTGTCTGAAAGAAAGGGATTGGAAGTAGAAATGTTGATTTTGAAGAATCTGATGGTCCAAGCCTTTGCATGGGTGTTTGGCTGGATCTTTTGGACTCGTATCTACAAATTAATAACTTACCATGTGGTCTGGTTAACGATAGAGATGCTGCTCAACTGGATAAAAATTTTACCAATTAAGTTGGGCATGTATCTCTTGAATTCTTTGAATTTTACTGGCAGGGGCAACTTCTCTAACTCAGGGAATTTTCCTGAAGCAAGATATGAAACCAACGATGTAGATAAAAATGCCTGTGATGAAAAATTGCCTTACATTGCAATATGCTCCATATGCTTAAATATAATCCTTACAGGGGCATTTGCTGTGACCATGTTGGGTGGGGGACGAGCTAACCCATTAAGAGCTGTTTGGAGGGTGATAACGCACTCCTTTGCACTCTTTAACGACTGGGGGCGTGTCTGCTGTGGGCATTCTAAGCACTCTGTAAACACAGAGCGGGGGTAGGGGGGTGGGGGGGTGGGTTGGGTTAGGTTGTAACGAGTGTGGCAGATCTCAGCCTGAGCCCCAGGCACAAGCAGTTCCACACTTAACCCCAGATGCCCCTGCCAACACAGTTTCTCTAGCACCGGTCACCACACGCAGGAAAAGAAGGCAAAATTCATCTCACAGATAGTGAGGAAGGCACATCAGTGGGGCCCAGCACCTCACAGAAACCAGTGGTGGATGAAGATGATTCATAGCATGAAATAACTGTTACATCTCTACCCAGAAAGGAACTAAGGCAAAATCATCTGGATTACACATGGAAAGAGGGTGAGCCAATACTAAGATGGGCCCTGAGGTGCTGGGATGAGGGGGTGGGCACAGTGGACCTGGATAAGAGGGAGGTGAAGCTTTTAGGCTTCCTGACTCATGATGCTGGTCTGGACAAAGAGTTAGACTCGATGGAACACAAACCCTCTGGGCCCGGATCCCTAAATGTCATAAAGAGCCGGTACTGCTCAAGAGACGACCTGCCCTGGGCCCCAGTTAGGTAGACAACTATGGAACAGGGCATTCCTGGGCAAATCCTGCCTGACAAACCTGGTGGCCTTCTATGAACATGTGACAACATTAATAGATGAGGGGTGAGCAACTGATGTCATTTACCTGGACCTGAGCAAAGCCTTTGACACTGTCCCGCACCACATCCTAGTCTCCAAGCTGGTGACACATGGGTTTGATGGATGGATGGATCACCAGATGGATAAAGAACTGTCTTGATGGCCGCACCCAAAGAGTGGCTGTCAACGGGTCCATGTCCCAGTGGAGGCCAGTGACAAGCGGAGTCCCTCAGGGATCAGTCCTGGGACCAGTCTTGTTCAACACCTTTGTGGGTGCCATGGACAGTGGCATTGAGTGTATCCTCAGCATGTTTGCTGATGACGCCAAACTCTGTGGTGCAGCAGACATGCTGGAGGGAAGGGATGCCATCCAGAGTGACCTTGACAGGCTGGAGAGGTGGGCACAAGCCAACCTCATGAGCTTCAACAAGACCAAGTGCAGGGTCCTGCATCTGGGTCGAGGCAATCCCAGGCACAAGTACAGGCTGGGCAGGGACTGGCTGGAGAGCAGCCCTGAGGAGAGAGACTTGGGGGTGCTGGTGGAGGAGAAGCTCAACATGAGCTCTCAATGCGCACTTGCAGCCCAGAAGGCCAATCAGATCCTGGGCTGCATCAGGAGAAGTGTGGCCAGCAGGTCAAGGGAGGTGATTCTCCCCCTCTACTCAGCTCTGGTGAGACCCCACCTGGAGTACTGCGTCCAGTTCTGGAGCCCCTATTACAAAAGGGATCTGGAGGTGCTGGAACGTGTCCAGAGAAGGGCCACGAGGATGATCAGAGGGCCGGAGCACCTCTCCTATGAGGACAGACTGAAGGAGTTGGGGCTGTTCAGTCTGGAGAAGAGAAGGCTCTGAGGTGACCTCATTGTGGCCTTCCAGAAGGCTGGGGAGTGACTTCTCAGGCTGTCAGGTAGTGATAGGACTAGGGGGGAATGGAATGAAGCTGGAGGTGGGGAGATTCAGGCTAGATGTGAGGAGGAAGTTCTTCACCATGAGAGTGGTGAAGCCCTGGAATGGGTTGTCCAGGGAGGTGGTTGAGGCCCCGTCCCTGGAAGTGTTTAAGCCCAGGCTGGATGAGGCTCTGGCCAGCCTGATCTAGTGTGGGGTGTCCCTGCCCATGGCAGGGGGGTTGGAACTAGATGATCCTTGTGGTCCCTTCCAACCCTGACTGAAACTATGAAACTATGAAACTATTCGGTATCTAAGACACATGTGGGGATGGCCAACTCCCCTCGGACCCAGATGAGGTGCCTATGAGACTGGAATCGAAGGTGGCCAAGTGGTATGCCACAACTGACATTGCTAATGCCTTTTTCTCCATTCCCATTGCAGAAGAATGTAGGCCACAGTTTGCTTTCACGTGGAGGGGAGTACAGTACCGATGGAATCAGTTGCCTCAGGGCTGGGTCCATAGCTCAACCATCTGCCATGAGGTGATCCAGACTGCCTTAGAGAAAGGTGGAGCCCCTGAGCATCTGCAGTTTATCAATGACATCGTTGTGTGGGGTGAGACAGCACAGGAAGTTTACCAGAAGTGTAAGAGGATAATTGATACCCTGTTGGAGGTTGGCTTTGCCATAGAGAGAAGCCAGTTAAAAGAGCCTGCTAGGGAGATCCAGTTCCTGGGTGTTCAATGGCAAGATGACTGTTGCCACATCCCTCGGGATAGCCACTATGGTGCAACCCATGAACAAGAAAGAGACACAGTCCTTTTTGGGCCTTGTGCATTTCTGGAAAATGCACATTCCTGGGTACAGTGAAATCGTAAAACCTCTCTTCCATGTAACACGGAAGAAAAATGGCAAGTGGTGGAAGCAAGGGATAGAGAAGGCAAATCCAGTCAGTACGCAGAGGTAAAAGCTGTCCAGCTGGCCCTGGATATAGCAGAACGAGAGAACTGGCCAGTGCTGTACCTCTACACTGACTCCTGGATGGTAGCCAATGCCTTGTGGGGGTAGCTGAAGGAATGGAGGAGGAACGGGTGGCAGAGAAAAGGGAAGCCGGTTTGGGCCACTGACCTGTGGAAAGACATTGCTGCCCACCTGGACGGGCTGCCAATAAAGGTGCAACACATTGATGCTCACATCCCCAAGAGCAGAGACACTGAGGAACACAAGCACAACCACCAAGCACATCTGGCTGCTAAAATCTCCCAAATAGACTTGGACTGGGAACACAAGGGCAAGCTGTTCTTAGCCCGCTGGGCCCATGACACTTCTGGCCACCAAGGGAGAGATGTCACATACTGGTGGGCTCGGGACAGATCAGTGGACATCTCTATGGAGGCCATCTCACAAGTTATCTATGAGTGTGACATCTGTGCTGCCATCAAGCAGGCTAAGTGCATGAAGCCTCTGTGGTATGGGGGCAGATGGTCAAAACATAAGTACGGAGAGGCCTGGCAGATCGACTACATCACCCTTCCTCGGTCTCACAGCGGCAAGAAGTATGTACTGACCATGGTGGAGGCAAGTACAGGGTGGCCAGAAACCTACCCAGTACCTTATGCCACTGGGCCTAGAGAGACATGTCCTGTGGAGACATGGCACCCCTGGGAGGATTAAATCAGACAATGAAACCCACTTCAAGAATCACCTCATAAGGTGACAAAGGAACGGGGAATTGAGTGGATTTACCATATCCCATGCCATGCACCAGCTGCGAGGAATGTCGAGCACTACAATGGCTTGCTAAAGACCACCCTAAAAGCCATGGGGGGTGGAACCTTTAGGAACTGGGAAAAACACCTAGCTCAAGCCACTTGATTAGTGAACAGCAGAAGATCTGTGAACGGAGCTGGTCCTGCCCAGTCCGACCCGCTGCAAACAGTGTATGGAGATGGAGTTCCTGTGATTGCTGAGAAAAACCTGCTGGAGAAGTCAGTGTGGGTTTTTCCTGCTGCTGGTGGGGGGAAATCAGCCTGAGGGGTGGTCTCGGCTGAGGGGCCTGGTCACACCTACTGGGTCATGTTAGAAACTGGGGACATTCAGTGTATCCCACAGCGGAATGTGACTCTGGCTGAGAGGGGATGAACTCAGAGGGGGCGACACATCAATGTATTATAGTCACTGTATGAATAGTTATAATTTGTTCTAAGTTTTTCTCTCCTAGCTTAATACCAGCCTAGCGTCCAGGACTCAACATACACACCACACACCAATCCAGAGAGCTCCTGGGTCATCTCACCTGCACCTGTTCCTGCTTCCCTACAGCAATGGAGTGTTCCTGATTCTTTTCTTTCCCTTTGAAAGACAGACTGATTCCTGATTCTTCTCCACATCCCTGCCCAGTTCAAGCACCACCTACATTGACCAGCACCAGAGAGGGAGAGACGGCCCTGAGAGAGAGCGAGCTGGGATAATGAAGGAGTTGCATCGAGGATTTGAATACCATGTGTCAAGATTGGATGAAGGGGCTGTGACAGGAGAGTGGAAGCGGAACAGAGGGGTGGATACATTATTATTTTCAGGCTCTAGCATCACTAGCTGAGGGCAAGACAATGCTGCCTGATGAAGGAGTGGAGCAAATAGCTAGAGCCTAAAAGCTCTGCAATCACTGCAGCTAAATCCAGCAGAAACTATAAGGCACAGCCCTGGGGAGGGTGAAGGCAAGGCAGAAGAGAAGGGCACTGGTGAGCCAGATGGGAATCTCCATACTCAACCATAAAATCCCTGGAGGCACAGCAGTGACATCTTTTAGATTAAATGTACATTTAAAGGAGTTTGGCCCCATGAGAAAGAGAATTTCTTGGTTTGTTCAGGAAGCTGAGAATCTGGCTATAATTCATCAGTTTCTCTTTGCAGGGACCTTGATTATAGAATTCCAAATTTTGGTTTAATTGCTTAGGTCAAATAAGAGTGACAGCTTAGACTGCAACCTAACGTGCATTGTGTTGACATCCTGTACAGAAAGGCAGTACACCCCAAATTTCATTGAAGACAACTACATTTATTTTTTTTCATACTCCACTGTGGTAAATACAATAAGAAGTTCTTGATTTGTCTTCTTAAATCATCTTGCTGGGAAGAGCTATAGGTATGCACAGCATTCCTGACAAGTAGAAATTGTCAAGAAAGGATGTAACCTAGTCTTAAATAACTTCACACCATGCCAGACAAGATGGTAGACTGAAAAAGGAAAGAAATACTATCTATATGGACACAGAAGATAAAATTATTCACTTCTCAGATCAGTATGGGAGTACAAACAATCTAAACATATGTGTTGCAGACAAAAAAACATTGAGCTCAGATTTAACACCTTGGTCAAGGAGACTTCAGTCTCTCAAGTACCCAAGTTAATGATGTGATGTAGACTGTCATGTCTTCAGACTTGTGAACAGTTGTGCAGCTCTCATAATCAAGTTGGTCCCTTGTCTATCCTGAACACAGTCTCTTAATTGCAATTCAGAATGAACTAGGTTGCATTATCCTTCCCAAATTATGATCTTGAAAGGAGCGTGGCTTTTTCTACTTCTCCATGTTTCTCATTAACGTTATAAGCCTCTTTTTTCTGTCTTTTGTTCATTTTCTTTTCCATATCTTAATATTTTTTTTTTAATATAGCATTACAGATCAGTGTATTTGGCATGTTCCTCATCTATTGGCATCTTATTCCAAGCTTAGATGTATTTGGTTATGAATATTGACTATTTGTATTTTTCTGTTTAGTGTCATCCCTCTGTGGGACAAAGTCTGGGAAAGCTTGTGTATCTCTAGGTAGGTAATGATACAGTTCTCTTCAACAGAGTTTCATTTCTCTCAGCAGTATCATGTGATTAGGTTACATTAAATTGATACCAACTCCATCAGTTTGAATTTGTTTGATAACTGCACTCTGTCTTATAGCAAGCAACCAAGTGCAGCAAAATTTAAAGGCAATGCATTTTTATACTGGGAAATAAAAAAAAAAATTACAAGCATGGGGTCTTTGAATCTGTTTATATTCAACTTTTGGAGAGTACCAAGTTTTGATGGCACCAGTAGGTCTTCTGTGTAACTGTAGGGGAAGATTCGCTGTTGCTCAAATTAGAGAAAGTTATGTTTCATCTCCTACTTAGAAAAGCATATAAACAACTTGTAACTGAAGGGAGAAACTTGGCAGAATTTGCTTGGATGTGTTGGAATATTGTTTTATTATTTTAACCTATTGTATGCTTTAATTACACACACCCCAGTAGAAAATAACCAATTAAGACGTGACACCTATGCTTTCTAAAAGAGTATATAACCTTGCTGTATAACGTAATAAACGTCTTTGCCTGGAAACATCTTGGCTTGGAAGATGTGCTTGTAGTGACTCTAGGGTGATTGAACACAAAAAACCTTATTACAGCAAATGGTGACCACTATGTGCACCCTGAGCAACTACAGATAATGACTCCGACTTGCACCCTGAGCAACTACAGAGCATAAACAACAACTACTTGGCTTCAACTGGCTTGTGGAGATGGTGCTCACCGCTGTCATTAAGTGGTCTCCTTGAAGTCGTTTGTCTCTATGAGACTCGCTACAAGCTGTCTTCCACTGGGAGGAGTGGCCAGTGCCTGGTGATGGTCCCCAACTTAGCTTAAGCATAGGTGATGAAAGTGTGAACATCCAGATGTAATATAAAAAATAAAGAAAAATTAAAGGCACCTCTGGGGAAAAAAAAGAAGAAATTGAAGAAAAATAAGATCTGTGGGCTGTGGGGCAGAGGGGGTGTTGGAGCCTCTTTTTGGCCAGCACATAATGGGGAATCAGATGTCAAAAGAAGAGAGCACGATAGTCAGAGTCTTTACTCAGATCTTGAAAAAGGAGTGATGAAAAAGATGAAAAGAAACTTGATTCTTTGTTTTCATGGCTTAGAGAAAACGCTGAAGGTTGTAATGTGCAAAAGGCATTTGATGTTTCAACGTGGCCAAGGGCTAACAGGGGAGACCAAATTGCTACTTCTTGCCTTACAATGTGGAGATTAGTTAAAGACTCCCAAAGTCTTTAAAGTCTCCTGAAGTTAATCCACCCCTCTGACTATTACCCTCTGGTGGTAATACAAGATGGGAGTGACAAAATTGACAAAAAGGGCACCAGGGCGATTAAAAAGGAATTCAAGGCCCTTGGACAATTGATTGATGGGACAGGAGCTCAAGTGGTGTTCTGCTCAGTTCCCTCAGTGGCAGGGGTGTACACTGAGAGGAATGGGAGAACCCATGCCTTCAACAATTGGCTCAGGGGATGGGGCCAGCAGCAGAATTTTGGTTTCTTCGATCATGGGGCAACTTTTACTGCACCCAACCTGCTGGGTCCTGATGGGGTGCAATTATCTAGTAAAGGTAAGAGAGTTCTCAATAGAGTTGGCAGGGCTCATTAAGAGGGCTTTAAACTAGGTCTGAAGGGGGTGGGTGAGGAAATCAGTCCCACTGTAGATGAAAGAGTGGGGCACAGATTAGGGTCAACAGAGAAGTCGAAAGCTCAGCTGAAGTGCATGTACACCAATGCACACAGCATGGGCAATAAGCAAGATGAACTGGAAGTCCTGGTCTACCAGGGTGACTATGCTATAGTCACCATCTCAGAAACATGGTGGGATGACATGCACGATTGGAGTGCTACACGCGGGGGTTACAGGCTCTTTAGGAGAGACAGGCAAGGGAGAAGAGGAGGAGGGGTGGCTCTGTATATTAGGGAGTCACTCTCTGCCACAGAACTTGAGGTGGAAAATGAAGGGATTGATATCTCTGCCGCTCATTTCTGAGGGCATATTCATAACAGTACCTTGCCAGAGTCAGGTGGGTTTTGACTTGGCTAATTCTGTCACTGCTCAGACAATGTTTCTGTATTCCTCCTGGGCCATCTGCCCATGTTTCTATCTCTTGTATGTTTACTTTTTATGTCTTAATTTAGTCACGAGACCTTTGATTATCCATACAGGCCTCCTTACAAATTTACTTGATTTTCTACTCATCAGGACAGTTCATTTTTGAACCTGGACAAGGTGATTTATGAGTATCAGCAAGGTATTCTGGACCACTCTTTTCTCCAGGGTCATCTGTCATAGGATTCCAGCAAAAAGATGCATGAACAGGACAAAGACTGCTCTTCTGAAATCCAAGGTTGGGAGCTTGCTTTTTGCCATTCTTCATCAAGAAATTCTTCTTCCTGACCAGGTGCTCTGTAACAGACACCCCCATTAGTGGCATTAGTCTGCCTAATAATCCTGACTCACAAGCTCAACTGGCAGCAGCAATTGGCTCCACTTCTTGATTGTCCTCATGGTGAAAACCACTTTCATTTTGATTTGTAAAAGTAAAGCACATAATTTCAATAACATGTAAAACTTCAATTAGATAAAATTAAACATAATTATGTAATAATTATTCCTATTAAACACAATTTTTATAATACATTTTAAATAAATACATTTCTGTCATGGATTGAGATGAACCTTCAGACATGGGAGCAGAAAGTGTGGGAGTCAGGTAGCTGCTGGTCTTGGTTTTCTGTTTTATGCTGTTTGGTTTTTTTTCCTTGTGTATGTCACTGCACTTCTGCAAATAGGCTAAGATAAGGTAGCCGTGTATTGTATTATAGATTAATTAGATTATTAGATAAGGATTATGATATCTTATGTTACATAAAAATCTTTATCTCAGTCCTGAGTTTTGTGTGTCACTCTTCCCCTTACTTGTGTTATCAATAATAATATCTGGGGAATCTGGTATTTTCTCTCTAGAGTTTAAACTTATGTGGTTAAACATAGTAGAATTTCACCCCCTTTGGGATAAAAGTTAATGACGATTAACAGAAGTGGATTTTTTTGTCACACTATCACAGTATCACTAAGGTTGGAAGAGACCTCGAAGATCATCAAGTCCAACCTGTCACCACAGACCCCATGACTAGACCATGGCACCAAATGCCACGTCCAATCCCCTCTAGAACACCTCCAGGGATGGTGACTCCACCACCTCCCCGGGCAGCCCATTCCAATGGCAAATGACTCTCTCGGTGAAGAACTTTCTTCTCACCTCGAGCCTAAACTTCCCCTGGCACAGCTTGACACTGTGTCCCCTTATTCTGGTGCTGGTTGCTAGAGAGAAGAGGCCAACCCCTTCCTGGCTACAACCACCCTTCAGGTAGTTGTAGAGAGCAATGCGGTCGCCCCTGAGCCTCTTCTTCTCAAGTTCAAGATGAACTGGAAGTCCTGGTCTACCAGGGTGACTATGCTATAGTCACCATCTCAGAAACATGGTGGGATGACATGCACGATTGGAGTGCTACACGCGGGGGTTACAGGCTCTTTAGGAGAGACAGGCAAGGGAGAAGAGGAGGAGGGGTGGCTCTGTATATTAGGGAGTCACTCTCTGCCACAGAACTTGAGGTGGAAAATGAAGGGATTGAGAGCCTGTGGGTTAAAATGAGGGGGCAGTCTAACAAATCTGACATCCTGGTTGGAGTCTGTTATAGACCACCCAACCAGGATGAGGAGGCAGACGAATTATTCTATAACCAACTGGAGGCTGTCTCAAGATCATCAGATCTTGTCCTTGTGGGTGACTTTAACCTGCCAGATATCTGCTGGGAACTTAATTCAGCAGAGAGGAGGCAGCCCAGAAGATTCCTGGACCGCATGGAGGACAACTTCTTGATGCAGCTGTTAAGTGAGCCTACCAGGGGTCAGGCTCTGCTTGACCTGCTGTTCTCCAATAGAGAAGGGCTGGTGGGAGATGTGACCATGGGAGGCTGCCTGGGGTGCAATGACCATGAGATGGGGAAGTTTTCAATATGCAGGGAGATGGGGAGGAGCACCAGCAGAACCTTCACCTTGGAATTCCGGAGGGCAAACTTCAGCCTGTTTAAGAAAATTATTTGCAAAGCTCCCTGGGTATCAGCCCTCAAGAACCGAGGGGTTCAGGATGGTTGGACCTATTTCAAGCAGGAGCTCTAGAAGGCACAAGAACTGGCAGTTCCCATGTTCTGAAAGATGAGCCAGCGGGGAAGGTGACCGGCCTGAATGAGCAAGCAGCTCCTGGAGGAACTAAGGGAAAAAAAGAGGCTGTATCACCTTGGGAAGGAGGGGAAGGCTTCTCGAGGTATGTTTAAGGAAGTTGTTAGATTATATAGGAAAAAAATTAGAGAGGCAAAGGCCCAGTTGGAACTGAAGCTGGCCACCTCTGTGAAGGATAATAAAAAGCATTTTTACAAATATGTTAACCCTAAAAAGAGGGGCAAGAAGAACCTGCACTCCTTATTGGACTTGGAGGGGAACACAGTGACTGAAGATGAGGAAAAGGCTGAGGTCCTGAACACCTTCTTTGCCTCAATTTTTAGCAGCAAGGCAGGAGGAGTTCAGGACTAGTGTCCTCCTGAGATGGGTGATGGGGTCAGGGAGCAGTGTAATGCCCTGGAAATCCATGAGGAATTAGTTCGGGACCTGCTGAGCCACTTGGACACTCACAAGTCCAAGAGACCGGATGGGATCCATCCTAGGGTGCTGAGAGAGATGGCAGATGACCTGGCCAAGCTGCTCTCCATCATTTTCCTCCAGTCCTGGCTCACTGGTGAGGTGCCAGATGACTGGAAACTGGCCATTGTGGTCCCCATCCACAAGAAGGGTCAGATGGAGGAACCCGGAAACTATAGGCCAGTCAGCCTGACCTCAGTGCCAGGGAAAATGATGGAGCAGATTATCTTGGCAGCAATAACTGCGCACCTGAAAGATGGCCAAGGGCTCAGGACCAGCCAACATGGATTTAGGAAGGGCAGGTCCTGCCTCTCCAACCTGATCTCCTTCAATGATCAGGTGACCCGCCTGGCGGATGTGGGGAGGCCTGTGGATGTGGTCTACCTGGACTTCAGCAAGACCTTTGACACTGTCCCCCACAGCAAACTGCTGGCTAAGCTGTCAGTTTGTGGCTTGGACAGCAACATTCTGCACTGGGTTAGGAACTGGCTGGAGGGCCGTGCCCAGAGAGTGGTGGTGAATGGTGCCACCTCCAGCTGGAGGCCAGTCACTAGTGGCATCCCCCAGGGATCAGTGCTGGGCCCCATCCTCTTTAATATCTTTGTTGATGATCTGGATGAGGGGATTGAGACAGTCATTAGCAAATTTGCAGGTGACACCAAGTTGGGAGCAGATGTTGGTCAGTTAGAGGGTGGAAGGGCCCTGCAGAGGGAACTTGACCGTCTGGACAGATGGACAGAGTCCAGTGGGATGACATTCAACAAGTCCAAGATGCACAGCTGCAGGCTGGGGTCAGAGTGGCTGGAGAGCGGCCAAACAGAGAGAGACCTGGGGGTGCTGATCGACAGCTGCCTGAACATGAGCCAGAAGTGTGCCCAGGTGGCCAAGAAGGCCAACGGCATCCTGGCCTGCATTAGGAATAGTGTGGCCAGCAGGAGCAGGGAGGTCATTGTGCCCTTGTACTCTGCTTTGGTTAGGCCACACCTTGAGTCCTGTGTCCAGTTCTGGGCCCCTCAGTTTAAGAAGGACATCGAGACATTTGAACGTGTCCAGAGAAAGGCAATGAGGCTGGTGAGAGGCCTTGAGCACAAGCCCTGTGAGGAGAGGCTGAGGGAGCTAGGATTGTTTAGCCTGGAGAAGAGGAGGCTCAGGGGCGACCTCATTGCTCTCTACAACTACCTGAAGGGTGGTTGTAGCCAGGAAGGGGTTGGCCTCTTCTCTCTAGCAACCAGCACCAGAACAAGGGGACACAGTCTCAAGCTGCACCAGGGGAAGTTTAGGCTCGATGTAAGGAGAAAGTTCTTCACCGAGAGAGTGATTCGCCATTGGAATGGGCTGCCCGGGGAGGTGGTGGAGTCACCGTCCCTGGAGGTGTTCAAGAGGGGATTGGACATGGCACTCGGTGCCATGGTCTAGTCATGAGGTCTGTGGTGACAGGTTGGATTCGATAATCTTCGAGGTCTCTTCCAACCTTGGTGATACTGTGATACTGTGATACTGCGACCCTTTAGAGCTCTTTAGAGTGGAGAATCATAAAGCCGCCAGAGCAGCAATTTACGGCACTTTACCAGAACAAAGCTCGTCTTTGATACCCCCCCACCTAGACCCCCACTGCCACCACTACTGCTGCAGATGCTGGCACCATAGCTACAGCACAGCAGCCCACTGCCCTCCCACTGCAGCAGCCCGCCGCCCCTCTGCTATTAGCTTATGACACTTCCAACACTCCTATAGATACATGGTCAGGAGGGGATTGGACGGGCACTTGGTGCCATGGTCTAGTCATGGGGTCTGTGGTGACAGGTTGGACTCAATGATCTTCAAGGTCTCTTCCAACCTTAGCAATACTGTGATACTGTGATACTGTGTGATGATCACAAGTAGTTCATGATCTTATTGTGACTTGGAAAAGAATTAATCAACATGCTATGGAGGAAATAGGGGAAGACTTAATAGCTCTTCCTGTGTTTGTTAATGCACAGGTGGCATGGCCACTAATGAGAGACTTAAGAAAGACAGTTGCTGAACATGGTCTGAGTTTGCCTTACGCTCATAGTCTTATAAGATCTGCCTTTATGCCACTCTTAACACCATTTGATATTACTTCAATTATTGTTTTCGATACAAAGGAGCGTAGGCTATGACACACAGCAGCAACTGAAAATGCACAAAGACCACACGGGGATCCTTTACAGAATGTCACAGAGGCACAATTATTAGGTCTAGCACCACACACAGACCCATTTCAAGCAGGCTGGCATTGAGATATTCTCAAAGTAAACAACTTGCAGAGCAAGAATTATGCCATGTTCCTGATTTGAGAAAGCCTACTTTACTATTCACATCTATTAATCAAAGTCCATCAGAAACTTTTCTGCAGTTCACAGGTGGATGTTTTGGTCTATAAAAGGATATATTAATGTTCAATAAGTGGAGCGAGTAACAAAATAATAATTTTATTAATCACAAAAAAATTCCACAAAAATATTAAATAAAACCTATTTACAGGTTTGAGGGGTTTCAGTCGTGGAACAGATACCTCACCAGCAGGAACAAGTAACAATTTAAACAATATGTACAAAAATCCAGAAACAACAAACAGCACTTTATTAAAAAAAAAGGAACCTCGGCAATGAAGCTGGCGGTTGGCCACAATGGGGCGGTGGGGGAACCCCAGAATTCCCCAGGGCAACAGACCTTCAATAGATTCTTATAAAAATCAGGTATTGTAATTACTCACTGATCCTGATACCTCGTGGCACACATTAAGATCTAGACAAGCCAAAATGGCTCTGACCACATGGAAGCTGCAGGAGCAGAGTTTCACTTTCTGTTGGTGTCTGCAGCTTATTGCTGAGACAGGATTTGCTCCCAAAGGGTTTGTAGCTAAAAGCTTTGTAGAGAGGAGGTTTCTTAGCTATAATCCCTTTGCAGCAGCACTTGCTCCTTGCTCCAATCAAACGAAACTGTCCCAGTGACTCAGCTCCTCTAGGGTTTAAAATCAGAGGGAGGGCTAACAAAACTGTCATCCTAATTGGAGTCTGTTATAGACCACTGTGGTGGGTTAACACCCTTTTCTGAGAACAAAAGAACAAAGCAGGGTGGAGGGCTTGCAGGTACTTTTCACTCCCTGCAGGGCATTTTTTGCCTGGGAAGCTGAGTCTGTTCCACTCCCCCCTCCCTGCTCAGCTAGGATATAAAAAGCAGGACATCGTAGCTGTTGGCCCCGGCTTTTCTGGCTCCTGCCTCTGCTGGATGAGAGCTACTGCAGCTGCCCTCCTGCTCCTCTGCCATGTGGTCGGACCTGATCCTTCTCCCTGCTGCCTCCACACTTCCTCAGAGAAAGGCTGGGTTTGTATTATTCTCTTGTTTTTGTCCCCCTCCCATCCATCCTTGTTCCTTGCCCTTGTGAACCTTTTTCCTGTTATTGTTTTATATATATATATATATATATATATATATATGAATGTATGCATGAACAGGACAAAGACTGCTCTTCTGAAATCCAAGGTTGGGAGCTTGCTTTTTGCCATTCTTCATCAAGAAATTCTTCTTCCTGACCAGGTGCTCTGTAACAGACACCCCCATTAGTGGCATTAGTCTGCCTAATAATCCTGACTCACAAGCTCAACTGGCAGCAGCAATTGGCTCCACTTCTTGATTGTCCTCATGGTGAAAACCACTTTCATTTTGATTTGTAAAAGTAAAGCACATAATTTCAATAACATGTAAAACTTCAATTAGATAAAATTAAACATAATTATGTAATAATTATTCCTATTAAACACAATTTTTATAATACATTTTAAATAAATACATTTCTGTCATGGATTGAGATGAACCTTCAGACATGGGAGCAGAAAGTGTGGGAGTCAGGTAGCTGCTGGTCTTGGTTTTCTGTTTTATGCTGTTTGGTTTTTTTTCCTTGTGTATGTCACTGCACTTCTGCAAATAGGCTAAGATAAGGTAGCCGTGTATTGTATTATAGATTAATTAGATTATTAGATAAGGATTATGATATCTTATGTTACATAAAAATCTTTATCTCAGTCCTGAGTTTTGTGTGTCACTCTTCCCCTTACTTGTGTTATCAATAATAATATCTGGGGAATCTGGTATTTTCTCTCTAGAGTTTAAACTTATGTGGTTAAACATAGTAGAATTTCACCCCCTTGGGATAAAAGTTAATGACGATTAACAGAAGTGGATTTTTTTGTCACACTATCACAGTATCACTAAGGTTGGAAGAGACCTCGAAGATCATCAAGTCCAACCTGTCACCACAGACCCCATGACTAGACCATGGCACCAAGTGCCACGTCCAATCCCCTCTAGAACACCTCCAGGGATGGTGACTCCACCACCTCCCCGGGCAGCCCATTCCAATGGCAAATGACTCTCTCGGTGAAGAACTTTCTCCTCACCTCGAGCCTAAACTTCCCCTGGCACAGCTTGACACTGTGTCCCCTTATTCTGGTGCTGGTTGCTAGAGAGAAGAGGCCAACCCCTTCCTGGCTACAACCACCCTTCAGGTAGTTGTAGAGAGCAATGCGGTCGCCCCTGAGCCTCTTCTTCTTCAGGCTAAACAACCCCAGCTCCCTCAGCCTCTCCTCATAGGGCTTGTGCTCAAGGCCTCTCACCAGCCTTGTTGCCCTTCTCTGGACACATTCAAGTGTCTCGATGTCCTTCTTAAATTGAGGGGCCCAGAACTGGACACAGGACTCAAGGTGTGGCCTAACCAAAGTAGAGTACAGGGGCACAATGACCTCCCTTGTTCCTGCTGGCCACACTATTCCTAATGCAGGCCAGGATTCCGTTTGCCTTCTTGGCCACCTGGGCATACTGCTGGCTCACATTCAGGCAGCTGTCGATCAGCACCCCAGGTCCCTCTCTGTTTGGGAGCTCTCCAGCTACTCTGACCCCAGCCTATAGGTCTGCATGGGGTTGTTGTTGCCAAAGTGCAGCACCCGGCACTTCGACTTGTTGAATGCCATCATGTTGGACTCCTTCCATCTGTCCAGTTGGTCAAGGTCCCTCTGCAGAGCCCTTCTACCCTCTAACTGACCATCTGTCTCCATGTTGTTGGTTGATGCATTATTTATGTTCTTTCTCATTTTGTTTCCTGTCTTAATTTAAGACTTAAGGAAGATCTTCCCAGAGAGAGGTAGCCAGAACAGAAGAAATTCCTCCTTTTCTAGGAGCAACTTCTCCTGAGGAGAGAAAGCAGAAAGGTGTAACACTTCAAAGCTTTATAGATCAGACAGAGACTGATGTAGTCAGTCCTTTACACACCCTGGGTGTGATAAAAAGTGAAAGTTTCTAGTAGCCTGACTGTGTAGACATCTGTTGATCTTCCTTTTAAAATCTTCCTTTTATTTTTGAGTTCTCTGATGAACATCTGAAATAGAATCAATTACTTTGTTATCACTAGAGCTTTCTTAAATACTCTGCCTTTCCATCTATAAATATATACTACAATCAAGAAGGTACTTAATTAGTCCCATGTACCTGTGAAACTGTTCTTGAAGGTCTCTATAGACAAATCACCTGTTTGCAGAATCAACTATAAATAAATGAACATTTAATAGCAAGTAGGTCAAAATTTTAAGAATAATATGTTAGGGGTGAGGAGGAATTATTTTTCCCTCGTAAGAAAGAAAACCAGAGCTTGAGTCAGAGTGAAATAGCCTGAAAACCTCTGAAAGGGCAAGCCATCAACCAATCTTATGATGGGTTTAAAGGATTATTTTAGTAAATAATAGTCAATTATCAAAATGTATATGGGCAAATCCCAGTGCAGTTAATGTGTTGTGAATGATGGTCATACACCACTGACAGCTTCATACACACATGAGCTTAAGTTAGTCCTCTAATTTGAATTAGATTCTGCAGAGCAAGATAGAATAGAATAGAATAGAATAGAATAGAATAGACCAGACCAGACCAGACCAGACCAGGTTGGAAGACACCTTTGAGATCATCACGTCCAACCTATCATCCAACCCACCTAATCAACTAAACCATGCAATCAAGCACCCTATCAAGTCTCCTCCTAAACACCTCCAATGATGGTGACTCCACCACCTTCCCAGGCAGCCCATTCCAATGGGCAATCACTCTCTCTGTGTAGAACTTCTTCCTAAACTCCAGCCTAAACCTCCCCTGGTGCAGCTTGAGACTGTGTCCTCTTGTTCTGGTGCTGGCTGCCTGGGAGAAGAGACCAACCTCTGCCTGTCTACAACCTCCCTTCAGGTAGTTGTAGAGAGCAATAAGGTCACCCCCGAGACTCCTCTTGTCCATGCTAAGCAACCCCAGCTCTCTCAGCCTCTCCTCATAGGGCTTGTGTTCCAAACCCCTCACCAACTTTGTTGCCAAGAGAATGTGTACAAAGGGAAGAATACCTGTTTAGGGATCACAGATGCTCAGTGCTTAGTTTTCTGAAACATTTTTAACATCAAAACTGCACACAAGAGAAATAGTCCCTGTTCACTGCAACTTTTTTACTAATTTTTGCCATCATCATTGAACTTTGAATACTGATAACTTCAATTTTGCTTCCTTCCTTTTGTCATTTCCTGCTGCATCAATCCAAATCTCTGTTCTCTTCAGCAGTGTCCATCTTAGCCTAGCTTTTGATATTACAATTGCCTCCACAGGAAGATTGCTGCTGCTGAAAGACTTAAAGCTATTCCTCCTGTACATAAAATGTACAGCAATGCTGTGGCAAACATTGAAGGATCATATAGGATTACAAGAATGAGTGAAAATGAACAAAGTAGAAAATTCATAGCTTCTTCAGAAAAATCTTTCAGGTCAAAGACAGATAACAATCTCTTGCCTATTTCTATTGCTGTGGTGAAAACCAGAAAGCAAAAAAGGAGGGTGAGAATCTTTTCTTTAATTCTGATTGACACTAAGATTTTCCAGATTTCCTTACCAGTTACTATCAGTGGGAAGTTAATGGGGAAGATTATGAGAATAACAAAAAATAGGGGATTGATGTCAAATGCCTACTCAAGTGTTTGTGATGCAAAACACTCACAGAAAGCAGGGCTAGGTGTAGATACATGAAGATAAATGGATTGCCTAGATGGACATTGTTGAAAAAAATAAAATATTAAATGTATGATTCTAGGTGTGGCAGTTTAGGCTGGGTGCTTGCTATTACTGCATAAGTTACACCTCCGGTGTCCTGAGTGTCCAACCAAGTAAGGTGGACACAGGAAACAGCATATTTCTACCAATAAATCCTGTGCCCTATAAATTTATCTGCAAAGTCATTCTCGTCCTCTTTCTTCCCTCTCTGCTCCCATGAGAGATGCTCCCTACAGTGGGGGCCTCTTAGGCCTGTCTAGGCCTAATGCCAGGAGGAGAAGGGGGGTGGGAGGCAGTCTCAGACCTAGCCAGCCTGAGACTAGCCTAGCAGGTGGGGGGGGGAAGAAAGAGCCATGGGAGTTTTTGGGTAGACCCTGTGGTGGGAAGAAAGGAAGTGTTGGGGGCCTTTGGATGTGCTGCAAGGGACTCTGTAAGCTTTGGAATTCTTCACCACTATGCTTTGTAGTTTTTGTAAAACACTAATTGCTTTTCCATTTAAACTTTCCTCTACTTTCCAATCCATTTGTGTGAGTGCCATTCTTTTGTCCCTCTTGGGGCAATAGAGGATCTGTCCATCCTTAAACCAGGACACTAGGGTTTGTAGGTTTTTTGCAAAGCAAAACTGAATATGTACATTAGATGCACGTATAAGCATATGCACATATTTTTCTGTCATCAGTTAAAGAAATTATAGTTTGAGTGACTGAGAACTCTATTTCATATCAGTTGTACTGAAGAGGTGCCTTAGCCAGACAAACCAACCAGTTATTTTATAGGAAACTAAAAAAGTGGATACCAATGTCAGTAAATATCTTCCTAGAATTCTGGCCACAGAATTAAACAACTAGGTTTAAAAAGGGACTTTGGAAAAAGGGACCACAGATTAATATAGAAATCCTTGCTCTGCCCAATCAAACAGAACTAATGCAATTAGTGTTATTGTGATCAATATCTTTAAATCACTTAAGCACAGACTTGTGAGATATAAGAGATTCAATTAAGTAATGCTAGTAAATTAATAAAGTTTCACTAGAATAAAAATTAGGTAAGGAAAAATATTCTTAGTGTATTATACTCCATAAATATTTTGTAAGTAAAAATTAGTTAAGGAATAAGTATTCTTAGTATACTACATTCCATAAATATTTTGCAAAAAGACACTGGAGAGACTTCAGAGAAGAAGGTGACTCCTAAAGGACTCTGGTGGGAATTTTTACAGATACGACTATTTGGGGAAACTATATGGCTGCATGGGAAATAATTAAAACATCAGTTAAACTGGCAATGTCACAATGTCCTTTTGTGATCACACAATGTAAAATTATCTTTAAAAAAAGTGAAGTGTTTTACAAAATTGTCATTTTTCTGTTATAGGAAACTCTGGGTTCTTTTATTTTATTTTTTTTTAATCTAAAAGCCTAGAAGAGCCTCAATTGATAAGTGGTCTGTTAAAGTTCAGGGTTATAGTATCTCAGAAAAAGAGATTCAGACACTGTAAAAAAAAAGAAAAGTTAGCAAAATATATATATTACCTTAAAATTATTATATAAGCTATAAAAGATTAATTAGATATCATATTTTATAACCTGAAATAATTTAATACAAGTATTAAATGGAATAATCACATTTTGTGTCCTTACTGAATAGGAAAAAATAAACAGAGGTAAGCTTTTGCTTATTCAGATGTTTTCAAACTTTGTTTTGGCATTTTCAGAGATAAAAATGAGGGTGGTATTTTTGCAGTTATTCTCTCTGAAAATAGAACATGTTTACTGTAAACAGAATTACACTGTTTGCTGACTTCTGTAACACTGTTCTTGCTTGAGAAAGGAACAACATAAAATAAAATGGAATTGTGTTTTGGTTCAGAGAAGTGGATCACTGATCTGTATAAATACAGTCCAGTGTTGGTTTAAGGGATTTCTGATTTATAAACACAAGGCTAAGTCCTGATCCTGTTGAAGGCAATGGCATTATTTTCCCTTTAGTAAAACCATGGATTGACTCAGCACATTTTAATACTGTAGAATTTCTCACACAAAATGAGAAAGTTGAAGGAATGACTGTACAACTCAACTCTTCTATGTCACCAAATAATTTATGTGAAGACATGAAAACACTACAGAGATATTTCCTCTGAAGAAACAAATAGCCCAAGTCTGAATCCAGAGTATTTCTTTTCAGTATTTACTGAGAAGATTAACAATAACAGATGCTCAGTCTTTCTGATGTATTTTCCTAAACAGAATTAGCTGGTGATATATTAACCTTTTTTTAACAGCTTCCACCAAAACACATTTTTTCTGCCATTTGTTTATTTTCTTACATAACTGTCCATTCAGTATAGACAAAGAAACAGAGAAAGAAAGAAATATTCAGAAAGGGTTTGTATTTTACTGTCTGATATATTTATTGTTAACCACCCTCTTTAACTACAAATGACATAGATTCAGATTATAATAGTCCATGTACCAAAAAATAAATATAAATAACAGCCTATAAACCTAGGTGCTCTTCCAAACATGTACTGCCAACAGTCAGAGAAGCATGATCTCAGCAGTTATCTTAGCCTTTGTTGAAGGACTCAGGCCATACCTTAGAGTCATCTTAAATATTTTGAATTGCTGAGTGCTATGTTAAATTAGAGAAAAAAGATGGTAATTTTTTTAGGGTAATATCATGGAAGTACTCTAAAATGTAAATTCCAATATATAGAATTTTGCAACAGAATTGAATTAGTTACAATATCAGTTGTATGGAATTAATATTACTTACATTATTATTTCTATGAAATACACCCATATTTTCTGAGGTAGAAATTCATCTCAGAATTACTCTAGTAGGCAGGTTCAGGTAGACAACAGAAATCTGATAGCTATGCACAACATTCTCAGGATGATTTTTTAGGTCAAGACTGTTGTGAATCCTAGAAAAAAATGCCCCTAACAGGCTTTTTTTTGCATAGCTTTAAATACAATGATTCAGCATTCACTTATTTGTGTCTATGTCATCATATCTCATGTAGGTTCAGAAGTTTGAAGAATCAATCCAGAGTGTATGTTAGGAAACAATGAGAGTTAGCTTTAGAAGAGAAGGGGAAATGGAAAGGGCAAGAAGTGCAGCATTACAGGTGCAGCCGTTGTTTAACAACATTTTAGGCCCACAAACCATAAAGAGTAGTCAAAAGAAGCTACTTTTAAATAAAAAAGGGATATATCAAGTGCCTAAAATGAATACCCAAGATACCCACTCCTAAAATGTGAGCCCTGGGTATTCAAGCAGACCTGGAAGAACAGGGAATTTTAGACAGGAGAATTGCTAATTCACTGTGTTCTGAAGCAGAAAACCACAGTGGTGTGAGTGACACCAGTACATAAATGCCAGTGGGAGGAGGAGACAGTCGCAGAGCAGCACCTTGTACAGCTGAACCCTAGCAGCTATTGCTTAAACACCCTTGATCCAGATCTTTATTTCTCTTTTTCTTCAAACTTGTATTTTATTGCTTAACAACCTTCTGCAGTGTGGGTGATGTTTAATGCCACTGTGAGCAGAGATATTTCACACACACACACACAACATGAGGTCCAGGGATAGGTTCTGCACTGTGGATGCTATTGACCATGGGGGCTGCTATATCTCCCTGTGAGCACAGCCTGGCACAGAGAACAGCAGGATGCTGAGGCTCCAGTTTCATCCTATTCTTGTGGGAGCCAAGAACTGACAGACTATAAAAATGTAAAACTAAACTTCAGATAAGAGGGATGTGTGTGTGAGAGAATGTGGCAATAACAGGACACCTGTCATGAGCACATGTGAAAAGCAGGCCGGGAAGCCACCTGCAGAAAGCTAGGTGTGAGTGTGATAAATAAACAGGTAGGATATGGGAATGGAAGTGAAGTATGTAAACATAATCTGATAAATAGAAGTTTGCATATAGGAGAGAGTGTCATTTGTTCACCTACAGCAAGTGGCCACCTCTTCATGAACTTTCATAAATGAGTTTGCATTTTTATCACATTGTCTGAGCTATTTGTCTGGTCTGAACCTGAGATATCAACAAGCAGTGGTTCACCACAAGTGGTGGGTGTACCGTGCCCCTACAATTCCTATGTGGATTCCTATCCCAGGGAATAAAGAATAAGTCTGGATAATACCTAGAGATGTGGATTATCCTCTTGTCTGGATTCACAGAGGCCACAGTCACGAAATGACTTTATCTCCATACCTTTAACGAACTGAAACAACCGCAACTAATTATTTCTTTGTGCCTTGCCAACAAGAACTGACTCCATCTGATCAGAATGAAATATATAAGTAACAGGAACAAATGGCACAATCTAGAGACATTTTAAAAAGACTTAAGAGTTAAAGATCAGTTCATTCTCCCAGCTCACATTTATTTTCTAAAGAACTAGAAATCCCAAGAGCTGGCAGTGGGAGCAAAGATGAACCTTCATGGATAGATTTATTGTCCAGTTTCTACAAACAGGTGCCATTTCTGTGTATTTCAAAGTTTTTCCTACTATGATGTTGTAGGAGGCTTTAACCTGAAAATAGCCACAACTTAAACTTTCGTGCAGCATTAGTAAAAGAGTGTGGGGAGATAAAGCTGCAAAGGATTAAATGTTACTGTTATTCACATCCTGAAGGCATATCTAAGGGACAGTTTTGGTCATGAGAATGTTTATGGGGAACAGAAGGTTTGAGACTTCAGCAAGTTAAGAGGTGGAAGAAAGCAATTGTAAATATCCAAGTGTGAGTTACATCTCTCAGCAAAAAAATATACAAGGCATATTTTAAAATCTTTCAGTTTCTCAAAGACTGGAAAAGAATTAGAATGTTCTTCAAAATCAGGATAAAGATTTCTTTTGTGAAAGCATGTGCTTTTTGGTGCTTCTGACAAAAAGATCTTCCTGGATATCTTTAGTTTGACAAGAGAAATTATGAACATTAACATGAGGGATGGCTTTATGCTAAAGATTTTAAAAAAAAACAAAACAACCTGTTCACAAAGAAGTTGTAAGAGCTTTTTACTTAAATAGTTGAATATTGCAGATTTTTCTTGCTATCAAGAAAAGATTTGCAAAGCTTAGTGTGACACCATCCAGAGTTTAAATTCACACAGATTAAATCAAACAGCATTTTAAAATGTCTGAATACAGTAATAAAGAGACTATAAGGCAGGCAGGAAGTAAAAAAAAAAGGGGGGGGGGGCACTTTTCTATTAATGAGGAAGATGCCCTAGGTGCAAAACACACTAGGCAGAATATTGGTAATAGACACTCCAAGCATATAAATAAACCCCCCAATCACAGCTTTTGCTGCCCATTTAGCACTGCAACTATACAGACACTGATCTTTGCTTTTCTTTGCAAACAGTAACTTACTTTCATCACTGATGGTAAAAAAAAATTATAAATAATCAAGCTATGCTTTATTGTCTGTTTGTGAGACTGCTTTCTCATGTTCCACACAAATTAACTGATACAGTTTAGACAAGAGGTTAAAACTATATGCTTCTGTCATATCAACAACCAGCAAGCTACTACCAGATTGCAGTCCTCAGAAGTAGAGGAATAATATGACTTGCTGCTTGGTTCCAGCTATGTGTCAGATTATGCTTTTAACTCTAGGGAGAGAAGGATTGGATAGAGCTCTATGCATGGAAGTCTTCCATTATGGATCAGGCATGATATCTGTGCTGGTACTCAGAACAATAAATATCTCAGTGCCTGAGTCTATCCTAACATTTTTGCTTGTATGTGTCTCAACCGGCAGCTTATAAGACACTTTCATACCCCAGAGCCAAAGCCATATGGCACTGTAGTTTACTATTGCTGCTTAATTAAATTCTTCAATCAGACTTTTTTTATATTGTTTCCAACTAAATGGCAACTGTATGAACAGGAATAAATCCTAACATTTAGGTTACCATTAAGAATACAAAAGGCACCTTTGAGTTAATATCCACCCCTACTGATGTGTTTCAGTCAGACATGTGGAATATTGTGCACGCCCTCACAGTCTGTGCAGATTGCTATATGCTTTTCCTCAATAATCCTGGTTTTATATGATTACAAACACTTGGAAAGAGATGTTTACATATTGGTTATTTGATTGCCGATTACTTATGATAGTTGCATATTATTTTAAGAGGTAATAATATACTAGCATAGACAGGTTTCTTACAGCCTCAGAAATGGCAGGGAAGCTCCAGTCACATTCTGTAGAAGACTTCCTATGTTTTGCTATTTTACCTTCCTTCAACAAAACCTGACCTCAGTCATACCACTATATTTTGCATATTTATGAAACTGTAGCTAGTATGAACTGAAATGCCCTCCCAAATGTGTTACTTTTATGTCATTGAAGTTAAGCAGAGGTCATGTCCTAGCTATCATTGCCCTGCAAGTAGTTTGATTTCTGTCACCCTTAATTTTCTGAGCACACTTGCAATTTATCCTCCTGTACATTTCCTATATTCAAAACTCATCACTGTCTTGTAGCAAACAGTCTTCAAACATTACAGGTAGATAGATGAAACTGTTGTTTATTTCTTTCTCAAAGACAAAGGTACTCCACACAATGAATTTGATGGCATTCACTTGTATTTCCTTTTATCAACTGTTTTTCCTTATGTTAAGTGCTTAATATGCTGCAATACAGTGGTTTGGAGAGGTCAAATCACACAACAATCACTTTTACTCTTAGCAAGACCTGGAGGAATAAATTTGAGTAGCACACACGGAAAGCATAATGTTTACCTGGAATGACAAACATTTACCTTCGTATTATCATCCAGAGAGTAACACTGATGTACCAAAGCAGCAATGCATCTCACAGTCCAGAGATCCTTACATTTGCAGATGAGCTCCTGTGTAATCTTTGGAGGAAGGCTGCTGGCTGTACCCAAAACATATACAGCAAATGTGAAATTTCATCTGAATTTAATAGTTGAATTATAATAACAGCAGGGTTTAAAAAATTTAACAGCAGAGTTTCTTTATTATCAGAGAATGAATAAACCAGAAAATAATTCTACTAAAAATATAGTAATAATATTTCAGAATATTAATACATTAATAATATTTCAGAATATTAATACATTAATAATATTTCAGAATATTAATACATGTCCATGTTCCTCATGTTTCTGAGGTTAGAAAGTGTCACTCAAGAGCCACACATTCTGATGAAGTGTTAATCCATTGTGAATTTAATGTGAGATAAAGCTCACTGAGGTGGGCTACCTGGGGAGGTTATGATAATGGACACTGCATCTGAGCTGAGCAAAGATATTCTTGCATTTTTATACAGAAGGTTGACATTTCTACAGCAAGTGCCCCATACAAGCATGGCCCTGATGTTACAAAGTGTTAGAGTGAAATATGCCACCATGCAAGAACATAAGTAAGCATGACGTTTCCTTAATTTCATACTGGGTTATATAGAGTAGTTCAGAATAGACATTGGGGGATATTTATTCTCTTCAGATCTTTCCAAGATTGTTTATATCACAGATAAAGAGATAAAACTTATTAAAATTATTCTTCTTCTGTCTCAGCTATTTATAAATATCCAGGTATGCCATTCTTTATGCACAAAATGTAAGTGCAGGATTAATCAATTTCATACAGTGTTCTGGCCCTCTTGAGCTCTGACATCACCAGCTTCAGGACTGTATGTTACCTGTAGGGCTTCTGAACTTGGAAGTGCAGGTAACTTCAATTTGGTACTAGCATTTCTAGGGAAGGGAGCCGGTAAGTGCTTACTGGAGAATTGTCACATACACTATGACTGAACTACAATTGTCACATCTGTAGAAATCCACAGGTCATCCTTCCACAGGTCATCAGGGTGTACTTGAGAAGAGCATCTTTTGACTGGAAGGCAGGGGAGACAACAGTTACTATTAGGATGCTTATTTCTTTTTCTAAATATGAAAGGGGTCTTAAGGACTTTTTCTAATTTTCATCTAGTTGCTGTTAAAAACTGATTAATACAACTTCTAGCTTTCTATGTACTTAGATCCTCTGATTTCAAACTGGACAATATGACAATAGGCTACATGCTTACCCCCTTGTGAGTTTAATACTCACAGTTGCATAAAAGCTGGGCTGTAATACCAGTCCTGGAGAGCTCTTACTGCTCCTCACAGCAGTAAAGCTTACAGCAAGAGTGTGACAGTATGTTCAAAATCCCTTCCCCCCACCCCCTCCTCCCCTGCGAAGATGGGATGGGGGGAAGCGGAGAGGCTGGGATGAAGGGAGACAAAGGAGACACCTCCCCCTCCCAGGCCTATAGATAGGTGGATTCACCTGAGCCCTTCCCCCAGGCCAGGTGTCCTGCCAGGCACAGACCCCATGCAGGGTCAAATCTGGGCATGTTTAAGAAGAGAACTATTGGTTATCGATTCTAGCCTTTGTCTGGTGACACCTGACAAAAATTGAAAACAACTGAGCTGCAGAGAGCATGAGGCTCTTCTCTCTTGGGTTTTTGTCCTAAGCATGTGGATTATAAGCAGCAGCAGCAGTTCAGGAGGATTTTTCCAACAACAAGGAAATAATTCCCACAATCAGCAAACAACATTGTGATTAATTGATATATTCCTAAAGTCTCTGGGAACTTCTTTTGTTAGTGGGGTAATGTACTGCTTTGGATTTATCTTTTTTGAAATACTGTTCTCAAACCATTTGTAATCATTCCTATTGTGTGGATAATTTCTGAACCATTATAACTTTTGCATATAGTTATGTGGGAGGCATCACCAAATTAATAAATAATTTATGTTTTTATTAATTTCTCACCTTATTACCCTTTATTCATAACAAAGGGTAATTCCAGTGAGGTAGGAAAACATGTGATTGAGCCCTTCTGCAGAGATCAGAGATTCACTTCTGGTCAGTGGGCTTGAAAGACATTTAATATCTCATTTACAATCATATTTTAGAAGAAAATAATAAAATAGCCTTGTTCAATACATTGAAAGAGAAATTTCAGAAAACAGTCTGTCATCTCAGTTTCTGAACTGTATAAAGACAGCTTCCCTGTAGCCCTGAATCTGTCAAAAGAGACAGAAAGATAGCAGTACAGCCTGGTGCTTAGTGCTTCCTAGAGGGTAGCCCTATGCAGCTCCTACTTAATATACAAACTGACATAAATTATTCTTTGGAGAAACCTAAGTTTCATTACATGACATAGACAAGATTATTGGCATTGAGACTGGGTGCTTCTAACCCCCAAGTGCTTAGATATTTTTTCCCTGTTTTATAATACAAAATTCTCTTGGTTTCCCTTCCTGGGAAAACAAACACAGAATCTAGTTTCTTGGTGAGGAAAAAAAGAATCATACAGAGTATTCCCTTTCAGAAGTAATTTCATTTATGACAATCACTAGACCCTCTGCAAAATTTCATCCATCTTTACAGTCTCTGGGTAATGTAAGTGTGATGACATGTCAGCATATTACATCCTGTGATGGGTTACACCCATCCTGAAAGCCAGGTTCTGGGCTTGTGAGAGCCTTGCCCTCCCCAGAGTGGGGTTTTCCCCCTGGGAAACTGGGTCTGTTCCACTCCCCCTCCCTGTCCAGCAAGCCTATTAAAAGGAAGACACTGCAGTCATTTGCTCTGTTGCTTCTGCCTTGCCAGGATGAGAGGACTGAGTTGCTGCTGACTTCCTGCTTCTCTGCCACATGGTCAGGCCTGATCCTCCTCCCTGCTACATCCACGCTTCTTCAAAGGACTGTTGGTTTTGTATATATATTTTCCCCATCCATCCTTGTTCCTTACCCTTGTGAACCCTTCCTGTTATTGTTATATATATCTCTATATATATTGTTTAAAGAAAATTTTTACCTCTCTACTTCCAAACCAACTCCAAATTATTTCTTGGTAGATTTACCTCCTCCCTTTTCCCTTACCCCCCTTTCTTTCCCCTTCCCTTATCTCTCACTGTTCTTTCCCCTTCCCTTTTGTTTCCCTCTTGATTGGGAAAGAGGGGGGGGGAGCAGGGGAGGGATTCTCAGTCTTGCCCCCATCTGAGTTCTTAAAACCCAGTTAAGGCTCAAACCACCACACATCCTCACCTGCTCCTTAATTTAAAACTTCTAGTTAACTTATGAAGGGCAATGAGCTGTATCTAAATTTCTGTTCTGCTTAAACTCAGCTTCTGTAGGTATGTCTTCCTGCATAACAAATGGTGAGGTCTTGTAAGGAGATATATTGTTCTGACACACATGGTTGTTGAGGAATAATTATATGAGCTGGAATCTTCTTCTGGCCGCACAGGGAGCTTTCAGTCAAGCATTTTTTCTAGCATGTACTTAGTGCGCAGCTTTGTTTTGTTATCCACACTCCTTATGGTTCTTAGATGGAGCTTAACCATGTCAAAGGGTAAAGAGCAGGCCTCCTTAACTTCGAATCACTCTTCACATTGCTATCTGGAACACAAGACCTACCCGCTTGGTCAGAGGGAAAGCAAGATACTATTTATTTCCCATTCCCATCAAGTATACTCAGAAAGTTTTAGGTTTTTTTTAATAGGTTTTTAATACAGCTTGTAAGGCCAAACAGTAGCAGATCTTGCTGAGGTACATGCAAATTAACATGTCCCTGCATTTCTCCACAGGTTGGAAAAAAGACTTAAAATAAGAAACTATCTAAACTGAACTTCAAATTATCTTGCCTATATTTTTCTTTGGCCTTGTTACCGATATTGCTCACAAAAAGATCAAAGTCCAGTACAGTACCTATGTCCCTCACTCTCAGAAGAAGGCAGGATGCTGATCAAATACACCAAACACAGCTTGTGTCTCCAAGTCTGCCCATCTTAACTATCTTCCAGTGATTCACACAGTCTCCAAAGTAACTATGGATTCTCTAGGACAATTTGTGATTTACTTTCCTTTTTTTTTTTTTATTCAGTGACAACACTTCACTTGTTATCTGATGAATGTTGAGCAAAAGCATATTATAGACTGTAGATAAGCTGTTGTTATTGTTTGAATAGTGGGAGCTTGTGATATATATTCATGATGTGTAATTAATCTCCTAAATCATATATTTCTTTTTCCCATCAGATGATTATTAAATGTAATAATCAAGCTTTCAAAGTCTTCCTTCATGACCGTGTGCATGAATATTTGTATGTTGCTTATTCACAGCACAAATATTCACATCTCTTTTCTTAAACAGAAGAAATACCTTCTCAGAGATTTTAACTTAATATATCTGAATATATTTTTTTTCAATATTTTCCCACCTTCAAGTCAGATAGATACTGCAACTGGTAAGAAACTAATACAAGGTAACTGTTTCTGTATTGTCCTCCTGCAAAGATCATCACAAACAAACATACATATAAGCACATAACTACAGTAAATAATTTATTGCAAAATCCTCCTTGATGTCCAGTTGCTCTTCTTTAACTCTTTACAAGCCTTCCATATTGTATATGTTGTTTATTAAAGCAATTTTAATATGGGTTGAATAAGCAGTTTGCCAGTAACAGGAAACTGTAAGCATGCTACTGTAAACTGAAAATTATCTATCAATAAATCGAAGCTCTGAACATCTGACCATATTCCAAGAGAACCACCAAAGCAAGCTTGCTCAGCAAATTCAGTGAATTAGCTTATTTTACCTGCTGATATAATGTTAAAGAATTTGTCTAGATTCCTTTTTAGGTCAAATATACCTTTCCTAAGTTCCAAAGTTTAGGTCCAAGGGAGCAAGGTTGATAGGACAGTTTATAAAGCAGGTCACGTGGCCACCTAAGTACCAGTGTTGAAAGATTAAATCATACCTATAGATATCAGGTAGATGTCAGTCCTGGGTGACTGCAGATCACACAGCTGCAACGGAACTGTGAGTGTGAGAAGGAAACAGCATCGACCCACCCCTGGCACCATAACCCTCTAAAAGCCCCAGAGCCACTGCACCAGGACCATGCCCACTGCGGCCGCCTGTGCCCCTGGTGACTGAATGAAGCCTGTGGAGTTAATGGGGCCTGGTGGCCTGGATGCCCCAGTGGAACCTGCTGGCCCTCAGCCTGCTCGTTTGCCTGCTGGCCACTCTGGTGCTGGGCTGCAACCTGGGACAGGGTCTGGTGGGGCGGTGGCAGCTCTTACCACTGCTCTACAAACAATTCATGCTCAATGTGCAAGCAGACCCTGGGGGCAAGTGAGAAGGCAGAGGGCAAAGTCTTGTGGGACAAAAAAAAAAGATGTTTTAAAGGTCGTTTAGACGTGGTGCTTGGGTATTTGGTTTAGGGGTGAACTTTGCAGAGTAGGGTTATCAATTTGACTTGGTGATCCTGAGGGTCTTTTTCAACCTGAATATTTCTGTGTTTCTGTGATATACCTATAGACTCTGATAATGCAGTGAAGTCATGGGGTCAGCTTAAAGTGGATCAAGATTTCCATCTCCTTGGCATAATTCCTCTGTGTAGCCTTTCCCTCTCATCTCTCCCCATCAGTTACTGCTGTTTAAAGCATTTTACTTACTCTGTCAGCTACAAATGATCTCACACATTCAGCATTTCAAAATACTTCTGCAGTAGCAATCAAAGCGCTCAGTTACCATGCTCAGATGGAGGATAAAGACAAAGAGAGGAAAGATGAGTTTATAAAGACTTTATTATATTTCATTTTATACCAGCTTCTAATACTGCACAGAAAGAGAGTTGTGGTTTGCAAAGGCAGTAGAAAGAAAATGAAGAGACCAATTTTAGTCAAGGATTAGCAGAACAGGACCAGCTCTCAGAAATAATAAAGATTTCTTTGCTGCCCCTCATGGATACAGATAGCCTCAAAAATGAGCATAAAATGCCCAGTATTGCCCACTCGTGGTGATATTACTAGGTTACTGTTACTGAAATACCTCAATTAAATGTAGTAAGAATACTGCTATTGTGCAATTTTGGCTCAGTCATAGGCTAATGTCACACAATCTAAGACTATGATATGTTAATAATGAATCAACTGCCTTAATCTGCAATGCATGGCAGGAATATTATCTCCAGAGATCTCAAGATCCATTAACTTAATAGGAACAAGCAGAAAGAAACTACATGCATTGCATCTAGATCTAGCTTCTGTGAAACAAACAAACAAAACAGCCTGTGTTTATCCATGCTTCACCTCCTAGAGCAAAAATTAATGTCAGGACAAAAATAGAGATATATATGTAGATTTCGCTTCTGCCAATACCAGAAAGAGGACCTTGCTTCTTCACAATCATCTATAATTTTCCTGCATATACATATGTGTAATCTATTTATAGCATCTACTAAATTCCTGCAAACCATCTCTTTTTAAAGCTTCAGAAATGTTATGTATGAGAGTTACAGATTACATTCAAGTACAGATTAAATCTTTGCAGCACTGTGAGAGAGTTGTTAGCCATTGGAATGGGCTGCACAGGGAGGTAGAGTAGTCACCATACCTGGAGGTGTTCAAGAGGGGATTGTATGTGGCACTTGGTGCCATGGTTTAGTCATGAGGTCTGTGGTGACAGGTTGGACTTGATGATCTTTGTATGTTGATACGCAAATCTGAAATCTGGGCTTTTGGTCTTTTTGGATCAAAAAGGATATGTTTCTAGACACCATGGCAGAGGTTCCATATAATTTTTAATTTAGTTATAGTTTGTCACTTACTACAATTTTGAAATGTAACCTACCCTTTTAACATTATAGGTCATTCAATATTTTAATCAATACAAATAAATTCTCTGAAAGAAATTATATTGGGAACTGTGGAGGTCGACTTCTGTTGACTGATATTATGGAGCTCATGTTCTGAGCTCTGCACAGGAAGGGCTTTCAGAAATACCAGTCAAGAAGAGGAATTTCAGCACTGTGTTGCATTGCCCTAGTCAGAAGAGCCCCTGCTAAACCAGAAAAAATGCAGTTTTCTTGTAAGCCTTGACAACAGTATTAAGCTCCAAGAGCTGATCAATCAAGTATAGATAATTAAAACAGAACTTCAAAGTGAAAATTCTGTGGAAGAATAAAGCTTGTGAAGTAAAGGTGAAAAAAGTAACAAACTTCGTATTTTCAGGACCAGCAATAGTGTATCCCTTTGCTTCTATACTCCTGGATTGAGCCAGAGAGGCATATATGGGGACAGAGTGGTGTAGGGGAAAGTGCATTCAAAGGAGAAAAAAAAAAAAGCTACCTTATTTTTGTCAGCTTTAGCAGAAAAAAGTAAAATAAGATAAAGAATAGCCCAAAAGCATTCAAATGCAAACCAAAACTGGGCAGAAAGATTGTGCATGAGCTCTCCTATCCACAAAGAATGCTGGGACATGCGTGATTAATTATATTATTCTAGTTATGAATAAGGAGTATTTAAGAAAACAGAACTTTACGAGGGGTCAGGCAAAATAAATGGCAGCTCACAGAAAACCTTCCCCAAAATGCTCACCATCTTCCCAACATTATCATCATCAAACTCCTTGCTGCCCCACTTATTTCACTGTGACTATCATGGTATCTCCATTTAAATCCTTTCCATTATTGTAACCCTGTGCTGCTTACCTTCTCCAGTCACTCTTTACATATTCTCAGGGGAGACTCAGTGACAAGCATGAACTCTTCCCCAAACCTTTGTTGTAGTAGGAAAACACTGTGGGTCAGTCTCCTCCTTGCTCTCTCCTCATATGCCTTCTGCAACATTACTCTCTCCAGCTGCTTCTAGAACAACCTAGCTGTGGTGGGTCAGGCTGGATGCTGCTGCACAAGTCACACCTGTGATGCCCCAGAGGGTCGGGTCCAGCCCAGTGTGTGGGCACAGGAAGCCAGGTATTTCATCTCATCGTGCCCTGCTCACCTATAAGACATCAGCAGGGGTCCTGCACTTCCTCTTTCTTCCCTCACCGCTACCTGATAATGGGGTGAGCTGCCTCTCTTGGGCCTAGCTAAGTCCAAGGTGCTGGGGGTGGGGTGGGTAGAAAGAGCCCTGGGGGTCTTGGGTGTACACTTAGGTGGGGGTGGGATGCTTTTGGGTATGTTTTGGGATCTCTCTCTTTTGTCACAGTGCTTGTGGTTCTCTGTAAAACCTTCATTGTTTTTTCCATTTAAACTTTCCATCATTTTTGCAATACGTTTGTCTGAGTCTTTTCTTTTGCTCATGGTGGGAGAATTGGCCTCTCAACCTACCACACTAGCCAAAGACAGCAATAGAGCATATCAACAGAGCATACCAAACATGACTCTTTTACAACAAAGGAGGCTGTAATAGTGTATTTTTAAAAGTGACCTAGACTGTCACACTGTAGACTAAACCTTGCAAAACTAACCAGTTACCCTTTTCTTGTAAAATTCATGAACCAAGGTTTTTTGATCCAGATAGCCTTCCATACAACCCTGCCCACCTGCAATTTTCCAATAGTTTAGGCTGTTCTTTACTGAGCAAAAAGTGTCAGTAGTGAGCTCCCCAGATATAAAATGATTTAATAGTTCTCTACTTCATAGTTTTTTTCCTAATTCCATATGATTAGAAAGAATGTAACATTGTCCCAATACTAATTATTTTAGTGATACTCTGTAAGAAATCTTCTCTGCTATTTTTGAGCATTTGATACTAATACACGCTATGAATAATCTACCATAGTATTCTACACTCAGTACTTGCCTTCTTAAATTTTGTGTCACAGATTGGTCCCTCTGTGTGTTTTTTTTTTTTAATACAAGCATTATCTATAATTAGAACTGATAAATAAGAACTGGCAATTAGAAGAACCTGAAGCAATTTTTCACCCTGTCTGAACAAAATGACTAAACTGCAAGTGACAAGCTTGTAAGTGAAAAACCTGAAAATATAAAAACTTTATTGCAAGTGTGTCATTTGTGGATCATTTAAGTGGCCTATAATTAGACATGAAGTCACAATATTATGGTTACTTGTTCTTGGCCCATAAAGACTTTTTATTATGAAAAGCTCCCTGACTGTGATATTTATTTTAGAGTGCCCATAAAAAGAATTGTTGAAATTTTGCCACTAAAGACATGTAAAAATACTTGAGAGAAATTATATAAACAAACAACCCTAGAAGATACTTGCAGGAGTTACATATGGAAGACATAAAACCAATTAATTTCTGAAAACAAGATTTCTGTCATTGGAAAAGATGTCTTGCTTTCATTCTTGCTTTAGTTCATTATACAAATAATTTAACTTTTCCATGGAAATTAAAGAGAACTGGACTTAGCCAGCGCACTAATGGCTAATGATATTGCATTTGCATGGCAATATTCTTGTAACAGAGGGGCTGCAGGGTGGTGTCAGAATGCATGTATGGACTCCCATGTAAGTGAAGCAGGAATCGTTTATTGGTACAGAACATGATGTTTATATAGGAAAAATCGATCAGGCTAAGCAATTCCCTGACATTTTTGCACCCCTGTTGCTAATTGAGTTTTCTTCCTTGATATGCAGCTATCCATTGTTATCCTCATTCCATATGAGGTTGAGCTGTTCTTGCATGGAGGCAAACGTCCTTCTGTCCCACACTTCGGGTTGTTTACTGCAGTCGGCTTCTCTTATCTTCAGGCCATTGTTCCGTTATCAGCAGCCTGTAGTTCTTTCTTGTCCTGAAACCTTCCATCGATACTTTCTGCTCTCCCACAGGGTGGCATCTCTGATAATGTATTTAAGGGGGAGATGAACTGGATTGCTCTTCAGATCAGCAGCCAGAATAAATACAGTCAGAGGTATAGATGTAGAAAATAAGTAGATTCTAATTTTAGCTGTGCTTTCTACCTTCCTTCCTTTCCTCTGCCTCTGTCCTCTCTGACACATTTCTCCACACTTTCCTTCACACTTTCCTCTCCATCCCCTAGCCCAGCTCCAGCATAGAGGCGCTCCTGTATCTCTTCTCTGTCTCTGGCACCTCCTTTGAACTCTTGGTCATTCAGGCACATGAAGAAGAAAAAGGCAGTAGGACAAATGAAAGCTCCATGTGGACTAAGTTTAAGATGAACCTTTCTAAATGAGTCTTCTTGAGCTTCCTTCCAGACCTCTCTGTGATGAATAATGCAAACCTCGCAGAAATCACAGTGAGTTAACCATACTGTGCAGATATACTGAACTGTAAGCACAAGATAATGAAAAGCTATTGTTAAAGACACTCATATAAAACAGCATAACATCACAGAATATGCCATGTCAGATTAGAGCAGCTGTGTCTCTCACACACATAAAAACTTCTCTCAATAAAATGAGATGCCCATTAATGCTTCAGTATGAAATGCTATGCCCATTTTTTTTGTTTCTATCTAACCTGTGCAACTGACTTGCCCTGAACAAGTTAATTTAATTTACACTCAAATTTTGTCTCAGAGCAGCTATGAATTTAAACACACCGATTTTCTGCACAACCCAGGCCTAAATTTCAAACTCTTGACTTCACAATAGAATGTTTACCAACTTATTGTTTTCTTTTGCAGTCTTCTTGGAGCTCAGGGATCACACTATGGTCCCACCAAGCTCTGCTTCCAGCAGTGGCCACTGATACTGTTCTAAATAATTGTGCATTATACCAGTGTGCTGTAAGTTAGACCACTTTCCAGAAATACAAACATAGTTTCTATATTGAATAAAACATAATATTGTACACAGTCATCTTCGATTATTTCACTCTATTCTAACACATCTGTATTTATGAATGTATAGTGAACCATACTCTTCAACTCTCTCTTCCAAAGAATCCATAATATATGGTCCATACTCTGCATGAGTATATGACTATTTCATAACACTCTTGCTGAACCTTAATAGCTGTAACTTCAAAATTTAGCAAATGGTAGTGACTTCATGGAAGTTGTAAATAACATCTGCAATGTATCAGTCTGAGCAATTAAATTTGGAACGCTTTTTACCATACCTGTGATTATGTGATAAAGGCTCTTAAAGGTGTATAAAGAAAGGAAAGGAAAGCACATTGTAACATATGACATATGTGACATTGAAAATAGTGAAGAATTGTGTCAGATACTGACAGAATTTAATGCACTCAGAAACATCATGCTTCATCTTTTAAAAATATGTTTGTGCTAACGGGCATGTGAGCTGTGCTATGAACTCAATGAAATGATGGGAGAAAAAAGCACCATGTACCCTGAGTCCTGCCAGTGAAGAAATGAGAAATTTACATTATCAAATTTCTTATGATGTTGCTTATTGCAACTTTAGCCTTGCATGATCAAAATCATTAGGGCTGTTCTTGCATAAATGATACACAGATCAAAAAGCAAACCTTTCCAATTACATTCACTACATACATGTCTCTCCTGATGCATTTTTTCAACATGTTAGTTACATCTTTTCAACTTTAGCTTGGTGAGCTGCTATTTCACAGATAATTTGCTTTCATCTTTTTTCCAGTAGTTTGTATGGGGGACTTGTTCTATTTTATTGTGGTTTGGTTTGTTTTGAATAATCTGAAACAGTGGAATACTTTGCATGTATTTTTATAAAGTATATTGCAACATATCTTCTATGGCTCTATGATGGTCTGCTTCCTTATGCACTTTATGTATTATTTTATTACTACTTACAATTTATGTCAGATTAATAACATTTGCTATATTAAAGTATATGTTTGTTTCCTTTTTATGTTTCCAGGATGAAAAGTAAAATTAGACTGAAATCTGATTTCAAATTCTGTATATTAATTTTGATCTAAGTCATTGTTGTGGGTTGTTTTTTATACATTCTTCAGCTACTTTTTAGTCTTGCTGACTTCTGTATTTAGTTTTCAAAGTGAGATATAAAATGTGGTATAATAACAATAAGCCTAGTTCTTAGACTTCTGAAAATAAATGGAGGTATTTTTATTTAGAGGCCTAATTTTTTTTATATGAAGTAAGAAGCAGAGAGATCAAAACTAGGAATTTATATGACTGATTCACAGCTCAGAATTACTTCTCTGGTATTTGAATGACTTCACTGTTTGTGAACCAACTTCTTCTATCTCCCTCCCCTCCCCTCCCCTCCCCTCCCCTCCCCTCCCCCTCCCCTCCCCCTCCCCTCCCCTCCCCTCCCCTCCCTCCCTTCCCTTCCCTTCCCTTCCCTTCCCTTCCCTTCCCTTCCCTTCCCTTCCCTTCCCTTCCCTTCCCTTCCCTTCCCTTCCCTTCCCTTCCTTCCCTTCCCTTCCCTTCCCTTCCCTTCCCTTCCCTCCCCCCTCCCCTCCCCTCCCCTCCCCTCCTCCCCTCCCCTCCCCTCCCTTCCCCTCCCTTCCCTTCCCCCCCTTCCCTTCCCCCCAACCCCTCCCCCATCAACAAAGAAAATTCTCTTTTCCTATGATTAAAAATTAGCATAAAGATACTTTCCATTTTTCTGTCCTCTGAAATCTTCAGGAGTCAGATACATTTAAGCCTTTTTAAAGCCTTTTAGCTGGTTAACTATTTCCTTTAAGTTTCTCTTCTCTCATGAAACTTGCTGTATAAATGCTTTTCCATAAGGTACAAATGATATATCAGCAATAAAACCAAACAACACACAAAAAGCAACAGCCCCCCCCAACCGCAAATAACCAAACCAATTCAACAAGAAACAAACAACACCCACAATTTGCTGTAGTCCCTTTGAATTCTAGGTCTCTATATCCACAGTTTGCCTTTACCAATAAACAAGCTCATATACAATATACATTGTTGATTCATAGATAGATAAAAGCTAAGGGACATTGCATCCTTAATGCAAGAGGGGCACCCTAGATAATCTGCAACTTCAGGCTATCTGCAAGACAAATTCTCAGATAGAAAAGTAGTTGTTAATCCATAAAACAATGTTACCAAGCACATAAAACCTCTGATATTCTTCATGCAAAAGCTCTATTACTCACATTCAAAAGAAGGAGTCACTGCAGAGACCTGTCGCTGTATATGTATATGGTGACGGCCAAAGAGACAAAAATATACACTTGTGACAAGCAGAGTATAGAGACAAAGACAAAAGACTCTATTCCAGCAAAGCAATACATATTTGTATGTATGTTGTTAGTGTGGCTGCATGCGATTAGTTAACAAACTTTTATCAAGATTCTTACTGGTTAGCAATAGCATTGCTATGGTTACTTGCTAAGCTAGTCCAGGTGGCCTCTCTATCTCATCTAGAGGTTTCTCATCCTCAAGCATTCAACCCAGGGACTTTCCAGATTGTCATGGGAACACAGCGATGTTTTCAATGTCGAACTCCTCACCAGAGCTCATCAGAGGATCCACAGATTCATCACAGTCCCCCACAGAGACCAGCTCAGTCAATCACTGTGATATACACTGCAGTGTGTATGCATTGGTGTATTGTTTAACCCAGATTATTTTTATTACCTTGTTCAATTTCTTTTTCATATACACCTACCTACACCTTCTCTTCACAGAAGAGTAATTTCTACAGTAAACATTGTACGTGTTTTCCACCTGTTCCTCTCCCTCTTTCTCAAGTACTTTTGCCTTTTTAAATTTTTTTTTTATATATATATATATATACACATATATACATATATACATATATATATATATATATAATTGAACCCATGAATGGCATAATGAGAGTATACGCTCTTCTTGTTTGGATTAAACAAACATACAAATAAACAAACCTGGGCTGTATTCTGCTCTCATTTGTACTTTTTGGAGCTGCATTTAAGTAATAATGGAGGAGATTTTAAAAGATCACAGAATCATAGAATGAATAATCTTGGAAAAGAATTCAAAGATCATCAAGTCCAACCTGTCACACAAGACCTCATGACTACTAAACCATGGCATCAAGTGCCACATCCAATCCCCTCTTGAACACCTCCAGGGACGGTGACTCCACCACCTCCCTGGGAAGCCCATTACAATGACTAACAATTCTCTCTGTCTTTAAAAATATGTATTATGAAATCATTGGTGTTTCTAGTTACCACACAGTTTACCATGTTTCAGTTAGATCCTGTTGGAGAGCAGTGAAGGAGAAAAGGACCTGGGAGTCCGAGTGGATGGAAGGATACCCATGAGCCAGCAGTGTGCTCTTGTGGCCAAGAAGGCAAATGCCGTTATGGAGTGGATTCAAAGGGGTGTGGTTAGTAGGTCAAG
This sequence comes from Colaptes auratus, assembly GCA_015227895.2. Taxonomy (NCBI): domain Eukaryota; kingdom Metazoa; phylum Chordata; class Aves; order Piciformes; family Picidae; genus Colaptes; species Colaptes auratus. The sequence goes on from CM037631.1 coordinate 52,132,395, forward strand.
AGAGGTTCTCCTCCATCTCTATTCTGACTTGGTGAGGCTACATCTGGAATATTGTGTCCAGTTCTGGGCCACTCAGTTTGAGAAGGACAGGGAACTGGTTGAAGGAGTCACAAAAATGATTGAGTGGAATATCTTCTTTACACAAAGAGAGTGCGGGAGCTAGGTCTCTTTAGCTTGGAGAAGAGGAGACTAAGAGGTGACCTCATTAAAGTTTATAAATATGTAAAGGGTGAATGCCAAGAGTATGGAATCATGCTCTTTTTAGTGATGCCTAATGAAAGGACAAGGGCAGTGGGTGGAAGTTGAGGCATAGGAAGTTCCATGAAAACACGAGGAAAAAATTTTCAATGTGAGGGTGACAGAACTGCCAATGTGCCGGAAGATGAGCCACTGGGGCAGACGGCCAGCCTGGATGGGCAATGAACTTCTAAAAGAACTAAGGTTAAAAAAGAGGGTGTATCATCTTTGGAAGAAAGGGGAAGCGACCCATGGAATGTTTAAGGTTGTTGCTAGGTCTTGTAGGAAGAAAATTAGGGAGGCAAAAGCACATTTGGAGCTCAGACTGGCCTCTGCTGTGAAGGACAACAAAAAGTCCTTCTATAAATATATTAATAGCAAGAAGGGCAAGGACAACCTCCACTCCTTGGTGGACATAGAGGGGAACGTAACAAAGGATGAGGAAAAGGCAGAGGTACTTAACACCTTCTTTACCTCAATTTTTACTAGCAGGAGAGAATGTCTTCCAGACAGCTGGCCTGCAGAGCTGGCAGAAGGAGCCAGGGAGCAGCATAGTTCTGCTCTGTTCCAGGATGGGATAGTAAGAGATCTTCTCAGCTGCTTGGACCCCCACAAGTCCATGGTACCGGATGGGATCCATCCTAGGGTGCTGAGAGAGCTGGCAGATGAGCTGTCCAAGCCGCTCTCTGTCGCTGTATAGGGGTCGGGGTAAGGAAAATGTGACGGTCCGTGCGACAAGAATCAAACACAAGCAGAGCACATAGAAGGCCAAAAAGCAAGCGATGTTTATTCCGGCACACAACTCATATATGGTGTGTATTGTTAGTGTGGCTGCCTGCAATTGGTTAATGAGCTTTTCTCAAGATTCTCATGGGTCAGTGATAGCATTGCTATAGTTACTTGTAAAGTTAGTCCAGGTGGCCTCCCATCTTATCATGCAGTTTCTCGTTCCCAGTCAGTCTGTCGGGGTATTTCCAGCTTCTCATGGGAGCACAGCGCTCTTTTCTCACCAGAGCTCTTCCGAGGGTTCAGAGATACATCACAGTCCCCCACAGCTCTCCATCATTTTTCAGCAGTCCTGGCTCACTGGAGAAGTCCCAGAAGACTGGAAGCTGGCCAACGTGGTGCCCATCCACAAGAAGGGCCAGTTGGACGAGCCAGGAAATTATAGGCCTGTCAGGCTGACCTCAGTGCTAGGCAAGATTATGGAACAGGTCATCTTGAGTGCAATCACACAGCACTTACAGGATGGCCAAGGGATCAGGCCCAGCCAGCATGGCTTTAGGAAGGGCAGGTCCTGCTTGACCAACCTGATCTCCTTCTATGATCAGGTGACCCGCCTGGTTGATGTGAGGAGGCCTGTGGATGTGGTCTACCTGGACTTCAGCAAGGCCTTTGACACCGTCCCCCACAGCAAACTCCTGGCCAAGCTATCAGCCCATGGCTTGGATGGGAGCACACTGTGTTGGGTTATGAACAGGCTGGAGAGCTGTGCCCTGAGAGTGTTGGTGAATGGTGCCACATGCAGCTGGCGGCCAGTCACTAGTGGTGTTCCCCAAGGATCAGTGCTGGGCCGCATGCTCTTCAACATCTTTATTGATGATCTGGATGAGGGCATTGAGTTCATCATCAGTAAATTTGTGGACGACACCAAGCTGGGGGCAGGAGTTGATCTGCTGGAGAGTAGAGAGGCTTTGCAGAGGGACCTCGACAGGCTGGACAGATGGGCAGAATCCAAGGGCATGAGATTTAACACATCCAAGTGCCGGGTTCTGCACATTGGCCACAGCAACCCCATGCAGTGCTACAGGCTGGGGTCAGAGTGGCTGGAGAGCAGCCAGGTAGAGAGGGACCTGGGGGTGCTGGTTGATGGGAGGCTGAACATGAGCCTGCAGTGTGCCCAGGCAGCCAAGAAGGCCAATGGCATCCTGGCCTGTATCAGGAACAGTGTGGCCAGCAGGAGCAGGGAGGTCATTCTGCCCCTGTACACTGCACTGGTTAGGCTGCACCTGGAGTCCTGTGTCCAGTTCTGGGCCCCTCAGTTTAGGAAGGATGTTGACTTGCTGGCATGTGTCCAGAGAAGGGCAACAAGGTTGGTGAGGGGTTTGGAACACAAGCCCTATGAGGAGAGGCTGAGGGCGCTGGGGTCGCTTAGCGTGGAGAGGAGGAGACTCAGGGGTGACATTATTGCTCTCTACAACTACCTGAAGGGAGGTTGTATCCAGGCAGAGGTTGGTCTCTTCTCCCAGGCAACCAGTACCAGAACAAGAGGACACAGTCTCAGGCTGTGCCAGGGGAGGTTTTGGCTGGATGTGAGGAAGAAGTTCTATACCGAGAGAGTGATTGCCCTTTGCAATGGACTGCCCGTGGAGGTGGTGGAGTCACCTTCATTGGAGGTGTTCAGGAGGAGACTTGATGGGGTGCTTGGTGCCATGGTTTAGTTGTTCAGGTGGGTTGGATTGGTTGATAGGTTGGACGCGATGATCTTGAAGGTCTCTTCCAACCTGGTTTATTGTATTGTATTGTACTGTATTGTATTGTATTGTATTTTTTGTGGAGTCTCCTTCTGTGGCAATATTCAAAACCTGCCTCAGTGTGTTGCTGTGTGATCTACTCTAGGTGACCCTGCTCTGGACCCCTCTAGGTGTCCAGTTCTGGCCCCTCAGTTTAAGAAGGACATTGAGACACTTGAATATGTCCTGAGAAGGGCAATGAGGCAGGGGAGAGGCCTCAAGCACAAGCCCTGAGGGAGCTGGGATTGTTTAGCCTGGAGAAGAGAAGGCTCAGGGGAGACCTTATTGCTATCTACAACTACCTGAAGGGTGGTTGTAGCCAGGAGGGGTTTGGTCTCTTCTCCCAGGCAACCAGCACCAGAACAAGAGGACACAATAGAATACAATAGAATACAATAGAAAAATCCAGGTTGGAAGAGACCTTCAAGATAACTGTGTCCAACCTATCAACCAATCCTACCCACCTAAACAACTAAACCATGGCACCAAGCACCCCATCAAGTCTCCTCCTGAGCACCTCCAATGATGGTGACTCTACCACCTCCACGGTCTCAAGCTTCGCCAGGGGATGTTTAGGCTCAAGGTGAGGAGAAAGTTCATCACTGAGAGAGTCATTAGCCATTGGAATGGGTTGCCCAGTGAGGTGGTGGAGTCACCATCCCTGGAGGTGCTCAAGAGGGGATTGGACGTGGCACTTGATGCCATAGTTTAGTCATGAGGTCTTGGGTGACAGGTGTTCTTTGATGATCTTTGAGGTCTCTTCCAATCTTGGTGATTCTGTGATTCTGGCAGTGGTGTTGAACTAGATGATCTTTCGAGGTCACTTCCAACCCTTAACATTCTGTGATTCTGTGATTATAAGGCCATCAAAGTTTCCTGCTTTTCTAAACCACTTATTTGGCTGGCAGAATAATCACTAATATGCCAGCAGAATAATTACTTAATATTATGAAGGCTTTATCTGAAGATACAAGAGTTACACTCAAAGTATGTTTACACTTAACACTAAAGGAAATTTCAGGAAAAAGAGTTTGGTATGCAGGCTCTATGTGATAATGGAAATATTTTACCAGTAAAATCTCCTGTTGTCTTCTGTGAGTGAAGCACTTTAAAAAAATTTCAACAATACAAGTTATGCTCTAAAATTGTACATATCTAAACTTCATATATATTTTTCTAAAACTAATGAAAATGTGGATACTTCAATATTCAAAACTTTACACATAACCAGAATAGGGAAATAAAAATGGCAAATACATGAGCTAACTCAGAGCTAGATTTATCATTTTACTGATGCTTAATTACTAGATTTTTAAGTCAAAATAGTTTCTTATGAGTAAGCTACTAAATCTCAAAATTACCTTTAAATTGTAAGTAACTTTGCCAGTTCGGGTAATATCTTTATTCCACTGATGTCAATGAGTTTAATTTCTAAAATTAAGCAGTCCAAATCTACTACAAACAGTTATCTATTATGAGATTTATATGGGACAGTAGAGATACAGAAACTTTGCTTCCCTTCTGGCATTCTCCCTCCTCTCCCCCCACCTTTTCCCTAAAACTATTAGTGGCTTTAGTTGCAGATATTCACTGCATAGTAAAAAGATGAAGGGAGTATTTAATGTACTGCAATTCAGTATTACCTGGAAAAAATATGACAACTGACAATTACATACTTTTTTTTTCCTTTCCTAAGAAATCCCACACCAAAACATTAACAGATGCAGTTGTTCTGTGTAGTGGTTTTGGCTTCTGCATAGTATCTATTTGTGACGTCAAACATGGAGCTTAAGAAGGTACAGTATCTTGCTGAAGGAAAAACAAATTAGTAAATGTAAGACAAACAAAGGCTGAGAGAATACACCAAGATCATTTATCAAACAATTTATATTACAAAAAAAGCTCCAGCTTCCTAATGAGCTCTAGTGCCCTCAGTAAAGCACGCTAATTTTGTTCTCATAGAACTGAAACCTAAACAAAAAGTCTCTTTAATGACCACAAGTGAGGTAAGAGCTAAAGAGAATCAAACTGAAGTCAAGGTTGTTTGCCTCAGACTTCTGTCAGAGAACTTTTACAACTATGTGGTGGGTTGAAGTTTCCCCCACAGAAAATTAACCCCAAATTATTAATACCCTGTTGTAAACTCTCATTTGCTTTGAAATGACATGCCAATGCTTCGATTTTGATTGGAGTACTCCTCCAGTTTTGGAATTGCTCAGATATTTTTCCCCCAGTCAAAATGCCACCAGCATTCACCAAGCAGGGAATAAATCAAATTTTTTGTATAAGAATATTCAGTTTAACTGTCTAAATGGATACTGATGACCTGAGATACTAGATTTTGTGAAAGAAATCTTGTATCATTCAAACCTCAGAAGTGATCTTTTCTCCCTGCAGTAATTTTTAAACAAGTGTGCTTAAGCTTAAATGTTTATGCCCTCCAGGCAGCCTTGGGCTGAATCCTACCACGATTTACAGGAAGAAAAACAAAGAAACCCAAACAATAGAGTACATAAATATTTTTATTATCATTATTATTTGGCTGTTTTGTAAGAACTCCACTGGGGTGTCAACATTTCATTGAAGTCGGGGACATAGTCATCTGCGAAGTTGAATTGTGTTCTTATTTATACTTGTATACACATAAAGAAAGAAGTAAAAATGGGTTAAATCAAGTTCTGAGACCTGAATCATTTAATCATTGTGATATAAGAAAGAAAAAACAAAAACAATACAACTTCACTAGAAGTTAAAGAGGATTTTCTTTTTCACTTCAGTGAGTTTTTAATTTTAAAACTCATACAAGGCCTTATAGAAGTAAATCCATATATTAAAGGCTAAAAATTCATGATATCTGCAGACAAATTATTGATCTTGGAGCTGAATTATTCTTAAAGGAGATAATAAGCAAAGAAAACAATAACCTAATCTGAAGATACACAGAGTCAGATACTGTGTGAATGATACTTAATTTGAATATTGATGTCTAAGTAGCAATGCTTATTTTAAGCTGCAGTGAGCCTCTGATTTTAACTACAAACACTGCAGATGGGTTATATGCAATATATGCCATCTTGAACTCAATTTTCTTCCAGTGACTTGACTTTGAAGTCTGAAGTTTGTTCTCTTACTTGTGTTACTGTGAAGTTAAAACTTTACTAAGTCCAAAGTCACACTTCAAAAAGAAAAGAAAATTATATTTGTCCCTTTGTTACAGCTACAAAGCAATAATACACGGGGGAAAAAAAAAAAAAAACCTCAAACAACTAATACCAAGTTTTGGGCTGCTCTTTTGTAGTAATGTATAGTTTTTGTTTCTTCAAAGTAAATTCTGTATGATGGAGTTCAAAAGTAAGTTCAGCTTCAAGCTGTGTATTCTAGCACAATTCCAATACTGCTGGCAGTTCTAGAAAGTGCGCCAGGTAGGTTTAAGCATAGTAAACTGTAAAAAAAGTAATTTGTCTTGTACACTATATGAGATTAGGTATTGCTAGCCTCCATAAAAGAAAAACAACAAACTAAGACAAAATAGAACAAAAGAGATTCTTTATCTTCCATATTTTTATTATATAGAAATACAGAAGTGCATATTCTTCACTAAGACAAAACTGAACTTCTTATCCACAAGTAAAAGTACATCATATTTCTAGACATTTGAATGCAAATATTCTCTTAGTTAGTGTATCAGTTTGAAATATGTGTTTCCTTCACAAGCACACTCTCTTCAGCCCACTGGCCCAGGGATTCATGTTATTCTATTCTGTCCATTAGAAACAATGTTTTCCAATACAACAGCTATAAAACCCAGACAAGCTATTATTGTCTGTCTACATTAGTGAGTCTTTTTTGTTTTGATGATTGTTTCACTACAAAACTGTGTAACATTGGGTTTAAAAATGTTCCTGTCTAGCACTTCAGATCTTGTAGCTTAATGTGGTAGTCATATTGTCATCATCTGATGATAAAGCATCCTTAAATTTCATTATTATTATTTAAATATTTTGCAATGACAATATGCATTTCATTGTATTTCAGACACAAAGCCAAGGCCTGTGAACATATGAAGACCCTTAAAGAGAAGCACTCAATAGAAGGGTAAGTTTACAATATTTTCTTTGCTGTTTGGTGCATCTCAGTAACTGAAAAATGTCTTCCATTGCCAGCAGTTCTCTATGCACCTGAAGAGATTGACCTATGAAGATTTTCCACTGTCTTTCCAATTCTATGAGTTGGAAGCAATCTCACAGCTGGTTTAGTTCATGAGAGTTGATAATGGCTCAAGAAGGATTTTGAGTAGGCTGTAAATTTCAGGGAAGAAAACAATGCAGTGACAACAGTGTGGAAAGATTGTTAACTGCTATCTGAAAATGAATTGGAGGCAGACTGGTGGATGTAGATTTGAATTACTTGTTAACATACCTATGAATGGGTGAGTGATAGTGTGAGAGGTTCTGGAGAGAAAAGAATAAAATGGTAGCTCCTTTTTTGAGGAATAATAAAGGAAAGACACAGTTGATCGTTAACTAGAATTCAGAGACCAGTGTACAGTTCCCTAAGTGCAGGGCCAACTAGATTCACCTTTGATGTCTAAATGAGCCTGGCAGACATAATGTGTGATCTACAGACTGGAAATCTTATGTTGCTTGAAGTGTCATTAGATATATATGTTTAGACAAATGAATCTCATTCAGAAAGTAAATTGCTATTTCTTTGCCCTACCCTAACACTTCCAGGCAAGGAGCTTGGCAGCCCTTCCATGACCCTAAAACTTCTGTTTACATTTATTGATTTATCAAGGCCAGATCCTACAATTACTCCTAGGAAAGTTTGTATTATCTTATGACAAAAATAACAGCTGTGTATAACTGAAAATACCAAAAATACTGCAAACTATGTATAGCTGAGAAACTGAAAACTGAAACAGAAAGGGTAGTTGTTTTGCATATGCTGTCAGTGAAATTAATGACTTGTTTTCATTTCTATGTTTGTTATTGTAGCAATGAAAAACATGTAGGACAACTTAGAATGTGCTTAAAAACAGTAAATATGTTTTCGAGATGAAGCAATAAGAGATAACTGTCATGAATACAGACAATGAAACAGTAGCTTGTGGTCATTTCTATATGACAGGAAGTAAGCTAAAATTTGAGATAATGTTGACATTAGCCATACTGGAGAATAAAAGTAAAAAATTACTAATTCAATGTAATACACTTTAAAGGGAGATTGTGAGTATACGTCACCATCTCTTAATTAGCACAAAATTTATATGCTTAAAAGAGAAACAAGAAAAATTTCTTCTACCAAAAAAATAAAACTCCAACCTCAGTCTAGTACATTTTCCTACTTTACATTCATGTCCTGTAGATTTTTCAGTATAGTCTGAAATAAATTCTAACAGGTACAGCATTAAAACGCATACAGAAGAGTCTTGTTAACAAAATAAAAGCTAACTCTTATGAAAACAAACCAATTATGAACTGAAAGTACACCCTTTATTTCCTGTGGGGATAGAATTTGCCCTTTGACATGTTACAGTTTTATTTGTATTTTATTCTTTAGTTATAATTTATTTTGGACTATATCCTGCCTAATGTTCTTCTGTGCTCAGTGGGTTTAGTGTGCATTAAGGATAATGACAAATAAAGGAACACATGAGCTCACCTATGACAACTGTGCACACATCAGACAGTATTTATCAAACAATTCAGTCTCAGCAAATGAACAGTTGCATCATGATTGCTCACAATTCTTGTGATCTTTTTGTTGTCTTTGCTTCAGGAATATAATCCAAAATACGCTATTGCTATTTAAAGAGGCTGTCCAGAATGGTCTGCACAGGGTTTCTTCATTGCTCTCCAGAAGGAGACACAGAATATGTGTATGAAAATTAGATTGCCGGGAGTTAAAATAATTTTTGCACCCAGTGATTGTTCTTGTAATCTGTTACAGTGCCCTGTGTACATGGAAAATTATTTTAATAATTTGTACAGTCACAACAATTTGGGCAGTTTTGACTTAGTGATTAAAAAATATTGTATGTTGTGTGTGGGTATCAATGGCTGTTTTGACTTCAGCACATGAGTTGCTGGTAATGAAGCTAGACAAAGGACCTGTATGAGATCAATGGCCAAGTCTTGCAGAGTGATAAGTCCTGAAACAGAGAGTTTGTTTTGTATCATAGTATCATAGTATCAGTCAGGGTTGGAAGGGACCACAAGGATCATCTAGTTCCAACCCCCCTGCCATGGGCAGGGACACTCTATACTAGATCAGGCTGGACAGAGCCTCATCCAGACTGGTCTTAAACACCTCAAGGGATGGGGCCTCAACCACCTCCCTCGACAACCCATTCCAGGGCTTCACCACTCTCATGGTGAAGAACTTCCTCCTCACGTCCAGCCTGAATCTCCCCACCTCCAGCTTCATTTCATTCCCCCTAGTCCTATCACTACCTGACAGCCAGAGAAGTCCCTCCCCAGCCTTCTTGTAGGCCCCCTTCAGATACTGGAAGGCCACAATGAAGTCACCACGGAGCCTTCTCTCCTCCAGACTGAACAGCCCCAACTCTTTCAGTCTGTCCTCACAGGAGAGGTGCTCCAGCCCTCTGATCATCCTCGTGGCCCTTCTCTGGACACCTTCCAGCACGTCCAGATCCCTCTTGTAATAGGGGCTCCAGAACTGGAGGCAGTACTCCAGATGGGGTCTCACCAGAGCTGAGTAGAGGGGGAGAATCACCTCCCTTGACCTGCTGGCCACACTTCTCCTGATGCAGCCCAGGATCTGATTGGCCTTCTGGGCTGCAAGTGCACATTGAAAGCTCATGTTGAGCTTCTCATCCACCAGCACCCCCAAGTCTCTCTCCTCAGGGCTGCTCTCCAGCCAGTCCCTGCCCAGCCTGGATTTGTACCTGGGATTGCCTTGACCCAGATGCAGGACCCTCTACTTGGTCTTGTTGAAGCTCATGAGGTTGGCTTGTGCCCACCTCTCCAGCCTGTCAAGGTCCCTCTGGATGGCATCCCTTCCCTCCAGCATGTCTGCTGCACCACACAGCTTGGTGTCATCAGCAAACTTGCTGAGGGTGCACTCAATGCCACTGTCCATGTCACCCACAAAGATGTTGAACAAGACTGGTCCCAGGACTGATCCCTGAGGGACTCCGCTTGTCACTGGCCTCCACTGGGATATGGACCCATTGACAATCACTCTTTGGGTGCGGCCATCAAGCCAGCTCTTTATCCATCTACTGGTCCATCCATCAAACCCATGTTTCACCAGTTTGGAGACCAGGATGTGGTGTGGGACAGTGTCAAAGGCTTTGCTCAAGTCCAGGTAAACGATATCAGTTGCTCCCCCCTCCTCTATTAATGTTCTGACCTATTCATAGAAGGCCATCAGGTTTGTAAGGTAGGATTTGCCCTTGGCGAAGCCATGCTGACTGTTCCAAATCATCTCTTCACTATTCTTCTGAGTCAGTAGTGCCTCCAGGAGGATCTGCTCCATGATCTTTCCGGGCACAGAAGTGAGACTGACCGGCCTGTAGTTCCCTGGTTCCTCCTTCTTGCCCTTTTTGAAAAGGGGAGTAATGTTTGCAGAGGGACCTCAACAGGCTGGACAGATGGGCAGAATCTGGCTGGAGAGCGGCCAGGCAGAGAGGGACCTGGGGGTGCTGGTTGATGGGAGGCTGAACATGAGCCTGCAGTGTGCCCAGGCAGCCAAGAAGGCCAATGGCATCCTAGCCTGCATCAGAAACAGTGTGGTCAGCAGGAGCAGGGAGGTCATTCTGCCCCTGTACACTGCACTGGTTAGGCCACACCTTGAGTACTGTGTCCAGTTCTGGGCCCCTCAGTTTAGGAAGGATGTTGACTTGCTGGAACGTGTCCAGAGAAGGGCAACAAAGTTGGTGAGGACTTTGGAACATAAGCCCTATGAGGAGAGGCTGAGGGAGCTGGGGTTGCTTAGCGTGGAGAGGAGGAGACTCAGGGGTGACATTATTGCTCTCTACAACTACCTGAAGGGAGGTTGTAGCCAGGCAGAGGTTGGTCTCTTCTCCCAGGCAGCCAGTACCAGAACAAGAGGACACAGTCTCAGGCTGCGCCAGGGCAGGTTTAGACTGGATCTTAGGAAGAAGTTCTATACCGAGAGAGTGATTGCCCACTGGAATCGGCTGCCCGTGGAGGTGGTGGAGTCACCTTCATTGGAGGTGTTCAAGAAGAGGCTTGATGGGGTGCTTGGTGCCACGGTTTAGTTTTTCAGTTGTTTAGGTGGGTTGTATTGTATTGTATTGTATTGTATTGTATTGTATTTAGGTGGGTTAGATTGGTTGATCGGTTGGACGCGATGATCTTGAAGGTCTCTTCCAACCTGGTGTATTGTATTGTAGTGTATCGTATTGTATTGTATTGTATTGTATTGTTTCCCCTTTTCCAGTCTGTGGGGACTTCCCCAGACTGCCATGACTTTTGGAATATAATACAGAGGGATTTAGCAACCTCATCTGCCAGTTCTCTCAGCACCCGTGGGTGTATCCCGTTGGGTCCCATGGACTTGAACACTTTCAGGTGATCACGAACCTGATCTTCACTTATGATGGGCAGTTCTTCCTCCTGGTCCCTGTCATTGTCTTCCATGACACCAGGAGAGTGGCTGGAGGCCCTTGCAGTGAAGACTGAGGTAAAGAAGTTATTGAGTACCTCAGCCTTTTCCACGGCACTTGTGGCCATTTCACCAGTTTCCTTTCTGAGGGGGCCCACACCTTCCCTACTCTTCTTCTTGCCATTAATATACCTGTAGAAATTCTTAGTGTTCCCTTTAACCTCCCTGGCTAGATTCAATTCAAACTCTGCTTTGGCTTTCCTAATCAGGTCTCTTGCTGCTCGGGCAGCTTCCTTATATACCTCCTGTTCTATCTGTCCTTCCCTCCACTTCCTGTAGAGTTTCCTTTTAAGTAATAGTGTGTCCAGGAGCTCCTTGTTCATCCAGGCAGGCCTCCTAGCATTCTTGCCTGCTTTTCTCTTTGTTGGTATACATAGCTCCTGGACACAGAGGAGGTGGTCCTTGAATACTGACCAGCTGTCCTGGGTCCCTCTTCCCTCCAGGGCTTCGTCCCATGACACTTTGGCTGGCAGATTCCTGAAGCGATCGAAGTCTGCACGCCTAAAGTCTAGGGTCGTAAGCTTAGAATAGGTCCTCCTGGTAGCCCTGAGGATCTTAAATTCAACATCTTCATGGTCACCACGGCCAAGGCTGTCTCTGAGCCTCTGATTGGTTACCAGCCCTTCCCTGTTGGTGAGAACAAGGTCCAGCATAGCACCATTTCTTGTTGGTTCCTCTACCATTCATTTGGAGGAGGACGTTGTCTTCTATGCAGTCCAGGAACATCCTGGATTGCTGGTGCCTTGCTGTGTTGTCCCTCCAGCAGATGTCAGGTTGGTTGAAATCACCCATGAGGACCAGGGCTTGTGAGCTGGAAGCCACTTCTATTTGCCTGTGGAGGACCTCATCTGCTTGGTTGTGCTGGTCAGGTGGCCTGTAGGAGACCCCCACAGTAATATCTCCTTCCCCTGTCTTGCCTTTAATTTTAAGCCATACACTCTCAACCAGCTCATCATCCCTCCCCAGGTGGAGCTCCACTGATTCCAGCTGGTTCTTGACATAGAGGGCAACACCTCCTCCTCTCCTTCCCTGCCTATCCTTCCTAAAGAGCTTATACCCATCTACCCCTACATTCCAGTCATGGGAATCATCCCACCAAGTTTCAGTAATAGCCACTATGTCATGGCATCCCAGCAGCACAGTGGCCCTTAATTCATCCTGTTTGTTGCCCAAGCTGCGTGCATTCGCATAGGAGCACTTCAGCTGGGCTGGCCCTGTCGTCCTCTTGTGCCAATTCCCCTTGGTTTCTACAGAGTGTCCTGGTGCATCATTCGTGGCTTGCCTCAGGGCAGCAAGTTTACAACCCTTGCCAACTCTCCATCCCTCTGCCTCTGGTGAGCTGCCCCTCTGTTTGTCACAGGCCAGCAGGAGACTATTAACCACTTCCCCCTTCAAATCTAGTTTAAAGCCCTGTCAATGAGCCCTGCCAATTCCTGCCCCAGGATCCTTCTCCCTCTCTGGGACAAGTGTGTCCCATAAGTTGTTTTCAGCTCTCCTGCCTTGTAAACCAAGCCATGATTGTAGAACCCAAATCCCTGTCAATGGCACCAGCCCTGAAGCGACGAATTGACCTGTTGGCTCTTCCTGAATAAAAAACCACAAAACTAATAGATTAACCAGGTTGAAAAAGACCTTCGAGATCATCAAGTCCAACCTATCACCCAACACCATCTAATTAACTAAACTATGGCACCAAGCACCCAATCCAGTCTCTTCCTAAACACCTCCAGTGATGGTGACTCCACCACAATACAATACAACAGGTTGAACGAGATGTTCAAGATCATCGCGTCCAACCTATCAACCAATCCAACCCACCTAAACAATGAAACCATGGCACCAAGCACCCCATCAAGTCTCCTCCTGAGCACTTCCAATGAAGGTGACTCCACCACCTCCACGAGTAGCTGATTCTAATGGGCAATCACTCTCTCGGTATAGAACTTCTTCCTAACATCCAGTCTAAACCTCCCCTGGCACAGCCTGAGACTGTGTCCTCTTGTTCTGGTGCTGCCTGCCTGGGAGAAAAGACCAACCTCTGCCTGGCTACAACCTCCCTTCAGGTAGTTGTAGAGAGCAATAAGGTCACCCCTGAGTCTCCTCCACGCTAAGCAACCCCAGCTCCCTCAGCCTTTTCATGTAGGGCTTGTGTTCCAAAGTCCTCACCAAATTTGTTGCCCTTCTCTGGACATGTTCCAGCAAGTCAACATCCTTCCTGAACTGAGGGGCCCAGAACTGGACACAGGACTCCAGGTGTGGCCTAACCAGTGCAGTGTACAGGGGCAGAATGACCTCCCTGCTCCTTCTGGCCACACTCTTCCTGATGCAGGCCAGGATGCCATTGGCCTTCTTGGCTGCCTGGGCACACTGCAGGCTCATGTTCAGCCTACAATCAACCCGGCACTTGGATGTGTTAAATCTCATGCCGTTGGATTCTGCCCATCTGTCCAGCCTGTCGAGGTCCCTCTGCAAATCCTCTCTACCCTCCAGCAGATCCCTCATCCATCGCTGACACTAAGGGGATAGCAGAGAACACTACTTGAGCTCCTGATCCATTTAGCAGTTGCCCTAAGGTTCTGAAATCTCTTTTAATTGATTGTGAGCCTCTCATTGTTGCATTGTCACTACCCACCTGAAAGACCAGAAGTGGGTAGTAGTTTGAAGGACTCACGAGTTTGGGAATTTTACCTACAATGTCCTTTACTTGGGCACCAGGGAGGCAGCACACCTCTCTATGAAATGGGTCTGATCTGCATATTGGGCCCTCTGCTCCCTTCAGTAGGGAGTCTCCTATAACGATGACCCTACGAGGTTTCTTTTCCAGATTAGTTTTGATGGCTGGCCTGAGGCAACCTGTCATTGGTGCAGCTTCTGACCTTCTTGAGTGCTCAGCCTTACTGATGACCTGTTCCTGCTGCAGAGCCTCATGCCTATTCTGTAATTGCACTGAAGGCAGGGCACTGCTCAAAGTAACACACTTGCTTCGTTTACATTTCTTCTGTCGGGCAGAGACCTGTTCCCATTGGCCCTGCTCATGTGGGTTACTACAGGGAGGCTGAGAGGCTTGCTGAGGGGAAGGTATCAAACTCCCTGCTCCACTAAGAGTTGCCCCCTGTTCTGGTTTTGTAGAGGTTAGATTTTGTAAATAGTCAGTTTTCCTTTCGCTGTCTCTTATAGCTCTTAGCCTTTCCACCTCTTCTTTTAGTTCAGCCACCATGCTCATCAGATCACTGATCTGCTCACACCTAACAGAGGAGTTGTTCCTTCCATCCTCCATATCGATTGCCAGGTCCCAGCACTCGCTGCAGCCACCTACCTGAACACCTGCATGCTTGTGTGTGGTCTCTGTTTGGGTGCCCACTGTTCTTCTACTAGCCTTTCTTCTAGCAGTAACCATCTTGCAGTAACCACCCTCTCCACCCGGGTTTTGTGGGGTTGTTTGGTGGCTTTTTTTTTCCTCCCACCAGTGAGAAGGCCTAGCTGAGCTCCTCGCAGCTGCCTCCTCTCTCCTCAGCCACGCGCTGGGGTCTGTTTGGTTGGCGCACAGTTTCCACGGCACCCCCTCCCCCCCGCTACATCACTGCACAGGCAACCCGAGGCTGCCGCCCCTCCTCCCCTCTTCAGGAGGTCCCGAGTCACCAGCCCCTTACCGCCTGAAAACAAGGAAAGCAAAGCCAAAAGCAACCTCCCAGAGCTGGGCTCCTCGCAGCTGCCTCCTCTCTCCTCAGCCACGCGCTGGGGTCTTGATGATGCTGGTAAGTGTTTGTCAGAAATGTGTTTGTCAAAAATGGTCAGCTTACAGTTTTCAGAATTGGTCAACTTTCAGAAGTTTTCACAAATGGTCAGCTTTACAGGTTTCAGAATTATACATCTGATTGCCTATTGCAATAGGAATGGCAACAGCAAGAGTATCACAGCCTTGACTGAAGAAGTTATGAATTTGCCTATAAGAGCTACAGACCAGAAAGTAGCTAAGAGTAGTTTTACCTCTGCAATCTGCTAGGCTGATGAGACAAATGGAAGAAGTGTGTCATAAATGCTAGACTTCACTATAATCCTATTGAGGCTATACAGCCTCTGGCTATATTGACAGGTATAAACAAAACACAATCAATAAAATAAAGATAAAAATCGTTTTTCTTAAAAACAAGCTTGGTGGTAACAAATGATAGAAAGAAAAAAAAAAATAACCGAAAAAACAAACTGATCATCAATGAATAGCTTTTTGTTCTCTGGAGACCAAAGTGCTTTGCAATACGAGTCACAGGAGTCTGGTCCAGAAGAGTCTACCAGCCCAAACTCCCAGCTATGTTATGCAAGTCACATTTCAGTGTAGTTCAGTCAGAAAACAATCTTTTCCTATTATGATCAGTCTGGCAATGTTTAGAGTATGTTTGTCACTTTGTTTTGCCTTTTTTTGGAGGTCTTTTGTATCCACTGTGCAACACTTAAAATCAACTTGCATTATATAATAAAAATCACTGTGAATGGCAGATCTGACAGCACATTTTCTGATGTCTGAAATAAGAATGCGAACATAGCACATCCCCTGTAAAACTGGACTTTCTAATGACAAAATAGATACAAAGAGGGGAGGTTCTCCTTGTGATGAGAAACTTAATGATACAAGGATCACAACAATGAATTAATGACTATGTTTATAGCATGTTAATAGCTGGTTCTGGAACCAAAACATGTAAACACACTTAGCACATCTCTTGATAACCTTCTGTTCCTGAAACCCTTTCTATCACACATCATGTTTACAGTTTATCTGCTTCTCACAAAACCAGTATTGAAAAGTAAGGATGCAAGGTATTCAATGCTATTGAAAGTGAGTGCCCTCCTAGAGACAGTTTCTTCTACAGATTCATAGACACCATGAACTCTCGGTGAAGATAAATTCACAGTGACTATGCTTTCACAATTAAAGGATCTTCAGATATGGACAGGCTGAGATCCCCTTTCCCCAAAAGGCATAATCGGTGAATTATGTGTGAAATCTTCAGTGTTGATAGCACAATGTAAACATCATTGCCCCAGAAATGTCACAAAAACCTTTGACTGGGCCTGAGCTCTCATAGCATCAAAATAAACTGCTCATCTGTTTGGCTCAGTGCCATGAAACTCTGAGGGGAAGTCTAGTAGTAGCATTTTGCATAATCTCTTAGAAATTGGTAATGATCCATTTTTCCTCTTTTGGGGTCAGGACCATGTCTTCATATGTTGTTTTGGGCTGCTGGGCAATGACAGCTTGTGTTCACTCACTCAGCTGCTATATCTGCTCAACCACAGAAACAAAACTTACTCCTGCATAGGTAGAAAATCGTTTATTCTAGCCATTAGCTGTCAGTGGCAAATATCACAGCCAGCACTACACAGACTGCTTATTCAGACAGCAGAAAAAGGCATTACTTTCATTTGTTTCAATGTCCTCTGCCATCCCCTGTGGAAATGTTATTTTCTTATAATTTATACATGTGAAGAGGCTGTAAATTAAGTAAAAGAAGACTCTTGTATTTTTTCCATCAATCTTTTCCCTAATCAAGAACTGAAAAAAACCTGCTATTTTCCCTTCCTCCAAATCCCAAAACATTCAAGAAAATAAGGGGCTGATATTTGTACTTATTTATCCTCATATTTTCTTTGTCCCAGCTCTGAGAAAGCTACTGAAGGATAGGCACACACCAAAAGAAGCCCCTATTTAACACAACAACCACATTTCTGTAAGAGGTAGCCAGTGGTTCTCTTCATATGTTTTGCTTACCAGTTCAATTCTTAGTCCTGATGATTCTTGCATTTTTATGCCCTTTTTCTTCCCAGGGGCAAGACACCTGCCCCTAGAGCTATAGCATGTATGGGAAAAAATATTGAATGAGCGGTTTTGTTCCTGCTGAGAAGAAAAAACATGTAATGACTGACAGTTAGAACACAACAAAACAAAAGGTACAGACTAAGAAATAAAAAACATAGAGAAATTTTTAAAAAATTAAAAAAGGAAAAAAGTGAACAGACAAAAAATATTATTGTAAATAAGCTTATATGGATATTAAAGGCCAGTGAAGACAAAAACACATGGGCATACTAGATTTCCCCCCACCCTTCCAAAAGGTGAGGTAATATTGATCTAAAAATACACAAAAGCAAGAACAAATTAATTCAGAGTCATATGTAAGGGATGGGAGCAAAAGAAAACCAAGACAAATGCATGAGATGTCTGCATGAGGAATCATGTGACTATGATTGTGCTGAGGCCTTGCAAAGACTCTCCCTCTTTTCCTTCCTGCACTGCAATACCACTTGCTCTTGCTTACACACTTTCTGGTATACTAATAAAACTCCAGGAAGCAAGGATGTCTATATAAATTTTGTGGTGTGTTTAAGAGAAACAGACTGGGAATCTCTCACCTCTAACACACAGGCATCCTGAAGTGGTTAATTACATTCTCATTTGATCTCAGGTAATATTTAGCAACCTTTACCTATTCAGAAGTTTGTCTAATGTGTATATTTAAAGGTAAGATGGACACAGTGTATTGATGTGGAGGACAACACATTCCTGTTGAGGGACAGTGGATCATATTGGATGTTAGGAAGAAGTTCTTCACCATGAGGGTGGTGAGACACTGGAACAGGTTGCCCAAGGAGGTGGTAGAAGCCCCATCCCTGAAGGTTTTTAAGGCCGGGCTGGATGTGGCTCTGAGCAACCTCATCTAGTGTGAGGTGTCTCTGCCTAAGGCAGGGGGCTTTGACCTAAATGAAGTCCCTTCCAACCCTAACAATTCTATGATGTCTCTTCAACATCTTTCTTGATGATCTGGATGAGGGCATCGAGTCCATCATCAGTAAATTTGCAGACGACACCAATCTGGGGGCAGGAGTTGATCTGCTGGAGGGCAGAGAGGCTTTGCAGAGGGACCTTGACAGGCTGGACAGATGGGCAGAATCCAACGGCATGAGATTTAACACATCCAAGTGCCAGGTTCTGCACATTGGCCACAACAACCCCATGCAGTGCTACAGGCTGGGGTCAGAGTGGCTGGAGAGTGGCCAGGCAGAGAGGGACCTGGGGGTGCTGGTTGATGGGAGGCTGAACATGAGCCTGCAGTGTGCCCAGGCAGCCAAGAGGGCCAGTGGCATCCTGGCCTGTATCAGGAACAGTGTGGCCAGCAGGAGCAGGGAGGTCATTCTGCCCTTGTATACAGCACTGGTTAGGCCACACCTGGAGTCCTGTGTCCAGTTCTGGGCCCCTCAGTTTAGGAAGGATGTTGATTTGCTGGCATGTGTCCAGAGAAGGGCAACAAGGTTGGTGAGGGGTTTGGAACACAAGCCCTATGAGGAGAGGCTGAGGGAGCTGGGGTTGCTTAGCGTGGAGAGAAGGAGACTCAGGGGTGACTTTATTGCTCTCTACAACTACCTGAAGGGAGGTTGTAGCCAGGCAGAGGTTGGTCTCTTCTCCCAGGCAGGCAGCACCAGAACAAGAGGACACAGTCTCAGGCTGCGCCAGGGCAGGTTTAGACTGGATGTTAGGAGGAAGTTCTTTACAGAGACAGTGATTGCCCATTGGAATGGTCTGCCCAGGGATGTGGTGGAGTCACCATCATTGGAGGTATTCAGGAGGAGACTTGATGGGGTACTGGGTGCCATGATCTACTTGTTTAGGTGGATTGGATTGGTTGATAGTTTGGACACGATGATCTTGAAGGTCTCTTCCAACCTGGATTTATTGTATCATTGTATTGTATGATTTGATGATTGTATGACAGTGACTACATAGCAAAGGGAGTGGGACATTTTTGTTTTCCTCATTCATAGCGTTATTTACTATCTAGTTGAGTATAGCTGACTCAAAGTTTAACAAAGGTTTTCATCTGCCAGGAAGTGAAGTAGATCTTAGTCTTAATTTAAAAGGACAGACTGTCTTCTGACTAAAGTGGCTTAGGGTTGAAAGACTGAATTTGTCTGAAGCTACAGAAGTCTAGAGGAAAAGCTGGTTAATAGAGCCATGCTGCTTGTGTGCAAGGAGAACCTGAGAACTGGAAGATGAAGGATGTGCTCAAAGGCTTACTTGTGAAGGTACATTTTAATGGAACATCTTTGAAGGACCTTCACTCCAAAGCACTTGTTTGAGAGAAGTCCAAAACAGTACTTTCTAATACTTGAGCCTGATGTGCAGCACACTAAGGTGGAGACCTAGGCTGTCACCTGGTCTCAAACAAAGTGGTTTTTTTTGTGTGTGTGTTCTTGGTTATGCATCATATTTTGATATTATTTCTTTATAAAAATCTTCCTTAGATATTTTCATCTGATTTGGGTGCTATGAGTAAAACATTACTGGATCATAGTTTTGTACTCTGAAAAATCAATTTGGATGTAAATACTAGCAGTAAGAGTTCAGTTCTACTTACAAATCCATACTCAAAAGTGTCCTTTTATAATTTTTTTCTTGCTGCAGAACTTAAAGCTTTTCTATTCTCCAACATGTTTTTTTTTTCAAGAATAAAACAAAATAAATAAGAAAACAAAATATGAACTACATATTTGAAAGATGAAACAAACTCCTGGGGATCTCATCCAGAACACCAATTTGGTCTGCCCAATTTAACACACAGTATGTAAGAACAGTAAGAAAGACCTAATGCTTTTCACTGACTAATTTCAACCCTACACAGGAGCCAACACAGCTCCAAAAGGTCTTAAAATACTACCTTCTGTGCAGTGTGATTGTGAACATCCGCTTCAATACCCCCAGATTATGGAGTGCTGGCCTTAAAATGTACTTCTTTCAGTAAGAGATCTACAAATCCATGGCAATAATTTTAGGGAAAAATTTGCTGCCAAAAATCCACCAAAAGTGAATACATGTACCAAAAATTAATATATTCAGGTTTGTTTTAACTGTATTTTCTTTTTCTTCACTGTTAAGAATCAAGAAATATGTGTATCTTAACAGAAATTTTCTCCTTTCTGTTTAGTCTGATTCTTCCAACAGATGTTGTCCATTACAATAGAATACAATAGAATAAACCAGGTTGGAAGAGACCTCCAAGATCATCGCATCTAACCGATCAACCAATCCAACCCACCTAAACAAATAAACCATGGCACCAAGCACCCCATCAAGTCTCCTCCTGAACACCTCCAATGAAGGTGACTCCACCACCTCCATGGGTAGCCGATTCCAATGGGCAATCACTCTCTCTGTATAGAACTTCTTCCTAACATCCAGCCTAAACCTCCCCTGGTGCAGCTTGAGACTGTGTCCTCTTGTTCTGGTACTGGCTGCCTGGGAGAAGAGACCAACCTCTGCCTGGCTACAACCTCCCTTCAGGTAGTTGTAGAGAGCAATAATGTCACCCCTGAGTCTCCTTTTATCCAGGCTAAGCAACCCCAGCTCCCTCAGCCTTTTCATGTAGGGCTTGTGTTCCAAAGTCCTCACCAACTTCGTTGCCCTTCTCTGGACACATTCCAGCAAGTCAACCTTACTCTGGGCATTATATCAGTGCCTTCATGACCACAGTTTGAGTGGCCACTATTACTTGATAATTTAAAACGCTTTTTTAAAGTGGATTGTAGAACCTTGTCACACCCTTGAGCTGCAGATATTTTGGGGGCTTTCCAAGTAACTTTTTCTTGGTATTTATTTTTTTACTTATTATTATTAATTATTTATTTTTATCCTCATGGTTGCAACTCATACAATCATAACTGATGAGTCAAAATTATTTGGGCATGCATGGAGACATTTAGGTAAAGACAAAAGAGTTCTCAGCTGTGCATCTCAATTAATTTATTATGTCCCTGGATTTAAATCATAGTCTCAAATAATTAAAATTCTATGGTAACTTGCAAATTGAACACAGATATTTGTTTCTTTTGCTAAATTGATACACATAATTTTACATGCAACTAAATATCTGAAGTGAAAGGACTGTTGAATGTGCTTTTGTGTAAAAATTTGAACGTGAAGAGAGAATCAGAAATACTACACAACACAGGGAAGTACTGACTAATTGTAAGCAGCGAGTAAGAAGATGATAAAATGATTTGGTTATCTGAAATCCTCCTATGTTTTAGAAAAATTCAGTATGTATTATTTCATATATATATATGTCCAGGTTAAACACAATATAGGGATCAATTTTATATGTATGTGCTAAAATGGCAAAAACTGAGGATGGCTGTTAACTCTTCGGTGTGAATTTCTGGTGTATTTAAGTCATCAGTGCCATTTACTGTGTGTACACGCTCTAGTAAATAGCTGTGCATATTAGACTAGTGGAGTACTCTGATAGCAGCTGGTGAATATCTGGAAACTATTGTGCTAAACATAATTATTGGGTTTATTCTAATTTCCATCTTATCATCAAGCAGACATTTCAATTTGGGTATATTTTTAATATTTGAGAATTCTCCTGCATTCCTATTTCAATAATGAGGCAAGAAAAGGACATACCTTTAAATAAGAATCGTACTGGCAGTTGTGGTAGCATATATCTATTAAAAACTAAAACGTTTTTATTGGCACCAAGTAACATTTTTCAGTAGACTAGGTCATCTATCACCTCTGGGTGAAGACAAGATATTTGACTTTATGGAAATATCTAGATAGACTTCAGTGAAATGTTTCACTCTCCTGGTTCACCACAAGAAAGTCTTTCCACGGTAGATTTTCTATTCTAGAAAGAACAAACATATAGGTCAAGACTTGCTGGTGAACATTTTTAAATGACAACACATTTCCTTGTTGTTACCTTCTCCTAAGAAGAGTATAAAGCTAGATTTTAGTTTTATTAATTTAACTTTTACTAAATAACAAATGTGCATATTTCCAAAATTTAGGCATTGTCGTGTTAGTTTTAAATAACAAAAAAAGAGTAAAGTATTGCTTAAATAATTTTCATTTTAACTGAGTTCTTATATTTCATAGGTATATGTATATTTCACAGAGTTGTTACATATCAAATATAATCACAAGAACTTGGATAAAAATTATAAAATTATAGCATTACTATCACTGCTTATGATTCTCATATATGTTTGAGAATGTTTTCTGAACAGAAAGTAATCTATCTGAAAACAGTTGCGAGCATTGTTGCAATTATTCAGGTTCATTGAGATAGTAATAGAAACCACAACTATCATTATACTAACAACAAAATTGCCTCAGGACCACTAGCTAAGATGAACTATAAAGTTCTCATCTTTGGTCTTTTCTACTAATTAACTGATTACATATTCACTATCATCAGAATAGTATATATCTTTTCCTTGGAAAGAAATGTCTCCTTAGCTGTTTTCACAAAAGATACGTAGTCAGATTTCTATTACTTTTTGGAGTCCACCTACCCATCTGAATGCAAACATCCATCTGAGTGCCTGTCTATTCCTGTTTTTCTCCTCTGTCTGGAAGGGAGAAGAAGCACTTTCCTTCCTAACTCTCTTTTATCTTGAATTCATCTTTCACAATGATGCATTTTAGCTTTTATATCTCTGAAAGACAGGAAGCTAAAAATGAAAAAGATTGATCCACTGGAAAAAGACTACTCCTTTTCATCAGATTTATACCTCACTTGCAGTACTTCAAATTGCCTTGTTTTGCACTCTACAGGTTCACTGGAAAACAGAAACAAAACAAAAAACAAACAAGCAAACAAACAAGAAAAGCACAAAAAACCTGAACAACCTTGCTTCCTCCTGCCAGTACCTCAATGTCTTTCTCTTTCATTTTCCATGTTTCCTCTGTGCCTTCAGCATAAATATTGTAAATGCATCCCTGGAAGAGCTGCTTAAATTAAAATGCAAAGCATTTTTGAGTGAATCAGGACCTATGTGTCACACTTCCAGCATAATTTTTAACCACCACACATCTCAGGAATAATTTTTTAAAAAATGCCATTAGAAGTAGTAGCTGTGATGTATTTATTCTGTAAACTAAATAGAATAGACTATTTTAAACAGTTCTTTTCTTCCTGGAACACCATTATCAAATGCTAAGCACAGTGTCTATAGGAGACACCTTGCAGGGCCTCACTGCTGTGAACTGCAGGCATGAAAATTTTCACTAAAATAGAAATAAGCATTTTAAATCTTTTTGAAGTTCTGCAAAAGAACTGGAAATGCTTGTTGGCATGTTGTATACTTCTAGACTATACTTGTCTCTCAGGAGATGTTAGTTTGGTGTAAAAGCAACTCTAAAATGTCCTTAGGCATCCTCCTGTGCAATGACTCTTAGAGGGCCACTGGTATTTTAGAGGATGAAGTGGTACTACATGTGCCCAGACAAATTCAACTTCCATGTAGACTTTATCTTTTGTCAGGACACCTCAAGGCAGGTGAGGGCTCCCCATGGAGCTCAGAACAGTGCCTGGCAGCCAGGGCTCAACCCGTCTCCTAGGCCCAACTCAGCGGGGCTCATGGCCAGGCAGAACAGGGCTGTGGGGACCTGAAACTAGGCTTACTGTGGCACTACTGCGGCAAGGGCTAATGGCACTGGGGACTTAATGGAGCCTTGGGCAGAATGGAGGTGGTAAAGTATCAAATCAGTATTTAAATATGGTATCATACTAGCAGTAGCATAGCATGAAATTCTTCAAGGGAAAATTTTTCTTAGAAGACTCACATCTAAACGGAGGCTGCATCTTCCATCAGATAAAAAAAGGTGTTGCCTCTGTGTGAGATGTGCATTGAAATTTAGGGAGTACAAATAAGTGGTTTGTTCTGTAGTGCAACAAGAAAGGAATGTATATCTTGGTATGATACTCCTGATAACCACATGTTTGCAATTGTGACAAAATTAATCTTGTAAAACATACAATTGAAGAAAACACTGAAATGAATGAAAAAGGATAAGAATCAGTTCTTGAATATAGTAAATTGATAGTAATGTACAAAATCTATGATCCCATAGCACAATGTTTGTCAGCCATGAAAACCAGACATGCACAAAACACACAACAAAATAAAACATATCCTTACAGTTGTGTAAAGAAGGTACATATAGTCTGGAACACTCCAGTAACACTGCCTTTAAAGGTCTGTTCAATTATTCACATCTGTAATATTTATCAAATGATTTATGCAACATACTTTTCAAGTAGGATTATCTTGGAACATTTTGCTTACAACAGTGCTTAACACCGTTTATGGATTTTCTGATGCCAAAAAGCATTTCTGAATTCAAAGCCAGTATTTTTCATGTAAATTTCTTATCATTTATCTACTGGAATGAATATTCAGGAGTATTGCAGAAAAAAAGGTGAAAAGCAACCTATCTATTTGGCACTCAACTCATGCATTCAAGATTGCAGTCGTGATTGTCTTCATCCCACTGATGGCAGTGTGGTCACTTCCAGGGTTTATACATGGATAGTATAGCCTTGGATGACTGCTGTGACAAATCTTTGAGATCATATTGAGAGCACAAAGACAGATGTCTAACTCTGTAGATGAAACTGACTGAAGTTTATCACATTCTTGAAGTTTTTTCATTGACAGTGTTTCCCAGCACACTGAACGAAAGCTGGGAATCACTGAGGCACAATATAGCCTGTGTTCCCTGACTTCTTTCCCAAAACACAATATAAGTCAGGCTCTTTATCAAAATATTCCCTTTAAGGTAATGCTAGAGAAATTACCAAAACAGCCCACTATAGTGCAGACTCAGGGATTTCTGGTTTGACTTATCTAAATGTGAAAGTTCTTTAAATATTAAGAGCCACAGCTGTTTTCCAAATGCATTTTCTGCTGGTCAGATTTCTTGTGTCAAATACAGATAATTCCTCTGTACTTGCAGGAGTTCAGAGTACTTGCACGCTGTGTGTTTGTGAACTGAATGGTTGTTCCTGGAATGGGGGAAATTCTTTTCTTTGGCAAGCAAAGGTAAATGTAGTCAAATCCTATTAAGTCAATGGTGCTACTGCATTTACCCACAAAGTTTCGTTCTCCCAATTTTTTAATTCATCCTTGTTTTCCTTTGATTGTTTGTTTCCTTGTGAAACCAATTATTTCATAACCATGAAAATAATAAGCCTGTTCAGAGCACACAGTGCACGATTTTCTTGTACTTGATTAGGCGGCGTTCCCTGCACAAGCTGCGAGGCTCGGAGCGGCCCTGAATTCACGTGCGCGCGGCTCGTGAGCCCAGCGCCTTCGGCGGCGGAATTTGAACAGAGGCAGCGCGGCTCGCGGGGCTTCCGCTCGGCAGCAGCCCGCCTTCTCTGGTATTCTCTGGTACTCGCGCGCGCCGCCGCACTTTTTCCAAATTTGTTTTTTGTTTGTTTGTGGGTTTTTTTGGGGGGTTTGTTTGGGGGGTTTTTTGGGGGTTTTTTTGTGTTTTTTTTTTTTGTTGTTGTTGTTGTTGTTGTTGTTTTTGTTGTTGTTGTTTTTGTCCAGTGGGTGCTGTGGCCAGGGGCAGCATGGTGGTAACTCGCAGCAAAATCTTAAAAAGATCAGTTTCCACCCAGACTGAGGTAGAACACAAGCAGGTAGCTGTCCAGGTATCTGGCTGTAATGAGTGCTGGAGCCTGGCTCTTGAGCCTGCTCTTGAGATGCAGGGTAGTGGAAGCATCTCTTGCATTAGGTGTGAGCAGATCTGCTATCTGCTCAACCTGGTGGCCAGACTAAATTATGAGGTTGCTAGTCTTAGAGATGTATGGGAATGTAGAAAAGCGACCAGCCAGAGGAGGAAAGAGATGAACCAGAGAAAGCAGGCTCTGCAGGCTTCCCCAGCAGAGGCTGGTTATCCAAAAGGCAGAGGGGAATGGACGCAGGTTCCTCTCAAAAAACACAAATCAAAACCTCCTTGCCTCCCCCCAGCTCCCTCGCTGCCCTTGGAAAACAGGTATGGGGCACTAGAGATCGAGGGTGAGGTGATACTGATGCCGGAGGACACACCAACTGGGGTTTTTCCTGAGGCTAAACCGCCTAAGGTTAAACAGTCCAAGGCAAAGCAGCCTACGGTTAAACAGCCTAAGGCAAAGCAGCCTAAGGTTAAACAGCCTTCCCCTGGCATCAGGACTTGCTCCCTCAAAAAAAAGAGGAGGGTAATTGTTATTGGTGATTCCCTCCTGAGGGGAACAGAAGGTCCCATATGTCGGCCAGACCCATCACATAGGGAAGTTATTAGCCTAGTAGGAGCACAAGTTAAGGATGTTACCAGTAGGCTGCCCAGTCTGGTACAGCCCTCTGACTACTATCCCTTATTGGTTCTGCAGTTAGGGAATGATGATGTTGCTACCAGAACTCCCAGGGCTATCAAAAATGACCTCAGGGCCCTGGGAGATCTGGTTGAGGGGTCAGGTGCACAAATAATTTTTACATCGATACCGTTAACTGCAGGAGGGAATACGATAAGGAACAGGACGGCAGCTGCAGTCAACAAGTGGCTTAGAGGCTGGTGCAGTCGAAGGAATTTTGGGTTTTTTGATCTTGGAGAACTTTTTACTGCACCAGGTCAGCTGGTAACAGATGGACTCCATCTGTCCCAGAGGAGGGGGAAGGTCATAGTATACAAGAATGGCCTGTCCCCCAAAGGGAAAAAGATTCTGGGAAGAGAATTGGCAGGCCTCATTGACAGGGCTTTAAACTAGCTTCGAAGGGGGAAGGGGCTGGAACCAGTCCCCTCAGGCAGGAGTCTGGGGGAGATAAGCTAGGGCTAGAGATGAAACCAGCAGCCCAGCTTCAGTGCATGTACACTAATGCACGAAGCATGGGTAACAAACAAGAGGAGCTAGAAGCCCTGTTGCAGCAGGAAAGTTATGATGTAGTTGCCATCACAGAGACATGGTGGGACGACTCACATGACTGGAGCGCTGCAATTGACAGCTACAGGCTGTTCAGGAGGGACAGGCAAGGAAGAAGGGGTGGAGGGGTGGCCCTGTACATCAGGGAGGCACTAGATGCCGTTGAGATGGAGATCAGGGATGACCGGGTTGAGTGCTTGTGGGTGAGAATTAGAGGGAAGATTGGGAGGGCAGACATCCTGGTTGGAGTCTGTTATAGACCACCCAACCAGGAGGAAGATGTAGATGAGGCATTCTATAGGCAGCTTAAGGCTGTCTCAAGGTCACCTGACCTCATTCTCATGGGCGACTTCAACCTGCCTGATATCTGCTGGGATCTCAACACAGCAGAAAGAAGGCAGTCTAGAAGGTTTCTGGAGTGTATGGAGGACAGCTTCTTATCCCAGGTGCTGCGTGAACCTACCAGGGGTAAGGCCATGCTTGACCTCCTCTTCACCAACAGGGAAGGGCTGGTGGGTGATGTGGTGGTCGGAGGGTGTTTAGGCACCAGTGACCACGAGATAATTAAGTTTTCGGTATTCAGCCAAGCCAAGAGGGGCAGCAAGAAGACCTCCACTCTGGACTTCAGGAGGGCAGACTTCAGCCTACTCAAGGAACTAACTCAGAAGGTTCCCTGGGATACAGCCCTTAAAAATAAAGGGGTCCAGGAGAGCTGGAGCTGCTTCAAAGAAGAACTCTTGAAGGTTCAGGAACAGGCTGTGCCAGTGTCCCGGAAGATGAGCCGCCGGGGCAGACGGCCAGCCTGGTTGGTCAATGAACTCTTAATAGAACTAAGGGAAAAAAAGAGGGTGTACCATCTCTGGAAGAAAGGGGAGGCAACCCACGGAATGTTTAGGGATGTTGCTAGGACATGCAGAAAGAAAATTAGGGAGGCAAAAGCCCATTTAGAACTTAGACTGGCCTCTGCTGTGAAGGACAACAAAAAGTCCTTCTATAAATACATTAATAGCAAGAGGAAGGGCAAGGACAACCTCCACTCCTTGGTTGACACGGAGGGGAAGGTTGTAACAAAGGATGAGGAAAAGGCAGAGGTACTTAACACCTTCTTTGTTTCAATCTATCCTAGCACGGCAGAACATCTTCCAGACAGCTGGCCTGCAGAGCTGGCAGAAGGAGCCAGGGAGCTGCATGGTTTCCCGCTGCTCCAGGAGGTAGTTAGAGATCTCCTCAGCCACTTGGACCCCCACAAGGCCATGGGACCAGATGGGATCCATCCTAGGGTGCTGAGAGAGCTGGCAGATGAGCTGGCCAAGCCGCTCTCCATCATTTTTCAGCAGTCCTGGCTCACTGGAGAGGTCCCAGAAGACTGGAAGCTGGCCAACGTGGTGCCCATCCACAAGAAGGGCCGGTTGGATGAGCCAGGGAATTATAGGCCTGTCAGCCTGACCTCAGTGCCAGGCAAGATTATGGAACAGGTCATCTTGAGTGCAATCACACAGCACTTACAGGATGGCCAAGGAATCAGGCCTAGCCAGCATGGCTTTAGGAAGGGCAGGTCCTGCTTGACCAACCTGATCTCCTTCTATGATCAGGTGACCCGCCTGGTTGATGTGGGGAGGCCTGTGGATGTGGTCTACCTGGACCTCAGCAAGGCCTTTGACACCGTCCCCCACAGCAAACTCCTGGCCAAGCTGGCAGCCCATGGCTTGGATGGGAGCACACTGCGTTGGGTTAGGAACTGGCTGGAGGGCCGAGCCCAGAGAGTGGTGGTGAATGGTGCCACATCCGGCTGGCGGCCAGTCACTAGTGGTGTGCCCCAGGGATCGGTGCTGGGCCCCATGCTCTTCAACATCTTTATTGATGATCTGGATGAGGGCATTGAGTCCATCATCAGTAAATTTGCGGACGACACCAAGCTGGGGGCAGTAGTTGATCTGCTGGAGGGCAGAGAGGCTTTGCAGAGGGACCTCGACAGGCTGGACAGATGGGCAGAATCCAACGGCATGAGATTTAACACATCCAAGTGCTGGGTTCTGCACATTGGCCACAACAACCCCATGCAGTGCTACAGGCTGGGGTCAGAGTGGTTGGAGAGCGGCCAGGCAGAGAGGGACCTGGGGGTGCTGGTTGATTGTAGGTTGAACATGAGCCTGCAGTGTGCCCAGGCAGCCAAGAAGGCCAATGGCATCCTGGCCTGCATCAGAAACAGTGTGGCCAGCAGGAGCAGGGAGGTCATTCTGCCCCTGTACACTGCACTGGTTAGGCCGCACCTTGAGTCCTGTGTCCAGTTCTGGGCCCCTCAGTTTAGGAAAGATGTTGTCTTACTGGAGCGTGTCCAGAGAAGGGCAACAAAGTTGGTGAGGGGTTTGGAAGACAAGCCCTATGAGGAGAGGCTGAGGGAGCTGGGGTTGCTTAGCCTGGAGAAGAGGAGACTGAGGGGTGACCTTATTGCTCTCTACAACTACCTGAAGGGAGGTTGTAGCCAGGCGGAGGTTGGTCTCTTCTCCCAGGCAGCCAGTACCAGAACAAGAGGACACAGTCTCAGGCTGCGCCAGGGCAGGTTTAGACTGGAAGTTAGGAAGAAGTTCTATACTGAGAGAGTGATTGCCCACTGGAATCAGCTGCCTGTGGAAGTGGTGGAGTCACCTTTATTGGAGGTGTTCAAGAAGAGGCTTGATGGGGTGCTTGGTGCCAGGGTTTAGTTTTTAGTTGTTTAGGTGGGTTGTATTGTACTGTATTGTACTGTATTGTACTCTTTTGTACTGTATTGTACTGTATGGTACTGTATTGTATTTTAGGTGGGTTGGATTGGTTGATGGGTTGGACGTGATGATCTTGAAGGTCTCTTCCAACCTGTTGTATTGTATTGTATTGTATTGTATTGTATTGTATTGTATCACAGTATCACAGTATCACCAAGGTTGGAAGAGACCTCAAAGATCATCAAGCCCAACCTGTCACCACAGACCTCATGACTAGACCAGGGCACCAAGTGCCACATTCAATCCCCTCTAAACACCTCCAGGGATGGTGACTCCACCACCTCCACAGGCAGCCCATTCCAATGGCGAACAAATCTCTCAGTGAAGAACTTTCTCCTTACCTCAAGCCTAAACTTCCCCTGGCACAGCTTGAGACTGTGTCCTCTTGGTTGCTAGAGATAAGAGACCAACTCCCTCCTGGCTACAACCACCCTTCAGGTAGTTGTACAGAGCAATGAGGTCTCCCCTGAGCCTCCTCTTCTCCAGGCTAAACAACCGCAGCTGCCTCAGCCTCTCCTCATAGGGCTTGTGCTCAAAGCCTCTCATCAGCCATGTTGCCCTTCTCTGGACACATTCAAGTGTCACGATGTCCTTCTTAAACTGAAGGGCCCAGAATTGGACACAGGACTCAAGGTGTGGCCTAACCAATGCAGAGTACAGGGGTACAATGACTCTGCTCCTGCTGGCCACACTATTCTTGATGCAGGCCAGGATGCCATTGGCCTTCTTGGCTACCTGGGCACACTGCTGGCTCGTGTTCAGCTGGCAGTCAATCAGCACCCCCAGGTCCCTTTCTGTTTGGCAGCTCTCCAGCCATTCTGACCCCAGCCTGTAGCTCTGCATGGGGTTGTTGTGGCCACAGTGCAGCACCTGGCACTTGGATTTCTTGAATGCCATCATGTTGGACTCTTCCCATCTGTCCAGTGGGTCGAGGTCCCTCTGCAGAGCCCTTTTGCCCTCTAACAGATCAACATCTGCTCCCAACTTGGTGTCATCTGCAAATTTGCTGATGACTGACTCAATGCCCTCATCCAGATCATCAATGGAGATATTAAAGAGGATGAGGCCCAGCACTGATCCCTGGGGGACACCACTAGTGACAGGCCTCCAGTTGGTTGTGGCACCATTCACCACCACTCTCTGGGCTCGGCCCTCCAGCCAGTTCCTAACCCAGCACAGAGTCTTGCTGTCCAAGCCAGGAGCTGACAGCTTAGCCAGCTTTTATATTTGCACAGAATTATAGTGAATTAGCTGTCTTTCCCTGTAAAACAGAGTTAGAATGGCCCAATTGTCTAAGATTTTGGGGTTCTCCCCATCTTGTTCTTGTTTTATATAAATGCCAGGATATATTTCAAAATCAAACATGATTCCTATCCTTGGTGAACAGTTGAAACATTCATTCCTATATGCATAAATGCAAGAGAAATTCCATCTTCCATTTATATTGCAGCTAAATTAGATATGTCTAATGAAATCAAGGGTCTGAAAAAGACAAAATGAAGAATGAAACTATATTTAGGCAGAAGAAGAGGTAGGACAGCAAAAGTCTTCTGACAGAAGTTAAGTAGATAGCAGTGTCTCTCTTTACATGGTGACATAGAAAAACACTTAATAATTCTAGTTTGTTCTGTGTTTTCTTACAAAACCACCACTGAGAAGGGAGCAACTGTTCCTGGAAGGTGAGGCTGAACCCACAGAATTTCTGCTACTTAAAATGTAAAACTAGAAACTGAAAAAAAAATACCAGCCTTCAGTGTTTAGGAAATTTGTAACAAGAAGAAAGTTCAGTCTTTTCATGGAAAAACTACTTTGGGGTGTTTTTTGTGCCTCATATAGGAACAAAGAGAGTCTGGGAAATCTACTGCATTTTATAACCAGCCTCTCTCTTGATAGGGAAACCAGGTGCAAAAAAACAGAATACTTTTAATATTCCATGGTTTGTTTTTTTTTTCAAATTTTGACCAACATTGGCAGAATTTTTGAAGTATTTTTCATTTTTAATATGAAAATTATCTAAAATTTAATATTAAGGGAAGGACACAAAATTATCACAGCTCTTCACATTTTTCCATCTTTTATCATCAGAAATAATACTATAGCTTTTCATGTTCCCATACTATTAAAAACCCATACTTTCACTCTTCATAGGAGACTGTGTCTGATTGTGCTCTGATCTAACCTGTTTTTGAATACCATTAAAAGTTTTGATCTTATTTCAGTGTAAAATCTGAACAAAACCAAAACAGGCGGCTAGCAAAATTTAATCATCTATAATAGTAATTGCAACATATTTTACATGATACCGTTTAAATGTTTACCAAAGTTAAAAGATTTTCAACCAGTTCAAGTAAATGATTTTCAGACACTAAATAAAATCTATAAAATATGTTGTGGGTTTTTTGGTAGGGGTTTTTTGGTGGTGGTGGTGGTGGTTTGTTTTGTTCTGTTTTGTTTGGGGTTTTTTCTGGTCCATGTCTTTGCTATGTTTTTCATGTATTGTAAAATATTGGTACCCTTCCTTCTACAGTATGGAAGTCTAGGTACCACTATAAATTAATCCTGTCAAGAGGGAGAGATAAGAAAACACCTTGAAAGTCACAAGTCCATTGAGGCATGACATGCCCAATCCTATTTAAAAAAATAATAAAACAAAAAAACCTGGAAGAACCCCAAGCAACTAAAAAAATCCCAAGGGGGAAAAAAAAAGGGCAGTATAATGTTTTCAACCTTGAAATTCCTAACAGTTGACTGAACAAAAACTTAAAAGAGTAGTATTCACTTTAAAAGATTCTCTTTTATGTAGCTGTGTAATAAGGTTGTCCTCATATTTTCATCACAAAGGACTCCCTCCTGCTCTCATTTTCACACTGACATGTCAAGACCTGTCAGAACTGCCTACGAGTAGCCTGACAGCATGTGTGCCATAAACTAACATTATGACTATGTAAAAAATAATTGTTACGTACAGATTTCACAAGAGACAAGAATGAGAATGTGAGTTAGAAGGAAGAGATATGGGTCTAGCAGGAAAAGATCATAGAATCATAGAATCAATACAATACAGTACAATACAATAATACAATAATACAATAATACAATAATACAATACACCAGGTTGGAAGAGACCTTCAAGATCATCACGTCCAACCCATCAACCAATCCAACCCACCTAAATACAATACAGTACAATACAGTACAATACAGTACAATACAACCCACCTAAACAACTAAAAAACTAAACCGTGGCACCAAGCACAATACAATACAATACAATACACCAGGTAGAAAGAGACCTTCAAGATCATCGCATCCAACCCATCAACTAATCCGATCCACCTAAACAACTAAACCATGGCACCAAGCACCCCATCAAATCTCCTCCTGAACACCTCCAATGAAGGTGACTCCACCACCTCCACAGGTAGCCGATTCCAATGGGCAATCACTCTCTTTGTATAGAACTTCTTCCTAATATCCAGCCTAAACCTCCCCTGGTGCAGCCTGAGACTGTGTCCTCTTGTTCTGGTACTGGCTGCCTGGGAGAAGAGACCAAACTCTGCCTGGCTACAACCTCCCTTCAGGTAGTTGTAGAGAGCAATAAGGTCACCCCTGGGTCTCCTCTTCTCCACACTAAGCAACTGTGGTGGGTTAACACCCTTTTCTGGGAACAAAAGAACAAAGCAGGGTGGAGGGCTTGCAGGTACTTTTCATTCCCTGCAGGGTATTTTTCGCCTGGGAAGCTGAGTCTGTTCCACTCCCCCCCTCCCTGCCCAGCTAGGGTATAAAAAGCAGGACCTCATAGCTGTTGGCCCCCGGCTTTTCTGGCTTCTGCCTCTGCTGGATGAGAGCTACGGCAGCTACCCTCCTGCTCCTCTGCCACGAGGTTGGACCTGCTGCCTCCACGCTTCCTCAGAGAAAGGCTGGTTTTGTATTATTCTCTTGTTTTTTGTCCCCCTCCCATCCATCCTTGTTCCTTGCCCTTGTGAACCTTTTTCCAGTTATTGTTATATATATATATATATATATTGCTTAAAGACAACTCTTTACCTCTCTACTTCCAAGCCGACTCAAAATTATTTTTTGGTGGATTTGCTTCTTCCTTTTCTCCCCTCTCTGTTGGGAGGGAGGAGGGGGGAAGTGGGGGAGAGATTCTCAGCCTTGCCCCCCCCACCTGAGCTCTTAACCTTCAGTTAAGGTTAGGAGCTTGGCCAGGAGTTTGCTGTGGGGGACGGTGTCAAAGGCCTTGCTGAAGTCTTGGTAGACCACATCCACAGTCCTCCCCACATCCACCAGGTGGGTCACCTGATCATAGAAGGAGATCAGGTTGGTCAGGCAGGACCTGCCCTTCCTAAATCCATGCTGGCTGGGCCTGATCCCCTGGCCATCCTGTAAGTGCTGTGTGATGGCACTCAAGATGACCTGTTCCATAATCTTGCCTGGCACTGAGGTCAGGCTGACAGGCCTGGAATTACCTGGCTCGTCCAACCGGCCCTTCTTGTGGATGAGCACCACGTTGGCCAGCTTCCAGTCTTCTGGGAACTCTCCAGTGAGCCAGGACTGTTGAAAAATGATGGATAGTGGCTTGGACAGCACATCTGCCAGCTCTCTCAGCACCCTAGGATGGATCCCATCCGGTCCCATGGAATGGTGGGGGTCCAAGCAGCTGAGAAGATCTGTAAGTACCTCCTGGAACAGCGAGATAAGGTTGGAAATAAGTTTGGAAAAGATGTCAGAGATCATCAAGTCCAACCTACTACCTAACACCTCATGACTAACTAAACCATGGCTTCAAGTACCATGTCCAATCATTTTTTGAACATCTCCAAGCATGATGACTCCACCACCTACCTCGGCAGCGCATTCCAATGGCCAGTAACTCTTTCTTTGAACAACTTTCTCCTCATATTGAGCCTAAACTTTCCCTCATGAAGCTTGACATTGTGTCTTCTTGTTGTGGTGTTGGTTGCCTGGGAGAAAAGACCAACCCACACCTGTCTACAACCACCTTTCAGGTACTTGTAGAGAGCAATAAGGTCTCCCTTTCTCCAGGCAATAAGGTCTCCTCTTCTCCAGGCTAAACAACACCAACAAGCTTCATGAGACATTTCAGAGGGAAGCTCTCATGGGAACTACACCGAGACCAGCAGCAGAGGAGGGCACCTTACTAATTTCCTTTTCAGGCTACGGGAGCACCAGGACCCCAGCAATCCCTGGGCACACAGCAAGGCTTGGCATAGCCATCTTCTGACATGCGTGCTGCTCATGATCATTACATCACCAGCAGCAAATTTTAAAACCCAGCAGGGGCTTTCATGTGCTTACATTTCAGCAGGAAGCTGCTGTGCTCTCACTCAGCTGCAGCCAGCTGCACGCGCCGACACACTTTTTCTATTTTTTGTCCAGTAGGTCACATGGCCAGGGATAGGCATAGCTGTGACTCACAGCAAAAATGCCTTCAAAAAATCAGTGTCAACCCAGACTGTGGTGGAACATAAGTAGGTAGGTGTCCAGGTATCTGGCTGCAGAGAGTGCTGGAGCCTGGCATTTGAGATGCAGGGTAGTGGGAACAACTCCTGAATTAGGTGTGAGCAGATCAGCTATCTGCTTAACCTGGTGGCCAAACTGAAGGACGAGGTTGCTAGACTTAGAGCGGTAAGGGAATGCAGAAGGGAGATTAACTTGAGTAACGAGGCTCTGTAGGCTCCCCTAGCAGAGGCTGGTTATCCAAAAAGCTGCAGGGAATGGACACAGGTTGCTCTCAAAGTAAAACCTCCTTGCCTCCCCTCACCTTCCCAACTGCCCTTGGAAAACGAGTATGGGGCACTGGAGATCAAGGGGGAGGTGATTCTGATGCCAGAGGACACACCATCTGAGGTTTTCCCTAAGGCAAAACAGCCTAAGGCAAAACAGCCTAAGGTTAAACAGCCTTCCCCCAGCATCAGGACTTGCTCCCTCAAAAAACGGAGGAGGGAAACTGTTATTGGTGATTCCCTCCTGAGAGGAACAGAGGGCCCCATATGTCGGCCAGATCCTTCTCACAGGGAAGTTTGCTGCCTCCCAGGTGTTCAGGTTAGGGATGTTACCAGAAGGCTGCCTAGTCTGGTGCAGCCCTCTGACTACTATCCCTTAGTAGTTATGCAGTTAGGGAATGATGATGTTGCAACCAGAACTTCCACAGCTATCAAAAATTACTTCAAGGCACTGGTTGAGGGGTCAGATGCACAAATAATTTTCTCCTTAATACCCTTAGTTGCAGCAGGGAATACCAGAAGGAGCAGGTCAGCAGCTATAATCGACAAGTAGCTTAGAGGCTGGTGCAAACAAAGGAATTTTGGGGGTTTTGATCTTGGAGAACTTTCTACTACACCAGGTCAGCTGGCAACAGATGGAATACATCTGTCCCAGAGGAGGGGAAAGATGACAGTGTATGAGAATGACCTATCCCTCAAAGGGAAAAAGATTCTAGGAAGGGAGTTGGCAGGTCTCATTGACAAGGCTTAAACTATATTTGAAGGGGGAAGGGGCTGAAACCAGTCCCCCCAGGCAGGAGTCTGGGGTTGATAAACTGGAGCCGGGGGTGAAACCAGCAGCCCAGCTGAAGTGCATGTACACTAATGCACAAAGTATGGGCAACAAACAAGAGGAGCTGGAAGCCTCGTTACAGCAGGAAAGTTATGATGTAGTTGCCATCACAGAGATGTGGTGGGATGACTCACATGACTGAAGGGCTGCAATTGATGGCTACAGGCTCTTCAGGACAGACAGGCAAGGAAGAAGGGGTACAGGGGTGGCCTTGTGCATCAGAGAGGCAATAGATACCATTGAGATGGAGATCAGGGATGATCGGGTTGAGTGCTTGTGGGTGAAAATTAGAGGGAAGACTAGCAGGGCAGACATCCTAGTTGGAGTCTATTAAAGACCACCCAACCAGGAGGAAGATGTTGATGAAGCATTCTATAGGCAGCTAAAGGCTGTCTTCAAGATCGCCTGACCTTGTTCTCATGGGCAACTTCAACCTGCCTGATATCTGCTGGGATCTCAACACAGCAGAGAGGAGGCAGTCTAGGAGGTTCTTAGAGTGTATGGAGGACAGCTTCCAGGTGCCGTGTGAACCTACCAGGGGTAAGGCTCTGCTTGACCTCCTCTTCACCAGTAGGGAAGGGCTGGTGGATGATGTGGTAGTTGGAGGATGTCTAGGGTCCAGCAACTATAAAATAGTTGAATTTTCAGCACTCAGTCAATCTAAGAGGGGCAGCAAGGGAACCTCCACTCTGGACTTCTGGAGGGCGGACTTCAGTTTACTCAAGGAACTAACTCTTAAGGTTCCTTGGGAAACAGCCCTTAAAAACAAAGGGGTCCGGGAGAGCTGGACCTACTTCAAGGCAAAACTCTTGAAGGTGCAGGAACAGGCTGTGCCAATGTGCCGGAAGATGAGCCGCCGGGGCAGACAGCCATCCTGGATGGGCAATGAACTTCTAAAAGAACTAAGGGAAAAACTGAGGGTGTACCATCTTTGGAAGAAAGGTGAGACAATCCACAGAATGTTTAAGGATGTTGCTAGGTCATGTAGGAAGAGAATTAGGGAGGCAAAAGCCCATTTATAGCTTAGACTGGCCTCTACTGAGAAGGAAAACAAAAAATCCTTCAATAAATATATTAATAGCAAGAGGAGGGGCAAGGACAAGCTCCACTCCTTGGTGGACACACAGAAGAACATAGTAACAAAAGATGAGGAAAAGGCAGAGGTACTTAATACCTTCTTTGCCTCAAATTTTAATAGCAGCACAGATTGTCTTCCAGACAGCTGCCCTCCAGAGCAGTATAGTTCACCTGTGTTCCAGGAGGAGGGAGTTAGAGATCTCCTCAGCCACTTGGATCCCCACAAGTTCATGGGACTGGACAGGATCCATACTAGGGTGCTGAGAGAGCTTGAAGATGAGCTGGCCGGGCCACTCTCCATCATTTTGCAGCAGTCAAGGCTCACTGGAGAGGTCCCAGATGACTGGAAGCTGGCCAACGTGGTGCCCATCCACAAGAAGGGATGGCTGGATGAGCCAGGGAATTCCAGGCCTGTCAGCCTGACCTCAGTGCCAGGCAAGATTATGGAACAGGTCATCTTAAGTGCAATCACTCAGCACTTACAGGATGGCCAAGGGATCAGGACCAGCCAACATGGATTTAGGAAGGGCAGGTCCTGCCTGACCAACCTGATCTTCTATGATCAGGTGACCCACCTGGTGGATGTGGGGAGGCCTGTGGATGTAGTCTACCAAGACTTCAGCAAGGCCTTTGACACTGTCTCCCACAGCAAACTCCTGGCTAAGCTATTAGCCCATGGCTTGGATGGGAGCACACTGCATTGGGTTAGGAACTGTCTGGAGGGCTGTGCCCAGAGATTGTTGGTGAATGGTGCCACAATCCAGATGGTGGCCAGTCACTAGTGGTGTTCCCAGTGATCAGTGCTGGGCCCCATGCTCTTTAACATCTTTCTTGATGATCTGGATGAGGGCATTGAGTCCATCATCAGTAAATTTGCAGATGACACCAAGCTGGGGGCAGGAGTTGATCTGCTGCAGGATAGAGGAGCTTTGCAAAGGGACCTCGACAGGCTGAACAGATGGGCAGAATCCAACAGCATGAGATCTAACAGATGCAAGTGCCGGGTTCTGCACATTGGCCACAGCAACCCCATGCAGTGCTACAGGCTGGGGTCAGAGTGGCTGGAGAGCAGCCAGGCAGAGAGGGACCTGGGGGTGCAGGTTGATGGGAGGCTGAACATGAGCCTGCAGTGTTCCCAGGCAGCCAAGAGGGCCAATGGCATCCTGGCCTGTATCAGGAACAGTGTGGCCAGAAGGAGCAGGGAGGTCATTCTGCCCCTGTACACTGCACTGGTTAGGCCACACCTTGAGTCCTGTGTCCAGTTCTGGGCCCCTCAGTTTAGGAAGGATGTTGACTTGCTGGAATGTGTCCAGAGAAGGGCAACAAAGTTGGTGAGGGGTTTGGAAGACAAGCCCTATGAGGAGAGGCTGAGGGAGCTGGGGTTGCTTAGCCTGGAGAGGAGGAGACTCAGGGGTGACCTTATTGCTCTCTACAACTAGCTGAAGGGAGGTTGTAGACAGGCAGAGGTTGGTCTCTTCTCCCAGGCAGGCAGCACCAGAACAAGAGGACAGAGTCTCAGGCTGCGCCAGGGCAGGTTTAGACTGGATGTTAGGAAGACGTTCTATACAGAGAGAGTTATTGCCCATTGGAATGGACTGCCTGGGAAGGTGGTGGAGTTGCCATCATTGGAGGTGTTCATGAGGAGACTTGATGGGGTGCTTGGTGTCATGGTTTAATTGATTAGATGGTGTTGGATGATGGGCTGACACGACGATCTTGAAGGTCTCTCCCAACCTGGTCTATTCTATTCTATTCTATTCTATTCTATTCTATTCTATTCTATTCTATTCAATCTATCCTAGCATGGCAGAACATCTTCCAGACAGCTGGCCTGCAGAGCTGGCAGAAGGAGCCAGGGAGCTGCATGGTTTCCCGCTGCTCCAGGAGGTAGTTAGAGATCTCCTCAGCCACTTGGACCCCCACAAGGCCATGGGACCAGATGGGATCCATCCTAGGGTGCTGAGAAAGCTGGCAGATGAGCTGGCCAAGCCGCTCTCCATCATTTTTCAGCAGTCCTGGCTCACTGGAGAGGTCCCAGAAGACTGGAAGCTGGCCAACGTGGTGCCCATCCACAAGAAGGGCCGGTTGGATGAGCCAGGGAATTATAGGCCTGTCAGCCTGACCTCAGTGCCAGGCAAGATTATGGAACAGGTCATCTTGAGTGCGATCATGCAGCACTTACAGGATGGCCAAGGGATCAGGTCTAGCCAGCATGGCTTTAGGAAGGGCAGGTCCTGCTTGACCAACCTGATCTCCTTCTATGATCATGTGACCCACCTGGTTGATGTGGGGAAGCCTGTGGATCAGGAACAGTGTGGCCAGCAGGAGCAGGGAGGTCATTCTGCCCCTGTACACTGCACTGGTTAGGCCGCACCTTGAGTACTGTGTCCAGTTCTGGGCCCCTCAGTTTAGGAAAGATGTTGTCTTACTGGAGCGTGTCCAGAGAGGGGCAACAAAGTTGGTGAGGGGTTTGGAAGACAAGCCCTATGAGGAGAGGCTGAGGGAGCTGGGGTTGCTTAGCCTGGAGAAGAGGAGACTGAGGGGTGACCTTATTGCTCTCTACAACTAGCTGAAGGGAGGTTGTAGCCAGGCAGAGGTTGGTCTCTTCTCCCAGGCAGCCAGTACCAGAACAAGAGGACACAGTCTCAGGCTGCGCCAGGGCAGGTTTAGACTGGAAGTTAGGAAGAAGTTCTATACTGAGAGAGTGATTGCCCACTGGAATCAGCTGCCTGTGGAAGTGGTGGAGTCACCTTCATTGGAGGTGTTCAAGAAGAGGCTTGATGGGGTGCTTGGTGCCAGGGTTTAGTTTTTTAGTTGTTTAGGTGGGTTGTATTGTACTGTATTGTACTCTTTTGTACTGTATTGTACTGTATGGTACTGTATTGTATTTTAGGTGGGTTGGATTGGTTGATGGGTTGGACGTGATGATCTTGAAGGTCTCTTCCAACATGTTGTATTGTATTGTATTTATTCTATTTCCCTCAGTCTGTCCTCACAGGGCTTGTGCTTGAGACCTCTCAGCCTTGTTGCCCTTCTCTGGACACGTTCAAGTGCCTCAATATCCTTCTTAAATTGTGGAGCCCTGAACTGGACACAGTCTCAAGGTGTGGTCTAACTAGTGCTGAGTGCAGGCGCACCATGACTTCCCTGTTCCTCCTGGCCACACTATTTCTGATGTAGGCCAGGATGTCATTTGCCTTCTTGGCCACAAAGCTGGCTCATGTTCACCTGGCTGTAAACCAGCATCCCCAGGTCCCTTTCTGCCTGACCACTCTCCAGCCACTCTACCCCACCCTCTGGCACTGCATGGGGTTGTTGTGGCCAAAGTGCAGCACCTGGCACTTGGACTTGTCAAATGACATCATGTTGGACTCTGCCCATTTGTCCAACCTGTCAAGGTCCCTCTGCAGAACCCTTCTACCCTCTAATGGATCAACACCTGCTCCCACCTTGGTGTCATCTGCAAACCTGCTAATGGTAGACTCAATCCCCTCATCTAGATCATTGATAAAGATATTGAATAGGATTGGGCTCATCACAGATCCCTGGGGAACGCCACTAGTGACTGGCTGCCAGCTGGATATGGCACCATTTGCCAGCACTCTGGGCTCAGCCCTCCAGCCAGTTCCTAACCCAGTGCAGAGTGCTCCTGTCCAAGCCACAAGCTGACAGCTTGGCCAGGAGTTTGCTGTGGGGAACTTTATCAAAGGCTTTTCTGAAGTCCAGATAGACTACATCCACAGCCTTTCCCATATCCATTAGGTGGGTCACCTCATCATAGAAGGAGATCAGGTTGGTCAGGCAGGATCTGCCCTTCCCGAATCCGTGTTGGCTCGGCCTGATCCCTTGGCCATCCTGCAGGTACTCTGTGATTGCCCCCAAGATGATATTCTCCATAATCTTGCGTGGCACTGAGGTCAGGCTGACAGGCCTGTAGTTTGCAGGTTCCTCCATCTGGCCCTTCTTGTGGATGGGCATCACGATGGCCAGTTTCCAGTCATCTGGACCTCTCTGGTGAGCCAGGACTGGTGATAAATGATGGAAAGCAGCTTGGCCAGCTCATCTGCCAGCTCTCTCAGTGCCCTAGGGTGGTTCCCATCTGGTCCCATGGACTTGTGAGTATCCAAGTGCCTCAGCAAGTCTCTAACTGCTTCCTCATTGATTTCAGGGGGATTATACTGCTCCCTTACCCCATCTACCAGTTCAGGATGCCAGTTATCCTGAAGTCCTCCTGCCTGACTGTTGAAAATGGAGGCAAAGAAAGTATTTAGTACCTCTGCCTTTTCCTCATCTTTAGTTACAATGTTACCCTCCAGGTCCAGTAAAGAGTGGAGGTTCTTCTTGACCCTCTTTTTAGCATTAATATATTTACAAACGTGCTTTTATTGTCTTTCACAGAAGTGGCCAGCTTAAGTTCTAACTGGGCTTTTGTCTCTAATTTTTCTTCTACATGCCACTGAGTGAACTAAGCAGAACACCACTTGAGCTCCTGTCCCACCAATCAATTGTCCAATGGCCTTGAATTCCTTTTTGATTGTCATGGTGCCCTTCTTATCGATCTCATTGCTTCCAGCTTGGATTACCAGCAATGGGTAGTAGTCAGAGGGGTGAATTACTTTTGGTAGTCTCTTGGTGATGTCCCTTACCCAAGCCCCAGGTAGGCAGCAGACTTCCCTGTGGGATGGGTCAGGATGACATATAGGACCCTCTGTTCCCCTCAGGAGAGAGTCACCACCAACAACTATCCTCTTTTTCTTTATGGTACTAGTCCTGGTGGTTGGTGGGGACTGATTTGCTTTAGGCATCCCCTCAGATGGTTCTTCTTCTGTCTTCTTATCCACATTGCCCTCAACCTGCAGGGCATCATACTTATTGTGCATGGGCAACAGGAGAGGCAAAGAGGGCCCTGTGCTTCTCCTAACAGGGACCTTTATCCATTTCCCCCTGTTTCTGGGGACGTCTCCCTCAACAGGGGTGGTCTGTAAAGCTTGCTCCCACATATCTAACTCCTTTTCACATTCCCTTATCATCCTAAGTCTTGATACTTTATCCTTTAGCTCGGCCACCAGATTGAGAAGATAATTCACTTGGTCACACCTCACACATGTGTTGCCTCGTTCACCCTCCATTCCAAGTATCAGGCTCCAGCACTCTCTGCAGCTAGCAGCCTGGACACTGGCATGCTTGTGCCCCAGCTCTGTCTGGGTACCTACCATTTTTCTAGTAGCCTTTGGCTGAGTTGTTACCATGGCTGGATCTCTTCAGGCATGTGAAATTAAGTTTGGGTTTTTTTATTGTTTGGTTTAAAATACATATATATTCCACCTGACTACCATATTCTGCCCAGGCTACCACAGAGGCTTCTGCATTCTGTCAGCTGACCTGACATGTGCCACTAGCTGCAATCCAGCCAGAAGGCATATCTCTTACCAAATGGCAGTCGCATGGCTTTGCTCTGCCTTGTTTAAATTTCCCACAGCTAATGTCACCCTCCCAAGCAGGCACGCGAGAAGATGACCTTACCAGTCCTCGCTGTCTGCTGAGGTCCTCCTGCCCCAAAAAGACCCACAAAGGAATCAAAATAGAGCACCTCTCATCTCAAGCACACTGGTCCCAGTGCTGGTCCTGAGCAGCTCTCTTGCCAGTGTCAAGCATATCTTATGATGTGCCAGTTTTTTCAGTTGTTTTTCCTACTAAAAATACCCACTGTAAATACATAGTTTCACTATCTTCCTTGACCTTCACTATCTTCTTTTTCACAACTGGTGAAGAAAACAATCGATTAACGTATTTTGTTTAAAAGGTGCTAATTCCTAATATTTTCAGTAAAGACAGAATTCAGTGCAATCTGTAATCTTACCACTTCCCAAAGCTTGTTTTTGAAAGACAGATATCCTTTTAAGGGATGCTTTTTTTTTTGCCTGTTTGTCCGCATAATGATCACATCAAATTCTCACACACAGAAGAAAAAAAGTAATTTCCAATGACCACAAATGAAAGATTAATAGAAACACTAAAGGAAGGATTATATTATTATTAATTTGTTATTTAATTATGAATACATTAATAATAAATTATTAATATTT
The DNA here is from genome assembly GCA_015227895.2 of Colaptes auratus. Taxonomy (NCBI): domain Eukaryota; kingdom Metazoa; phylum Chordata; class Aves; order Piciformes; family Picidae; genus Colaptes; species Colaptes auratus. The sequence goes on from CM037631.1 coordinate 52,176,050, forward strand.
ATCTATTAATTTAATATTTAATATTTTTCATTTCCCAGAAAAAAATTCAAGTATGCAACATAATATCAATAAATTCTTGGCTTTACAGTTTCATCTTAAAGGTCTGTTATGTTATTCAAAAATAAGAGAATGGACAGAGAAGGAAAAAAATCACTTATACAAGATTCTTTCTCATAAGCAAAATTAAAGAAACCCTTTGATGACTTTGAGAAAAGACAAAGAGCTATTTCCTGTTTGTCCCAAGAGAGAGAGGAGCAGAGAGAGAATGCAGTGAGTTAGACTTAGCCAAGGTCAGATGAAGCCCCTTATCTCTCCTAAGTGAAGCAAAACCAGCCAGAAATCAGAAGAGAAAAGGGAAAGAATTGTTATGGTACAGCTCCTCTTATTGCAGATATTTACCCAGTTAATTTGTTTAGAATAGTCTTTTGTTTTCCTTTTTACACCCAATAGTGATTTATTTATATTTTTCTACTTTTCTGCTCAAAATCTACAACTAAATTTTAAAGGCATAGCCTAAATCCACCACAATTCACCCCTTCTAAACAATTTAATTGGTCGCTAATCTAAAACAAAATCTACAATACTGAGTAAATAAACTTTATAGTCCATTCTGGCTATCTTAGATGTAGATGATTCAGAAGTCCAAAAAACAGGAAACAAGAAAAAACAGAAAACGGTTTGTTTGTCTGCAGATATGGCAAAGAAAATGAACAGGGACTCTCAGTTGACTCAGGGCTCTCAGGGTTCTCAGGGTTCGTGCACTGTAGATTCCTTATGGATTCTTCCTTTGGGCACAATGTTGCATCTGTACAACATTCTTAATTTAAACTCTCTCAGCTAAAGTTAGAATTCTTTATGGAATACACTGAATTTCACCATTCTCTTGCATTACCCAGCAAGTGAGACCAGGACCTTCAGCAGAAACCACCCCTCGGACAGGTTTGGCCTCTCCTGAAGGAGAAAATACCCAAACAGTTTTGCCTAACAGATTCTTTTCTCTAACAACAGGAATTCTATCGCCTTCTACCTTTCATAGCAAATTTGTGTACAGGTTGAGTTCGATTCACTGAACCTCTACTATTCACCAGCCAGGTTGCTTGTGCTAGATGTTTCTCCCAGTTTTTCAAAGATCCACCCCCCATGGCTTTGAGAGTGGTCTTCAGCAAATCATTGTAGCATTCAATCTTTCCTGCAGCTGGTGCATAGTAGGGAATGTGGAATATCCACATGATGCCATGATCTTTGGCCCAGTTTTTTACAAGATTGTTTTTGAAATTAGTATCTTTGTCTGACTCAATTCTCTCTGGAGTTCCACATCTCCACAGGATTTGTCTTTCCAGATAAAGAATGGTGTTATGTGCAGTTGCATGTGGAACCGGGTAAGTTTCCAACCATCCAGTGTTTGTCTCTACCATAGTAATCACATATTGCTTACCAGATTGAGAACGAGGTAGAGTGATATAGTCAATCTGCCAGGCTTCACCATACATGTATGTGGACCATCTGTCATCATACCACAAGGGCTTGATTCTCTTTGCCTGCTTAATAGCAGCACAAATGTCACAGTCATGGATGACTTGCGTGACAGAATCCATGGAAATGTCTATAGATCTGTCATGAGCCCACTGGTAGGTTGCATCTCTGCCTTGATGTCCTGATGAATCATGAGCCCATGTGATGGTTTAACCCACACACATCAAAAAATACTCAGCTGAACTCAGTCTGGGAAGTGAAATGGAAAGAAGCTGTGTTTTACAAGCAATAATAGAACGCAAAGAATATGTACAAAAATATACACTATTTACAATATTATACAAGTTTTTTACAAAAAAACAAACAGTACATAAATCCTCCTTGTGCAGGAGGATACTGCCCCACTCTTCCCTAACCTTTCCCGTCCCTTTTTCATCAGGTTAATTAGAAGAAAAGAGAACAGGAGAAATGTTAGAGGGATTTTTTGTTAGGTCAAAGTGTCATTAAGAAATTAGTATTGCTTATCTAGATGATAAAAGGTCTCTCTCTGTCTGGGAGCAGCATGCATGCCAGCAGAAAGAGACAGAGTGAGAGAAAAATGTAAGATTGTAAAACTACATCCCACTCACCTGACCAACAAAATTAATTTAGAATGATATTTCTTATTTTCCTTTTTACATCCAACTATTCAGCTAGTGAATTTGCAGTTATCTTTATTAAGGCACAGTCTGAAACAATCACAGCCCACCGAGCTAAGAACATCTAAGAGAGGCCAGGCAGAGAGGGAGCTGGGGGTACTGGTTGACAGTAGGCTTAGCGTGAGCCTGCAGTGTGCCAAGGCAGCCAAGAAGGCCAATGGCATCCTGGCCTGTATCAGGAACAGTGTGGCCAGCAGGAGCAGGGAGGTCATTCTCCCCCTGTACACCACACTGGTTAGGCCACACCTTGAGTCCTGTGTCCAGTTCTGGGCCCCTCAGTTTAGGAAAGATGTTGACTTGCTGGGATGTGTCCAGAGAAGGGCAACAAAGCTGGGGGGGAGTTTGGAGCACAAGCCTATGAGGAGAGGCTGAGGGAGCTGGGGTTGCTTAGCCTGGAGAAGAGGAGGCTCAGGGAGACCTTATTGATCTCTACAACTACCTGAAGGGAGGTTGTAGACAGGCGGGGATGCTCTCTCCTCCCAGGCAACCAGCACCAGCTACATCTGCTGATGGTAGTGTTGCTGTTCTTCAGAAGCTGTGCTCTTGGGAATGTGAGCATCAATGTGCCTCACCTTCACGGGAATTTTCTCAGTGCAAACAGTAATGTGCTGCCACAGATCATCAGCCCAAATAGGCTTTCCTTTTCTCTGCCAACCATTCTTTTTCTAGTTCCTTACCCAGCCCCATAAAGCATTGGCTACCATTCATGAGTCAATGCAGAGATAAAGCTTTGGCCGTCTCTCACGTTCAGCTACATCAAAAGCTAGCTGGACAGCTTTTACCTCTGCAAATTGACGGGATTCTCCTCCATCTTTTGCCTCTGAATATGTACAAAATATACAGTACTTACAATATTATACAGATATACAATTAGCAAACAACATGAAAATCCCCTGGTCAAAAAGATCAGGAAAGACATTCCACTGCCCCTCCCCCCCACCCTGTCCTAAGAGAGGAGCAGAGAGAGAAAGCAGTGGGTTAGACTTAGCCAAGGTCAGATGAAGCTCATTATCTCTCCCGAACGAAGCAAAACCAGCCAGAGATCATAAGAGAAAAGGTAAAGAATTGTTATGGTACAGGTCCTCTTATTGCAGATATTTACCCAATTAATTTGTTTAGAATAGTCTTTAGTTTTTCTTTTTACACCCAATAGTAATGTATTTATATTTTTCTACTTTTCTGCTCAAAATCTGCAACTAAATTTAAAAGACGTAGCCTAAAACCACCAGATCTGTGAAATGAACCTGAGCTATGAGCAAATGTTGCATTTGCTAAAATACTTCTGGGGCTTCAAGCAGGTTTGGGTTTTTTTGTGTGTGGTTTGGATTTTGTTGGCTTGTTGGCTTGGTTTGCAGGTTTTGTTTGGTTGGTTCAGTCTGTTTTGTTTTTTCTGTTTTGGTCTGTTCTATTGTTCATATTTTGGGCTCTTCATAAGATGCCTTTTAACACTGGTATATTTCATAATCAGGAAAGAAAAAAAATATATATATATATATATTATATATATATATATATATATATAACAATAACAGGAATGGTTCACAAGGGTAAGGAACAAGGGTGGATGGGGAAAATACGTATACAAAACCAGTCACCTTTGGAGTCCTTTGGAAAGGCATGGATGTAGCAGAGAGAAGGACCAGGCCTGACCATGTGGCAGAGAAGCAGGAAGCCAGCAGCGGTCCTCTCATCCAGGCAAGTAAGGAGCCAATAGAGAGAATAGCTGCAGTGTCTTCCTTTTTATAGGCTTGCTGGACAGGGAGGGGGAGTGGAAAAAATTCACTCAGTTCCCCAGGGGGAAAATGCCCTCCAGGGAGTGCAAGACTCTCACAAGCCCTCCCCACCCCTGCTTTCAGGATGGCATAACCCATCACAACTTTCTTAGCAAATTCAAGTGTAAAAGTCTTCCTGGCATCTTTTGTGAGGCAGCAATAAAACCTCTTTAGTGACTGAGGTTGGGTTGTCTGGGAATTTAATTTAAGAATTGTGTAATGTTGAATTTGGTTTTTTTTAAATAAAAACTTTGCAGACATTTCATTCTTCTTCTGCAATGGTGTAAGATTTTTTTTGTAATGATAGATTTAGCTTCGCTGAATGACACTGGCTGAGGATGAGTTCAAGTTAAAAACTATGAAAACAGAATTTATTTTGAAACATTATTTATGACATTTCTATTGGTATATGTCCTAGTTTAAGGCCAGGCGGATCCTCTCTTTCCCCTGAGAAGGGCAAAAGGATGACACTCACATAAATGGATTGCAGAAGTGATGGAAAGTTTAAATGGAAAAGCAGTAAGAGTTGTACAGAAACTTCAAGCACAGTGACAACAGAAACCCAAAGCATACAGAGTCCCCTAGAGCATGCCCAAAAGCCTCCTGAACACTTCCCTTCTCCCCACCTGAGGGTATACATAAAACCCCATGGCTCTTTCTTCCCCTCTCCCCCCCTCCACTGCTAGGCTAGTCTCAGCTGGACAGGTCTGAGTCTGCCCCTCCCCCTTCTCCTCCTGGCATTAGGCCTAGAGAGGCCAAAGAGGCCTTGAGATACTCCCCCACCATTACTTGATAGGGAGCATCTCCCATGGGAACAGAGAGGGAAGAAAGAGGAAGAGAAAGACTTTGCAGATGGATTTATAGGGCACAGGATATTATGGGTGTGAAATACATTATTTCCTGTGTCCACCTACTGGGTGGACACTCAGGACACTGGGGGTGTGATGGGGGTGTGCAATAGGAGGCACCCAGCCTAAACTGCCACATGCCACCCCTTATTTCATACCATAATTCCTGCACCCAAAACATATAATCAAATTTGAAATCTTCAGATGATACGTCTAGCAAAGTCCAAGTTTTCATCTGGGTGTCCATCCAAACAGTCTCTCTTTCAGGCTAAGGTAACAGTTCATTCCAGTTCTACAGTATATTAAGGTGGCAAGGACTCTTCAACCCAGTTACCAGAAGTATGGAAAGATCTATCCCAGTAAAGTGTTTCGAAAAACACCACTCAGTCATCTTGCTTTGGAAAATAAGAGGATTAATACACAAAATCTGTCTAGTGAGAATCCTCACTGAAGCTACTCAAAAGTCCATTGCATTCTACCCACTCCTTCTTTCTGTGCAAGAGTTTTCCTTGCAGCCTGGCATTCTGGACAGGGGTTTCAGTGCCATGTGAAAATTCCAGTCTTTGCAATCAGCCTAGAAGTGGTGGGAAGAAATTGAGTCTGTTGCAGTAAGAACTAAATACTGTGAAATATTTATCTTTTTTTCTCTCATTTTTATCTCTTCCTATCTCTTTCTTCCTCTTTAGTCTCTGATCTTCCATATTCATATACACAATCAAATTAAGGGAAAAAAAGAGGGTGTAACATCTTTGGAAGGACAGTGAGGTAAGCCATGGAATGTTTAAGGATGTTGCTAGGTCATGAAGGAAAAAAATTATAGAGGCAAAAGCCCATTTAGAGCTTAGACTAGCCACTGCTGTGAAGGACAACAAAAAATCCTCCTACAAATATATTAATAGCAAGAGGAGGAGCAAGGACAACCTCCACTCCTTAGTGGACATGGAGTGGAATGTTGTAACAAAAGATGAGGAAAAGGCAGAGGTACTTAACACCTTCTATGCCTCAATTTTTAATAGGAGGACAGAATGTCTTCCAGACAACTGGCCTTCCGAGCTGGCAGATGGAGACAGGGAGCTGTATAGGTTCCCTGTGATCCTGGAGGAAGTAGTTAGAGACCTTCTTAGTTGCTTGGCTCCCCACAAGTCCATGGGACCGGACGGGATCCATCATAGGGTGTTGAGAGAGCTGGCAAAAGAGCATGCCAAGCCAATCTCCATCATTTTCCAACAGTCCTGGCTCACTGGAGAAGTCTGGAAACTGGCCATTGTGATGCCCATCCTCAAGAAGGGCCGGATGGATAAGCCAGGGAATTACAGACCTCTCAGCCTGACCTCAGTGCCATGCATGATTATGGAACAGGTCATCTTGAGTGCAATCACTCAGCACTTACAGGATGGCCAAGGGATCAGGCCCAGCTAGCATGGATTCAGGATGGGCAGGTCCTGCCTGACCAACCTGATCTCCTTCTATGATCAGGTGACCTGCCTGGTGGATGTGGGGAGGCCTGTGGATGTAGTCTACCTGGACTTCAGCAAGGCCTTTGATACCGGCCCCCACAGCAAACTCTTGACCAAGCTGTCAGCCCATGGCTTGGACAGGAGCACTCTCTGCTGGGTTAGGAACTGGCTGGAGGGCCATGCCCAGAGAGCGTTGGTGAATGGTGCCACATCCAGCTGGGAGCCAGTCACTACTGGTGTTCCCCAGGGATCAGTGCTCGGCCTCATGCTCTTTATCGATGATCTGGATAAGGGTATTGAGTCCATCATCAGTACGTTTGCAGATGACACCGAATTGGGAGCAGATGTTGGTCTGTTAGAGGGTAGGAGAGCTCTGCAGAGGGACCTCGACAGGCTGGACAGATGGGTGGAGTCCAAAGGCATGAGATTTAACACATCTAAGTGCTGGGTTCTACACACTGGGCACAATAACCCCATGCAGTGCTACAGGCTGGGGTCAGAGTGGCTGGTGAGCAGCCAGGCAGAGAGGGACCTGGGGGTACTGATTGACAGTAGGCTGAACATGAGCCTGCAGTGTGCCCAGGTGGCCCAGAAGGCCAATGGCATCCTGGCCTGTATCAGGAACAGTGTGGCCAGCAGGAGCAGGGAAGTCATTCTGCCCCTGTACTCAGCAATGGTTAGGCCACACCTTGAGTCCTGTGTCCAGTTCTGGGCCCCTCAGTTTAGGAAGGATGTTGACTTGTTGGAACATGTCCAGAGAAGGGCAACAAAGCTGGGGAGGGGTTTGAAGCACAAGCCCTATGAGAAGAGGCTGAGGGGGCTGGGGTTGCTTAGCCTGGAGAAGAGGAGGCTCAGGGGAGACCTTATTGTTCTCTACAACTACCTGAAGGGAAGTTGTAGCCAGGTGGGGGTTGGTCTCTTCTCCCAGGCAACCAGCACCAGAATAAGAGGACACAGTCTCAAGCTGTACCAAGGGAGGTTTAGGCTGGATGTTAGGAAGAAGTTCTTCACAGAAAGAGTTAGTGACCATTGGAATGTGCTGCCCAGGGAGGTGGTGGCCTCGCCATCACTGAAGGTGTTTAAGAAGAGACTAGATGGGGTTCTTGGTGCCATGGTTTAGTTGATTAGATGGTGTTGGATGATAGGTTGGACTTGATGATCTTGAAGGTCTTTTCCAACCTGGTTAATTCTAATTCTAATTCTAATTCTAATTCTAATTCTAATTCTAATTCTAATTCTAATTCTAATTCTAATTCTAATTCTAATTCATTACTGCTGTAGTATGTTTTATGTGATAGTTTAGCTAATTGAGAATTTTCTGCTTTCAAGATTACAGTACTATGGTTTCTAAAATACACAAAGCAGACAAACAATGATTCTATATTGCTACTACTGAGGAGTAATCCATCAGTATTTGTTTTCTCAGTGACGAACTGTTCTCAATAACGATATTCAGATTCAAGTCAATTTAACAGATTTCTTTTATTTCATATGCTGTTTAATTTTTTAAAAAAGATATTTGGGTTTTTTCTTCACATATGGGACAGACTTTCAAGAATATGTCTCCATAACAACAGATCGCATAAGTAATATGTGGAATTAGGAAAGAGGGAAAGGTAGAAGTGGGGGAGAATTCAGGATTATTTTTCTTCAGCCAGGCATCATGTGTATTTCCTTTTTGCATTTACTAACTATTAGCACACTTCTAATTTTACATTTGTGATCCTAACCTATAGAATACTTAATGGTGTCATATTAAGATCCTATGCCCTAAGTGTTTGTGATAGTCACTTTAATCCTTAGTAATAGCAATGTAACAAGGCATTGACCAAGGAAATCAGAAGAAAGTTCCACACCACATTTCTCTATTGCATTCTGCAGTAATAGAGTAAGGCTTTTTCAGGTTCAGATTGTTGCATATATAACAGGATATTTTCTTCTGAGTTGTATATTTCTATCTACAATTTTAATGCAAAATTGGGAAGATAACATGGATTTGTAATATATCTGGGTGGTTTTGTTTGTGGGGGATTTTTGTTGGGTTTTGGGTGTTTTGGGTTTTTGTTTGTTTTAGTTAGGTTTGATGGTTGGTTGGTTTTAAGAGATACAGAAAGTAATATTTGGATTTAGTTTGCTCGGTGTTTGTCTGTCCAAATTTATCATTTCCAAAACATGGATAGATTTGGAAACTGACAATGTGTTCCAGGAGAATTCCAGGAGAGATTTGATGCTTCCCATTGCATCAGTGTAATCAATGATATAAATATATACCTTTATGTATATACATGAGAATAGAAAATATTTTATTTGTAAGTGATATTTTTGTATGATGTATTTAATCCATTCTATGTATTGATTTTTTCACTACAAAAAACATTTTGCATTTAAATAAGGAACATTTCTTCTTTGGGGTAAATCAACAAAGATTTGACACAACAGTAAGAAAATGGACTTTTTCATTAAAATTTGATTTAAAAATACATTGTGGCTAGCCCTCACTTCTAAATAAACTAATACTAAAAAGTCAAGGCAAGCTGACAACACATAATTTTTTCAATCCATGTTTTAAAAAAAGTAGAGCTAGTAAGTCCAGGTAGTTGACATCAAATTCTACTAAGCTGAGTCTCTATGAATAAACTAAGAGCCCTGATGTGTGATACAAATTCAATGCATCTACTTTTGAGCCAGCTTCAGAAGAAGCAGATGGTACAAAAAGCAAAATTTGTGCAAGCAAAAATAAATATTTACAAGGCTCTTAGAGATTTATGTGAAGAAAAATGGCATAAATTTTATAGCAACAAAATGCTCATATATAATGAGAGATCAAATTCGGTTTTGCTTCCTCTGCTCAAAATACTTTATGAACTCTAGGCATGATTGTCTGTCTTTGCTATAAGCATCTGCATATAGTGTCATGGCCTTCCTGAACAACACAGCACAGAGAATATTAGCACTGGTGAGCCGGAATACAAAAGTGTGGGATATGAAACAAGTGTTATTGCAGACACTAGAAAACCATCCACATTGTTCTTAGGTAAGTCATTACTGCAACCAAAGTGAAGATTTGGAAAATTTATTTTTAAGGCTCCTTTCATATGTGAGGAGCATAAATGCTCTAGGAGTATTGCATACTAATATAATACTTATCTTACTTAATATTATGATTAAATAGTGTTTGCAGCAGATTGAAAATTATTGTTATTCAATTATACTGTTGTAGCCATGGTGTGACACATTAATAAACTCAGAAAACCATTTTAAAAAAAAATTTATCCTTTCTAGGGAAAAAAAAACACCCAACAACCAACCAACCAACCAACAAATGAAACTAAACAAACCCCCCAGTAACAGGAAAAAACAACCAAACAGCCAACCAACCGAAAAAAAAAAACCACGCCAAAAAACAAACCCAAACAGTAACATGCCTAAGACAACATTATTTTCCAGTAATTAAATTATGACAGTATTCCCAAAGGTACACAATTCTTCTAGCTATAAGACTTCTGCTAGGGATGCCTTGGAAGTCTTACAGTATCACAGTATTGCTAAGGTTGGAAGAGACCTCAAAGATCGTCGAGTCCAGCCTGTCTCCACAAACCCCATGACTAGACCATGGCACCAAGTGAAAGGACATTGCTCCCCAGAGAGAGCACTCCTGCCCACTGCAGGCTTGAACTCACGACCTTCCCAGTAAGAGTCTTAGGTGCTACCAACTGACCCACATGCTCAGATACTTTTTACATAGCTTAAAAAGTGTTATTTGGCAAGCTAATGTGATTTAGCTCTCACTGAACCTGTTTTGATACCTCACTTTATTATTTAGACTGTAAAGTTTTGGAAATGAGACTTGGACCTCTAGCTTTTACACACTTAGTTGCCTCCCAACACAGTGATTTGATTTAACCATACTTTCGGTGGTAGTATGCAATACAGAGACCATAGTTCAACTAACATCAATAAGGAAGGAAATAAATAAATTAGTAAGTACCTGACCACCTGATCCAGATGATGAAGTCAATGAGGCCTTCTACGGTCAGCTGACAGCAGCCTCACAGTCACAGGCCCTGGTTGTCATGGGGGACTTTAACTACTCAGATATTTGCTGGAAGGCGTACACAGCCAGCCAGCCAGAGTTCAGAAGGCTCCTCCAATCCATTGACGATAATTTCTTGATGCAAACGGTGGAGCAACCAACTAGGATAGGAGCATTACTGGACCTGATACTCACCAACAAGGAGGGACTGGTTGAAGCAGTGTAGGTTGAGGGCAGCCTTGGCTGCAGTGAACACAAGATGGTGGAGTTCAAGATCTTGTGTGATAGGAAGAAAGTGTCAAGCAGGATTACAATGCTGGAATTCAGCAGGGCCAGGTTTGGCTTTTTCAGGCAATTGCTAAGGGAAATCTCATGGAACAGGGTACTAGAAGGCAAAGGGGCCCAGGACAGTTGGTTAACATTTGAGGACCTCTTCTTCCAAGCTCAAGATCACAACATCCCAAAGAGTAGGAAATTGAGAAAGGGAGCCAGGAGACCTACATGGTTAAGTAGGGAACTGCTAAGCAAACTCAGATGGAAGAAGAGAGTCCACAGATGTTGGAAGGAGGGGCTGGCCACTTGGGGGCAATATAAGGCTGTTATCAGAGGATGTAGGGAGGCTACTAGGAAGATTAAGGCCTTCTTAGAATTCAGCCTTGTGAGGGACGTCAAGGACAACAGAAAAGGTTTCTTCAAATACATTGCAAGAAAAGCTAAGTGCAGAGGCAATGAATGCCTACTGCTGAATGAGGTGGAAGCTTTGGTGAAAGGACACAGAGAAGGCAGAGTTGCTACATCCACAAGAAGGGCCAGATGGAGGAACCTGCAAACTACAGGCCTGACAGCCTGACCTCAGTACCAGGGAAAGTTATGGAGCAGATCATCCTGGGACCTTGGACTGATGAGATAAGAACCTAACTTCTCTAACGAAGCTTTGCACTAACGGTTTTCCCTTAATAGCCATTTCTCTTTTTTCTCCTTTTTTCATCCGGTTAGCTTGGACAAGAAAGGGGGGGAAGAGAGGGGTTTTGGGGGAATCCAAGGGGGAATTCTCCTCGGTTTTTTCTGTGTTAACATTCTTTCCCGTATTTTTTTTATATACCATAAACACTGTATATTTTGTATATATTCATCATAATTCATTCTGCTTCTAAAATACAGCTTTTCATTTGCTTCTCTGACTGAGTTAGCTGTGCTTTATGTGGTGGGAGGATTAAACCTTCACACTACCACAGCTGGGGAGGGGTTTGGAGCACAAGCCCTATGAGGAGAGGCTGAGGGAGTTGGGTTGCTTAGCCTGGAGAAGAGGAGGCTCAGGGGAGATCTTATTGCTGTCTACAACCACCTGAAGAGAGGTTGTAGCCAGGTGGGGGTTGGTCCCTTCTCCCAGGCAACCAGCACCAGAATAAGAGGACACAGTCTCAAGCTGTACCAAGTGAGGTTTAGGCTGGATGTTAGGAAGAAGTTCTTCACAGAAAGAGTGATTGCCCATTGGAATGGGCTGCCCAGGGAGGTGGTGGAGTCACCATCACTGGAAGTGTTTAAGAAGAGACTGGATGGGGCACTTAGTGCCATGGTTTAGTTGGATGATAGGTTGGACTTGATGATCTCAAAGATCTTTTCCAATCTTGTTAATTCTATTCTATTCTATTCTATTCTATTCTATTCTATTCTATTCTATTCTATTCACAGGGTAAGGTCCAGTAGTGAGCTGGAAAGCTGTTCACTCCTAGGTCAGATCTCCATGAAGATACGCAACAACACACACATTATTTCAGTCAACATTAAACCTTCATAGCTTCTCCACAATCAGAATTTCATTCTGAAGTGACTTCCAGACCAAACAGTAATCTCACATTAAAGTTACATTTCAAATGATGCAGCAGAGGGGAAGGATGGGCAGAACTTAGAAGGCACCTATGCATGAAACAGCTCTTTCTAAAAAGGAGAAGCGGGGGATCAGTTTGTTGTGGTGTTTACCACAAAGTATTACAGTTCATAACTCGTAATTGAATCTGTTATATTCTGAATCTGGAGTCTCAATCTGAAGACTGAATATCAGTCTTTGATAAAAGGACCATTAGATAGAGGGGATCAGATAATACATTGATGTTAGGAATTACAATGTGATTCCTTTTGTAATAGTATCCTGCCCCGTGACATGCTGCAAGATTTTGTGACAGTACCCATCATGAACAAGCAGCCAAAAACCATCAATGTTTCACATTAGGAAAAAGGTAATCCTTTTCCACAGCTTCTTAGGAGAGCCTGTCCTGCCACAATTAGCCAACTAAAGGATCAACGGAAGGCTGCCTTGTTTGGGACCCCATGAACATCATGCATTTTTTTTGGTTAGCAGTGGTTCTTTTGAGGGTTTACATTTGTTGCCATCAAGAACTATATACCTCTCATATCTCAACTGCTACTTGTAATAAAATGACATAGCTGGGGGCAGGATGCCATCTGAATAAGGAAGTAACAGGCTGTGATAGAAAATGCTAGTGCTGTTGTGGTGACGATCAAGAAGAAAAGAAATACTAACTAAAAAACTAATAAAAACCCCCAACAATTCTTTATAAGTAATGACAATAAAGGTATGCCACGACAGGCAATGGGCAGAGAGTAAAGGGAAAAACTGAAATTATGGCTAGTGCTGACTGATTTATTCAAAAGAAAGCATTTTAGGAAAATTCAGTGCAAGGTCCTTGAACTGAAAAGGAGAATCTTGTCTTACAACAGTTCTTGAACATTTAACTCTGCCTTTCTAGCTTTCAGTAAAACAACTGCATTTCTAATAATATTTGAAAATTTTTTAGCACTTTTCCAATTTCTTCACAGCAGAGAAAAATTAAAAACAATAGAAAGACTTTAAAACATTTAACTTCCCCTTAATATTCTACAGACATGACACAAATATATGAAACTGCTCTTGCTACAACTTTCTTCTGCATTGAGCCCTAGGAATTTAAAAGTTTTCTGTCAATACTCCATTATGCATAACACACTTTGCATTCTCCTCATCTTAATTATCTTCTCCTTCTCCTTTTTTAATCATGTAGAAATAATATTTCATATTTCAATTAAGCATCCATTTTTTTTCAGTGTACATTTATCTGCAACAACCTCTAAAGCTAAAGAATCTCAGGAAACAATTTTTTTTTTAACATTATGGGACAACCAATCATGCAGCAGGAACTGTATTCAAGAGTCATATTTGACATTTAGAAGTCATTAAATACATCTGGATTTACTATGTATGTAAACTATTTTTTTAACATGAAAATCATAACCTTAGTGACACTTCAGCATAACTCCTATCAAATAGTATTTGGGATCACATTGTTTGATTAGAAATTGTTATCCTCATCTTGAGACCAGCTGGACATACACTTAAAGCAAACATCAACTTGACACCTGAGAAGTGTCTTCAATATCACCTTTGCTAATGGTTACTACTTTTGCATCAGTCTACACACTACTGATAGTAGAGCAGGAGTGTTCTCCCCTGAACATGTGGCTCCTGCTCTCCTTCCTGCTGTAGCATGTTGGCTGTTCAAATACTTAGCATTTGATCAAGGCCTGAAACATATTTTGTGACAGAATGCAGTGAAATGATTAAGCCAATATTCATCCTATTAATTCCTAAGGATTAATTAAATTATTCTGTTAATTAAGCAGTTCAGAAGAATCTTAAGAATGGAGTAACCTGCTGCAGACATTTTTAGCACTTTTTCGTGGGTTTGATCTGGCAGCCTTTCCTCATGAACAGCTTGTTAAGTTTTAGTGGTACTCTATGCTAAAAATTATGGTTTAATATATAACAAAGAGCATAACTGTGCCATTTGGAAGTGATGGAATGATTGTCTTTTTCACAATAATGAGATCAAGAGAAAACTGATTCCACAGCAACACTTCCTGTTTTCAGGCTACCTGTTCACCTGAGGCTTCCTGCGCCTCATGTCTTGGAATACATCTCCTGCTCAGGGAGGTGGTGGAGTCCCCATCCCTGGAGGTGTTTAGGAAGAGCCTGGATGAGGCACTTGATGCCATGGATTTAGTTACTCAGGAGGTGTTGGGTGATAGGTTGGACTTGATGATCTCTGAGGTCTTTTCCAACCTGGTTAATTCTGTATTAGTGAAGGAAGGGATTCTTAGGTGACTTTAGAATGCAAAAACCATGCAGGAAGGTAGTTGGGCCACTTATGTGCAATTTCTCATCTTACTTTCATTAAGACCCTTCCATACTGAAGCAACAACAACAAAAATTAAATTAGCTTTTTTGCATATCAGCAAGTGTGCACTAATGAAGACAGATACTGTTCTGACCCCTAATTATTAGGAGGCAAAAGCTGGTTTAGATACCATCTGCCACTCTTCTGGGATGTCACCTGATAGTGACATTACTGATGCATCATGATAGCTAGTTGCTTTCATTTATACAATACTTACAATTCAGAAACTGGAGGCAGAACTTGACTGAAAACAGCATTTTTCTACTACACACACTGCAGAAAACTTTGCTTCTAACCTGACTGGCTATATAAAGTAAACTGGTCCTAAAATATTACTCATGTAAGAATAATACTTCATTCAAGTTTCAAAGTAAAAAATGAAACTCTGTTTCATTTATTACCAGAGATAAATTAAAGTATCATGGACTCATGACTCTCAACTGAAGGATATTTTAGAATATGTTCCTTAGTTACTTGTTTATGAAGAAATGTCCCTGAGTATTTTCCACAAATATTTTTCTACATTTCCACAACATAAGCCTAGTTAAAGCAATAAGAATAAAACTGGATGTTTTAATAAGTATGCAACTGTACATCTAGTTCAATATACATGGCAAATTAAAGAACATGAAGCAATGCAGTGTGCTTATAATAATCTAAATATGGTAGAGATGACAGAATATTTTAATAATGACATAATGTGCTATGCCTAAAATATAAATTGAAAATACATGGATTTAATACAAGTTTTGTTTATTTTTTAAAAAATAAGTATAATTAAAAATCCAATGTTGTAAGAGACGATCACAAGATAACTGTGTGCAGTTCTGTAACAGTTTAGTGCAAGGGCTAAAGTGCCTGCTCCCCCAACACAAAAGTAAGGGGAGAGTAACACCACAACTTAGGGCTGAGATAAGAGATAAGAGTTTAATGTAAAATAAGATATAATAAGCACAATACATAATCACCTTAGCTAATAATCTAATTAATCTAATAATATGACACATGATTACCTTAGCTTAACCTATTTGAAGAACCAATACAGTGAAATATAGGGGGGAGGAAACAAAACTGTCGCTGTATAGGGGTCAGGGTAAGGATAAGGTGATGGTCTGTGCGACAAGAATCAAACACAAGCAGAGCACATAGAAGGCCAAAAAGCAAGCCCCTGTTTATTCCAGCACACAACTCATATATTGTGTGCAGTGTTAGTGTGGCTGCCTGCAATTGGTTAATTAACTTTTGTCAAGATTCTCATGGGTCAGCGATAGCATTGCTATAGTTACTTGTTAAGTTAATCCAGGTGGCCTCCCATCTTAGCTTGCGGTTTTTCATTTCCACTCAGTCTCTTCAGGGAGTTTCCAGATTCTCATGGGAACATAGTGATGTTTTCTCACCAGAGCTCTTCTGAGGTTTTACAGATACATCACAGTCCCCCACACAAAACAGCATATATCAGAAAACCAAAACCAGCAGCTACCTGACTCGCACTCCTTCCACCACTGTGTCTGCAGAAAAGAATCAACACCCAAGAAGCTGGAATCCTATCTTAGTTTAAAGCAAGACAGATTGCTCTGTTACCTCTTCCAAAAGGGGCAAAATAAAAATGCTCGCACAAAGGATTGGATAAGATTTGGAAGTTTAAATGGAAATGCTATTCATAAATACATAAAACCATACAGAGCATATTAAAATACACAAAATCCAGTCTGGGCTTAACACAGAAGCCAAAACTTCACACAAACCTCCCTTTAAACCAGGCCAACAAACCCAAGGCCTCTTCCCCCTCCCCCGCACCCCATGCCTCTCTACCCCTCATACCACACCATTGCAACAAAGATAAAAGTTGGCTTGCCAGCTCCAGGCCCAAATTAGACCACTCAAGGCCTAATTTGGCAGCATTGCCAAGGCTGACACCAGGCCTTCCTCAGAAGAGATAACAGCCTGTGCATCTTTCTGGGAGGAGAGAGGAAGGGAAAAGGGGAAGAAAACAAATCTGCAGCCAGTTTTATAGGGATGCAGGACTTATGGGAGTGAACCATACTTCCCAGTCCACATCCTGGACACTCTGGACCTTCCGGAGGTCTGCAGCTTTGTGGTTTCTTAAAGGCGTCTAACCCCTAAACCATCGCAAACCCAGAAGCAGCAACCAGAACAGGAAGCTTCCCATGTCTCACTCTGAACTTCAAGCCCCGTAACACTTTGCTCTAGTCAGCATTTTCATTTTTGAAGCTGGCATGACTGCAGCATGGTATGAATAACAGCAGCAGGTTCCATTCAGTCCATTACAACTTCCATTATTCCTCCCACAATCAAGTGCTGAACCAGGACACAATGCTCCTATAAAGAGTACTGTGGCAATGCCAGCGAGAGCAGTGTGAGCAATCTGGCAGTGTAGGCTTAGAGCCTGACATGGTGGTAGGCCATGCTCAGCATAAGTGCAAGAGTTGCTAGCAGTGTAGCAAAATAGTGCTGTGCCTGCAGCATGTAACTGAAGCAGGACACTGGTAGCTATAAACACAGCAAGTTATCTGGGAATAACAGGACACGCACCTGCATCAACAACCTCGCGTGTTACTAGTAGCTTGACCAATAATCTATAATAGTGTGATGTGTGGTCACTCGTGGGGAACCAATGAAGCTATGCCAACGATGCTCTCTGAGTTTATATAAGTTGTAGAAGTTCCCTTAATACGCACTTCACTTTCCTTTCCATTCACTCCACTTTACTTTGCTGTGCTATACTCACTATGCTTGCACTATAGCCGTACAATATTGGAAAAATAAAGGAGCAATACTAGATCATATTGATCATCCGTATTGATTCTCCAGTCTCCATCGCTGATACCTGGCGCCCGAACTCGTGATAGGATCCTCGGACTACGATGCTGCTCGACTGTGAGAGACTAAAGCTTGTCTCTCCTGGTGTGACTCAACAAAGATAAAATCACTTGCTGCTTGCCCAGACAATAGCTGATGTGCCTTGGGCAGAGCCACTGGAAGGACTCTTGGAAGGTGCAAAGATAACATTGCTCACTGAACTGCAGCTGGCCTACAACAATGGTCCAAGGGCCCAGCCATCACGCCTTCAGGACAGGATCATTTCCAGCTATCAGATACTCCAGGGAGGGAGGATGGTGAGACAATGGAATCACCACCTGTTTCCTGATGTGTAATGAGTGCGTGGGTAGGTAGATGGAGAAGGAGGAGGTGGAGGCCTCCCCCTCTCCATCTAGACGGCTGCCCAAACTCACCTGAGTACACAGAAAGATTTCCTGGGGAACGATACCTGGACACTTACCTAAGGATGATTTCCCAGAACGATATCCTGGGGAACAACACCTGGACATTTGCCTGAGGACTAAAAAACTGTATAAAAGACTGGAGCAACTACTGGCTTAGAAGAGAAGAAAATTGGAGAAGAAAACAGGTGAAGAAAACTGGAGAAGCAAAATGCAGCACCACATGCTGGAAAGATCACGGGCCAACACAACGGATCCTGGACTCTGAAAACCCTCTCTCTGTGCCCTAAGTTCCGCCTGCTGCAACTCATGGAGCTGAAGAAGCTGCTCAGAGGACCACATCCCTTCTACAGCCAAAGCCTCAGCACCCTTCCTCTACAGACCCAACATCTCTTGCAGCACCTTTCCTCCACAGACTCAAACTGTCTTGGGGGGTGAGGGGTGTGGTAATATAATTCCTTTCCTCTTCTCTCTTCTCTATTTTCTCTCTCTCCCCTTCTGATCCATCCACTTTATTTATGTCCATCCACTGTATTTATGTAATAAATAGTCTAGTTGTTGATATTTTGGCCTCGTTTGTGCCTCTAATTTCACAACACGGGAATATTCATTAAAAACCTGAATCTCTTTCCCTCTCTGGATCGAGACATCGACTCAGCGTGAGAGGTACGTTCCGAGCGATACGGAAAGCCGGTCGAACCAGCACTGCCCCGGTGCTGACAAAATAAGCAGCACGCGCTCTGAAAAGGAAGCGAATCTCACCAGGGCCGGGTGAGCGGCCGGGGAGAGGCACGGGGAAGCACTCCGCGAAACAGAAGAGGCTGTGCTAAACGCCCTCCAAACTATCCTCTCCATGAGAGGTATCGCTTACGATTCTGGGATTTTACAAGGACTATTAGCCTGGGCCCGGAATCATGATTCTATCCCCACAGCAACCGAAGCTTTCACTTCCGAAGCATGGGACAAAACGGCAGCCCAGCTGTGGGATGAGGTGCTAAATACTTAAAAAGCGGCATTTCGCTATAGCACCGTGTAGCGAACCGTCACATACACTGCAATCTATAAAAGCAGAGCAGTCTAATTCAGCTGCTGCGGCGTTAGTTTCTAACCCAGACGAAAAAGGGAGATTTGGAAGGCTCCGCACCCTCCGCCCCCCGCCTTCCTCCCCCCTCCTCCCTGCACATCGTCTGCCTCTCCGTCAGCATCCTCGTCACAATTTCAATTGCCCGCTATTCCTCCTTCTACGCGAATCGCGGCTCCCTTATTGCCGTTCTTTTACACGAAAAAACCTCCTGCCTCTACGTCAGTGGCGGTAGAAACGAAACCTGTGGTTCAGCGTGTTCTATCCCGTTCATCAACATCTTCCTCTAATACTGCCAGCGACGGCTCGGATTCGGAAAATGAAAACACCGACGCTAAGAAATCAATCAGTGCCAACTTTATTTCACAGCCCCTCTTAGAAACAATGGAGCACTTGGAGGCTCGCGGTTACGGCATTTTTTACGACCGCACCCCTCCCGCGAGCCCCACGGCCCCCGCGACCCGGCGGCACCGACTGAGGCGGCCCCGACAGCTCCGACCGAGGCAGCACGAACCGACGCACCACCGACACCGGCAGCACGGACCGTAGCGGTGGCTCCAGCGGCCCCCACGGCAGCGGCCGCAGCGGCCGTCCCCATGGCGGCGGCTTGGCAGCGGCCCTAGAAACGACTCACCCCCACCCCGCACCAGCGGTTACCCCCCCCAGCGGCTTCAGCTGCGCCACACCCCCCCCTCCCCAGCGGCTTCAGCTGCGCTACACCCCCCCACACCTCTCAAACCCCAGGCATGGTTAGCAGCAAATACCACTGCGACGGAGGCTACAATCGAATTCCGATGGGACGATAGTGTAAGGGATCGGGAGGTGGGAGGGACGGGGAACTGTCCCGCTGCGCCGGTGGAAAGGTATTGTGAGAAATGCAGTAATAGATGGAGAATCTGTAGATTTTCCTGTACATGCATCTCCTGTGGTGTTAGAAGGTCAACAATGAATATGGCAATCTCTGGACTGAAAAATGTTAAAAGAAGCTGGACAAGCCATAGCTACCTATGGGTTAAAGTCAGGATATGCAACTGCTATAATCAATCAGTTGTTTTCAACACACTTGTTAGCCCCTTTTGACACAGGTATGGTGGCAAATGGCATTTACTACATGATCTGAGAGCAATCAAATCGATCATGGAGGAGATGGGTGCCTTATAACTTGGCCTCCCAACTCCCAGTCCTCCCAAATTGGGACCTAATTATTACTGATTTGAGGGATTGTTTCTTTACAATTTACTTACATCTGGAGAATTCAAACAAGTCTGCATCTACTGAGCCATCGATTAAGGCAGACCCCACCCAACCATATCAATGGGTAGCCTTAAGGCATACAGAATTCTTCCACCCTTGCCAAATATATGTGGCTTGGTCTTTGTTCCCATTTAGACAGACTTACCGTGACTGCCTCATCTATAATTCTATGGATGATATTCTAATTGCAAAAAAAGTTAGATCCTAAGACAGTACTGTCTGAGTTTCAACCCATGTTAGCAAGCAGAGGGTTGGAAATAACACGACATCAGACCTTGCAACTTCTCGATGAGTAGCAATTCGCTTGCAATGCCGTGGAAGCCATGCCCCGGCAGACAGCAGACTCTTTACAAGGTGTCACTGCTAACCACCTTGTTGGGGTGAGATTTTGCTGGATCACATCAGCAAATGCAACTTCCTGATAAGGCTTTTACAATTAAGTCAGGATTCAGTGATCACAGAGTGGTCGAGAATCCAGGACACTAAATCTGATCCTGTGCTTCTCACTACTCCTCAGGATCTAACAGGGCCATTTGGTTCCTTTGTCGATACCTTACATATGGCATTAAATACTAATTCAGATTTGACTCACAGTATGAAGGTAAAAATGCTGGATATTCTGGCATTTGACAATGCTAACGAAAAAGCTAAACAGGTTCTCAGCATTTTACCAACAGGTGCCACTGTCCCACAACTGCTGGACGCAGCAGAATGAATGAAGCACCGACAGACAGCAACGTATCTAGCCACAGCCATAGAACGAGTCGTGAAACCACCAGTGCGACCACCACAAAAGGGAAACAACCTGGGTGGATGTGACCGGTTTAGGCTGTGTCTTTAAGAAAGAGACAGTTGCTGAACACTCTGGCTGAATGTTTTTGATATTTGAACAAAAACAAGATAGTCTAAACTAATTTCATTGGTAGATTGTAGAATGTAATTTTAAGTTTGGGTTCTGTTAGTTCAGTCTGGTCTGGTCTGGGTTCAGGCTGTGTGCAGTCTGTGCTTCTCTGTCCTGCGGGCTGGACGGCTTCTCTCTTTCTGAAGCAGGAATGGCCTTGAGTTAACAGCTAACCAGATAAGAAAGCTAATTCTTGCATGTGCTTTTTAGCTAACAGAATTTTTCTTCCTTAATTGCCTTTCTCTCTCTCTCTAACCCTTTTTGGGAAAAAGGGGAGGTAGGGAGGGAGAGAGGGGGGTTCAGGGAACCCCCCTGGCTGGCTGGAGGGAAAAGGCTTTTCTGCATTGTGTTCATTGTTGTGTTTTCCTGTATATATTGTAAATATTGTATATTTGTGTACATATTCATTGCATTCCATTTATGCCTGTAAATATAGCTTTCATCTGCTTTTTTGACTGAGCTAGCTGTGGTTTCTTTCCTTGTGTGTGTGGGGAACTTTCTCACCCCACCACAGTGGAAAACATCGTACTTCTGGGAAACCTAGGTACCTTAAATCAAATTGCCTGACTGCTGGACAGACTCGAAAGTGCTGTGCTCACTGTCACAGATCTAATCATTTTACTCCAGGTTGTCGTAGGCAGGGAAACTGCTCCCGCAGCGCGAGTACACCCCGCGTGACGACACCAAACCAGGGTACTTGGACCGCTCCCCCAGCAGCCACCTCTGGCAGCGCGTAGCGGACCTGGCAACATCAGTGGATGTCACTCTTGAGCCCACAAAATGTTGTTGAGTCCCATCAGCACGGTCCTCTGGGTCACAGACCCTGTGCTCTGTTAATTGGCAGATCGTCTACCTCTAGACAGGGCATCTTCATAATTCCTGGTTCAATAGATTCTGATTATGACCGGGCTATGAAAATTATGCTCTATAGCATCACCCCTCCTGTTAGCACTCTTGTTGGGACAGAAATTGCTCAGATAATACCATTTGAGTCCCGAGTGCCTAAAATTTCTAACAGGATTCGAGGACAAGAAGGCTCTGGTTCTACCGATATGCCTGATACCTCATTGGCCCTAGAAATCCAAAAGGGAAAACTAGACCAGATTGTAGCTATCAGACACCATTGTGGCCAAACTATACAATTTTCAATGATCGTGGATGCTGGAGCTGATGTCACTATTATATCTCATCATAAATGGAATGGTCTCTAGCCATTGCTCATGGCAAATTCTCCATTGCTCACAGCAAATGGCTCCAGAGTTTAAAAGGTTTAAAGGGTTTAAAATGTATCCAAACAACCTGGGTCAGCAAAAAACCAGTGCAATTAGCTTTTACTACGGCAAATCAATCACTGTAAGACCATATGTGTTAACCCTTCCAGTTGCTCTATTGGGCTTAGATGCCTCAAGTTAGCTAGGAGCAAAACTCCTTACTGTTCCTTTTCTGTAGCGGCTACTGGTCAGCAACCAACACTCAAAATGGAAAACAGCTAACCCAGTATGGGTGGAACAGTGGTCGCTCAGACATGATAGGCTGCAAGTTGTTAAGACCCTACTGCAGAAGCAATTGCAACTACTGCACACCTTGCTAGCCAGCCCCCTACCCCCCCCCCCCCCCCCCCCCTTTTCTGGTATGACTCTAGTCTACCAAATCTCTGCTCTGATTTAAAGCAACAGTGCTAATTTCATCATTTCTGATTGTAATGTCTTTCAGAGTTCTGTTATTTAGAGTTTTGCTACGTCTTCCTAGTAAGCATAATGAATAGTATGCATTTGGTATTTACAGGTACTTGGTACATAGTAATTGTAGTCAGGTATAAGTACTTAGTAATGAGTTCAAGTTGTAAGATTTTCTTTTGGTTTGAACATTTTTAGTTGTGTGCCTAGGCATTTCAAAGGAGCTCCATGTAATATAGTTAAGGTTTGTAGTACATAGGTATCCATTCTTAAAAGTATTCCTTAGCTAATGTAAAATCTTTCTATTTCCTTCTTAGATATTGACTAGAGAAAAAACAAATAATACAAAAAAATAGTTTAAAAAAACACGTACAAAAGAAAAAATTTAAAAATATATATATAACAGAGCAGAAACAAAAAAATTACAACGCAGGTACAAAAAGTGTAAACACTTAGATACAAAAAATAGAGTAAGGAATAACAAAATGATACAAAAAATAATAATAGACAACTTAAAAACAAACAAACAAAAATTTAAAAATAAAAACAAATTAACGTAATAATAATAGTAGTAAGAGCAGCAATAAAAACAAAACAATGAAAACAAAATACACCAAACTAAAAAATCATAAGGATTAGTAATAAAAAATGGCTATTAACAAAATACATAAGGATTATTATCAAAAAACAAATAGGGATTATCAAGACTTCTAGATTAAAACAAACAAAAACCTTATAAAGAAAAATTTAAAAAAAAATTAAAATGAAAGATAATTATAAAAGATAATTAATAGAAAAGATGGTTAAAAATTTAAAAAGGCAAAAATCAAACTTAAAATGAAAATAGGTTAAATAAAACAAACATGCAAAAAATAAAAAGTTAATTAAAACAATATAAGATTAAAAAATATAATATTAAAAATTAGATAAAATAAATAAACAAATTGATTAGAATACAAATTTTTTTTTAAAATTGGAATACAAATTTTAAATATTTTTTTAAAAATTACAATAACAAAATAAAAACAATAAAATTAAAAATTTTAAAAAATAAAAATAAAAATTAAATTAAAAAGATTGTAAAAAAAAGAAATTGAAAATAATACCAAAAAATATATTAAAATAAAATACAAAATTAAGAAAAAATAATTAGAAAAAAAAATTAGATTAAAATTGACAAAATATAATAAAAAGTGTAGACAGAAAAAATAATTATAGAAAAAGATACATTAAAATGGTGTACAAAATAAAACAAAAAATTAATTAAAAAACAAAATACAATAAGAACTAGATTACAAATAAAACATTGAAAGCATATTAAACAAACAAAAAAAAAATTAAAAGTGAAATAAAAAATAAAACAACCAAAATTAGAATTAAAAATCAATAATAAAAGATTATTTAAAAATTAAATTAGAATGAAAAATTAAATTAATGAAAAATAAAATTAAAGATATGAACAAATGAAAAAATAGATTACAAAAAATAAAATAACAAAAAAAAAGAAATTTAAGAAAAAATAATTACAAAATAAAAATTGAAATGAAAATAAATTAGAAAAAAATTGAAAGAGTAAACATAATAAAAACAAAATATTCACATTAAACTTATTAAAAAGAATATTAAAATCAAAACAAATTTATTAACAATAGATTGGAAAAAATAATAGGGAAAAATTTACAAATTTAAAAATAGATTACATTAAAAACAAAAAAAAATTAATTACAAAATATATGGAATCATAGATTTATAGACTCAGTCAGAGTTGGAAGGAATCATAAGGATCTTCTAGTTCCAACTCTAATGCCATGGGTAGGGACACCTCACACTAGATCAGGCTGGCCAGAGTCTCGTCGAACCTGGCCTTAAACACCTCCAGGGATGGGGCCTCAGCCACCTCCCTGGACAACCCATTCCAGGGCTTCACCACTCTCACAGTGAACTTCTTCCTCATGTCCAGCCTGAATCTCCCTACCCACAGCTTCACTCCATTCTCCCTAGTCCTGTCACTTCCTGACACCCTAGGAAGTCCCTCCCCAGCATTCTTGTAGGCTCTCTTTAGAT
The DNA here is from genome assembly GCA_015227895.2 of Colaptes auratus. Taxonomy (NCBI): domain Eukaryota; kingdom Metazoa; phylum Chordata; class Aves; order Piciformes; family Picidae; genus Colaptes; species Colaptes auratus. Next base: position 52,200,781 of record CM037631.1, read on the forward strand.
ACTGGATGGCCACAATAAGGTCACCTTGAGCCTTCTTTTCTGTCAACTTCAATCATTGCGATGAACAATGGCAGAAGAATCAAGACTATGAGGAAACAGCATTTCCCATGAAGTCGAACATCGATCACAATAACTGTTACGCTAATCTGAGATCAAAAGCATCCATCAGAAGAATGCACCACAGCACCATGTGAATTAGGACTGAATATTATGGTTGTTTGACTGTTGTGTGATTAGAGAAAATGTTCATATGGACTCAAATGTTATCTCACCGGTTTGCTATAATTTTACACACTTAGAGGGAAAATCAAAATTCATTGTAACACAACATGCATTTACATTTGAGGTTGGAGACAACAACAAACACATGAGCACCTAAAAAAAAAAAAGGGGAAAAGTGAGAATACCCCATAGCAAAAAAAAGTTTTCTAATGGTACCAACAAGAGATAGTTAGCTCATGTCAACACCTAGAAACATCAACTTTGCAAAGTGCTGCAACCCTCCCACCACAAGACAGCACGAACATGGCACAACTGTCATGAAAATGACAGTCAGCAAACCTGCCTAGCACTGACCTCAACGACTGTCACAATAATCCAAGATGTCAACAGAAAGCATCTAACTTATAACTGAGTGTCATGACTGCTATTGTATTCTATTCTATTGCTTAACTGTTGTGCGAACATTAGGAGATCAGTATTACTAGGATGAGCAAAAACACATTTTTATGGGTAATTTTCTATTGGGCAAAGCAATGAAGCTCCTTTGCTCTTGCTGTTTGTCTGCAAGTTTTCTGTCTGTGAAGCTAGAGCCTGGCCAGATCTACCTTTACAGATTAAAGAAATCTTGTTACCATTAAACAATTCATGATTTTTGACCATACTAGAGAAAATAAAGATGCAACATGCCACTAAAGCAGATTGTAAAAGACAGTGCTAAGGATTGCATTTGTGTCTTAATCTCTGTGTGCATTGTGTTCAGGCATAATCAAGTCTTCTCTGTCAATAAGAAGAGTGATATGTAAAGATCAGAATTATTAAGATCTAAGTTGTTCTTTACAATGTTTGTTATCTTTGACCATGTATTATACCAGCTCTGTTAGAACATTCTAACTAGCTCAGCTTGAGCATTGTGCCTTGTGTGGGTTACATCAGTCTGTTAGACATGCTGCGCTACAGAACTTTTGTTTTTGCTATACAGCTTAGCTTTAACTAACTTGCTTCTGTGTATGCAGAGTATCTTGTATGGGATGAGAACAACTCCCATGACCAGATTGCTCACAAAAACAAAAAGGGGGGTTTGCAGCAATGCCAGCGAGAGCAGTGTGAGCAATCTGGCAGTGTAGGCTTAGAACCTGACATGGTGGTAGGCCATGCTCAGCATAAGTGCAAGAGTTGCTAGCAGTGTAGCAAAACAGTGCTGTGCCTGCAGCATGTAACTGAAGCAGGACACTGGTAGCTATAAACACAGCAAGTTATCTGGGAATAACAGGACACACACCTGCATCAACAACCTCGCGTGTTACTAGTAGCTTGACCAATAATCTATAATAGTGTGATGTGTGGTCACTCGTGGGGAACCAATGAAGCTATGCCAACGATGCTCTCTGAGTTTATATAAATTGTAGAAGTTCCCTTAATATGCACTTCTTTTTCCTTTCCATTCACTCCACTTTACTTTGCTGTGCTATACTCACTATGCTTGCACTATAGCCGTACAATATTGGAAAAATAAAGGAGCAATACTAGATCATATTGATCGTCCGTATTGATTCTCCAGTCTCCGTCGCCGATAGAGTACATAATGGACTTGAAACAGGGGAAAAGAATATGGAAATGTAAGTGAAAAATTTTATATGTTTATCTTTCCTTACCTCCTAAATCATCCCTTACATGATTACCTTGCTTGTCATTGAATCGGTCACCTGCCTTTCATTATTGAAAGCTGTTTAAGAGAATTTCAATAATGCTCAAACTTTCTTTCCAAAAGCAGGATTTACAAACTTCAGAAGAATCTGTGCCCTGCCTTCTGAAGAAGAAAAAGAAAGGCTGACACTGCCACTGATTTTCTATCAGTGGAAAGAATATGCACCCTCATGACAGATAGAGTATAGAAATCCCACAACAGACATTTAAAACCAAAGTATTAGTTTTTCCTTTCAGGTTCACCCCTTTAGATCTGCAGTCTGACTACCCTCAAAGTATTGGAGGTTGTATCAAATCTGACTTTGAAACTGTTTGCCTACACTACAACAAACTCATATCACATAACAGAGAATTAAACCTTCAGATTTCTGGTGGATGAAAACATTAGAGAATGGACAGAAAAAAGATGGCTTTCTGTTTAGTTCCATTGCCATTAGCACACAATACAATCTGATAAGTAGAGTAGGCACCAACAGGTATTCTAAAGATAGCTTGATATTAAATTAAATCACAAATACTGTTCAGAATGTTTAATAACATTCCGAGTTCCATGAAGGTGGAAAATTACTTTATTTTGCCTTGCTTTAAGTTGTTTTGTTATTGTTGTTGTTTGTGTGGATTGTTTGTTTGTCTGTTTTTTTCCAAGTTAAAACATTTATTGGTTTGGGTTGGGGTTTTTTTCTGAATTTATCTTCATCTAACCAGGGAGTGTTCTATGGTCAGTTCTTCAGTTACAGTAAAGGAATTTCAGACTGAAACCCAGAGCCCCACTCCCTCTATTGCACTGTAGTCCTTCCAGCAGAAGATTTTCTCTCACTGGCTGTTGAATAAAAGTTGTGGTGGGTGCTTTTGCTGACCTCAGTCACATCAACCTACATTGATCTGGAGTTGCATAAAGCCCTCCAGGGCACTCTCTAAAGAAAGAGACTTAGTCTGAGAAGATCATGTAGTGCCAAAAATAGAATAGTCAAATCAAGACTCAGCTTTCAGTGGTCGCTCTGGACCTAAGTGAGCTCAGCAGAATTTTTATAAGTTCTCTCTTTGACTCATGCTCTTAAACTTTGCCTTTGTTACATGTTAGGTAACTACATGGTATTTGTGATATTGAGCATATCTGCATATTAAACATTTACTCCAACTCAAAAATGTTCACATAGGAAATTTCCAGAGACTGAAAAGGAATTGAGAGAAAGGAAGGAAAACTGTTGCCACAACCGAAATATATAAAATAGTTTTTAAAAAGGCCACACTTTATAAAAATGCAAGAAGTCTGACATCTCCCTGGATTTTGTGCTCACAGAAGTGGAAGAAGTGGATTAAATATTATATTAAAAGTTTAGATTTTGGAGTGTGATTTATGCCTTTTTCTTTCAGTGTTTAGTTTGACAATGTAACATTTGCTGGTTAACATTAGAACTAACTACTTTGCAGTTTGCTCTCATATGTATATAAGAATCTGCATTACCACTTGTGCTAGCCCAGCTGTTTTCCCTGATTGCTGCTGGCTTCTCTTCAGGGATAGAAAACAGTAATTTAATTACTTCATTATTAACACCTGTGGTTTTTACTGGCTGAAAACAAATATGCTCAGTTAGTGAAAAAGCCATAGAACCTTTCAGGTCATTACTCTTAGATGGTCATTTAATGCTAGACAAATGTAGAAGGCTGCTACCACTGGAAAACATCTGTTAAATTTATTAATGGAAAAGACAGAGTCTGGTTGTGATAATGAAAGCTTCACCCTGACAATAAAATCTAACTGTGGCTCAAATTTTTCTCCATTGTTCAATGTGTGTTGTGTTTGGTTTTGTTGCAGTATCCTGAGGGTACTCAAAAAAGTAATCTTTAAAAAATTAATTTCATGTTTTTTAACAATAAAATTTTGAGCTCAAATTTCTCAAAAGACAACCATTTTTCTTCTTCATTTCCTTATATTAAGGACCCTGGGAAAAAAAAGAGAAATGTGGAGTGGATAGTTATTCAAATGTTAGAATTGAATATTGGGATCTCCATCGAAGAGAAGATCACTTCTGACAATCTAGATTATTGGTTTACAGAAAAATCACAATCCAGGATCAAAATAATATTAACTTCATAATTAATTTTTCATTGTTGATTGAAAAACTATTGTAGGAATGGGAGCCCAAATTCATCTCATACAGTAAACCAATTCTCATCAGCTAATTTCATTTGTTCAGCTAAGAATAACATCAAAGAGTCTTAAAGGAAACATTCTGGCTGGAAGCTGTAAATTGGGGATCACTAATCTAAAAATTAGCAGTTTTTTTGTATTTGTCTTTAGGATGCTCTCTTCTTATTTTCATCTTCCCTTTAACATTTCCTTCCTCTACCTCCCCTCTTTGAATTTTCTATTTTCATGCATGAAATATAGTTTCTGTGCAGATAAACCTCCCTGACGTGATACCCAAATAGTAGACTTTCTACATATTGTGATAAAGTGTGTGGAATTTGTTAGGCATGAAAATGGTGCTTCCTAAGTGGGGGTGATTTTCTTGTTCAATACCAGCCCACTAATACTGACATAAGCACTAGAGAAACTACCTATACATCAAGGAACTGAGTCATATTTCAGACTTATATGCAGCACCTCAGGTTGTTTGTGAAGTCCAATGGAGGGCAAAAAGATGTTTAAGTTACTAGAGCATCTCTCTTACAAGGAGAAGCTGAAAACCTAGGACTGTTTAACATGAAGACAACTGAGAGGGGGTCTTAACAATGATTACCAATGTATAAAGGGCAGGTGTCAAGAGGATGGGTCCAATATTTTTTTAGTGGTACCCAGTGATAGGACAAGGAGTAGTGGAAACAAATTAGAATACAGGAATTCCACCTAAATATAAGGAAAAATTTCTTCCTCTTGAGCATGAAGAAAGACTGAAACAGACTGGCTACAGCTGTTGTAAAGTCTTCTCTGGAGACTTTCAGAACCATTCTGGACCCATTCCTGTGTGATGTGATCTAGGGGAACCTTTTTTATCAGCAGAGGTTGGACTAGATCCAGCAAAGAGATGCCTTACAATCCCTGATATTCTGTGATTCAGTAATGTCCTACCATCTGAATATAACTCCTACCTAAAGAGGTACACTCATTGGTTTACTGGAACTCTTGTGTTTATAGTTTTGAGATCATTTTACTGCAGGGGACCCTAAATGTAGTTACTCCTCAACACAGCTTAGAAACCAAAGGCAATAGAAAAATCTGTGCCCTTTTTAATACAGTGATTTCTCAGTGGGAATATAGAATCATAGAATTGCTTCAGTTGGAAAAGACCATTAAGAACATTGGGTTATGGAGATCATTAAGATCATTGACCATTATCTAACTCTCCAAAGTCGGGTGCTAAACCATGTCCCTTAGAACCACATCTACATAGTTTCATAGTTTCATAGTTTCAGTTAGGGTTGGAAGGGACCACAAGGATCATCCAGTTCCAACCACCCTGCCATGGGCAGGGACACTCTACACTATATCAGGCTGGCCAGAGCCTCATCCAGCCTGGGCTTAAACACCTCAAGGGATGGGGCCACAACCACCTCCCTCGACAACCCATTCCAGGGCCTCACCACCCACACGGTGAAGAACTTCCTCCTCACATCCAGGCTGAATCTCCCCACCTCCAGCTTCATTCCATTCCCCCTATTCCTATCACTCCCTGATAGCCTGAAAAGTCCCTCCCCAGCCTTCTTGTAGGCCCCCCTTCAGATACTGGAAGGCCACAATGAGGTCACCTCGGAGCCTTCTCTTCTCCAGACTGAACAGCCCCAACTCCCTCAGTCTGTCCTCATAGGAGAGGTGCTCCAGCCCTCTGATCATCCTCGTGGCCCTTCTCTGGACACCTTCCAGCCCGTCCATATCCCTCTTGTAATAGGGGCTCCAGAACTGGAGGCAGTACTCCAGGTGGGGCCTCACCAGAGCTGAGTAGAGGGGGAGAATCACCTCCCTTGACCTGCTGGCCACACTTCTCTTGATGCAGCCCGGGATCTGATTGGCTTTCCGGGCTGCAAGTGCACACTGAGAGCGCATGTTGAGCTTCTCATCCACCAGCACCCCCAAGTCTCTCTCCTCTGGGCTGCATGTCTTAATCCCACCCAGGGATGATGATTCCCCTGTCTTTCTGGGAAGCCTGTTCTAGGATTTGATAGCCATTTCAGTGAAGTTTTTTCTTATATCCAACCTAAGCCTCTCCTGGCACAATTTAAGGCCTTTTGCTCTAGTCCTGTCACTTATTACTAGGGAGAAGAGACCAACACTCATCTCAGTGCAATCGCCTTTCAGGTAGTTCAAGAGAGCTGTAAGGTCTCACATCAGCCTCCTTTTCTACAGACTGAACAACCACAGTTCCCTAAGCCTCCTCTCATAAGATCTGTAGCGTTGCATGGGGCACTTGTGACCTAAGTGCAAGACCTGACATTTGGCCTTGTTAATTCTCATACCATTGGCCTTGACCCATTGTTGCAACCTGTCCAGGACCCTCTGCAGAGACTTCCTGACGTGGCTCAGTTGGTAGCACCTAACACTCTTACTGGGAAGGTCATGAGTTCAAGCCTGCAGTGGGCAGGAGTGTTCTCTCTGGGGACCAATGTCCTTTCACTTGGTGCCATGGTCTAGTCATGGGGTTTGTGGAGACAGGTTGGACTCGATGATCTTTGAGGTCTCTTCCAACCTTAGCAATACTGTGATACAAGAAAACCCCCTCCCAGATTGGTGTCATCTGCAAGTATATTGAGAGTGCACAGAATTCCGTCATCCAGAAAATTGATAAAGATATTAAAGAGAATGGGGGACGGTGTCAAAGGCCATGCTGAAGTCCAGATAGACTACATCCACAGGCTTCCCCACATCCACCAGGCAGCTCACTTGATCATAGGAGGAGATCAGGTTGGTCAGGCAGGACCTGCCCTTCCTAAATCCATGCTGGCTGGGCCTGATCCCTTGGCCATCCTGTAAGTGCTGTGTGATTGCACTCAAGATGGCCTCTTCATGCCTGGCACTGAGGTCAAGCTGAAAGGCCTATAATTCCCTGGTTCATCCAACCGGCCTTTCTTGTGGATGGGCACCACATTGGCCAGCTTACAGTCTTCTGGGACCTCTCCAGTGAGTCAGGACTTGGCCAGCTCATCTGCCAGCTCTCTCAGCACCCTAGGATGGATCCCGTCTGGTCCCATGGACTTGTGGGTATCCAAGTGGCTGAGGAGATCTCTAACTTCAGCCTTTTGGTACAGTGGGAAACTATGCTGCTCCCTGGCTCCATCTGCCAACTCTGGAGGCCAGCTGTCTGGAAGACATTCTGTGCTGCTAGTAAAAATTCAGGCAAAGAAGATGTTAAGTACCTCTGCCTTTTCCTCATCCTTTATTACAACATTTCACTCCATGTCCACCAAGGAGTGGAGGTTGTCCTTGCCCTTCTTCTTGCTATTAATATATTTATAGAAGGATTTTATGTTTTCCTTCACAGTAGAGGCCAGTCTAAGTTCTAAATGGGCTTTTGCCTCCCTAATTCTCTTCCTACATGACCTAGCAACATCCTTAAAGATTCTGTGGGTTGCCTCCCCTTTCTTCCAAAGATGGTACACCCTCGGTTTTTCCCTTAGTTCTTTTAGAAGTTCATTGACCATCCAGGCTGGCCGTCTGCCCCGGCGGCTCATCTTCCGGCACATTGGCACAGCCTGTTCCTGCACCTTCAAGAGTTCTGCCTTGAAGTAGGTCCAGCTTTCCTGGACCCCTTTATTTTTAAGGGCTGTTTCCCAAGGAACCTTAAGAGTTAGTTCCTTGAGTAAACTGAAGTCCGCCCTCCAGAAGTCCAGAGTGGAGGTTCCCTTGCTGCCCCTCTTAGATTGACTGAGTGCTGAAAATTCAACTATTTTGTAGTTGCTGGACCCTAGATATCCTCCAACCACCACATCACCCACCAGCCCTTCCATACTGGTGAAGAGGAGGTCAAGCAGAGCTTTACCCCTGGTAGGTTCACACAGCGCCTGTGATAAGAAGCTGTCCTCCATGCACTCTAAGAACCTCCTAGACTGCCTCTCTGCTGCCTCTCTGATCTCTCTGCTGTGTTGAGATCCCAGCAGGTATCAGGCAGGTTGATGTTGTCCATGAGAACAAGGTCAGGAGATCTTGAGACAGCCTTTAGCTGCCTATAGAATGATTCATCAACATCTTCAACCTGGTTGGGTGGTCTATAACAGACTCCAACCAGGATGTCTGACCTGATGGTCTTCCCTCTAATTTTCACCCACAAGCACTCAATGGCATCCATCTCAATGGCATCTATTGCCTCCCTGATGCACAGGGCCACCCCTGTACCCCTTCTTCCTTGCCTGTCTCTCCTGAAGAGCCTGTAGCCATCAATTGCAGTGCTTCAGTCATGTGAGGTGTCCCACCATGTCTCTATGATAGCAACTACATGCCACTTGGACACTCACAAGTCCATGGGGCCAGATGGGATCCACCCTAGGGTCCTGAGAGAGCTGGCAGATGAGCTGGCCAAGCTTCTCTCCTTCATTTTCCTCCAGTCCTGGCTCACCAGTGAGGTCCCAGAATGCTGGAAACTGGCCAATGTGGTCCCCATCCACAAGAAGGGTCGGATGGAGGAGCCTGGAAACTATGGGCCAGTCAGACTGACCTCAGTGCCAGGGAAAATGATGGAGCAGATTATCCTGGCGGCAATAACTGTGCACCTGCAGGATGGCCAAGGGCTCAGGTCCAGCCAACATGGATTTAGGAAGGGCAGGTCCTGCCTCTCTAACATGATCTCCTTCAATGATCAGGTGACCCACCTGGTGGATGTGGGGAGGCCTGTGGATGTGGTCTACCTGGACTTCAGCAAGGCCTTTGACACTGTCCCCCACAGCATCCAGCTGAAGGCCAGTCACCAGTGGCATCCCCCAGGGATCAGTGCTGGGCCCCATCCTCTTCAATGTCTTCATTGACGATCTGGATGAGGGGATTGAGACAGTCATCAGCAAATTTGCAGATGACACGAAGGTGGGAGCAGATGTTGGTCAGTTAGAGGGTAGGAGGGCCCTGCAGAGGGACCTCGACCGACTTGACAGATGGGCAGAGTCCAACGGGATGGCATTCAACAAGTCCAAGTGCCGGGTGCTGCACTTTGGCCACAACAACTCCATGCAGAGCTACAGGCTGGGCTCAGAGTGGCTGGAGAGCTCCCAAACAGAGAGGGACCTGGGGGTGCTGATCGATACCTGCCTGAACATGAGCCAGCAGTGTGCCCAGGTGGCCAAGAAGGCCAATGGCATCCTGGACTGCATTAGGAATTGTGTGGCCAGCAGGAGCAGGGAGGTCATTGTGCCCCTGTACTCTATTTGGTTAGGCCACACCTTGAGTCCTGTGTCCAGTTCTGGGCCCCTCAGTTTAAGAAGGACATCGAGGCACTTGAACGTGTCCAGAGAAGGGCAACAAGGCTGGTAAGAGGCCTTGAGCACAAGCCCTATGAAGAGAGGCTGAGGGAGCTGGGGTTGTTTAGCCTGGAGAAGAGGAGGCTCAGGGGCGACCTCATTGCTCTCTACAACTACCTGAAAGGTGTTTGTAGCCAGGAAGGGGTTGGCCTCTTCTCTCTAGCAACCAGCACCAGAACAAGGGGACACAGTCTCAAGCTGCGCCAGGGGAGAAAGTTCTTCAGTGAGAGAGTGGTTCGCCATTGGAATGGGCTGCCCAGGGGGTTGGTGGAGTCTTTTCAGGCTATCAGGTAGTGATAGGACTAGGGGGAATGGAATGAAGCTGGAGGTGGGGAGATTCAGGCTGGACATGAGGAGGAAGTTCTTCACCATGAGAGTGGTGAAGCCCGGGAATGGGTTGCTCGGGGAGGTGGTTGAGGCGCCGTCCCTGGAGGTGTTTAAGCCCAGGCTGGATGAGGCTCTGGCCAACCTGATCTAGTATAGAGTGTCCCTGCCTATGGCAGGGGGGTTGGAACTAGATGATCCTTGTGGTCCCTTCCAACCCTAACTGAAACTATGAAACTATGAAACCCTCCCCAAGAGGGGATTGGACATCGCACTTGGTGCCATGGTCTAGTCATGGGGTCTGTGGTGACAGGTTGGACTCTATGATCTTCGAGGTCTCTTCCAACCTTAGCGATTCTGTGATACTGTGATAACTTTCCTGCTGTAATGAGGCTTCCAGATCCTCTTGTTTGTTGCCCATACTTTGTGCATTAGTGTACATGCACTTCAGCAGGGCTGCTGGTTTCACCCCTGGCTCCAGCTTACCACCCTCAGACTCCTGCCTGGGGGGACTGGTTTCAGCCCCATTCCTCCTTCAAATCTAGTTTAACGTTCTGTCAATGAGACCTGCCAACTCCCTTCCTAGAATCTTTTCCCCTTTGAGGGATAGGTGTGGTGAAGGCACATTCTGCCTAGATACTAGATCTGGTCCCAGCATGTGGACAAGTTTCCCCTCCTTCAGGAGGAAGACAAAAGCCAGGCATTAGCCAGGCCAGCACGCATTCAGCGCATGCAGGGCTTGTGCAATTACCAACCTTAGCAATACTGTGATACTGTGATACCAAGTATGGGCACAATTCCAGCTTCACGCTTTCTATAGGCTGAAGCCAGTTGTCTATGAGAGTGCCCATTGGTCAAACCCAGCCTCGAGGAATCTATAAGTATTACCCCTGTGGGTAAACAACTTGCCCCCTCTTTCACTTTGTCTCTGTACTCGCTTGAGAGAGCAGCTCTTGAGCCACAGCCTCTGCCATTGAGCTTATTGTTATTAGTTTCTATCATACGTGCACGCATACTGAAGCCTCTGCATCGTGAGAAGCACTTTGATCGTGAGGATCATCCCAGAGGGAGGACCTTCGCTGAGCCCGAGAAGCCAGCGTCGTCACAGCCAGTCGTACCGACCGGAAAGCCCACCGTGCTACCGGAGGACTGGACTAGCCCCCATTGGTAAGATCTGCCCAGTTGTCGGGGAGAAGGGACTTGACAGAGACTAAGTCCGCATATACCTAGCCCCGCCATAGCGGGAGAAGAGCTGCCATGTGTGCTGCTCCAAGCCCTGTAACCGCAGGGAAGACTAAAGCATTGGTCGTGCCTATACTGCACCAAACCCGGGACTACCCCGATCGTCCCGCTGTTCCTTTAAGCCCAGTAACGGAGAAGCCGCAGCTCAGCGCAGCCGCATTCTCTCTCCGAGGCTGTTTATCTCAGCCTGAGATCCGTCGCCCCGAGGCCGACCCCATAGCTATTGTTGTCCAACCAGGAACCTCTGAACCTGCCTACCGGCAACCGTCGCTCCGCCCTGCCGTGCGAGCCGACTCCCAGGGATGACCCTACGGGCCGAACCCGACCAGGACCTATCCCTATTGTCTGGAGGGAACCGACCGAGTCCTGAAGGGAACCTGCTTCCGAGCTAAGCCCACGTTCCATTATTCCTTCTCCACTGCTGCAGAGAGAGGAGATAATACTCAACACCACCGTTTCAAGTCTACTAGGAATCAGTCCAGCGGCAGTAGTCTGCCGGACCCCCACCTTGCTACAAACAACAGCTACAGAGTATCTCCCACGTGCTTTCCACCCACTAGCACTCAGTTCAAAGTATCCGCGTGTAGCAGAGTAGCTGACGCACAGGAAGATTGCAATATTGCTGTACATAGCCAGAAACCGCCCGCGTTCCGCCGAGTCGCCATCTATTGGCCAAGTGGCGGAACTGCACTCTTCATTATCTAAACATACAAATAGTCTGTAGATAGTTTAATTAAGTTCTGATCATAACACTAAGCCATTTATGGAATGTATTTCACGAACGTGCACTAGAACATATATATAATTTGTTGATTCATCGGTTATTAATAATTTGATAATTAATAAAAATAATATTTTCATAATCCATATTTCATATTCATTAAATTTAATAACCTCTTCACAACAATAGGTCATTCTCATACACTATCATCTTTCCCCTCCTCTGGGACAGATGTACTCCATCTGTTGCCAGCTGACCTGGTGCAGTAGAAAGTTCTCCAACATTGAATAACCCAACATTCTTTTGATTGCACCAGCCTCTAAGCCTCTTCTTGATTATAGACCTGTTCCTTCTGGTATTCCCTGCTGCAACTAAGGGTATTGATGTAAAAATTATTTGAGCACCTGACCTCTCAACCAGGGCTTTGAAGTAATTTTTGATAGCCGTGGGAGTTCTGCTTGCAACATCATCATTCCCTAACTGCATAACTGCTAAGGGATAGTAGTCAGAGGGCTGCACCAGACTAGGCAGCCTTTTGGTAACTTGAGCTCCTCGGAGGCAGCAAACTGCCCTGTGAGTAGGGTCTGGCTGACATATGGGGCCCTCTGTTCCCCTCAGGAGGAAATCACCAATAACAATTACCCTCCTCTTTTTTTTCAGGGAGCAAGTCCTGATGCTGGGGGAAGGCTGTTTAACCTTAGGCTGTTTTGCCTTAGGCTGTTTAGCCTTAGGTTGTTTAGCCTCTGGTAAAACCCCAGATGGTGTGTACTCCAGCATCAGAATCACCTCACCCTCAACCTCCAGTGCCCCATACTTGTTTTCCAAGGGTAGTGGGGAAGGTGAGGAGAGGCAAAGAGGTTTTACTTTGTGTCTTTTGAGAGGAACCTGCATCCATTCCCCGCTGCTTTTTGGATAACCAGCCTCTGCTGGGGGAGCCTGCAGAGCCTTGTTACTCAAGTTAATCTCCCTTCTACATTCCCTTACCGCTCTAAGTCTAGCAATCTCATCCTTCAGTTTGGCCACCAGGTTAAGCAGATAGTCGATCTTCTCACACCTAATGCAGGAGTTGTCCCCATTACCCTGCATCTCAAGTGCCAGGCTCCAGCACTCTCTGCAGCCAGATACCTGGACACCTACCTGCTCATGTTCCACCCCAGTCCAAGTTGACACTGATTTTTTGAATGTATTGTTCCTACAAGTCACCTGGACACCTACCTGCTTATGTTCCACCTCAGTCTGGGTCAACACTGATTTTTTGAAGGTATTATTGCTACGAGTTACAGCCATGCCTATCCCTGGCCACATGACCAGCTGGACAAAAAATTAGAAAAAGCACCTCGGCATGTGCAGCTGGCTGCTGCTGAGTGAGAGCACGGGCTGAAATGAAAGTCCCCATGAGCCGCAGCTGCCTTTTTAAGTCTGCCACTGGTGATGTAGCAATCACGAGCAGCAGGCACATGAAAAGTTGGCTCTGCCGATCCTTGCAGTGTGCCTTTGGATTGCCAGGGTCCTGGCTGTTCCCGTCGCCTGAAAAGGAGAGCAGTGAGTGCCCTCTGAGGCTGCTGGACTTGGCTCATTCCCAAGAGAGCTTCCTGCTAAAATCAAAGTAAAAAAAAATATTTCCCGGCACCTGCTGACACAGCTAGTTCCCTCGCATGCGCATGCAAGCACACACTTCCCGACTCCACGCAGCCTCAGAGGCCAACAGGGGCTCACCCTCCGCCAAGGCCAGCCCCTGGCTGCCAGATCCCAGGCATGATTCAGGCAGCAGCAGTGGAAGTGAGCGATACCAACACACCCAGCGGGGAGAAGGCCCTCTTCTCTCTCCCTGACTTGCCACGGGAGCACCAGGACATGCTAGAGGTGACAGTGACCCGTGGAGATGGGGCGTGCCCCCAGCATGCCTGGACCTTATACTCGGGGCGGTTCGCTCACCAGTGGGTGGGGTTATGGCCAAATAGCCGCACTATTAGGTTATGTTCATTTAGGGAGAATCCTCGGGACCCCACCCGGGCAGGTGAGGCCTCATGCACAGCTTGGCTTTTGGTGCTTTTAACTTACTTTTGCAATTAAGCTGTCTGCTCTCTCTCGGCTCAGCCAACCCCCACTACACGCAGCTGCTCGTGGCTGGCACCCACAGGTACCTGGACCAAGGATGACGCCGTCGCCTCGCACGTTTTAGGACACCTGAAAACTGGCGGGGCTGTGCAGCAGTCACAAAGCTGGTTTCAGTAGACGAGTCCCAGAACCCTGCCCCAGCACCAGGGGAGCGGTGGAAACGGGAGGATGCATCGAGGCACGCACCCCACTGCCAATGCCATGGGTCCCCCACTCGAGCCGCTCGGGGCTGGGAAGAGGATGACACCTCACATGCAATGGGAAGTGAAGTGGAAAGTAAGACCGCCCTTACCCTGCCGGCTGGGGGCCCTTTCTGACACGACCCAAAAGGCCTCATCGATTGATGTTGTGGGATACAGTGTCAAATGCTTTACTAAAGCCAAGGTAAATTGTTATTGGTGATTCCCTCCTGAGGGGAACAGAAGGCCCCATATGACGGCCAGACCCTACTCACAGGGAACTTTGTTGTCTCCCAGGAGCTCAAGTTAGTGATGTTACCAGAAGGCTGCCTAGTCTGGTGCAGCCCTCTGACTACTATCCCTTAATAGTTATGCAGTTAGGGAATGATGATGTTGCAACCAGAACTCTCAGGGCTATCAAGAATGACTTCAAGGCCCTGGGGGATCAGGTGGAGGAGTCAGGTGCACAAATAATTTTTCCATCAATACCCATAGTTGCAGGAGGGAATACAAGAAGGAACAGGACAGCAGCTGTAGTCAACAAGTGGCTTAGAGGCTGGCGCAGTCAGAAGAATTTTGGGTTTTTCGATCTTGAAAAACTTTCTACTGCACCAGGTCAGCTGGCAACAGATGGAGTACATCTGTCCCAGAGGAGGGGAAGGTCACAGTACACGAGAATGGCCTGTCCCCCAAAGGTAAAAAGATACTGGGAAGGGAATTAGCAGGTCTCATTGACAGGGCTTTAAATTAGCTTCGAAGGGGGAAGGGGCTGAAACCATTCCCCCCAGACAGGAGTCTGAGGGTGGTAAACCAGCAGCCCGGCTGAAGTGCATGTATACTAATGCACGAAGTATGGGCAACAAACATGAGGAGCTGGAAGCCTTGTTGCAGCAGGAAAGATATGATGTAGTTGCCATCACAGAGACGTGGTGGGACGACTCGCATGACTGAAGTGCTGCAATTGATGGCTACAGGCTCTTCAGGACAGACAGGCAAGGAAGAAGGGGTGGAGGGGTGGCCCTGTACATCAGGGAGGCACTTGATGCCGTTGAGATAGAGATCAGGGATGATCGGGTTGAGTGCTTGTGGGTGAGAATTAGAGAGAAGACTAGCAGGGCAGACATCCTGGTTAGAGTCTGTTATAGACCACCCAACCAGGAGGAAGATGTTGATGAAGCATTCTATAGGCAGCTAAAGGCTGTCTCAAGATTGCCTGACCTTGTTCTCATGGGTGACTTCAACATGCCTGATATCTGCTGGGATCACAACACAGCAGAGAGGAGGCAATCTAAGTGGTTCTTAGAGTGAATGGAGGACAGCTTCTTATCCCAGGTGCTGAGCGAGCCTACCAGGGGTAAGGCTCTGCTTAACCTCCTCTTCACCAACAGGGAAGGGCTGGTGGGTGATGTGGTGGTCAGAGGGTGTTTAGGCACCAGTGATCACGAGATAATTGAATTTTCAGTATTCAGTCAAGCTAAGAGGGGCAGCAAGAAGACCTCCACTCTGGACTTCCGGAGGGCAGACTTCAGGCTACTCAAGGAGCTAACTCAGAAGGTTCCTTGGGAAACAGCCCTTAAAAATAAAGGCGTCCAAGAGAGCTGGACCTACTTCAAGGCAGAACTCTTGAAGGCGCAGGAAAAGGCTGTGCCAACGTGCTGGAAGATGAGCCGCTGGGGCAGACGGCCAGCCTGGATGGTCAATGAACTTCTAAAGGAACTAAGGGAAAAAAAGAGGGTGTATCATCTTTGGAAAAAAGGGGAGGCAACCCATGGAATGTTTAGGGATGATGCTAGGTCTTGTAGGAAAAAAATTAGGGAGGCAAAAGCACATTTGGAGCTCAGACTGGCCTCTGCTGTGAAGGACAACAAAAAGTCCTTCTATAAATATATTAATAGCAAGAAGAAGGGCAAGGACAACCTCCACTCCTTGGTGGACACAGAGGGGAACGTAACAAAGGATGAGGAAAAGGCAGAGGTACTTAACACCTTCTTTACCTCAATTTTTACTAGCAGGACAGAACGTCTTCCAGACAGCTGGCCTGCAGAGCTGGCAGAAGGAGCCAGGGAGCTGCATAGTTCTCCTCTGTTCCAGGATGGGATTGTTAGAGATCTTCTGAGCCACTTGGACCCCCACTAGTCCATGGGACCGGATGGGATCCATCCTAGGGTGCTGAGAGAGCTGCCAGATGAGCTGTCCAAGCCACTCTCCATCATTTTTCAGCAGTCCTGGCTCACTGGAGAGGTCCCAGAAGACTGGAAGCTGGCCAACGTGGTGCCCATCCACAAGAAGGGCCGGTTGGATGAGCCAGGGAATTATAGGCCTGTCAGCCTGACCTCAGTGCCAGGCAAGATTATGGAACAGGTCATCTTGAGTGTGATCACACAGCACTTACAGGACGGCCATGGGCTCAGGCCTAACCAGCATGGCTTTAGGAAGGGCAGGTCCTGCCTGACCAACCTGATCTCCTCCTATGATCAGGTGAGCTGCCTGGTGGATGTGGGGAGGCCTGTGAATGTGGTCTACCTGGACCTCAGCAAGGCCTTTGACACCGTCCCCCACAGCAAACTCCTGGCCAAGCTGTCAGCCCATGGCTTGGATGGGAGCACACTGTGTTGGGTTAGGAACTGGCTGGACAGCCGAGCCCAGAGAGTGGTGGTGAATGGTGCCACATCCAGTTGGCGGCCTGTCACTAGGGGTATGCCCCAAGGATCAGTGCTGGGCCCCATGCTCTTTAACATCTTTCTTGATGATCTGGATGAGGGCATCGAGTCTATCATCAGTAAATGTGCGGATGACACCAAGCTGAGGGCAGGAGTTGATCTGCTGGAGAGTAGAGAGGCTTTGCAGAGGGACCTCGACAGGCTGGACAGATGGGCAGAATCCAACGGCATGAGATTTAACACATCCAAGTGCCGGGTTCTGCACATTGCCCACAGCAACCCCATGCAGTGCTACAGGCTGGGGTCAGAGTGGCTGGAGAGCGGCCAGGCAGAGAGGGACCTGGGGGTACTGGTTGATGGGAGGCTGAACACGAGCCTGCAGTGTGCCCAGGCAACCAAGAAGGACAATGGCATCCTGGCCTGCATCAGGAAGAGTGTGGCCAGCAGGAGCAGGGAGGTCATTCTGCCCCTGTACACTGCACTGGTTAGGCTGCACCTGGAGTCCTGTGTCCAGTTCTGGGCCCCTCAGTTTAGGAAGGATGTTGACTTGCTGGAATGTGTCCAGAGAAGGGCAACAAAGTTGGTGAGGGGTTTGGAAGACAAGCCCTATGAGGAGAGGCTGAGGGAGCTGGGGTTGCTTAGCGTGGAGAGGAGGAGACTCAGAGGTGACCTTATTGCTGTCTACAACTACCTGAAGGGAGGTTGTAGCCAGGCAGAGGTTGGTCTCTTCTCCCAGGCAGGCAGCACTAGAACAAGAGGACACAGTCTCAAGCTGCACCAGGGGAGGTTTAGACTGGATGTTAGGAGGAAGTTCTATACAGAGAGAGTGATTGCCCATTGCAATGGACTGCCTGGGAAGGTGGTGGATTCGCCATTATTGGAGGTGTTCAGGAAGAGACTTGATGGGGTTTTTGGTGCCATGATCTAGTTGTTTGGGTGGGTTGGATTGGTTGATAGGTTGGACGCGATGATCTTGAAGGTCTCTTCCAACCTGGTTTATTGTATTGTATTGTATTGTATTGTATTGTATTGTATTGTATTGTAAACCACATCCATAGCTCTTCTTCCACCAGGAGTGGGTCTCCTGGTTGTGTGTGGTGGTTTGAGCCTTAACTGGGATTTAAGAGCTCAGATGAGGGCCAAAGCTGAGAATCTCTCCCCCACACTTCTCCCCCCCTCCTCTTTCCCAATCAATAGGGAAAATAAAAGAAAGGGAAGGAGGGAATTCACCAAGAAATAATTTGGAGTCAGTTTGGAAGTAGAGAGGTAACAATTTTCTTCAAACAGTATATATATTTATATGCATAGCAATAACAAGAAGGGTCCACAAGGGTAAGGATCAAAGATGGATGGGAAAAATATAAATACAAAACCAGTCCTTTGGAGTCCTTTGGATAGGCATGGATGTAGCAGGGAGGAGAACCTGGCCTGACCATGTGGCAGAAAAGCAGGAAGCCAGCAGCAGCAGCAGTCCTCTAGTCCAGGCAAGGGAGGAGCCAAGAGAGAGTGGCTGCAGTGTCTTCCTTTTTATAGGCTTGTTGGATGGAGAGGGGGAGTGGAAAAGACTCACTCGGTTCCCCAGGGGGAAAATGCTCTCCAGGGAGAGCAAGGCTCTCACAAGCCCTGCCCCACCCCCCTGCTTTCAGGATGGGCGTAACCCATCACATTGTGGAAAGAGATCAAGTTTTTCAATTAGGACATGTCCTTCATGAACTGATGCTAACTGGACCTGATCACCTAATTGCAGTGCACATGCTGCATAGTGGAACTCAATACGATTTGATCCTGAGCAATATCAGATTGACAAACCTGTAGTCCCTCAGATCCTCCTTCTAGCCCTTCTTGTAGATAGGCATCACATCTGCCAACCTCCAGTCAGCTAGGACCTCCTCAGTTAGCCAGGACTGCTGGCAAACGATGAAAAGTCACTTGGTGAGCATTTCTGCCAGCTACCTCAGTGCCTTTGCCATCCAGCCCTACAGACTTTTGTATGTCTAAGTGCTGCTAACCATCACCATACATAAGATGATAATTTTGTGCTTTGCCATAGATGCCTTCAGATCTCTGGGTGGATTTTAAAGTTTTGATACTCATATATGAAGAGCAAAACAGTTTGGTTTCTTCCTATTTGATAAACTGCCTCACTTCTGTCGTACAGCAGTAGACACTGAAAAGTAGTCTCCATTGTCAATGGAAAAGAGAGCAAAGGGAATAAGACAGACAAAGGAAGGGTGTTTTGACACCATAATAGCTTGATTCATACTGCAGTGTTATGAAATGCAAGATTTCACCTCTATAAGCTGAGGTAGGATTGCAGCTTTCTATTTCTTACACAAGTGCTATATAATATTGGGGAAAAGTATATTTATTACTGCATTTTTGTGAGAGTTCAGAGCTGACCATATACACTAAGAATCTTCTGGTCACATGTGAAGGATTTGGGTAGATCAATACATGACATTTCAGAGGATCATACAGGATTAGTGAAACTATGGAAGAATCACTTTTAGGTATCTTGATTCATGTAGCCTACTAAAATTTAGTGCCACTATTCTGTCTGTCGTGAGTTTCTTTTAAGGATTTAACTACTATTTAGTTCTTTCTGCATTGAATTCAAGAAAAGAATCTGTGGGAAGAGTAAATAATCTATATATATCGTAGACTTCTGTCATCTGCTCCCCTGAAACATCTCATAGAGCCCACTGCATAATACTGACTGCATCTTCATTGATTATGGTGGGAGCTCAAACAATCCTTATCCATAAAGATAGCAAAATACAGGTGTTTCAGTCTTAAGATCACTCCAATCCTTAGAGAATATGGAAGAAGCCTCCATAATGTGGAAGCATTCTTCATGATGAGGGTGTGGTAGGGTGAGTTGCAATTGAAGCTGGTAATGAGAAATGATACAGGACTGACAGAATATCTAAATGTGATTGTACTTCTGTGTTGGTATCTCTCTAATATTTTTACAGTGCTAATTTTCACAGATTCTTATTTGCATCACCAGCACATGATCCTGTAATAAATCTACATATCAGTCCCCTTGTCCTTAAAGTATCTTAAAGCTCTGCTCTTCTTTTTGTGAGTTAGAAGGTCATTGTCCAGCTCTTAACACGTCCTAAGTTTCAAAAGTCTTTGTCAACCATTTAATCACAGGAAGAATACCACCTCATCAGTGCTGAACAGTAAAAGCACTTTTAATGGGATGGCACTTTACTAGTTCCTATTCTATGTCATAGAAGAGCATTTTTAGACTTCATCTTAAACTCTTCATTATTTCAAATCTTTCATCATGTTTTCTTGGTCACAAATTTCACTTGCATAACTAAGCACAAAAATAATCTAATTTCTCTTTATGAAAGCACATATGACACATGAACATGACTCCTAAGGGAGATAGTTTCTTTCTTTCTAGTTACAATTGTAGGTAAGCCTCTGTTTGTTGAATACTCAGTCAATAAAGCAATGTTTATTCACAGCCTGAAATTCTACTTAGCTTATTCTCTACTACCTTACAATAGTTCATCACGATTGTAATTCTGTATGATTAAAACCAGGTTAAACTTTAGCTGAACCAAATTAATGGAATCAAGATACAAACACAAAGTTAAATTACAGGATAATACTATTGCTCTCTGTATAATTAAATTAAAATTCAGAAAAAAAAACCAAAAAAACCAAAAAAACCACCACACCCTGTTTGCTATGCTACTGAATAGCCACATACATTCTGCTTACTGTGAATCCCAGACCAGCTGCATTGAATTACTTATGCTTGTCTTTGATCAGTTTTCTCTGAATCAGTTATTTTTTATTCAAGTCAGTATCTTGCAGGGCTTTTATCACTATTGTTCAAAATGTTATAGATAAACATAGAGTTTTATCTGAGGAGTTACTATCTAGAAGCAGGAAATTGGAGGATTTTCAAATTTTTTGTAGTTTCTTCCTTCGACCTTGTTAGTATCAGATGTAATCAATAAGAACTATATACTATTAGATACACTTATATTCAGATATTGATAAAGGTAATGAAGTATATCTATTTAGCTTCTGATAACAAAATTAAGTAACACAAGTGGAGGTTTTTTAGATATCCCTTTGAATGAATGTGAATGAAGAGAATGGAATTTTTTAAGACATAAGTGCAAATAATTAAAATCATTAGAGTATACAATCAATTAGTTAATATTAGTTTAATAAACTTCTCTAGAAGTGATCACTGAGGAGACATCTACATCTACTGCAAAGTTAGAAGATTTGCTTGTAGCCTTAATATTAAAGGAACATGTTATATGCCTGTAGTCCCCGGAAAGGGACTTTTTACAAGAGCTTGTAGTGATGGGATGAGAGGGAATGGGTTTAAGGTTGAGTAGGGTAGATTTAGACTAGATATTAGAAAGAAATTCTTTACAGTGTGGATGGTGAGACACTGGAACAGGTTGCCAAGGGAGGTTGTGGATGTCCCTTCCCTGGAAGTGTTCAAGGCCAGGTTGCATGAAGCCTTGAGCAACCTGGTCTAGTGGGAGGTGTCCCTTCCCATCAAAGTGGAACTAGATGATTTTTAAGGTCCCTTCCAACCTAAACTATTCTATGAACCTATGAACCGTTTAGAAAGTGGTGACTGAAAAGATACATAATATATAAAATAGAAAATCAGCTGTCAGTGACCTCCTAGTAATACTTTGTGGAGGAATATCCTTTTATCTGTAAACTAGAGAAGGAGGGTGGAAGAGTAGGAATTTTATTTTAATCCTGAAAAAAAGGGTTTTAAGGAATTGAGCTTTAAAGTGTACCAATCACAAGAAAGAGAATCGGATGGAAATGTCTTACACCAAGAGACCTGCATGGGGTTTGTGATGTTTGGGGTTTTGTTTGTTTGTTTGTTTGTTTGTTTGTTTTCCCCAGAAAGGATATAAAGAGATTGTCCTGTACAATGTATCAATGTATAAGCATCTTTTTTAGTATCTTTTTTTTTTAAGGCTCTACAACAACTGTCAAAGCTGTTTCAGTGATGACAATTTGAGAAGAGAGCTCAGAGTACAAACGAAGGCACAGCCTTCCACAGTAGCAGTGATTAGTCATCACAGCAGCTAACCATTCAGTTGGTAGACTTTCTATCATTCAAAGCATTCAGATGAAAACTGGATATTTCTGTGGAAGTTATCTTAGTTAGATCCAGGCATTCCGTAGGCCAGTGTTGGCCATGTAGTTGGATGGAAAAAGAATTGAGCCCAGGGGTAACTTAGCTGAACAAAATTTAATAGTCTATACAAGAGGCTACAAGGATGTTAGGTGATCTAATCCTGTAATTCAGAGGGCACATATTAGAAAGGTAACTGCTTTACTCTTTCTGCTGTATTGTATCCTGGACTGCAGGACAACAAGCAGACATTCAGTATCTCAGTACTGCATCAAAGAACGGGATTTTTTTTTTTCTGAAGCATATCTGTGGTATATTTTATTTGTCTATATGACAAAATATGAATATGATTTATTAAATATCAATTTTTTGAGCCAATTTTATTCAGGTTCATTTGCCTGGTTGATGATAGGTTAATTACACACAATAGAAGGCTAATAAACAGTAGAATGACAGTCTAGAACAATCAGAACTTGGAATACAGAGGAACAAACTGGACTCTCCATATACATGTGAAACCAAACAGCAATACTGCCTCAGGTGGCATGCATGGACCACCTCGAGTTCTCAATGGAGCTAACCAACAGGTAACAAGCTATAACCCTTAGAAATAACCAGGTAAATTTAGCATGTTACTCACAAACCGCCGAGGTGTTAACTACCAAAACCTTTCCTGAACAAAGGGAAGTTCTGAGTTTGTAGTTATAGTCCAAAAGGGCAGTGTCCAAAATTAGAGGAAATGAGAGAGAGAGCACACTGCTGTGGTGGAGGCCTGACTCAAGTACTAAAACAAAAGCAACTAAAACAAAAGAAGCTAATTGCCCAATTGCCCCGAAGACAGGAGCAAGTAGGTGCTTGTTGACACCTTGAATCGCATTAGCAAACAGGGGGTGGAGGGTTGGGGGGTGGGGAAGACGAGAGACGTAGGAGAGAAGTGAGCAACGAGTATATGAGCAAACAAGCATTCGGAGTCTTCTCCTATAAATTCCCTTTTTGAAAATTTAACGGCCCAATGGTACATTAGCTATTCAAGTCCTGCCAATCAATTAAAAATGTTTATATGGTGAGCAAACTGCACATGCCTTCTCTTATGGTGTCTAACACATGCAGTCACCCCTCCAGATCTAACTTCCACCATGCTCCAGGCAGCCTTAATGGTGCCTGCCTTGTGGGCTCCCCAACCTCAATCCGGAACTTGCAACAGAGAGGAAGGAAAGAGAGTCAGTGGCTCAAACAGATTTAGCTGTGTGATTAATGCCTCTTCCAGGAAATGCCCTGCAGGGAGGGCAAAGCACCCGCAAGCCCTCCACCCTATTTTGTTTCTTTACAGAATGGGCATTAACCCACCACAGTCTATTTGGGAGATTTTAGCAGCCAGATCTGCTTGGTGGTTGTGCTTGTGCTCCTCCGTGACTCTGCTCTTGGGGATGTGTGCATTGACGTGGCGTACCTTTATTGGCAGCCTGTCCAGGTGGGCAGCAATGTCTTGCCACAGGTCAGCAGCCTAAACAGGCTTCCCTTTTCTCTGCCACCTGTTCCTCCTCTATTCCTTCAGTCACCCCCACAAGTCATTGGCTACCATCCAGGAGTCAGTGTAGAGGTACAGCACTGGCCAGTTCTCTCGTTCTGCTATATCCAGGGCCAGCTGGACAGCTTTTACCTCTGCATACTGACTGGATTTGGCTTCTCCAGGACAGTCTAATTTATGGGGATGGCCACCTCCCAGATGAGGTGCCCATGAGATGGCCGTTCATAAAGAAAGTCACCCAGGGTGCTCCTCAGAAATATGCTCCCACATTAGTAGGGATACTCCTGACTGGACAGGATGGAAGTCCTAAAACTGCCTGAGAGTTTGCTAATGATTTAAGGGAATATGAGGACAGTGTAAATTAGAAACACCCGATCTCAGCCATAGAATCTCTGGCTAAAGACATTGTCAAAGAGATCAAGACCTCCATGTCTGAACTAAAAAAGGGGAGCAATACCTTCTTTTCCTCTTCTTCAGAATGGGTCCATGTTTCGGCAATAAGGAACAGGTGACCTTCCACTAGAAGGTTACCCCAAGACAATCAAGGGATGTCAAGGGGGTCTCTGTGGAGGTTCCTCTGTGACCACGGAGAGGACATGGACACTGGGCATGGCCCACCCACCTCTGCCTTCTGGAATAGGGTGCAGGAACTACAAGATGGCCACAATGGGCATAACTCGTCCAGGAGAAGGGCTGCCCCAGTTTCCTGGAATGGTCCCTCTCGCTCAAGAGACCCTTCTAGTAACACAGGACCCTGTGACAAGTGTGGGCATCGCAACCAGCATTAGAGGTGCCCTACCTTCAGCCACGTGGAGGCCAGGGACAACCGATTGTACTGGGATGTCTATGTGAAATGGCCTGGTACTTCAGAAGCCCTGAAGTACTGAGCTCTGGTGGACACAGGGGCCCAATGCACCCTGATACCATCAAGGTACAAAGGGGCTGAGCCCATAAGCATTCAGGGAGTCACAGGGGGCTCACAAGACCTGACTGTACTGCAGGCTGAGATAAGCCTGACCGGGAATGAATGGGGAAAGCATGACATAGTGACTGGTCCAGATGCACCTTGCATTTTTGGCATTGACTTTCTGCAGGAGGGATGTTTCAAGGACCCTAGAAGGCACAAGTGGGCATTTGGGGTAGCAGCTGTAGAGACTGCAGGCAAAGAACAGCTGTCTACCACGATTTGACTGTACCCAGGAATGTGCATTTTCCAGAAACCCACAAGCTCCAAAAAGGACTGTGTCTCTTTCTCTTTTGTGGGTTGCCCCATAGTGGCTACTCTCTTCACCACCTCCTGAGGGATGTGGCGATGGCCATCTTGCCATTGAAAACCCAGGAACTGGATCTCCCTGGCAGGCCCTTATACCTTGCTTCTCCTGGCAGGCCCTTATACCTTGCCTCCAACAGGATATCAATTATCCTCTTACACTTCTGGTAAACTTCCTCTGCTGTCTCACCCCATGCAATGATGTCATCAATGAACTGCAGATGCTCAGGGGCTCCACCTTTCTCTAAGGTAGTCTGGATCACCTCATGGCAGATGGTTGAGCTATGGACCCAGCCCTGAGGCAACTGATTCCATTGGTACTGTACTCCCCTGCAGGTGAAAGCAAACTGTGGGCTGCATTCTTCTGCAATGGGAATGGAGAAAAAGGCATTAGCAATGTCAATTGTGGCATACCACTTGGCTGCCTTCGATTCTAGCTCGTACTGGAGCTCCAGCATGTCCGGCACGGCAGCACTGATCGGAGGAGTCACCTCATTCAGGCCATGGTAGTCCACGGTCAGTCTCCATTCCCCATTTGCCTTCCACACTGGCCATATCGGGCTGTTGAAGGGGGAGTGAGCCTTGCTGATCACCTTCTGGCTCTCCAGTTATTGAATCAGTTGATGTATGGGGTGCAGAGAGTCTCTGTTGGTCCTGTATTGCCTGCGACGTACTATGCAAGAGGCAATGGGTAACTTCAAATTCTGCACCTTATGGCTCCCCACTAGGGAGGGGTCATCTGACAGCTTGGATGTGGTAGACAGCTGTTCTTTGCCTGCAGTCTCTACAGCTGCTACCCCAAATGCCCACTTGTGCCTTCTAGGGTCCTTGAAACATCCCTCCTGCAGAAAGTCAATGCCAAAAATGCAAGGTGCATCTGGACCAGTCACTATGTCATGCTTTCCCCATTCATTCCCGGTCAGGCTTATCTCAGCCTGCAGTACAGTCAGGTCTTGTGAGCCCCCTGTGACTCCCTGAATGCTTATGGGCTCAGCCCCTTTGTACCTTGATGGTATCAGGGTGCATTGGGCCCCTGTGTCCACCAGAGCTCAGTACTTCAGGGCTTCTGAAGTACCAGGCCATTTCACATAGACATCCCAGTACAATCGGTTGTCCCTGGCCTCCACGTGGCTGAAGGTAGGGCACCTCTAATGCTGGTTGCGATGCCCACACTTGTCACAGGGTCCTGTGTTACTAGAAGGGTCTCTTGAGCGAGAGGGACCATTCCAGGAAACTGGGGCAGCCTTCTCCTGGACGAGTTATGCCCATTGTGGCCATCTTGTAGTTCCTGCACCCTATTCCAGAAGGCAGAGGTGGGTGGGCCATGCCCAGTGTCCATGTCCTCTCCGTGGTCACAGAGGAACCTCCACAGAGACCCCCTTGACATCCCTTGATTGTCTTGGGGTAACCTTCTAGTGGAAGGTCACCTGTTCCTTATTGCCGAAACATGGACCCATTCTGAAGAAGAGGAAAAGAAGGTATTGCTCCCCTTTTTTAGTTCAGACATGGAGGTCTTGATCTCTTTGACAATGTCTTTAGCCAGAGATTCTATGGCTGAGATCGGGTGTTTCTAATTTACACTGTCCTCATATTCCCTTAAATCATTAGCAAACTCTCAGGCAGTTTTAGGACTTCCATCCTGTCCAGTCAGGAGTATCCCTACTAATGTGGGAGCATATTTCTGAGGAGCACCCTGGGTGACTTTCTTTATGAACGGCCATCTCATGGGCACCTCATCTGGGAGGTGGCCATCCCCATAAATTAGACTGTCCTGGAGAAGCCAAATCCAGTCAGTATGCAGAGGTAAAAGCTGTCCAGCTGGCCCTGGATATAGCAGAACGAGAGAACTGGCCAGTGCTGTACCTCTACACTGACTCCTGGATGGTAGCCAATGACTTGTGGGGGTGACTGAAGGAATAGAGGAGGAACAGGTGGCAGAGAAAAGGGAAGCCTGTTTGGGCTGCTGACCTGTGGCAAGACATTGCTGCCCACCTGGACAGGCTGCCAATAAAGGTACGCCACGTCAATGCACACATCCCCAAGAGCAGAGCCACGGAGGAGCACAAGCACAACCACCAAGCAGATCTGGCTGCTAAAATCTCCCAAATAGACTGTGGTGGGTTAATGCCCATTCTGTAAAGAAACAAAATAGGGTGGAGGGCTTGCGGGTGCTTTGCCCTCCCTGCAGGGCATTTCCCCTCCCCTACCCCCCAGGAAATTGAGTCTGTTCCACTCCCCCATCCCTGCCCAGCTAGGGTATAAAAAGCAGGACATTGCAGTCATTAGGCTCCTTTTGGCTCCTGCCTCTCCTGGATGAGAGCTACTGCGTCTGCCTTCCTGCTCTTCTGCCACGTGGTTGGGCCTGATCCTTCTCCCTGCTGCCTCTGCATCTCTTCAGAGAGACAGGTTTTGTATTCTTCTTCTTTGTCCCCCTCCCATCCATCCTTGTTCCTTGCCCTTGTGAACCTTACCTGTTACTGTTACATATATATATATATATATATTTATTATTTTTTTTTTAAAGAAAACTCTTTACCTCTCTACTTCCAAGCTGACTTCAAATTATTGTTTGGTGGATTTGCTTCTTTCCTTTTTTTTTTCTCTCTGTTGGGGCGGGGAGCAGGGGAGAGATTCTCATCCTTGCCCCCTCATCTGAGCTCTTAACTCCCAGTAAAGGCTTAAACCACCACAGTTGTCCTTGCCTCTCCTCTTGCTACTAATATATGTGTAGGAGGATTTTTTGTTGTCCTTCACAGCAGGGGCTAGTCTAAGCTCTAAATGGGCTTTTGCCTCTCTAATTTCTTTCCTGCATGACCTAGCAACATCCTTAAACATTCCATGAGTTACCTCACCTTTCTTCCAAAGATGATACACCTTCTTTTTTTCCCTTAATTCACCCAGAAGTGCATTGCCCAGCTAGGCTGGCTGCCTACCCTGGTGGCTCATCTTCCAGCACATGGGCACAGCCTGTTCCTGTGCCTTCAAGAATTCTTTCTTGAAGTAGGTCCAGCCCTCCTGGACACCTTTGTTTTTAAGTGCTGCGTCCCAAGGAACCTTCTGATTTTATTCCTTGAGTAACCGGAAGTCCGCCCTCCGGAAGTCCAGAGTGGAAGTTTTGTTGCTGCCGCTCTTAGCTTGACTGCATATTGAAAACTCAATTTTCTCATGGTCACTGGACCCCAGAAGGCCTCCAACCACCACATCTCCCACCAGCCCTTCTCTGCTGGTAAAAAGAAGGTCAAGCAAAGCCTTAGCCCTGGTAGGCTTATGCAGCAACTGGGATAAGAAGCTGTCCTCCATACACTCTAAGAACCTTCTAGACTGCCTCCTCTCTGTTGTGTTAAGTTCCCAGCAGGCAAGTGAAAATCACCCATAAGAACAAGGTCTAGCGATCTTGAGACAGCTTCATCCTGGTTGGGTGGTCTGTAACAGACTCCAACCAGGATATCTGCCTTGTTGGTCTTCCCTCTAATTTTCACTCACAGACACTCAACCTGATGATCCTTGATCTCTAGTTCCATGGTATCTAGTGCCTTCCTGATGTACAGGGCCACCCCTCCACCCCTTCTCCCTTGCCTGTCTCTCCTGAAAAGCCTGTAGCCGTCAATTACATTGCTCCAGTCATGTGAATTGTCCCACCACATTTCTGTGATGGCAACTACATCAGAACTTTCCTGCTGTAACAAGGCTTCCAGCTCCTCTTGTTTGTAACCCATGCTTTGTGCATTAATGTACATGCACTTCAGCTGGGCTGCTGGTTTCACTCCCTGACTCCAGCTTACTACCCTCAGTGTCCTGTCTGGGGGGACTGGTTTCACGCCTTGCCCTTCAAATCTAGTTTAAAGCCCTGTCAATGAGACCTGCCAACTCCTTTCCTAGTAAATCTTCAAAATTCTGTTTTATGGAGGAAATGAAAAATAAGAAAAAAGAAGGCATAAAACTGCTTAAAATAGTACATAGACATTAAAATTACACCTGATACAAAGTTGGAACTACACTGGAAGGAAAGAGGATTAAAACATGGGTTCATTTTTGCATGTTAGGAACCTCTACATATATTTTCATATACAGGTCAACCGGGCAACAAATTAAGTTTATTTCAAAGATTTTTACAAAATTGGATCTTGGAGTACTTTTAAAAGTGTATGTATTCTCTTTTACACCAACAAACTTAAAAGTAAAAACACCTGAAGTTATTTGAGATTTTAATTTTTTTTTTAAATTTGTATATCATGATGAAAATACCAAAGATATTTCAGGTATGAGCCATCTGTTCACAAAGTCAGCTACCTTTCCCTCATTGACTAAGGTGAGGCTGGTTCTCTGCAGGTAGTGTAGTATTACTATCAAAGTGGTATCATGATTTTTAAATATATTTATTTTTCACTTGAATGAAAGCAGTGCTCCAGAAAATCCCTTTTATTATGTCTATTTTAAGTAGACTTTCATGCCAATTTTCAGGAATCCCTCTTTCAAGTACAATGCAGTCATTTCTGAACATATATTTATTGGCATTCAAATAACCAAATGTCTAAAAAATGACTACATAAAAATAGGAGTATAACTATATGGTTTAAAACATTGTATTGATTTGTTGTGATACTTTTAAAAGCATATTTTGTCTGTTCTCAGTAGTGACTTTCTAATTTTTTTATGCAAAACTTTAACTGTTTCATTTGAAAACAATTCCACAAATACAAGATAATTTGTGAATGGAAATCTAGTTTTACATCCTCAGATGGAAAAGACAGATTTATTTCACATAATTTTTAATGTCTTTATCTGAAGTCATTATTCTATGTGACAAACAGGTGCTTTTGTTGTATAAAAAATATATTACATTATCTGCTTAAACCTTCATTGTGGGATGAAACTAATCCTGGGTTTTCAGTTACTATTTCTGCTTATTCACTACAAAGGGAGAGTACAGCTAAGTTGAGAAATTAAATGTGGATATTTGCAATAAGTTTAAGTAGAATTGTCTCATGTGATTTATTAGTCAAAGTTTCAAAATGTGACTGTTGATAAAGTTCAGTCTTCTAAGGTGTTAAAAAGAATGAGATGTCTCTGCAAATTGACCTTATACCATTATCAAATAGAGTAATGTTCTGCTATCCAGAAGAAATTTTAAAAGTTCATTGCCATGCTGCCTGGGAAAAGCCGCTTCAAACTATTTGACACTTGAGGGTTGCTCAATAAGGTGCATTTTGGTGACATGCAGGATTTGGCTTATGCCATCATATCTGTGGTAAAGGAGTAAATTCAGACTTTGCAGCCTGACAAGTTATAAACTGACTACTGATTAGCTCTGGAAGAGACAATGTCTAAATAGAAGTTTAGCCTTGTGCATCCTTTGCAATTAGTATCACTTTTGTTTCTTGAGAGGTATTGTCTTGTTCATGGCCTTTTTCTTTTTTTCCTTCTTCCTTTTTAGCTGTTCAAAGCACAGTAACAGATTTACTTCAGGCATGCTCCAAATAATTTTGCTCATTGTTGTTGGTATGTGTGCAAGAATTGTATCTCAAAATATCCATATCTGTGGGTCGATCATCCTTCTGTGTATTGGCCATATAGGGCTTTATTAGAAAAATAGAAAAAATACCCAAAGGTTCTGAGATGTGATGTCAGGAACTACTGTGACCGGTTTAGGCTGTGCCTTTAAGAAAGAGACAATTGCTGAAGACTCTGGCTGAATGTTTTTGATATTTAAACAAAAACAAGATAGTCTAAACTAATTTCATTGGTGGATTGGTGGAGTGCAGCTTTGGGTTTGGGTTCTGTTAGTTCAGACTGGGTTCAGGCTGGGGTTCAGTCTGTTCTCTCTGTTCCTGTGGGCTGGTCGGCTTCTCTCTCTCTGAAGCAACAGCTTTGCCGGACAGGAGCAACCTTGAATTAACAAAGCTAACCAGATAAGAAAACTAATTCTTGCATACGCTTTGAGCTAACAGAATTTTTCTCCTTAATTGCCTTTCTCTCTCTCTCTAACCCTTTTTGGGAAAAGGGGGAAGTAGGAAGGGAGAGAGGGGGGTTCAGGGAAACCCCCTGGCCGGCTGGAGGGAAAAAAGCTTTTTCTGCATTACGTTCATTGCTGTATATTTCTGTGTATATTGTAAATATTGTATATTTGTGTACATATTCATTGCATTCCATTTATGCCTGTAAATATAGCTTTCATCTGCTTTTCTGACTGAGTTAGCTGTGGTTTCTTTGTGTGTGTGGGAGGAACTTTCTCACCCCACCACAACTACCAAAGTTAAAAATTACAGAAATTGAAGAAAGTTTTGAGATTGTATAGAAAATATTCCAAGCAGCAAGTCTGAGTTTATTTATAGTCATATTTAGTTTAATACAAGCATAGAATTTCTTTTTGCTAAACTATTCATTACTATTGTTCATTTAATTTTTTGTATAGCCAGCAGCGGGCCAGAGCTTTCAGTCACACAATACCCTGAAGATGCCAGCATGCTCCTTAACTCCACAGTGTGGATGCTGTGTGTATTTGAGTATCCCAGAGAGGAGAATGAGGAGCCAGTTGTGTACTGGAGGAAACGTCCTGACTGTCACAACCTGCAGTCTCCAGACAAGCACTGGCACAGACTGGTCACAAGTACACATTACAAAGAACACCCTCAGGGGATACTCTATATTAAAACTGAGAAATCTTGACCAGAATGCCAGCAACTCGTATTTCTGCAATGTGCTGCTAATGCAGAAAATACAGGGCAAACGTGGTAATGGCACCAAGCTGACTGTGCATGGTAAGGAACATTTGGAAGTGACAGAAATAGACTTAGTGCGTGCAAAGGGAATTAAATTGTTATTTAGCCTTATTGCTTTCTTGCCCAACTGTCGTGGTTTGGGAGAGCAACCCTCCCACCACGGGCAGAAATAACGACTCAGACAAACAGATTGCAAAAGTGATGGAAAGTTTAAATAGAAAAAACAAAAGGAACAACAATGAAAGTTTTACAGAGAACCACAACCACCGTGACAAAGAGAGAGAGATGCCATCACCACCTGGGGGTACACCCAAATCCCCCCCCCAGGGCTCTTTCTCCCCCCTCCCCCAACCCAGCCTTGGCCTGGGCAGGCCCAAGGGAGGCAGCTCAAGCCATTTTACCTAGGCAGCAGAAGGGGACGAAAGAGGAAGTGAAGACCCCGCGTGGATGTTTTATAGGGGAGCAGGGCATTACGGGAATGGAATACCTGGTTTCCTGTGACCACCCTCCTGGGCTGGACCCACCCCTTGGGACCTCCCAGGTGTGGTCTGTGCAGTGGCATCCGGGCCAGCACCCAGCCTAAACCACCACACACCACCCCTTATTCCATACCATAATCCCTGCACCCAAAACATATCATCATCATGTCTAGCAACAGTCCATGTCTTCATTTGTATGTCCTTCCACACAGTCTCTCACTCAGGCTCAAGTATCAGTCCATTCCAGGTGTTCTTCATATGATGGAGCCTCCCAGCGACACAGAGTCATTCTTCTGCAGTGTGAATTCCTCGTGGACTCATTGGGACATCCTGGTCACCTGGAAATGCCTCACAACTTCTCAGCCGAGCCTTAATTCGCATTCGCAGTTACTCAGCGGCTTTTTCCACCCCTGGGGCAAGCAGGTCGGAGCAATCAGGCTCCACGACTGCTTTTTTCCATCCCTCCAGGGAGCCGCAGCCGACCGCTTCCAGCTGCAGTCTGAAGCTACACAAAAGCACATTGCCCCCCCACTGGGAGTTCGCATACCGAGGCATCACCGCATCCGGTTCACAGCCCTCCCCCGGAAGACGGAGCGGCTGCAGCACAACTCGCTGAGAAGGGAGGAGGCGGAGCCAGGTGCTCGGCGCCGTTTTCGGAACATGTCCGAAAACACCAGGGAAAGATTTACAGCTGCCGCCGCCGCCTGAATGCAGCCCGGCACGGGCGGTGCCGCCGCCGCCGCTTGAACGCAGCCCGGCCTGGCCCCCGCCGTCTCTGTCGCTGCGATGCAGAGTCAAAGTCACCTCCGCCCTTTCGAGCATCCAAACGGTTATTTCAGCCAAAGCCATGAGCGCGTTCTCAGAGCCATTGAGAACAGCTTTCCAGCTGAAGTCCCCGCTCGCCCTCGGGATTCGGAAGCCATGGCTTGTCCGTTCGCCGTGGGTGGCCCTCTCCCGCAGCAACAGCCGACCGACCTCGCTCTGCTTGCCGCTGCCGCTCCTCCACGCCGTTCTCGGCCGCTCGTCGCTCTGCAGAGAACAAGGAGGAGAAGGCAGGTCTCGCCTTCTTAGGCTACTCGAGCATTCTTAAGCTACCCTGAGCAGAAAGTGACAGAAAGAGCCACCCCTCGCTGTTCCCAAGCAACAGGAGGGACTTCCATGCCATCAGCCATGCACCAGGTGTCCTTCTGGAGTCCACAGGAGTTCACACAGTCGCCCCGACAAAAAAAACTTAAGCCCCAATTTCCAAACCAGCAACGCCCCACATTTGACTTTAAACTCTCCATCTTTTACAATCCGATCTGCAGAGTGGCCACAACAACTAGCCCCACGTTGGTGCGCCAAAAATGTCGTAGTTTGGGAGAGCAACCCTCCCACCATGGGCAGAAATAACGACTCAGACAAACAGATTGCAAAAGTGATGGAAAGTTTAAATAGAAAAACCAAAAGGAACAACAATGAAAGTTTTACAGAGAACCACAACCACCGTGACAGAGAGAGATGCCATCACCACCTGGGGGTACACCCAAATCCCCCCCCCAGGGCTCTTTCTCCCCCCCCCCGCCACCCAACCCAGCCTTGGCCTGGGCAGGCCCAAGGGAGGCAGCTCAAGCCATTTTACCTAGGCAGCAGAAGGGGATGAAAGAGGAAGTGAAGACCCCACGTGGATGTTTTATAGGGGAGCAGGGCATTACGGGAATGGAATACCTGGTTTCCTGTGACCACCCTCCTGGGCTGGGCCCACCCCTTGGGACCTCCCAAGTGTGGTCTGTGCAGTGGCATCCGGGCCAGCACCCAGCCTAAACCAGCACACGAACACTCACCTCTGCTGGAGTAAGGGTGAGAAAAAAGAGTCTATAGCTCTATAAGTAATGGAGGAAAGGCACAATTTTTGTTTGAACTATTTATACAGCTGGACAGACAGGCTTCTCAGAGAAGAGATTTTTCTGGATCTAAACTAGTTCACTGTGCAGCAGAACATTTATTTTATATTGTATATATCCTAAATATTTTATACATTTAAATACATAATATTAATTGATTAATTAATTACAAATACTTTTTCTTAATATTCTCCAAAAAGTTTGTGAGATCTTTACTTTATATCAAAACAAATAAATAAACATACAAACCCTCAAATTGCTTACAATCTTTCATTATCTTGTTAATAATCTTTGCATTTTATCAGCTTCTGTAGTTTGAGTTTCTTTTTCCAGTTACTGAAAGATGAATAGTAATTACACACAGCAGTGTGAGGGTTTTTAGAAAGCATGTACATAAACACAGGGATATGTGGGAAGGAATCTTCTCTCTGTTTGATTGTAAAATTATTCTCAACACCTTATAACTCTTCCCCTATCCTAGAATTATGAATCCAATTTGTGTAACCCTGCTGGGAATGTGACCTCAATGTCCAAAATACATTATTTCAGATGAGCCAAGTTTGCTCCATGTGGACTTTCCAGACAAATCTGACCAGCAGATGCTAAATGCTGAAAACAGTCTAATTCTAGATATCACATCATGTTTAACAACTGTACAATGCAATTCTTCTGAGTCCTTGATAAAAAACTACAGTGGCCAATGAAATTCTCTTGGCTGTCATACCACAAGCATGTATTTGATTTGCAGTCGTTATCATTACCTAAGTGTTTGCTGCATAACAGAGATGTTTTAGGGTATACCACTTCAGTAAATTGAGAATTTTGATCAATATCAAATTTCAAAAGTAGCTTACAACAGTTCAAAAAATCTTACATATGAAGTAAAAGACAACAGTTCTCTCATGAGAAGCTTAATCTTTTAGCCTGAAAAAAAACCAAACCACCAACAATGAAAGAAGAATTAAGAAGAATTAGAAGAATAAAGACAGCTGTACTGCCTGGTCAATCCTCAATAAGCCTTCATATGAAATCTTGTCAGAAACACAACTTTGTTTTGCTTTTCAAATACTTAATTATATTTGCCTTTGTTTCAGATTTCAAATGCAAAGACTGTGCAGTATCAGCAAGAGTTGGTGGGGTTGGTTCTTTCTTTTTGGATATACCATCTTTGTCACCACAGTATTCATATCTTTTGGTGTAAGTAACTTCAGAAATAAAGGCTACAAACCAAAAGATGGTTGGTAACTTCTGATGAAAACAAATGATAAGCAGATTAGTGTGAGTATGCACCTGTGATAACTAAAGCATTAGAGGTACAACCTCATGTCTGTGAATGTTTTCAGGGCTCAGGAAACTGTGACATAGAGAGAAATTTTATCTATTTTTTTTCCTGAGCTTACCGACAACTAGGAAGCTATTTTCTGTGTTGCTGGCTGGTGTTATTTTTACCTGGAAACAACAACAAAACACAAACCAAACAAACAAAAAGGAGAGAGATTAAAAAAAAAGCTTAAATGACTAGCAGTTTGAAATGTCCTGCACCCTCCATGCTTCTGGGCTCCAGCTCTTCATTTCATGAGCTCCCCCAGACACTCATCAATGTCTGCTTATCTTTTGTTTTACTCATGTTCCAACCAACCAGTCATGTCAGGGTTTTACACCCACTCTCACTCACTAGTAGGTACAGGTTACTGATTGACATCTATGTGGTCATCAATACAGCACCCTGGAAACTTGAAAATTTGAAAACATTTTGCAACAGAATGAATAAACCTTTTTCTTTTTCTTTTCCTTTTTTTCTCTTTTTCTTTTTCTTTTTCTTTTCTTTTTCTTTCTTTTTTCCTTTTTCTTTTTCTTTTTCTTTTTCTTTTTCTTTTTCTTTTCTTTTTCTTTTTCTTTTCTTTTTCTTTTTCTTTTTCTTTTTCTTTTCTCTTTTTCTTTTTCTTTCTCTTTTTCTTTTCCTCTTTTTCTTTTCCTCTTTTTCTTTTCCTCTTTTTCTTTTCTTTCTCTTTTCTTTTTTTTCTTTTTCTTTTTCTTTTTCCTTCTTTTAACATATAAAATTATCTAAGACCAGACCACTTTCTTATACTTCCCAGGATATTTTAAAAAACCTTCCCTCTTCCATAGTTGTGGCTCTGTTCCCCCATCAGGAAATACTTCACTACTCTCTTAATCCAGTATTTTTCATGAAACCAAAACTGAGCAAACCAGTTCCGTTTTAATCCTACTTGGGAATATCCTTTATGAAAAATGAACTATTTGGAAGAAAATGAACATGATTTGAAGAATTCTGAGCCAAGCCATAACAATGCAAATAAGCATCACAGGGTTTGAAGGCATGGATAGTGCTATGCGCGTGCCTAATACTTCACAGTAAAACATGTTCTGCTTAGATTTACAAGGTCCTTACTTGCCAGAATAGTTCAAAGATTATTGTTTATAGGAAACCTAAAAATTTCTTTGTGCTTCCTCACCACCTCACTTGAAAGCTAGCAAGCAGTTAAATCGAACCAGGATGGAATAGTTACCAGACTTTGAAGAAGAAAACTTATCTCTGGAGGACTCAATATAGTTTAAAATGATGGCTATTTTAAGTCCAGAAAGTCAGTTCTTCCCAGTAGCCAAGTCGTGACTGAAAGGCAGGATTTCCTTCACCTTGTCTTCTCTTGCTCAGTATAAAGTATATATAAAGTATAAAAAGTATAAAGTAGTATAAAGAGGCTACTTTAGTGTCACTGCATCTACCATAGTGGCAACAGTTCTCTCTCTTCTGATACCACTGCAGAGCCAGGAACCTCATTATTATGTAAGACTCAGTACAGCTGACATAAATTACAAGACTTATAAAGACATTTACAGTATCCAACTGCCCTTCCAGGTCAAGTAAAGTTTGGGGTTTGTTTTCATTAACAACCAGTTTTAAAGTATGGTTACTTCAAAGCCACATCAAAACAAGAAATGTTAACACAGTTCACACAGTTCAGGCAGTAGGAGACAAGATATGTGAATTTGGGGAGATAGTGAATGTATGACAGAGAGGGGCTCTTCATTTTTTTACAACTAGCAAGCAGTAGCAAACTCAGATGAAGTTTAAATTTCTCCACAGCAGCCCATTCAGGGTATATTTTGGATTTGTGGTTAAAACAGTGTGGATAACACACCAATGTCTTGTCAGTGTCTGAAAAAAAAAAAGAAAGTCTTGACACCATTCAGTCTGTTGCCCAGTGAGTATGCTGGGAGTGGGCAAGAGGCTGGGGGGGGGATGAAGTCAAGGCAACTGACCCAAGTGATCAAAGGGATATCCCATACTATGTAATGTCATACTCATGAGTTTTTTTTTTTAATTTTTGTATTCCTTTTCTCTCCCTTTCTGAATGGTGATAGAGAAGTGAGTGAGTGAGAGCTCAGTTGGTGAGTGGCTGCTGGCCAGGGTCAACCCATCACAGACTAAAAAGATGAGCACTGACATCT
This sequence comes from Colaptes auratus, assembly GCA_015227895.2. Lineage (NCBI taxonomy): Eukaryota > Metazoa > Chordata > Aves > Piciformes > Picidae > Colaptes > Colaptes auratus. The sequence goes on from CM037631.1 coordinate 52,237,884, forward strand.
AGATACATAGGAAATTTGTAACTTTTTAAGGACATTTATTTACTAAATGACAAATGCTTCCCACCATGAAAACATATATTGTGTCAAAAAACCATTGTGTGAGCTAATGAAAGAAGAACCAGAAGACCCAAAGGCCTTAGAGGTCACCACTTAAATACAGCATGTCATGACTGGTTAAGTCTTCCAGGGAGCTTCTATACAGGGGTGTTAACCTCTAGAAGAGGACTGAGCTGCCTATTCTAAGTCTCAGGTCTTCTCAGCTATTCCCTTGCTTTTTACTTCTACCAAGCTTTTCCTGTGGTTCCAAATGCAGACCAGGTCACAGTGCTGCACTAGAACGTGCCAAGCACTAGGCTTAGAATTCAGCATATAAGAAGCTAAGCCACCTGTGATAGTTTTAGGCTATGCCTTCAAAATTTTTCACAGATGTTGAACAGAAAGAAGTAAAATGTAAGTAAATCCCTATTGGGCATAAAAAGGAAAACAAAGATAATTCTAAACAATCCTATTGGAGAGATATCTACCATAAGATTTAGTTCCCCAAACAATTTCTTTTTCTTCTCTCACATCTTTGCTCTGGGAAAGATACTAACTTGCTTCTGCTTGACCTTGGCTGCATTGCTTTGGCTAAGTCCCTCTGCTTGTTTTGCTTGTCCCTTTTGTCCAGGAGGGTACGGGGCAGGCAAGGAGGAAGAAGCTAGTAGCTTTCTCTGGTCTTTGACCAGAGGGTTCTTGTGCTGTTTATTAGGTGTAAATATTGTATATTATATATTCCTTGAATTCCATTGTAGATTGTAGTTGTGCTTGTAAATACAGCTTTCATTTGCTTCCAACTGAGCTGGTCTGGCAAATTTAATGGGGGGAGGGGGGCGGGATTTTCAACCCACCACACCACCAAAAAAATTTAATTTAACACTGTTTAATATTAGTTCTTACTCACATTTTAAACCAAAACATGCCATAACTCTTCTGCTGTATCATAATGCTCCATGCCTGACCATATTCCACTTATTAACTCAGAACGAGGTAAGCTATAAACAAATAACTACTTTGTATCTTAGCTTACAAACTACTAATATTTATTAATAATAATGAATAATCTGTAAATTCACAGAGGTAGTTAAAAATCAGTATTTCCACATTTTGTTTTGACTGTGCTATGCATAACAACTTTAGAAATAATTCAGAATAAACACTGGGTTGCTATTCCTGTAGTTAGAAATATGTTCAATAAATATGAAAGCATTTTTACTGTTTAACAGTGTATTTTGTGGAATATTGCAACACATTATCCAGTGCTGTAAAAAGTGCAAGAATGAGTCAAGAAATATAGATAGCACTGCTACCCAACCATCCAGACCAGTTAATAATGGGTTTAATCAAGAATATGAAGATGTGTCACTAATAAGAACTGTAATTGACATTAGAAGGCAAAGAACATGAAAACCAAGGTGTGTGCAGTCACAACTTAAGATATGAGCATGTGTGATACATGCTACCTCTATCAAGGAAGAAAAGAAAAACAAATTGCTTAACTTGGAATGTTTTTCATTCAGTTGTTGGGCTTTTTTTCCTCCTTCTGTTCATTTATTTAAGTTAAAAAATTTACCATAGCTACAAATGAAATGAGCTTTAGTATATGTAACTATCACCAAAATACTATAAAAGTTAAAGGTCTTCTAAATATCAAGACATCTGACAGTCTGTTTTTCTGCTTCAGACATCTTTTTTTGCTTTACAAATGCAGTTCTCTAATGTAGCATCTGTCCATTGTAATGACAACTTTAAAAAACAGCTTATCAGAGGAGAATTCCTCAAATGCCTCATAGTGCACTTTATGAACTTATTTCTAACTCCTTACACATCCCCTACATTTACAAATTCCTGTAGCATTATACATTCTTAGCTCTTTATCTGGCTAGGCCAGTCATAATGCATATTGGGTATATACATCTCCCAAGAACATGTTAATGCGCTTTTAAAAGTTGTTAACTTGTGTTTTCTGAAACACAGCCAACAAAAAACCCCAAAACAAAACAACATACTGAAATTACCTTGACATGTAGATAGGCTACACAAATAAGTTTACTGCTGTGTGACTTACCCTTACTGCTTATGTGCCATATCTAAGATTGTGATATAAACTCTTTGTATTAGCGAAATGCATTTTAAACTTGTTTTAAAGTGCCTAGAATACTTGTGGGATATATGTAAATAACAACAATAAATCTAAGTTGCATAGAAATAGCTTATCAAAATTTGCACAGTAATGAAGTATCACAGTATCACAAAGGTTGGAAGAGACCTTGAAGATCATCGAGTCCAACCTGTCACCACAGACCCCATGACTAGACCATGGCACCAAGTGCCACGTCCAATCCCCTTTTGAACACCTCCAGGGATGGTGACTCCAACACCTCCCTGGGCAGCCCATTCCAATGGTGAACCACTCTCTCAGTGAAGAACCTTCTCCTCACCTCGAGCCTAAACTTCCCCTGGCGCAGCTTGAGACTGTGTCCCCTTGTTCTGGTGCTGGTTGCTAGAGAGAAGAGGCCAACCCCTTCCTGGCTACAAACACCTTTCAGGTAGTTGTAGAGAGCAATGAGGTCTCCCCTGAGCCTCCTCTTCTCCAGGCTAAACAACCCCAGCTCCCTCAGCCTCTCTTCATAGGGCTTGTGCTCAAGGCCTCTTACCAGCCTTGTTGCCCTTCTCTGGACACGTTCAAGTGCCTCGATGTCCTTCTTAAACTGAGGGGCCCAGAACTGGACACAGGACTCAAGGTGTGGCCTAACCAAATAGAGTACAGGGGCACAATGACCTCCCTGCTCCTGCTGGCCACACAATTCCTAATGCAGTCCAGGATGCCATTGGCCTTCTTGGCCACCTGGGCACACTGCTGGCTCATGTTCAGGCGGCTGTCAATCAGCACCCCCAGGTCCCTCTCTGTTTGGCCGCTCTCCAGCCACTCTGAGCCCAGCCTGTAGCTGTGCATGGGGTCGTTGTGGCCAAAGTGCAGCACCTGGCACTTGGATTTGTTGAATGCCATCCTGTTGGACTCCGCCCATCTGTCAAGTACTTGAGGAAGTGCTGCCTTAGAATAGTTATGTATGAGTGACTTGAAGGAAATTAATACTTTGACTAAGTTGCATTTTTAATTTTTTCCCCTGCAATCAAATACTGCAAGCTGAATATTGTGTTTCAAATTTGCTTACCACTGCAGACATTATGAGAAAGGAAACAGTTCCAAGAATAAAATAAGAGATTACAGCCTTATACATTAATTGTGCAATAGTTATAAAAAGTGAGTCAACTTTGGTCACTCAGAAGGGGAATATCAAGTCTTACAGCTGATGCTTGAAGCTGGATAAAAGAGATACATACTGTAAATTGGGTTTGGATTCAACTCTATCACTAGCCTCTTTTTCAGAAATATTTCTTTATTCTATCAGTAAAGATACCAAATAAAATAATTTCAAGAAATTGATCTAAAAATTTGACTCTTTTTGGTGAAAATGCTAGTGAATACACTTAGTAAAACTGAAATGTGACTATCAGAGGAACAGATAGATTCTGCTTGAGCATTTGGAGAGAGGAAGGACTATCTTTTTGGATTTTATTACATTTAAATTTCATTTGGACAGTAGGAATTAAACAATGGTCTTTCACCTGCCTCTACTTAAATTTAGAAGTGACAACATCTGCAGTAGGGCATATTAGGGTTTCCAGAGTCAGTAACTCAGAATAATTGCAGATGTTTATATTTAAGTAGTGTTTGGGTGTTTTTGGTTTTTTGGTGTTTTTTTTTTTTTTTTTTTTTTTTTTTTGTTGTTGTTTTTTGTTTGTTTTCCTAGATAGACTGTCTTTTCAGAAGCACCTCATTCTCTATTTAAAAAATGTTTTTTAAATAAAATATTTATTGCATATAATATGTCCTAAACTTAATTTTAAAGCTAAAATTATAAATTTGATAAAACACTAAGTGGCTAAATACAGAGAACATTTATACATTTTAATGTGGACCTTTAAAGGAGAAATAGATGCTCCGTCTTTTAAAATATGAGGTGTGACATCAGTTTCTAAAGAACTGAAGGCATCAGTCACTGAACCAAAGTCACCTTCAAGTACAAGAATCACCAAGAATTCAATGCATTCAGTGAAACGTTCTAGCTCTGGTATTTTGGCAAAAATGACAAGAACTCATAGCTGATGTAGGAAACAACTAGAAGGTTCATTGAAAAGCATCCCATTCAAGTTACTCCTGTACTCAAATGGGGTTGTTTTCTTTTGACTTTGCAATGCTGTCTCCACTTCCAATCAATGACCCTTAAAACAAAGGTCAACACTTTTTCACATGCTTCTCAGAAAGAGCTGAGCTACTTTCCACACAGTTTCTGAAAAAGCTGAACATAGACCTCCAGTGTGAAAGGTTAAATATTTACAAGGTCCTGGGGGACTAAAAATAAGTAACTGGTAATATGTTCCTTTATCTAACACCAACAGTACAAGGACATTAAAAAGGCTTTTTTTTTTTTATGGTGCAGTCAGCAAGGTCATGGATTTTTGTAGCAGCTAAGTACAGAATGAAACAGTAATTACAGATTTCAAGACATATTGTGTATAAACATATTTTTAGAATCTGAAAACACTTCATAGAATATTTGGACCTCAGAAGGACATATGCAGTAATACTGTGAACATCAGTAATAAAAATAATTCAATCTCTGCTGCATGAATTCACATCTGCTTTCAAACAACTATAGTAACTGGGGGCTTTTAATCTTATTTCTCATTCCCACAGATTTTCTGGGGGAATTCTGTAATTTCATGCACATTTAATTACTATTTTTTAAGTATTAAGAAATCAACTTTTTTAAAAAAAATAAACTTATAAAAAACATTGTTTGCTTTTAAATACACATTTGTGGGTATTAACATTTAAGCACTGCAACTAGAAATTCTGAACTTGCATTTCAGGTAGTCAAAGCAAGGTGAAAAGTACACTAAGTTACATGAATCTGAGTTCACTACCTGCTAATGCAATTCAACTTCTTTCCAATAGATGCTTTTGTTTGGTTTTTTTCCTCAGAGAATGAGGTTATTATAGCATTCCAATAAATGTATAAATAAGATCTTTAAAAACTTAACAATAAGCTCTTTCAAGAAAATAAATTTATTCAACTTTAGCAGAGGAAGAAAACATAATACATACAACAATTTCTTCCACCCTTCTTTACAAGGTAATTTTTACACTTAGTTATCAGCCTTCTGTTACAAATTTCAACTTGTATTTCACATTTTAGAAGGTTAAAAAATATACATATCAAAGAGTGAAAATGTTTTATTTCTTGTTGCTAGTGCTAAGTGTTCAAGTGCATATTTATTAGATCAGTAATACTGCAAGCACCCAATTAGCATGCATAACTATTACATGAAAATGAACAATACAGGTTTATAATTTTTATGGTACAATTTTGATTTGTCTCTCAACACTAAAAATTACTTTTTCAAGTTTCTGTACCTACTGTTGTACATGAGCTTTTTCCAAATCCCACATTCAAGTCCTCAGCTGAAGCAAAATGAATGTAAGCTTGAACCTCATCAAAACAACTACCAGGCAAGCACAATTCCCATTCTGACATGTTTACACAAGTCTTTGGAGTAGGGCAGATACTTTCTCAGCAGAAGCAAATGCAATTCCATTTATTTTCCCAAACAAGAACTGAGACAACAGTCACTGAGATTTTACAGGATGCCTGTAGCTCTGTTTTGACAACCATCAGGTTTCCTTAATTTTTTGTGTACCATCTATTCAAACCAGTTTTCTTTCAGTAAAAAACGTACAGTGTCATCAAACCCATTTTGGTAAAATGATTCCATTTTCTCCTGGTTTGGTGGGAAGAGAGCTTGATTAAGTCTCACTAGGTTGGCCAGAGACAGCTGCAACAGAGCAAGAAGCAATAAATTAGTTTATCAAAGCAACTTCTCTAGACTGGATTGTGCTACTGTCTGTTTTGTCGGTTGTTTTGTGTAGCATATGTGAGAACAAAAGACCAGTATGGCTATGTCTACACAAGCAAATTAACTATGTTCAGGTACACTGCTGTGTCACATGCATGCCAAGAAAGACTGTCACAAATGCACAGCCTTCAAAACAGACTGCCTGTAAAACTGTCAAAAACCTGTTGGTTTTTTTTTATAAACACTCTGCGTGGCTAGACAGAGGATGTTTAAAGCAAGCCTAGATTATTTACATTTAATATCCTGTGATAACTTACACAAAAATGAGCATCAATGCTCAGTTCTTGCTTTACATTTTTCTTTCAACTGTTCTTGCTTTACATTTTTCTTCTCATGTTGAAGAAAACGTTTACCCTCCATTTGCAAACCAGAAAATGGCAAAAACATTACATATGCATGCATTTAATAAGCAAAGCTTATTAACTTAACTGCCCAGCTATCTTTTCCTCTTCTGAAGTTATTTAATAAACAAGCAACCTACCATTATATCTTGTTTTGCAAGCTTGAGATAGAGATCCACACGTCCCTTATCTTGTGGACAGATATCTAATCGACCACTGAAAGGAGAAACTGTCACAGTTCTTCCAACAGGCAAGATAGGAAGGCCATTGGTAAGGCCACCATCAACCCACTTCTACTGGAAAATATAAATATTTTCAAAGTAACTTTAGTACTGTGATCATAACTAAATACTTTATCATTTCTGCTCCTGCCTCCCCCACAACACCCCAAGAAAACATAGAACTTTTCTTCTCAGAATAGCATGACAACACTTGGGTATGAAACAAAAAACAATGTACACCTAGGGTGTTTAATAAATGTTCATTTGACATAATCACTAAAACACACATGTAATATATTTATCAAGCTACTGATAAGACTTGTTAGTTAACAACAAAATCCCCCCCCCAACTTTTTCTCAGATACATGAAAAAATAATTTTGTTAATATTACACATGAACCATACCAGATCATGTATACTCCCTAATATGTTACTGTGATTCAAATACCCATCTACAAGAAGGATCTGGGGAACTAGAGGCCTGTCAGCCTGACCAGGGAAGATTATAGGGCAGATAGTTTCATAGTTTCAGTTAGGGTTGGAAGGGACCACAAGGATCATCTAGTTCCAACCCCCCTGCCATGGGCAGGGACACTCTACACTAGATCAGGCTGGCCAGAGACTCATCCAGCCTGGGCTTAAACACCTCAAGGGACGGGGCCTCAACCACCTCCCTCGACAACCTATTCCAGGGTTTCACCACTCTCATGGTGAAAAACTTCCTCCTCATGTCCAGCCTGAATCTCCCCACCTCCAGCTTCATTCCATTCCCCCTAGTCCTATCACTCCCTGATAGTCTGAAAAGTCCCTCCCCAGCCTTCTTGTAGGCCCCCTTCAGATACTGGAAGGCCACAATGAGGTCACCTCGGAGCCTTCTCTTCTCCAGACTGAACAGCCCCAACTCCTTCAGTCTGTCCTCATAGGAGAGGTGCTCCAGCCCTCTGATCATCCTCATGGCCCTTCTCTGGACACCTTCCAGCACATCCATATCCCTCTTGTAATAGGGGCTCCAGAACTGGACGCAGTACTCCAGGTGGGATCTCACCAGAGCTGAGTAGAGGGGGAGAATCACCTCCCTTGACCTGCTGGCCACACTTCTCCTGATGCAGCCCAGGATCCGATTGACCTTCTGGGCTGCAAGTGCACACTGAAAGCTCATGTTGAGCTTCTCGTCCACCAGCACCCCCAAGTCTCTCTCCTCAGGGCTGCTCCCCAGCCAGTCACTGCCCAGCCTGGATTTGTGCCTGGGATTGCCTCGACCCAGATGCAGGACCCTGCACTTGGTCTTGTTGAAGCTCATGAGGTTGGCTTGTGCCCACCTCTCCAGCCTGTCAAGGTCCCTCTGGATGGCATCCCTTCCCTCCAGCGTGTCTGCTGCACCACACAGCTTGGTGTCATCAGCAAACTTGCTGAGGGTGCACTCAATGCCACTGTCCATGGCACCCACAAAGATGTTGAACAAGCCTGGTCCCAGGACTGATCCCTGAGGGACTCCGCTTGTCACTGGCCTCCACTGGGATATGGACCCATTTACAGCCACTCTTTGGGTGCGGACATCAAGACAGTTCTTTATCCATCTGGTGGTCCACCCATCAAACCTGTGTGTCACCAGCTTGGAGACCAGGATGTAGTGTGGGACAGTGTCAAAGGCTTTGCTCAGGTCCAGGTAAACAACATCAGTTGCTCGCCCCTCATCTATTAATGTTGTCACTTGTTCATAGAAGGCCACCAGGTTTGTCAGGCAGGATTTGCCCTTGGCAAAGCCATGCTGACTGCTCCCAATCACCTCTTCACTACTCTTCTGAGTCAGTAGTGCCTCCAGGAGGATCTGCTCCATGATCTTTCCGGGCACAGAGGTGAGACTGACCGGCCTGTAGTTCCCTGGTTCCTCCTTCTTACCCTTTTTGAAAATGGGAGCAATGTTTGCCCTTTTCCAGTCTATGGGGACTTCCCCAGTCTGCCATGACTTTTGGAATAGAATAGAGAGGAGCTTAGCAACATCATCTGCCAGTTCTCTCAGCACCCGTGGGTGTATCCTGTCGGGTCCCATGGACTTGAACTCTTTCAGGTTCTTCAGGTGATCACGAACCTGAGCTTCACTTATGATGGGCAGTTCTTCCTCCCCATCCCTGGCATCGTCTGCCATGACTCCAGGAGTGTGGCTGGAGGCCCCTGCAGTGAAGACTGAGGTAAAGAAGTTATTGAGTACCTCAGCCTTTTCCACGGCACTTGTGGCCATTTCACCAGTTTCCTTTCTGAGGGGGCCCACACCTTCCCTACTCTTCTTCATGCCATTAATACACCTGTAGAAGTTCTTAGTGCTCCCTTTAACCTCCCTGGCTAGATTCAATTCAATCTCTGCTTTGGCTTTCCTAACCAGGACTCTTGCTGCTCGGGCAGCTTCCTTATATACCCCCTGTTCTAGCTGTCCTTCCCTCCACTTCCTGTAGAGTTTCTTTTTAAGTGATAGTGTGTCCAGGAGCTCCTGGTTCATCCAGGCAAGCCTCCTAGTGTTCTTCCCTGCTTTTCTCTTTGTTGGTATACATAGCTCCTGGACACAGAGGAGGTGGTCCTGGATTGGTGGTGCCTTGTTGTGTTGTCCCTCCAGCAGATGTCAGGGTGGCTGAAATCGCCCACGAGGACCATGGCCTGTGACCTGTAGGCCGCTTCTATTTGCCTGTGCAGGGCCTCATCTGCTGGGTTCTGCTGGTCAGGTGGCCTGTAGGAGACCCCCACAGTAATATCTCCTTCCCCTGTCTTGCCTTTAATTCTAACCCATATACTCTCAACCATCTCATCATCCCTCCCCAGGTGGAGTTCTGCTGATTCCAGCTGGTTCTTGACATAGAGGGCAACACCTCCTCCTCTCCTTCCCTGCCTATCCTTCCTAAAAAGCTTATACCCGTCTATCCCTTGGGTCCCTTGGGATCATCTTGGGTGTGTTCGCATGGCAAGTGCAGGACAACTAGGGGATCAGGTCCAGCCATGACGGGTTCAACCAACCCAAATCTGCTTCTATGACTAGGTGACCTGACTAGGTGGATGAGAGAAAGCCTATGGATATTTTATACCTGGACTTCAGTAAAGCACTTGAAAAGCTTCCCACAGCATTCTATTGGACAAACCAGTGGCTTATGCGCTGGGTAACAAACTGGCTGGACAGCTGAGCCCAGACAGGTGTGGTTGTGGTGAAGGCACATTCTGCCTAGATACTAGATCTGGTCCCAGCATGTGGACAAGTTTCCCCTCCTTCAGGAGGAAGACAAAAGCCAAGGCATTAGCCAGGCCAGCACGCATTCAGCGCATGCAGTGCTTGTGCGATTACCAAGTATGGGCACAATTCCAGCTTCACGCTTTCTATAGGCTGAAGCCAGTTGTCTATGAGAGTGCCCATTGGTCAAACCCAGCCTCGAGGAATCTGTAAGTATTACCCCTGTGGGTAAACAACTTGCCCCCTCTTTCACTTTGTCTCTGTACTCGCTCGAGAGAGCAGCTCTCGAGCCACAGCCTCTGCCATTGAGCTTATTGTTATTAGTTTCTATCATACGTGCACGCATACTGAAGCCTCTGCATCGTGAGAAGCACTTTGATCGTGAGGATCATCCCAGAGGGAGGACCTTCGCTGAGCCCGAGAAGCCAGCGTCGTCACAGCCAGTCGTACCGACCGGGAAAGCCCACCGTGCTACCGGAGGACTGGACCAGCCCCCATTGGTAAGATCTGCCCAGTTGTCGGGGAGAAGGGACTTACTAGAGACTAAGTCCACATATACCTAGCCCTGCCATAGCGGGAGAAGAGCCGCCAGGTGTGCCGCTCCAAGCCCTGTAACCGCAGGGAAGACTAAAGCATTGGTCGTGCCTATACTGCACCAAACCCGGGACTACCCCGATCGTCCCGCTGTTCCTTTAAGCCCAGTAACGGAGAAGCCGCAGCTCAGCGCAGCCGCATTCTCTCTCCGAGGCTGTTTATCTCAGCCCGAGATCCGTCGCCACGAGGCCGACCCCATAGCTATTGTTGTCCAACCAGGAACCTCTGAACCTGCCTACCGGCAACCGTCGCCCCGCCCTGCCGTGCGAGCCAACTCCCAGGGATGACCCTACGGGCCGAACCTGACCAGGACCTATCCCTATTGTCTGGAGGGAACCGACCGAGTCCTGAAGGGAACCTGCTTCCGAGCTAAGCCCAGGTTCCATTATTCCTTCTCCACTGCTGCGGAGAGCGGAGATAATACTCAACACCACCGTTTCAAGTCTACTAGGAATCAGTCCAGCGGCAGTAGTCGGCCGGACCCCCACATTGCTACAAACAACAGCTACCGAGTATCTCCCACGTGCTTTCCACCCACTAGCACTCAGTTCAAAGTATCCACATGTAGCAGAGTCATCGCTGACGCAGAGAGATTGTAATATTGTTGTACAAAGCCACAAGCCGCCCGCGTTCTGCCGAGTTGGCCAAGCGGCGGAACCGCACTCTTCATTATATAAACATACTAATAGTCTGTAGATAGTTTAATTAAGTTCTGATCATAACACTAAGCCATTTATGGAATGTATTTCACGAACGTGCACTAGAACATCTATATAAGTTGTTGATTCATCGGTTATTAATAATTTGAGAATTAATAAAAATAATATTTTCGTAATTCATATTTCATATTCATTAAATTTAATAACCTCTTCACAACAGTGGTAAACAGTCTTAAATCCAGTTGGCAGACACAAATGGTGTTCCCCAGGGCTCAGTACTGGGGCTGATCCTGTTTAACACCTTTATCAATGATCTAAATGAGAGGATTGAGTACACCCTCAGTAAGTTTACACATCACACAAAATTAGTGAAGTTTTCAATATGCAAGGAGATAGGGAGGAGCACTAACAGAACCCTCACCTTGGACTTCTGGAGGGCAAACTTCAACTTTCCAAGTAAGTTCCCTGGGTAGCAGCCCTCAAGAACCAAGGGGTCCAGGATGGTTGAAGGCACAGGAACTGGCAGTTCCCATGTGCCAAAAGATGAGCTGGCAGGGAAGGCGACCAGCCTGGATGAGCAAGCAGCTCCTGAAAGAATTAAGGGAAAAAAAGAGGCTGTATCACCTTTGGAAGGAGGGGGAGGCTTCTCCTGATATGTTTAAGGATGTTGTTAGATTATGCAGGAGAAAAATTAGAGAGGCAAAGGCCCAGTTAGAACTGAAGCTGGCCACCTCTGTGAAAGATAATAAAAAGCATTTTTACAAATATGTTAATGCTAAAAAGAGGGGCAAGAAGAACCTCCACTCCTTATTGGACCTGGAGGGGAACACTGTGACTGAAGATGAGGAAAAAGCTGAGGTCCTGAATACCTTGTTTGCCTCAATTTTTAACATTAAGGCAGGCGAAGTTCAGGACAAGTGGCCTCCTGAGCTGGGTGACGGGGTCAGGGAACAGTGTATTGCCCCGGAAATCCATAAGGAATTAGTTTGGGACTTGCTGAGCCACTTGGATACTCACAAGTCCATGGGACTGGATGGGATCCAACCTAGGGTGCTGAGAGAGCTGGCAGATGACCTGGCCAAGCTGCTCTCCATCATTTTCCACGGGTCCTGGCTCACCAGAGAGGTCCCAGATGACTGGAAACTGGCCAATGTGATCCCCATCCACAAGAAGGGTTGGATGGAGGAACCTGGAAACTACAAGCCTATCAGCCTGACCTCAGTGCCAGGAAAAATTATGGAGCAGATTATCATGGTTGCAATAACTGCGCACCTGAAGGATGGTCAAGGAATCAAGGCCAGCCAACATGGATTTAGGAAGGGCAGATCCTACCTCTCCAACTTGATTGACAGCCAGCTGAACATGAGCCAGCAGTGTGCCCAGGTGGCCAAGAAGGCCAATGGCATCCTGGACTGCATTAGGAATTGTGTGGCCAGCAGGAGCAGGGAAGTCATTGTGCCCCTGTACACTGCACTGGTTAGGCCACACCTTGAGTCCTGTGTCCAGTTCTGGGCCCCTCAGTTTAAGAAGGACATCGAGGCACTCACAGAGAAGGGCAACAAGGCTGGTAAGAGGCCTTGAGCACAAACCCTATGGGGATAGGCTAAGGGAGCTGGGATGGTTTAGCCTGGAGAAGAGGAGGCTCAGGGGAGACCTCATTGCTCTCTACAACTGCCTGAAAGGTGTTTGTAGCCAGGAAGGGGTTGGCCTCTTCTCTCTAGCAACCAGCACCAGAACAAGAGGTCACAGTCTCAAGCTGTGCCAGGGGAAGTTTAGGCTTGAGGTGAGGAGAAAGCTCTTCACTGAGAGAGTTGTTTGCCATTGGAATGGGCTGCCCAGGGAGGTGTTGGAGTCACCATCCCTGGAGGTGTTCAAGAGGGGATTGGACGTGGCACTTGGTGCCATGGTTTAGTCATGAGGTCTGTGGTGACAGGTTGGACTTGATGATCTTTGAGGTCTCTTCCAACCTTAGTGGCTCTGTGAAGTCAGAGTGTTGGTCTGCTTGAGTCTAGGAAGGCTATACAGTGTGATGTAGATAAGTTGGTCATTTGCATGGGGTTAAACGAGGACAAGTGCTGGGTCCTGAATTTGGGTCACAACAATCCCATACAATGCTACAGGCTTGGGGCAGAATGTCTGGGAAGCTGCCTGGCAGACAAGAGCCTGGGGTGTTGGTTGACATGCATTTGAACATAAGCTAGCAATGTGCTCAGGAGGCCAGGAAGGCAAAGAGCATCCTAGCCTGTATCAGAAATGGAGTGGCCACCAGAAGTAAGGAAGAGATTGCACCCCTCTATTCAGCACTAGTGAGATTGCACTTCAAGTACTATGCCCAGTTTCGGGCACCGCAGTATAAGAAAGACTTTGAGGTGCTGCAGAGGGTGCAGAGAAATGTGATAAACCCAAAATAGCAATAGCTGGAAAGAAGAAAAAGGTGGGAAAAATGCAACACTATAGCACATGAGAGGGAGCAGACATCAAGTCTGCCACAGGAGTACAGGGAAGAATGGAAAAGAAAACCCAAATGCAACCATTTAATTTCTTGCAGAGTCCCACATATTTCTTGGTTCTAAAGGCAGCCTAGGGGCACAAGCCTGATCTGAGAGAGGAGGCAGCTGTGAGGAGCTCGGCTCTGAGAGCTTGCTTTTGGCTTTGCTTTCCTTGCTTTTCGGGAGGTAAGGGGCTGGTGGCTTGGGACCTCCTGAAGAGGGGAGGAGGGACGGCAGGCTCGGGTTGCCTATGTGCCTGAGTGCAGTGATATAGCAGGGGGAGGGGTTGCTGCGGAAACCGTGCGCAAACCGAACAGACCCCAGCGCGTGGCTGAGGAGAGAGGAGGCAGCTGCGAGGAGCTCGGCTAGGCCTGCACACTGACAGGGAAAAAAAACAACAAAAAAAAAACAAAACCAAAAAAACCCAAACCCAAAACCCCAAACCAAAAAACACAACGCCGAGTGGAGAGGGTGGTTACTTCAAGATGGTTACAACTAGAAGTAAGGCTAGTAGAAGAACAGTGGGCACCCAAACAGAGGCCACTCACAAGCATGCAGGTGTTCAGGTAGGTGGCTGCAGCAAGTGCTGGGACCTGGCACTCAATATGGAGGATGGAAGGAACAACTCCTGTGTCAGGTGTGAACAGATCAGGGATCTGATGAGCATGGTGGCTTTCCAAGAAGAGGTGGAAAGGCTAAGAGCTATAAGAGACAGCGAAAGGAAAACTGACTATTTACAAAATCTAACCTCTACAAAACCAGAACAGGGGGCAACTCTTAGTGGAGCAGGGAGTTTGATACCTTCCCATCAGCAAGCCTCTCAGCCTCCCTATAGTAACCCACAAGAGCAGGGCTGATGGGAACAGGTCTCTGCCCAATGGAAGAAATGTAGACGGAACAAATGTGCTACTTTGAGCAGTGCCCTGCCTTCAGTGCAATTACAGAATAGGCATGAGGCTCTGCAGGAGGAACAGGTCATCAGTAAGGATGAGGACTCAAGAAGGTCAGAAGCTGCACCAATGACAGGTTGCCTCAGGACAGCCATCAAAACTAATCTGGAAAAGAAACCTCGTAGGGTCATCGTTATAGGAAGACTCCCTACTGAAGGGAGCAGAAGGCCCAATATGCAGGTGAGACCCATTTCATAGGGAAATCTGCTGCCTCCCTGGTGCCCAAGTAAAGGACATTGTAGGTAAAATTCCTGAATTCCTGAGTCCTTCAGACTACTACCCACTTCTGGTCTTTCAGGTGGGTAGTGATGATACAACAATGAGAGGCTCACAATCAATTAAAAGAGATTTCAGAACTGCTAAAGAGATCAGGAGCTCAAGTTGTGTTCTCTGCTATCCTTCTAACATCAGTGATGGATGAGGGAACATTGAGGAAGAGCCAACAGGTCAATTCATGGCTCCGGGGCTGGTGCCATCAACAGGGATTTGGGTTCTACAATCATGGCTTGGTTTACAAGGCAGGAGAGCTGAAAACAACTTATGGGACACACTTGTCCCAGAGGGGGGAAAAGGATCCTGGGGCAGGAATTGGCAGGTCTCATTGATAGGGCTTTAAACTAGATTTGAAGGGGGAAGGGGTTAATAGTCTCCTGCTGACCGGTGACAAACAGAGGGGCAGCTCACCAGAGGCAGAGGGATGGAGAGCTGGTAAGGGCTCTCAACATGCTGCCCTGAGGCAAGCCACGAAAGATGCACCAGGACATTCTGTGGAAACCAAGGGGAATTGGCACAAGAGGATGACAGGGCCAGCCCAGCTGAAGTGCCTCTATGCAAATGCACGCAGCTTGGGCAACAAACAGGATGAATTAAGGGCCACCGTGTTGCTGGGATGCTGTGACAGAGTGGGCATTACTGAAACTTGGTGGGATGATTCCCATGACTGGAATGTAGGGGTAGATGGGTATAAGCTCTTTAGGAAGGATAGGCAGGGAAGGAGAGGAGGAGGTATTGCCCTCTATGTCAAGAACCAGCTGGAATCAGTGGAGCTCCACCTGGGGAGGGACCATGAGCTGGTCAAGAGTGTATGGGTTAAAAATCAAAGGCAAGACAGGGGAAGGAGATATTACTGTGGGGGTCTCCTACAGGCCACCTGACCAGCAGAACCCAGCAGATGAGGCCCTGCACAGGCAAATAGAAGCGGCCTACAGGTCACAGGCCCTGGTCCTCATGGGCGATTTCAGCCACCCTGACATCTGCTGGAGGGACAACACAGCAAGGCACCAGCAATCCAGGATGTTCCTGGACTGCATAGAAGACAACGTCCTCCTCCAAATGAATGGTAGAGGAACCAACAAGAAATGGTGCTATGCTGGACCTTGTTCTCACCAACAGGGAAGGGCTGGTAACCAATCAGAGGCTCAGAGACAGCCTTGGCTGCAGTGACCATGAAGATGTTGAATTTAAGATCCTCAGGGCTATCAGGAGGATCTATTCTAAGCTTACGACCCTAGACTTCAGGCGTGCAGACTTCGATCGCTTCAGGAATCTGCTAGCCAAAGTGTCATGGGACGAAGCCCTGGAGGGAAGAGGGACCCAGGACAGCTGGTCAGTATTCAAGGACCACCTCCTCTGTGTCCAGGAGCTATGTATACCAACAAAGAGAAAAGCAGGAAAGAATGCTAGGAGGCCTGCCTGGATGAACAAGGAGCTCCTGGACACACTATTACTTAAAAGGAAACTCTACAGGAAGTGGAGGGAAAGACAGCTAGAACAGGGGGTATATAAGAAAGCTGCCCGAGCAGCAAGAGGCCTGGTTAGGAAAGCCAAAGCAGAGTTCAAATTGAATCTAGCCAGGGAGGTTAAAGGGAACACTAAGAATTTCTACAGGTATATTAATGGCAAGACGACGACTAGGGAAGGTGTGGGCCCCCTCAGAAAGGAAACTGGTGAAATGGCCACAAGTGCTGTGGAAAAGGCTGAGGTACTCAATAACCTCTTTACCTCAGTCTTCACTGCAAGGGCCTCCAGTCACACTTCTGGTGTCATGGCAGACGATGCAAGGGTGTGGTGGTTTGAGCCTTACCTGGAAGTTAAGAGCTCAGGTGGGGGGCAAGGCTGAGAATCTCTCCCCCACTCCCCCCCCTCCTCCCTCCCAACAGAGAGGGGAGAAAAGGAAAGAGCAAATCCACCAAACAATAATTTGGAGTCAGCTTGGAAGTAGAGAGGCAAAGAGTTGTCTTTAAGCAATATATATATATAAAACAATAACAGGAAAAAAGGTTCACAAGGGCAAGGAACAAGGATGGATGGGAGGGGGACAAAAACCAAGAGAATAATACAAAACCAGCCTTTCTCTGAGGAAGCGTGGAGGCAGCAGGTCCGACCACGTGGCAGAGGAGCAGGAGGGCAGCTTCAGTAGCTCTTGTCCAGCAGAGACAGAAGCCAATAAAGCCCGGGGGCCAACAGCTATGAGGTCCTGCTTTTTGTACCCCAGCTGGGCAGGGAGGGGGGAGTGGAACAGGCTCAGCTTACCAGGCAAAAAATGCCTTGCAGGGAGTGAAAGTACCTGAAAGCCCTCCACCCTGCTTTGTTCTTTTGTTCTCAGAAAAGGGTGTTAACCCACCACACAGGGACGGGGAGGAATAACTGCCCATCATAAGTGAAGCTCAGGTTCGTGATCACCTGAAGAACCTGAAAGAGTTCAAGTCCATGGGACCCGACAGGATACACCCACGGGTGCTGAGAGAACTGGCAGATGAGGTTGCTAAGCCCCTCTCTATTCTATTCCAAAAGTCATGGCAGACTGGGGAAGTCCCCACAGACTGGAAAAGGGCAAACATTGCTCCCATTTTCAAAAATGGTAAGAAGGAGGAACCAGGGAACTACAGGCCGGTCAGTCTCACCTCTGTGCCCGGAGAGATCATGGAGCAGATCCTCCTGGAGGCACTAGTGACTCAGAAGAGTAGTGAAGAGGTGATTGGGAGCAGTCAGCATGGCTTTGCCAAGGGCAAATCCTGCCTGACAAACCTGGTGGCCTTCTATGAACAAGTGACAGCATTAATAGATGAGGGGTGAGCAACTGATGTCGTTTACCTGGACCTGAGCAAAGCCTTTGACACTGTCCCACACCACATCCTGGTCTCCAAGCTGGTGACACATGGGTTTGATGGGTGGACCACTAGATGGATAAAGAACTGTCTTGATGGCCGCACCCAAAGAGTGGCTGTAAATGGGTCCATATCCCAGTGGAGGCCAGTGACAAGCGGAGTCCCTCAGGGATCAGTCCTGGGACCAGGCTTGTTCAACATCTTTGTGGGTGCCATGGACAGTGGCATTGAGTGCACCCTCAGCAAGTTTGCTGATGACACCAAGCTGTGTGGTGCAGCAGACACGCTGGAGGGAAGGGATGCCATCCAGAGGGACCTTGACAGGCTGGAGAGGTGGGCACAAGCCAACCTCATGAGCTTCAACAAGACCAAGTGCAGGGTCCTGCATCTGGGTCGAGGCAATCCCAGGCACAAATACAGGCTGGGCAGTGACTGGCTGGGGAGCAGCCCAGAGGAGAGAGACTTGGGGGTGCTGGTGGACGAGAAGCTCAACATGAGCTCTCAATGTGCACTTGCAGCCCGGAAAGCCTATCGGATCCTGGGCTGCATCAGGAGAAGTGTGGCCAGCAGGTCAAGGGAGGTGATTCTCCCCCTCTACTCAGCTCTGGTGAGATCCCACCTGGAGTACTGTGTCCAGTTCTGGAGCCCCTATTACAAGAGGGATCTGAAGGTGCTGGAACGTGTCCAGAGAAGGACCACGAGGATGATCAGAGGGCTGGAGCACCTCTCCTAGGAGGACAGACTGAAGGAGTTGGGGCTGTTCAGTCTGGAGAAGAGAAGGCTCCGAGGTGACCTCATTGTGGCCTTCCAGTATCTGAAGGGGGCCTACAAGAAGGCTGGGGAGGGACTTTTCAGACTATCAGGGAGTGATAGGACTAGGGGGAATGGAATGAAGCTGGAGGTGGGGAGATTCAGGCTGGACATGAGGAGGAAGTTTTTCACCATGAGAGTGGTGAAACCCTGGAATAGGTTGTCGAGGGAGGTGGTTGAGGCCCTGTCCCTTGAAGTGTTTAAGACCAGGCTGGATGAGGCTTTGGCCTGCCTGATCTACTGTGGGGTGTCCCTTCCCATGGCAGGGGGGCTGGAACTCGATAATCCTGTGGTCCCTTCCAACCCTGACTGATACTATGGTATTACTATGATACTATGATAGCCTAGACATTGATATTTGAGCTAGTAATTCTAGGATGCCTCACTGGTCAGTGAAGAAAAGCAAACATTTTTTGAAAGGAATTAATTTCAACTCAGAGTAGAGTTTTAATATATATTAGATGAATCAATCTCTGAAACTGCTTATTTTTCTTTGTTGTCATTGAGGAAGGTATAAAAGAACCACCTCAGAGGGAAACGACTGAAGTTTGGTTAATATGCACCACAGCCAAATTATCTTTCAGTGGAAGCGGGGACCGTTGTGACATCTGTTGCCAATATATCTCAACTGTAAGAACTACAGTGACACAAACTACAGCCTCATCATCATATAAAGTTAACCCAATCATCTGCAGATCTTTATCTGGCTTAAAGATTAACTTTGCTAGAGATTCACAAGATAGTAAAGTGACTCAAGGGTAATTTCACATGAAGCAAGGTTTGCCTTATGTTATCAGAAGCCTAGTCCAAAGGCATTTTACATCCCCAACCCAGGCAATAAACTAGCCCAATCTGTTGAAGGCCTTTAAGGGACTACCATTTCTCAGATGTTATCTTACCTTTCCTTTTCCTTCAGATGCCTATGGCGTTTACTCCCTGAAACCAGTGTAAATGCAGACAGAACATTATTCTGTCACAGTAAAACTTTCAGGAGATCCTGATAAGATAACCTCACAGAGGCAGATCAGTATCCAATCCATCTCACTGACTTCAGTGCTTACCATGTTGGGTTCATGAGGTTACATGGCCACGTACCCTGCTCTGCACTGTATGGTTTGGGGTCCACATTACTCACCCACAAATCCTCATTCTCACTATTCCAAACCAAATACTATGGCAAGGCAGATCCTAAAGTTTTTGCTCTCACCCTTCTCTAAGAGCTTTAGCCTAAAAAACAGAAATCACATGTTTAAAAAGCAGGGACATCAACGAGATCAGGCTGCCCAGAGCCCTGTCGAGCCTCACCTTGAGTATCTCCACAGATGGGGTCCCAAACAGCTCCCTGAACAAGCTGTTCCAGTGTTCCACTACCCTCATGGCAATGAACCTGTTCCTAACATCCAATCCAAATCTGCTCTTCTCCGGTTTGAAGCCATTGCCCCTCGTCCTATCACTACATGCCTTTGTAAACAGTCTCTCTCCATCCTTCCTGTAGTTCCCCTTCAGGTACTCGGAGGCCACTAAAGAGTATCTCTGGAGTATCTCTTCTCCAGGCTGAACAGCCCCAGCTCCCTCAGACTATCCTCATAGCAGAGGTGTTCTAACACACTGATCATTTTCATGGCCCTCCTCTGGACCCACTCCATCAGGTCCATGTCCTTCCTATATTGAGGACATCAGACCTGTACACAGTACTCCAGGTCAGGTCTCAACAGAGCAAAGTGGCAGAATCGCCTCTCTGGATCTGCTGGCAATGCATCTTTGGATGCAGCCCAGGATGTGATTTGCCTTCTGGGCTGCAAGCACACACTGCCTGCTCATCTCCAGCTTCCTGTCCATCAGCACCCCCCAAGTTCTTTTCCACAGGGCCACTTTCACAGTATCACAGTATAACCAAGGTTGGAAGAGACCCCAAGGATCATCAAGTCCAACCTGTCCCAACAGACCTCACAACTAGACCATGGCACCAAGCGCCACGTCCAATCTCCCCTTGAACACCTCCAGGGACGGCGACTCCACCACCTCCCTGGGCAGCCCATTCCAATGACGAATGACTCGCTCAGTGAAGAACTTCCTCCTCACCTCGAGTCTAAACCTCCCCTGGCACAGCTTGAGACTGTGTCCTCTTGTTCTGGTGCTGGTTGCCTGGGAGAAGAGACGAACCCCTCCTGTCTACAACCACCTTTCAGGTAGTTGTAGAGAGCAATGAGGTCACCCTGATCCTTCTTCTCCAGGCTAAACAATCCCAGCTCCTCAGCCTCTCCTCATAGGGCTTGTGCTCAAGGCCTCTCACCAGCCTTGTTGCCCTTTTCTGGACACGCTCAAGTAGCTCGATGTCCTTCTTAAACTGAGGGGCCCAGAACTGGACACAGTACTCAAGGTGTGGCCTAACCAATGCAGAGTACAGGGGCAGAATGACCTCCCTGCTCCTGCTGGCCACACTATTCCCAATACAGGCCAGGATGCCATTGGCCTTCTTGGCCACCTCATCCCCCAGTCTGTATTGATAGTGAGGATTGTCCTGGTCCAGGTGCAGAAGTCTGCATTTGCTCTTGTTGAACCTCATGAGGTTCACGTGGGCCCACCTCTCCAGCTTGTCCAGAACCCTCTTGATGACATCCTGTCCCTCTGGTGTATTGACAGCACCAGACATCTTGAGCTTGCTGTCATCTACAAACTTGCTGATAGTGCATTCAATCTCACTGTCTATGTCATTGATAAAAGTATTAAACAGCACAGATCACAGTATGGATCTCTGAGAGACACCACTTGTCACTGCTCTCCCTCTGGACTTCAAGCCATTGAGCACAACCCATACAGCAAATTCCTTATTCACCCATCAAATCCCTATCATTCCAGTCTCAGCACAACTGTTGAAACAACACGTGAACAAGCTCACATCATCCTTCATGGTATTCATCTATGGTATCTACAGAAACAATAATTATTCTATAAAATACAGTGCTGCAGTTGCTTTCCCTTAAGATTGAGTAATTACATTACAAATGAAGAATGCTCTTACACATACACACAAAAATCAGTAGTTAAACTTAATGAAAAATTATGAAAAATTATGAAAAATTACCTCTCCTTTATATTCCACTGCCTTAATTCCTGCATATAGTGGTACAAAACTACTTGCTAGCAGGACCTAGAGAAAGCAAAGCAGAAAGAATAGAGAACAAAACTGAAGAAAAGGTAACAAAGTAATTTTGAACCATACATATTTATCTACATGAAATGATACAGCAGTAAGCAGTCAATATATTAGTTTTACAGAAAACCACTGTCATCTCAAAATGTCGTCCTATTGTGGTATGTCAAAATTTGATTAAAACTATTCACAGTATCACAGTATCACCAAGGGATTTGGGTTTTTTATGACTGGTCAAGAGACAACTCTCCAAGCAAAATAACACAAGTGAACTCATTGATTCATGTGATTCAAAAGAGTACAAACGTAAGTCTTACAGAATGTGAAGCAAATATGTGATTTTGCAGAAACTAAATATGCATATGCTGAACATGCGAAAACATGCAACAAAGTATCATCAAAGATCATTCTGTTGGCATATTTATATTGTCTTTACTCTTCTAATAAATCATATTTTCTAAGAACTCAAATTTCCAAAGTACTACGAAGAGTCTGAAAATTTACATTTATCAGTATCAATACTTTACATTTAATACATTTAACAACTTACTATTTGCTCTTTCACAACATTAGAGTTTGTTTTAATTTTTTTTTTGTATCAAGACACCTCTTCTGTGACATATAGATGTGCACACACGTGCCTTTCCATCCCCTCATAGCAACATCTGTGAGAGTATGCATCTCTCTATACTTACATATCCACCTATATATAAAAGTGCCATCAGTACACAGCATTTCAAAGAGAAGGGGTAGATGTGTGGATAAAGTGCAACCTTTATGAAATTTTCACATAGCTAAATGTGATAAATATGCATGCACATGCTTGCATGGCAGCATGAGAGACAAATCTGAGGACCAGAAGTAGGTCACAGACTGGAGTATATACTCTTGACTGGGTGCAAAAAAAAAATCCCACAAATCATAGAGAATATAGAAGAACACATCTGAGTGGAACTGCATTTATTTCTGCAAAAAATTAAGATACTTTCAGTACTAAACATCTCTCCTCCCCTAATGAGTCTTATGTAAGACTCTATATAAAGTCTTTAACTCTTGCCTATTTGTCTTCCAGTGATGTAAAGCACCAGAGCTCTCAGCTCAGATAAAAATGCTTTCTCCTATTATTCTCCAAATGTGAAATTGTAGCTATTTCTCTACCAGACAGCCCTTTACTTCTCAAAATTTTAAGAGGAGATCCCCCTTGAAACCCCTTCTCTTCAGATTTTCAAAAGTGACATTCTTCAGGGGTTTTAAGGTCCCAGTACCAGCTTGTTGCCTGTGCAAGTCTCTTTCTCTTCCTTCAACTCCATCTCAGTAATTTTGGTCCTTCTAACTAAAACAAATGAACACAAAAGTTTTAACAAAGGAAGAGAGACAAAACCAGATGACCACTGCAAAGGGTGAACTCTTTTCAAGAAAGCAGTTGGTCTTTCTTATAGAATCACTTAGGTCTCAATAGTGAGGTGAGGAAGGACAGGTTTGAAGTACATTTTCAGTATTTCCCTACCACAGACAGACCACTGTGGAGACCTATTCACTATTTCCACCGTCCAAAAATAAATACAGTAGTGTTCTGTGCCTTGCTCACTCACAAACACACAAATTAGGCCTCTCTTCCCCCAACGCCCAGTTTAAGAACTGCAGGTCTAGGAAGGCTGGTATGTGATGATTGCCTGCACATATTTCAAAAGGCTGTTTCAAAAGCAGAAGATTATTAACTGTCTTTCCACAACCACTGGGAACAATAAGGGGGGGGGAAGGCTTAAAATCGTAGCAACATATACTCAGTTTAAGCACTATGAACAGCCTTGGAAGTGTAAGTCTTGTTAACCTTAATTGAAACTAACTGTACAAGGAAGTTGAAAGATTTCCAACAGAGAACACAAAAGTTTTGCTGTTATAAAACACTGCTTGCCCAGCAGTACCTTTAGGCATGCTTTGGGATGAATAGGTTGTGGCTAGACAAAAAAATAATTATAACTTAACAAGCCTTATCTTCCATGCTCCCAGAGCAACCATCCATCAACAGTCTGACTGTTGTATAAATGATACATGCATATTTGAAGGTGTGCACCAAAACACTTGAGATGAACTGAAAGAACAAGTAATATGAATGTATTCCAATGAGCAATTATTAGGAATTTTATTCCTATTATTCCAGCTCATTCTACTGCCAGCATTTGGAAACAAGTCAGTGAAACAACTGCTGAAATGTGAACCAAATTGCTTTCCAGTTAAAAGATTTCATTACAAAAAACACAAGCCCACAAAATAGTAAATTCCAGACTTCTCACTGCTGGCTACTACAGCTGGAAATAGCAGTGTGAAATTTGAGATATCTTTGCATGATTAAGTCCTATAAATCCTGAGAACTGACTGACCATGTAGAATATAACAGGGTGAAGATTAAAAAAAAAAAAGAAAAAAAAAAAAAGGGTACTGTAAAGGCTAACACCAAATGCATACTTTGAGATTTTGTTAACCAGTGTG
Organism: Colaptes auratus; assembly: GCA_015227895.2. Taxonomy (NCBI): domain Eukaryota; kingdom Metazoa; phylum Chordata; class Aves; order Piciformes; family Picidae; genus Colaptes; species Colaptes auratus. The sequence goes on from CM037631.1 coordinate 52,261,928, forward strand.
ATTTTTTTTCCCTTTAAATGTCAATTTATAAAGAACCTCCTATTTATACTAAACATCCACAAGGACACAAAAGAGGGAATTCTCTCTTCCTCTATTTCCTCCTTTGTTCTGGTGTATCTTACAATGTCCTCCACTAAAATATAATCCATTACTAGAAACAATCTTTGCTTTACATGCATATGAATTCTTCCTACCATTTCCTATCATCTTATATACATAAAATTGATATAAATTTAAAACAGTAGCATTCAAAAAATATGGGCAGTAGTGATGGTTAAAATACATTTTATATTGTACTTAACTTTACATTCTATCTCTTCCCCACATGAAGACCTGTAAAACAAAAAAATACAACCCAACACTTTTTAATTCCTTTTCTTTACTTTCTTTTGTGATTAAACAATTTAAATAGTGTCTCTGAAGTAAAGGATGAAGTACGACTCAGTGAATTGTTACAGAATTTGGAGATTCTCTATTTTATTATCTTCTACTGTTGCAACCAGCTACCTTGCTAATTTTTAAACACACATTGTCGACAAGGTAGTATTTAAAAAACAGATTAACATATGCAAAATAAATTTTAGCAAAACCTGTGAAACTGTATGATCAAATTCTGCTTCAGTTATGTTATGGTTGTAGCACCACTGAAAGTATAAGCAATTATTTGAGTAAAACAGATTTATTTATTGTACAGCTAGCAACATACTCCTAAGCCTTGAAGAAACTCAAGCACTTTAATTTAAAGCAACAATATTCAACTCCATTACCTTAATGAGGTCCTCCCTGGAGGCAAAATTTGAAACCAAGTGATTTTCCCCAGTTTTGGTGTTAGTGACTGACACATACAGACGGTTCTCAGCAATCTCATGGGCATTTGAAGGAAGAATAGACTCTATGCCTTCCCTCGAGTAAAGAAAATGCAAGACATTATTCACCATCTTTATTCAGAAAACCTTGAAAATATGTTAGGGGTAAAAGAGTGTTGAGCACACCACAACAGAGAAGAGACATGCGTACTCTGCATTTTCATTTAGAGAGCTTCACATGAAAATGATCTTACAGTTATATCAAGATAGGTACCTAAGTGTTTTCATAAAATCATAACCAGGCGTTACAGCACCGAAGTCCAATTTTCTAACTTCCTCTGCAAATCCATAGGCAAACTGCTTACTTTTCTGGAAATTAAAAATATTCACCATTTAAGACATTTCAGTTACAGCAAGCATGTTCAACTATGGTATCTAAAACATACTAGTGGCTAAAAGTTTTAATCATGAAAGAGCTAACACTAATCAACAGAGAGCTGTAAGAATAGATACATTTTCCTATATGTGCTTGGTTTGTAATGCTATATGCACATCAGAATGTGGAATCCTTTAGAAGAACTAATTTGTACGAAAACAAGGTCTATAATATAGAAAATGAAAATTAATCATAATAAACCCTCACATGAATGCTACTTTATCAAGGAAGTTAAAGGCTATTATTCTATATATTACCACTGCTAACCAGTTCTACTACAAGAACAATCATTTGTATTCTAAGTGTAAAGCCACCTTTTAAACTATTTCAGTACTAAAACCACACAACTACATTAAGATGCCCTATAAAAATTAGAAAAATTAAAATTATTACAATTCCTTCCCACAAATGCAAAAAAAAACCATGCTAATGAACACAATACTATTGAAGTATTTAATGAATGGAATACTGTGACCGGTTTAGGCTGTGCCCTTAAGAAAGAGACAGTTGCTGAACACTCTGACTGAATGTTTTTGGTATTTAAACAAAAACAAGATAGTCTAAACTAATTTCATTGGTGGATTGGTGGAGTGCAGCTTTGGGTTTGGGTTATGTGAGTTCAGTCTGTACCTTTCCCTCTGTTTGTGTGGGCTGGTCAGCTTCTCTCTCTCTGAAGCAGGAGCGTCCTTGAATTAACAGAGCTAACCAGATAAGAAAACTAATTCTTGCATACGCTTTGAGCTAACAGAATTTTTCTTCCTTAATTGCCTTTCTCTCTCTCTCTAACCCTTTTTGGGAAAAAAAGGGAGGGAGAGAGGGGGATTCGAGGAACCCCCCTGGTCGGCTGGAGGGAAAAGGCTTTTCTGCATTACGTTCATTGCTGTATATTTCTGTATATATTGTAAATATTGTGTATTTGTGTACATATTCATTGCATTCCATTTATGCCTGTAAAGATAGCTTTCATCTGCTTTTCTGACTGAGCTAGCTGTGGTTTCTTTCTGGGTGTGTGTGGGGGAACTTTCTCAGCCCACCACAAATACTATGATAGATGACACAGGAAGATAAGACATTGTAGAAAGCCAGGCAATAGAATCCACTGCACAGATAACCTCTTTTACATAAGCTGAAATATACAGTGTTGATAACTGCAGAAAAAGTTTGAAGTGTGAGCCATAAAACTCCAAGAGGAAAGGAATCAGTAACATCTGTATTTAGCAAACAGATTCTGAAACAATGAATTATGATTCTGAAAAGCTGCTTAAGACTCACTATTTAGTAATTATACTCCCGTTTTTATCATTTTATGCAGACTTCTCTACTGATTTTAGGAACTTTTGGCAAAAAAATTCAGTCTTCTCTGACTTTCTGAAAGTAGTACTCGATCAATATATTATACCCATGTTCACCTATAAACTCATAATTAGAGAGTAAAAGACCTGTTTATAAATAGTTTGGGGTTCCTAGCTAGTAGGGTCCAGAATTTAATGGAAAGCAACACAGAAAGAGTGGGGTGAGGATTAGTATGAGATCAGGAGCAAGCTGACTGAAGAAGTAGTTTAACTTCCCAACATCACTTTTACAACAGTAAGTTAAGTGAAATAAAGTTCTTGCATTTGCTTTCTTTATATTGTCTTCAAATGAATGCAACACACACACACAAAGAAGTTCATTACATGGTCCATACCTCTTAAAGCAACAATCACTGGAAAGATTTGCCTTGACTGATTTCACATAGGTTACCTTTGCCCTACCAGGTACTTGCCAGTTCCAAGCCAATTCAAATAAAAGTACTGATATGCATCAAGCCTTGAATTCATACTACATTAGGCAGCTAGGCTTCTGTAGTCAATCTGCTGGTAAAGGGCACTTTTCTCTCTAGAGGGGAAACCCACAAAACCCTTTGTAGAAGCACCTCATAACTACTATCTTTATTTCTAACATGTTTTAAGAAAGTGAAGGGGAGCCAAGAGTAACAGAGATGGATGAACTCAGGTGAATGACAGAAAAGTACTGTCCATATTACAAATATTAGACCAGAGCTACTCTTTTTTCTGTCAAAGGAGACAACTTACACTGAGGGGTGGCTCAGTTGGTAGCACCTAAGACTCTTACTGGGAAGGTCGTGAGTTCAAGCCTGCAGTGGGCAGGAGTGTTCTGTTCTCTCTGGGGACCAATGTCCTTTCACTTGGTGCCATGGTCTAATCATGGGGTTTGTGGAGACAGGTTGGACTCGATGATCTTTGAGGTCTCTTCCAACCTTAGCAATACTGTGACTGTAACTTCTTACAGCTCTAATATTTTTTTATAATTTTAGTGCTAGAAGTTTTCAAATATGTATCTAAATTTTAAATTGTGACTGAGGACATGTTTAGAAGTTGTAATTGCTTGTACTGAGTTAAGCTAATTTCATATAAAACTGATCAAGGTGCTTTCAAAATAAATAGATACTTATAGATAAGTCTATAAATATCCTCTGTAGAGCTCTCAAGTCACATGCCTTTTCAACAATGACAGATCTATGGAAGAAAAACATCTGCAAACTGTCATATTAGAACAGCAACAAAATAATTATAAATCCTCAATGTTACAATCTTTTCAAGACAAGAAAAGGTTGCATTAGAATTTTGAGACTAGGAGATGGAGGAAGTCCCAATAATAGGTTGTGTAACATAGCTATCTCTGGGGAAAGAGAATAAAATAAAAATACCACAAAATCAGCTGATGAGAGAGTGATATTTATGAACATAAAATGCTTCATGTTGAAAATGTAATAAAGGTAATAATATAATTATCCTGAAATAAAAAATTAATTTTATTTAGTACACAAAACCACCTGTACTGAAATTGAGAATTAGGAAGAGTTATTCCACTGGAAAAAAAACACAAACACAACTCTCAATTTTCCATTTAAAAAAAAAAAAGATAACACAATGACTAGAAAGTAAATAAACATAAAAGTCTGCAAGAAAAGACAAAAAAATCCTCAGTGTAATATAGGCTTGTTTTCCACAAACAAAAATTAAAAGCTGTTCTAATATTTTTCCTTAGAAAGGTCATTTTAAGTTGTATTAGGCTGGAAACATGTTCATGCCCAGAGACTACAATAACAAAAATTTCCTTGGGAACAGGCTCGCTGCATTGTTTACCATAAAGGAATGCGTTATACTGAGCAAACTTGAAACTGAACTACGAGTCAGATACCACAGAAAAGGAGTAACACCTGAAGAGAATACAAGTAAGGTTCTCATCACCACACAGAACTTGCCTAATATCAAGTCACCTGCAGGGGTGGGAGGGGGGGGGGGGTGGTGGAACAGAGCAAGGAAAAGAATTTACTGATGAAAGCAACAGAGGTACAGCTAACTGCAAGCTAAGTTCCTATCCCAACAGAAATCAACAGGAAGAAAGGTCAGTGTCAAAGTGTGGCATTGTCTGGGAATATTATTTGAATCAAATGCAGCAGAGTTGTAATATGCAAGGCCTAGAGAACGTTACCTGATGCTCACTGGACTGAAACCTTAGCACACGTAAATTTTTATCAGCCTTCTCCCTTCCACTAATACCATTTATTGTAATTCAAGGCATTAATGAAATATGTGGATGAAGGAGTCTTAATCAATGCAGGAATGCAAACAAAAAAATAAAAAACAGGTAATGCTCTCCCACAGAACTTGTAATAGGGCAGTTATTGAACATCACTTTGCTGTCTTTAGATGGCACCATGACCATGGTGAGAAAAGAGTGGCATCTCTGAAGAAAACACACCTAAACACATGTGCAGCATGTCAGAACAGAATGCCATGAGCATTAATCTTCCAAGGCACACAGTGGGGCTACTGCTGTTAAGTTGTGGACTATACTGAGCCTAAAGGAGGTGCACAAGCCACTCCTTGCATTGTCTGATGGAGCACTACAAGGAAGGAAAACAATTGAGCAAGCCACAAAAGGATAAAACACTGGTGCTATGCAATTTCTTAACAAAGCTTACATCTAGCCAACAAAACAATGATTAACTTTGTAGTATATAGTGAATAAGTGCATACACATTTTGGTATTTTAAAGTATATCCAACCGCACACAACTCAATTCACATAAATTTAATGTATGTTTACATAGCTTAAAATATAAACTCCATATGACAAACTTTTGTGATAAAGAGATACTTGCTTCAGACATTTTTGGCCATGTGCGCAGCTTTTGATTATGAAAATATATACAAGTCCTTTTACAAGGAGCAAGAAGAAAACCAAAAACTAAAATACTTTACAAAGCTTAATATTAGATGATGGAATCAAACATATCCTTTAAAAATTATTATGTCGTATACCTACGAATTTATTAATTTACCTCTATATTTTCTGGTACAATTAATAAGACACTAGCAGCCAGTGATCCCGCAGAAGCTCCTGCAAAAGCTTTCACAACTTTCAGTATCTTCTTACCATGCTTGCAAAAAGCAGCTGCTGCCCCCAAGTGGTAAACACCCAGGAAACCACAAGCTGCAAATGACAGATTGATGCGTTTCATTTTTGCTGTGGGAAAAAAGTTTCAGAGTCAGAAAACGATCAGTTAATTTTATCTTAGAATATACATATAGTATATTGTGTATTCTGTGCCAAAAGAATATATCTACATAAAAAAGGCATCTTACTTGAGAGCAGTTAAAAACCTTTTGATTACCAAATACATCAAACAAGTAAAAGTTTATCATCTTGAAAATTGGTAAAAACTCTGAAATACTCCTTCACATAAACATCTTTTTCAAATCAATCAATCAATAAATACCTATAGAGAATGCAACTACACATTTTAATTTAATTTGTCTAAGAAATACAAAAGAAAAGTAGATACTCAAAAAGTGAGAGAGCAATGCTCTGGAAAAGGAACAGTTAGCCACTAGAATGAAAATCAAATTGTAACACTGCTGGCTACTCTGTCATCATACTCCCCCTACAAACACGCAGCCCACAACCCAATATAATTCCCGAGGAAAGGGATTTGTTTACTAGACCTTTAGAGCTCATTTCCTTATTAGTATATTAGTAATCATTAATAGACACATTCCTATTTAAAAAATAAATAAATCACTATTTAGAGAAGCATACAACTTATTGTTGCTATTATTAAAATAAAAAGGAATTAAAAGTAAAGAAGTAAAACACAAAGCACTATGTATGAAAACACACACACACTGAAGGTAGCAAGGACAGAATCTGTTATGTTTTGGTTAGTTTCAAACAAGAAGCCTAAGTTCAGACTGCTATGGGTGGTTTATTAAAAAAAAAAGCCTGCATATTATATTAGCTCTTCTGCATATGACTAAAATTATGAGAGCAAGATATTCCATTTAGGATATTGTAGAAATATGCAAGATATTGTACAGATTGCCATAATATTTAATTAAAAATAAACTCCTAGTATATCTGGATACATCTCAGTATGAATGGGACTAAAAATTATTTTGGTACACTCAGGAATATATTTGGCTCATTATTTCCAAAGGAAACATATAATCAGCAATGATCTATAGACACTGTGGTATCAGTTCTGAGAAGTAAACATGAACAGCAACAGATTTCGGTTTAAGTTGCCTTTTCACCTCAGGAAAGGGAAGAACAGGAAAGGGGATAAGGAACAGCTGTCAAAGCCACTAGTTAAAAAGACATTCTGAATTCAACTATGTTACCCATAACGTTATGAAAATCAGACCACAAACAAGTCTAACCAGGTTTATAAAATAAGAAAGTGTGCATCTCAGTGCCAGGGCATACTGTTTGGTGCATTGATGAGGCTGCTAAAATGCTATACTATCATAAGGTAGCTTAATAATTGCATTTTATCCTCCTCACAGTGGGATCCCTTGTACACAGAAACAAAGAACCTTATAACAACAACAAAACAAAACAAAACAAAACCAAAACAAAACAAAAAAAAACCCAACCACCACACACACCACTATACTGCAGAGAAAATAAAGATTTACTCAAGGTTTTACAGAAAAAAACACAAATACAATGCTACCTTGAAGATTATTCCCCACCCAGTAGAGTGGAAAAAGCTTAAGACTTTGAAGTGTGGTACCATGATGTGCTTCCTTTCAGGGTAGTTAAACTCTTCGGACTTCAACCAACTGCTGCAGCTTCTTCCATGCCTTCTACAAACTAGGTGCAAAGATGCATTCACATCATGGACCACTTTGACAAAAAGATGAAGCTGGCTAAGTTGACTGTATTATTAAGTAAGAAGAAAATCAAGTGTGGAAGATCTAACTTCCATTTTTGTCCAAATGAGATTTCAGGCTCAAAACACAACTAATATGAAACAGTATATGAAATAACCATGTTTCCATAGTTGATTGGTCAGATATAAACCAGCATAGTAAGAGTTCACAAATCCCAAGAATTATATGTAAGGGGCCTAGAAAATGTAATTAACAAACATAAGTGCAAGATTATAAGTTTACGTAAATAAAAGCAAACATATGCACGTCTATGTAAAGGTATATACACATTTCCTAAACCTTCTACAAGGCTCATCTACAAAACATTCTAACAAACATCTCTCCCTGCTGAAAAACACGTAGATGTTCACCAATGAAAAAGCAAAACAAAACCAACAATAAAGGCAAAAACCAAAATCCCACAAACAAGTAAACAAAAACCCACACTAAAACAACCCCTAAGTATGTAAAGCATGGTTACAGCAAGGAATTTTAGTTGGTTTTGGTTTAAACAAAAAAGTGTGTAAGACAATCACACTTCATTGTATAATCAAATTGCTGATACACATTCTCTAAAGTAAGAGTACAAAAGAAGGTTATGTGAACTAAAGAGATTATTTGAATCTCAAATAAAAAACTGCTGAAAAATACACTTGAGTCAGACTATCCATGCCTTGTCTTACAAGGCTTAAGGAGAAATTTGTATTTTCTTACATGAGACAGAGCAGAATTAACCAGATTGGAAAAGATCTTCGAGATCATCAAGTCTAACCTCACCCCACACCTAAAGCATGGCACCAAGTGCCTCATCCAGTCTCCTCTTAAACACCTCCAGTGATGGCAACTCCACTCCCCCAACACCCCAGGCAGCCCATTCCAATGGCCAGTAACTCTTTCTGTGAAGAACTTCTTCCCAACATCCAGTCTAAACCTCCCCTAATTATCAGTTGTGAGTAGCTGTTCTCTTGAGTGTCTGGATACATGCAATTCACTCTTTGATGAGAGTTAATTTCTTAACATTTAGATCCTATACTGCCCTTCCTCCTCCTTCATTTCCAACCCCAAGAGACAAGAGAGATTAGTAAACAATTATTGACATCAGTTTCTTGACTGACACAAGGTTCAGTGAGAGATAAACATACAAAAAGAACACTAAGATTTCAAGTAAAGGAATACTATTAAAGAATGCTGCTAGTCTCATACTTTGTTATGCATAGACTAATTGTCAAAAATTTTAAATTAATTTTTTTTTTCAAACGGAAGTACTTTATCTACTGAATTTGTATAGCATGCAGTAAAACACTAAGTTACAAATTCTCCAAGAGAATTTCAAATCAGAAGTAGCAACAGCATGGCTGCGTTATCAAGGCATGACATTTTTATTAATTAGGATCAGTTCTCAGGTCTACATTATACATTTGTCACATCAACCTGCAGGGAGATTCCATACATTGAATTGATGGCATCTTACAACAAATTTGAACTTATCCTGCAAAGATGATACAAACTAATAAGAACCATGATTCTGTAAGGAACCATCTGCTTGACAGATGTGGTTAAGCAACATGTTTTCATCTTGCACAAGAGTCTCTGAATAAGAGGGAAAGATAAGAGAACATTCATTAGATGAATGTCCGATGAAAATCAGAAAAAGCAAGAAATAGGAAACCATGATATTCACTCCTATAAGAATATAATTTTTCTCATTACTTTTGATTCTTGCAAATATGTCATGGCAACACTTTATTTGCAAGTTGGCATTGTGTATTTCAGATACATTATGATTCAAAAATGTCTTTAGTTTTGATGATCCAGTAGATCACTGTTCTTTTGATGAAAAAGAATAGTAGAGATATAATCCCCAAGAGGACATACTGAGAAATTTAATTGTGTCTACAGTATGACTAATCCCTGCCAATTTCTTACAGAGTACCAGAAGTCAGAACACAGACACATCTGTACATAAACCATTTTTTCATCTACCTGTGCAAACAGCAGAAATCTTGCTGTTTTAAAAGCAAGGTATGAAACACCTGTTCCACAGGACATCACAACAAATATTCTTAGAGGGTTAAACATAAAGATATTCCCTATTAACGCAAAGTTACCACATTGGCACATCTTAACAACAAAAAAAAAATAAATCAGTGAACCTGAAGAGATACACAAGTACATTTTAGCTTGGCAGTGCACTGTAGAGACGTGATGTAAATAGGAAATACAGAAGGGTTTTACCCCCACTTTTCAGAAATATTGTTATCTTACTTTATTGGCATAAAGATAGGTATGCTTCTGTTGTCTACGAGGAGAAAAAAACAAGCATATGATTACTACAAGAAGGAAGTAGGAGAATCTTGGGGCTGTTCAATCTCATTACTTTACAAATAATGCAGGAGCATTCAGGAATAAATCTAAACCTAGGAGTTCTATTTAAATGATTCTCTCTTAAAAAAAAAAAAAAAAAAACACAAACCAAAACCAAAACCTGACTGCTTACTGGTGATTAAAAAATATATGGAGGGAGCATTTCTGTTTACTCAGCAGTATCACACCCATTTCTAATGCAAACATACAAGGCAATATATGCCAAGAGACAGGCCTGTAGAGCAGTATAATATAGGTTTTTCAGGACAGGTACTGTCTTCCTAATTGTCATGCACAAGACATAGCACAGCAGTTTCTCATACTGCTGTTTCCTAAGCAATATAATTATGCAAACGGTGTACCATAAATCTCTATGTCTATACCAGTCATAGCTACCTCCCTGTCATCCCATATGTAAATAGAAGCTGAATCAACTACAAAACCTTTACAAACAAAAATTAAACACACATAGAATGTAGATGACCAAGCACCCTGAAGCACAAGAGCTAAAATGTATGATGCATAACAGTACATTTGAGGATTAGTCATTGGCTAAGAATGACAAAAGAAGCAAAGTTATGAGCTTTTTAGCCAGGCAGCATTGCTAAAATGAAGGTCACAATTGTAACTATTAATTTATCTGAATCAGAAATCACCACTCACACAGGAATGTTTAATTGCAGCTCACATTTATAACAGAAAAAAAAATGTTCACTAGCATCAATGACCATTCACAGCCTTCAGTGAAAACTGAAGGAATTGAATCTCCTGGGCAAAAACAGGCTTGCAAAACCCAACAAGCCATCCAACATACTCTAGTCTACTTAAGAGTCACTACAGTTGCTAGTAAGAGAAGGGGGAAACTAAGTTTTGCATCTATCCAGCCATACGGAATAAGTATTGTAAGAATTCGATGAAGTGGAAGAAAAAAAACCCTTTCAAAGTAATACAAAACAATCAGTACACTCTCCAATTGGCTATTAAGACACTTAGGAGAGTTACACAACTTTCTCAAACTAAAAATTATGTATAACCCCCTTAAAACTGAAAAATAAAGAAAACCTACATCACATTATATAATACTTCCACATTACAAGTTTAGACCATCTTGATCCTTAACAGAAGATCTCTAGAGAGGACAGGGATGGCTGACTGTCATGGTTTGGGAGAGCAATCCTCCCACCATGGGCAGAAATAACGACTCAGACAAACAGATTGCAACAGTGATGGAAAGTTTAAATAGCAAAACAAAAAAAAAGAAACAACAATGAAAGTTTTACAGAGAACCACAAGCACCGTGACAAAGAGAGAGAGAGATCCCATCACCACCTGGGGGTACACCCAAACACCACACCCCCCCAGGGCTCTTTCTCCCCCCCCCCCCCCCCCCCCCCCCAACCCAACCCAGCCTTGGGCCTGGGCAGGCCCAAGGGAGGCAGCTCAAGCCATTTTTACCTAGGCAGCAGCAGGGGACGAAAGAGGAAGTGCAGACCCCGCGTGGATGTTTTATAGGGGAGCAGGGCATTATGGGAAATGGAATACCTGGTTTCCTGTGACCACCCCCCTGGGCTGGACCCACCCCTTGGGACCTCCCAGGTGTGGTCTGTGCAGTGGCATCTGGGCCAGCACCGAGCCTAAACCACCACACTGACTTCAAGAAGAGAGTAGCAAAAGGTTCAATACCTTCTAATGAATGTTGGCTTCCATCACAGACTTCACTGGGACTTTTTCTAGCAGTTGCTTTAGTTTCCTCTGTACTAGTAGGCATTCTTGTATCTACTACTGATTGTTTAACATTTAACTTGGAAACCTACAATCACATAGTCAATATTATTATTAAAAGGAGAAACAGACAGATATAAGGTGAACATAATTAATCTTTTAACAAATTAATAAAGTCAATTTTAATAGTTGCAAAGCCATTCAGATTAATTTCTCAAATGCTTATCCCCCAAAATAATCCTTAACTAGCTGAGAACAATGTTCCACTATATATACATGCCAACATTTTTACTTTTAATATTAACTTCAATAGACATCTAGGAAAACATTGGCATTTGGAACTATCAGTGTCCTTCCTACATTTTTGTTTATAAAAAAAATCTGTAGATATAAGCAAAACTCTTATGTTTCTATCCTCCCTTACCAATTCAATAAAAATTGACATTTTCCCCCTAACACAGAGGTATTAGACACAAGTTTATTCTGAAAAAATAGTTCTTCTGCAACTTGTTGCTGCCTGCCCCTTTACCTTGATATCCCAACAATAAATTAATAAATAAGGCTACAAGATCAAAAGCTCTGTAGATTTTCAAAAGAAATTGTATTATCATTGCATTGATTTACATTATTTACACTTAGAGCACCATAAAGACACTTACCTGGAATTCAACTCTGTTATGTGGCACTGTTGTGGTACAGTTGTTTAGAATTCCAATCCAGAACCGCTGAGTTTTTGGAAACATGTAGCTACATAGTCTGCATTTCTTCAAGTGAAGAAACTGCGTTTGAACACCACAAAGACTTTTAGCAGTCCACATTTTCTTAAAAGCGACCTTTGGATCCAGATTATGTGGCAAACAAATGGGTAGTTTCAGAAGCTGTTTTACCATGGAATTGCAAAGGAAGTATCAACAGACAAGCTTGGCTACCACAGCAGTATGCAGTGGAAACATTCTCTGTTCTAAACTTAACCTGTTTTAAAACATAAAGGGAGAAGAAAGAAGGGGGGGGGGAAGAAAAGAAAAAGAGAGCAGTTGAAAGATAGTTATACATCAAGGCCCTGATACTGTAACAAGGTCCTCTTCACATACTTTTGACACAGACACATAACAATTGATTGACTCAACAATGAAAACAGTCCTAAGGAAAACTTTTGTTCAGCCCTTACTCTCCTCCTCACCAGCCTCCACCTGGCACTGTGTTGTTCATCACTAACTATAAAGTCAACCATTTCAGGAAGAGGAAGGACTGAAATTGTAGGGAACAAGTGAACAAACTGTCATAAATAACAACATGAATGCACTGTTCCTTCTACCTCAGCTGAAAAACGTGCAACGAATGCTCAGGTAGCTTCAAACAAATTGTTCGCCAAGTCCCGAGTCAAGCTTCTAATGAGAAAAAAAAAAGTAGTATGCTGACTGGCAAGAGGCAAGCCCCTGTCATCTTCTAGGCTACAAGGAGTGTCTCACAAATCAAATGGAAGTCGCATTACAACCCAGTACAACTTCAACCATTAAAATAACATGGAAATGCACCTGTTCAGACGACAAGCAGGGTGTTGCCCTGGCCAGCAGCACAACTATACCACTGATTCTGTGTAGGCAAAGTCCTAGGAGCAAACTATCAGCTTCAATCTTCAGCCCAATCAAATAACTGAGTTCAAGGTTTTCTGTTTATTCTTGTGTGCTTTGAGATGAGACCTACAATGTAATTACAATTTTTCCTCCCTCCACTTTTTCTCAGTAAATAATTGATATAAACAAGCAAAACTAAGCTGAAACGGTAAGACAAAGGTTTAAAATGTAACAAACACAGAATGTCAAGTGACAAGTGAAGCAAACCGAGCATGAAGCTCCTGCCGTCTCAAAAACTTGTACTCTTACAACAGAAGGGCGATTTTTCGGGTGGCCCCATCCCTTCAAATTCTAAACTGTAGTCTCCCAATTTTTCGAAGTCTCTCCCCGCGCAGGCTCCTGCCTCAGACCCTCCCCAGGCTCTAATGCGGCTTACGCAACACAGCGGGTGGCACCCTGCCAGTCTCGGCTCGCAGGCGGGATCTGGGCCCACCTCCCTCGGTAACAGTCGCGGAGACAATTCCAGTAGGAAGCCATGGGAAGGCCCCGACGGCTCCAGTCCCAGCTCAGAAGCAGCCTGCGCGCGTTCCGGTAGGCATGGTCACAAAAGCCTTCATGGAGCCTTAAGGAGCAACTCCTCAACAGTGACTGTGCGTCTGCGCACTCCGGCGCAGCCCGGCAGCCGCGGAAGGAAGGCGGGTGGGCAGGCAGGGAGGGAGGAAGTTAGGGGGCTGTAATCTGGCGCGTTGGGAGCGCTGATCACAACTCTCATGGGGTCGCAGTGTGCTCGGTCTGCCTTCGCCACCTGGACGACAGGTGTTGGATGCGGCAGGCGCCTTCCCGGGCTAGCCTCTTCCTTTAAGCGGCCTCCGCAGGGAGAAGGCCCGCGGGGTGCCTTACCTCAGGCCGTCACCTAGTCAGCTGTTGTCACCGGGAGGCGTCCTGTGGGAGGGTGACCTCACTCCCCCAGCACCGCTCTTGTACCGTGCTGGGTGCTGGGCAGGGGCTGCCTGTTGCTGAAAGGGTGAGCTTATGTATGCTTATGGTTTTATATTTCAGCGCGGTGAGCCTGCTCACCCTTCTAGCTGACTACTAGCAAAATTAGCACACGTATTCAGGATGGAGAGAGATCCTGTAGCCAACATCAGATGAGGAAAACTGCCAACAGAAAAATATATCAATGAGATGAAATTATAGATGTGTGGGGTCTGAGTGGGGTTAAAACTAAACTATCGGTGCAGGGGAAAAAAGTTTTATTTCACACAGATTAGCGTCTTTCATTTCTGGCCTCCATTATTCCTGCTTTTTTTAGTGGTATATGCAAGGGGTCGGCTGCACCTCCATCCCAAATCCACACTATTTTGGGGTGGGGGAAACCTTGTCAGCTTCTATTTTCTAAAGTGGTTGTGCACAGTTTAATTATCTTTTCAACAGCTAAAAATCAGTAGTTGTAACAGCAACTGAACCATCACATGGTGGAGTTACTGCCTTTTCAACATTCTACACTCTATGCTCACATTTACAGATGAGCTTTTGGATGAGAAACCCAGATTAGCCCTAGTAGTGGGGAAAAGATATCTTGTTTTAATTGTAGACTAAGTTCTAATGTGTAGTGGGCAGTGGTATCACTAGGAGCACATTTGCATCCAAATTGACACTTGGTTGCCAGCTGTGGCCACTTAAAAATGTCACAAACCCAACAGGACAACCCTTTTCATTCTCATCCTTCCAGATGTGGACTCGGGTATATAGTTAGTTGCATATACTGTGTCTGATCTATTGCTAATTCTTACTAATTTAGAAAATAAAACGTTTAAACAGGAAATTTCAAGTATAGGTGAAGCAAGCCAGGGCCAAGGACAGCAAATGGAAATAGTGTCTCTCAAATGTAGCAGCTGGCACTCATGTCTCTTTTGCCCCTTTTAGAAGAAATCATAAGTGAGACTTCTTTGGCTCCTTGTCTCAACTCAAGCCTTTCTCTTTCCCTTTCTCATATGTAGGTTCAGTCAGACCCTTATCCTTCAGGTGCCAAAGTTTGTTTTATCTTCTTCATATTTATGGTTGTATAATTTTAGCCATATTCATCATTTTAATATCCTGACACATATATTTAATTCTTTGCTCCTTTAATAGTTGTTGTTTGTAATACGCTAGCACTTTCTTAAGAGCAAAATGCACCAACAAAGGGCTTGTGTCAGTTATAGAAACATTTCAGCGATTTTGCAACAGTTGCTAGAATAAGTATTTTGGAATACCAGTATAGTTAAGTTATAAATTATTTCAAAGTATTTAAAATCAGTTCCCTTAACAAGATAAAGTATAACAGGAAAACAAGCTTTTGGTAACACAACTTTATTAGATATTTTTGGTCAGCAAAATCAAGTGGATTAGTGGTGTGACTACTGTAATATCTGTCTTGGAAGACTCTGAATTCCTCACATGTTGAGTCTTACATGGAAAATGAGGGGACATACAGAGAAAATAGAGAGTGAAACTTGGTAGACTTCTTATTATGGACAGAGATGTTAGGTAGTTTTTTATGGATAGGTACCATTCAAGGATTGAATGTATGTTTTTGCAACATTAATTCCAATTGTCCTAGATCAGCTGATACATGTATTGAAAAGTTCAAGCAAATGTAATGATTTATTGAAGTATATTAAGACCTGAAGACATGTCTAATGGTGTATCACAAGGAAAAGGATCAGCTGAAGTGTATTGTTGACCAACTGATACCCAAACATGCGAGCTGACTGGCAGGTACTTAGAGATAGTTCCTTTCCCTACCTCCTGTGTCACAATCATCTCAGTGCTAGAAATGAGGACTGCAACTCCCTGTGCCTTGAAATCTGAGCATCTGTGCTCTAAGGATAGCAGGCCCATTGCCTATACTACACCACTAGGTAACTATGGCTCAAACTCTGAAGAAACTGCTGAGCTGGGGGGGGAAACAAGAAGATAATCTGAAGAGGAGATTCATGTGAGATGAATCTGGCTGTGCTTTAAGGATCTGCAGAGCTGCCCCTTCTGAATCTTGCCTGCCTGGCTAGCAATGATGCTCTGTGTGTCTTAGAAGTTTGTGAACATATTAATGCCTAACCTAACCATCATTTGTAGCCAATAAATAATAGCCAATAAATAATTTTTATACTCCTGGATATATCTTGCTTGCAAAATCACTTTGTGCGTGTCAAAGGTGTCCAAACTGGGGCCCAAAGAGGAACCATTACAGGAAATAGAAATCCGCAGATAAAGCAAATATGGGAATTATCCTCCAAAAGTGAGCTCAAAATAGCAGAGATGCTTCTGGGAAAAAATGAGCTGTTTTTTGGAGGAAGAAGACTGTTAATTTCATAGGGTAAAAGAGGGGTGGGGAATTACAATGGAAATGTCTAGCTACAAAGGAACTGTGGGAGAAAGTACACGTTCATGAAGCTGAAGATTTGTTGATCTACAGGAGAGAGAACAGTAGCACACAGCTTTCAGGTGGCAAAGTTCAATAGCTAGCTTGGAAACCAGCTGTGATACTAACAGCCAATTTTATGAAATTGCAATTAGCAACCTCTAGCAAAGATTGTCTCCAAATTTAGACCTAATATTGAAATATTTGATAAAAAAGGGAAACAATTACAAAATTAAATTCAACTTGTTGGAAGTCAATGTGAGAAAAGATCCATTGCATTGCTGAATCATGGCTAGAATCTAAGACGTACTTCCAAAGAGAACTTTCACAGAAAAGCACTTTAAGAAAGTATATATTTTGTGAATGATTCCTACAAGAAAGAAAGAAAGGAAAAAAAGAAAACTTAGTTTGACTGTAAACAAATGTAAAGATGAAATGCAGTTGGGGGATATCATACGGGAGAATAATTTCTTGGAGCAGGGATTGGAGCTATTTTTTCAATAATTACCTTTCCCAATCCTGTTTTCAAGTCTTTGGGAAACAAATACAAAAACACCAGGACTACATCTTTGATAGTGAACTTTGTCAGGAAGTGGTAGCATTACTAAAGCCAAAGCAACAGAGAAGGAAAAAGCCACACTTAGGAGTGGCCTTGCATTTCATAGATTAGATACAGCTTTCATTAATTGTTGGGTTTGTCACTGCCAGTTAAAAAAAAAAAGAGTCAAATTCCAGAAAAAGAAAAAGATTTGCTGCATACTGAAGAGCTAGATGATACTCAAAAGCTCCAGAAAACCATATGACATATGATACAAAACTATGAAGAGAACAGCAAAGTGGTGATATATCAATATCAGAAAAAAATCCAAAAGCGATGAAGAAGAAAGTGGATTTAACTACTCTTCCAGAAAACAAGTAACTTTTCTTACAATAGCAATTATCACAACATTGTATTATTAACTTCTACTTAGCGGTTTCTGACTATTCTTTTGATTATTCTGCAGAATTGCAGTATCTCCCAATATTTAAAGACAAGTTTATCAACAGTATGTAAGCAGAAGTAAACCTTCATTATCAGCTGAATAGACATTGCATCATTAGCTTGAATAATTTTTATACATCTAAAATCTCTGTTATCCATTAACTCTAAAGCTTTAACTAGTAAGTAATCCTTTATCATTGAATTCTGACTAGAGGGAGAAACCCCCTAAGCTTTGTAATTTAAATTGTCCTTAGAAATGCTCAAGAAGTAATTTATTTGTCATACACTATGAAATAAGAACCTGTCTCAACATGCAGTTCAGAAAGCTGGAACATAAATTACCAAGAGTCTATTGAAAATGAACTTTCCAATGCAGCACTGTAATATGGCCTCTCTGACAGAATCATAACACACACACAAACATATATAAATTGTGAGACAATTCTCCTATTCATATGATTTAAGACAAGAAAATAATTCCACACAGAAACAGCCTCAGCCTTTCTGAATAAAAAAGTACTACACAAGATAGTATACAGTAGCTGGTTAGATCTGGTGAATCTCCACAGATGTTCAGCCCAAGCCTGAAGGAATTTGCGTTATTTAGTTAATCCAACAGTCCATACTAGATTTATATGATGTAACTTTCAGGCTTACCAGCCTGTAGTTGATTTGAGCAGCTAGCGAGGCTATGATTGACTTAGTTAACTAAACAAAACACAATTGCTCTGAAAACTTACTGACATGATGTCATTTAAGGCTCCTTGAATAAAATAGTAGAGTATTGGTTTTGAGGAACAGTAATGCTACTTTTTCATGGTTGTATTGACTAAAGTTTGTTTTCTTCTTGATTTCTGTCTGATCTTTTCTAGCTCCAGTTTAACACTTGGATGACACTTAAATTTACTGTGATCAAGCTGACTCAGCAAAGTACCCTTAATTTTTTTCCCTTGCACCTGTCTGTGCTTTATGGGAAAGATTCTTTTAATGAAAACTTAGTAGACAGCAGCTAACAAGAAGACTGAGAGTGAAGCTACTGCTCCACCACCACCACCATTTTTGCACCCATTCCAGAGCTAGGGGCAAGACCCTCACCAACCAAGATACCACACAGAAGATCTCAGCCCCACTAAGGAGGCCCAGCCAGCACCCATGGATCATACAGGAGGGGCCATCAACCCTCTTTCAAACTAACCAGGGGGCCACTAGGCCCCCCAGCCTTTATCACCATTACCCAACGTGCACCATGGCAACTCACCAGTGATAAGAGGAGGATCCCTCAACCCAGATAGGCTCAGCTTGGGGAGTGGGCGGGGTGGCCCAAGTGGCCACACCTGGGATGGGAGGAGACTCCAACAGAGCCCAGGTGCCCTGGAATTTGAGGGGGGAAAAGGGCAAAAATGGGTCGGGTGAAGGACTTTTGGGATGTAGGGTGGTGACGGGACTAGGGGGAATAGAAAAAAAAGAGTAGAGATGGGTAGATTCAGATTGGATGTTGGGAAAGGGTTCTTCACCGTGGAGGGTGATGAGGCACTGGAGCAGTTTGCCCGGGGAGGTGGTGGAGGGCCCATCCCTGGAAGTTTTAGGGGCCAGGCTGGATGTGGCTCTGGATTGCCTGGCCTGGTCTGATGTAAAGTGTCCCTGCCTATGGCAAATCCTCGAGGTCCCCTCCAGCCCCAGCAATTCTGTGATTCTATGATTCTAAAACAATTTTGCAGTTTAGGCTGGATGTTAGGAAGAAATTAGTCACAGAAAGAGTCATTTGCCATTGGAACAGGTTGCCCAGGGAGATGATGGAGTCACCGTCCCTGGAAGTGTTTAAAATAAGACTGGATGAGGTACTTAGTGCCATGGTTTAGTTGATTAGATGGTGTTGGGTGAGAGGTTGGACTTGATGATCTTGATGATCTTTTCCAATCTGGTTAATTCTGTGATTCTGAAATTTCCCCTGTGCTTACAGCAACTATCTAATACAAAGATGACATGTTCAAGCTACTTCTAAATATCAAAGAGAAGATGTAATGGTTTAGTGCAAGGGCTAAACTCTCTCACTTTCCCTCCTATCTCTGTCCTTTCTCCTCCTTACCAGGAGTTAAGAATGGGAGGGTGTGACTGTTTTAGGCTGTGCCTTTAAGAAAGGGACAGTTACTGGAACACTCTGGCTGAATGTTTTGGTGTAATAATGAAAACAAAGATAAGTCTAAACGAATTTCATTGGTAGAATGCAACTTTAAATTTTAGCTTTAGTTCAGTTTGAATCTCAGTCAGTTCTCTCTGCTGCAGTCTGCATGAGCAGCTGCTGTCTTTCCTCTGATCTGGACAGAGTTGACCTTGAACTAACTGAGCTAACCAGATAAGAAACTAATTCTTGCATATGCTTTGAGCTAACAGAATTTCCTCCTTAAGAATTACCTTTTCTCTCTCTAACCCTTTTTGGGAAAAAAGGGAGGAAGAGGTAGAAGGTAGCTGGGGGGGGACCCCTCTCCTTGGAGGAGGAAAAGGTTTTCTGTGTTATGTTCTTTCCTGTATATTTCTGTATATATTGTAAATACTGTATATTGTGTATATATTCACTGCATCTCATCCTGCTTGTAAATATAGCTTATCCATTTTGCTCCTCTGAGTTAGCTGTGGTTTTCTTTGCGGGGGTGTGTGGAGAACTGAACCTCTCACCACCACAGAGAGGGGAAAAAAGGCAGAGGGAGAGTTTTCAGTTGATTTACACAGAATATTTTTAATCCTCTGATACAAAGTTACCAGAGTACAGAAGGAGACAGAAGGAAAAGGGAAAAGAAATACCTGTCCAAATCCTTTAACAAGCAAAAATACAGCTACCCGCTCAAGGACCAGAAAGGAGAGAGAGGGCCTAGGAATCTTCCATCCAGGGTGGTAATGCCCTACAGCTGTAAATGCTGTAAATCATGATTCTGGTAGTGGGAAATATTATGTGGTTCAAACCACTACAGAAAATAATCCTCATCTATCTAGACTGGACACAGTAGCATCATTTAAATCATGTATTTGATTTGATTATACCATCTAAATGCCCTTCTAAGACAGCCTTCCAGAAGCTTTGCAACTCCCAGTGGCCTCTGAAAGTTTAGGTCATGCCTTTGTGTATACAAATGTGTTGGAGAATGGCTTAAATCTAAGGGACATGACTCTGTGGAACAGCTACTTGAGCAGAATGTGTAGGCCTTACTCCATCTTGTTGTTTGCTGCTCATAGTTAGCTGACTTGCTGAAGCAGCAAGGTCACTATGGCCTCGTAGCTGTTCTCGCAGCTGTGTGTTTGTAAGATAACTGGATGGGAAAGGAAGAGCTAGGTAAGATAATTGGATGGGAAGGGAAGAGCTAGTGAGAAGGGAGTTTTCTGGGAATGTACACAGAGCCTTTGATATTGTACACAGACCTAATTGCAGGTGGGCTGGATATTATAATGTTGCCTTCAGTCAGAGACCAATAGAATAGTGACGCTTGTACATATTTAGCTGAGATGCGATATAAGCTGTGTATCCGGGCAATAAAGTTGAAGCGTGCTTATCAATCACATTGATTGCTGCTCTCTTCCCTCACCGCTCTCCGATACAAATGTTATCATCCAGTCATACCATTAAAAGTTGTTTTCAATGTTAGCATTGTACCAGTGATATAAGAAGTAACACAAGGGTTTACTTGTCCTTTGTGGTATGAACACCACCAGCACTATTCTGAACTGATCAGAGTAGAAAATTTGTCTTCAACAACCCTTAGCCTGTAAATATCATCTGTTCTTTTCTTTGTCATACATAGAAAATGTGCCAAGGAGTTTGTTCAAAAGGAATGATAGTGAATAGATCCTTCTTGTTTTCTTTCCAAACTCAGAAATTGAAGGTGAAGGTATACTTAAAAAAAAATAGTCATAATTTTTTAAACAAAGCATTGCTCCAAAATGCGAATTGAAATTCTTCATCTTGAAAAATCTATATTACAGGTTTTACTGCTCTATCAATTTTGGCCAAAAATACTAATCCTTTTTTTTTTCTCATGTAAACAGTGACATCATTTGCAGTAAGATAAATCAGCTCATATTGTATTATAAGATGAAGTGACTTGCCTTCTGAATGGCCTCTCTTTCAGATACCTGAGGTGGTTGCATAAAGAGCCTTACTGACAGATGGCTTCAACAACTAGCATGTATCCTACCGGTAGAGACCTGTAATCACTGGAATTTGTAATTTTACAAGAGGGATGAAGAATCTGAAACAACTTTCTAGAATGGTGTTTTCAGGAGCTTGTCAAAGACTTTTTTCACTGGTAATTATCTCAATAGGCTGGTGTATACATGTGTAGCTGTGTGTAGTGCAACAGGTTTAAGAGGACAAACACGTGAAACAAGAGGTTATTCATTATCTGGGTAATGCAAGAGCTGTAAGTTGGAAAAATATCTCCACTTCCACAAATGTCCATTACTCCTCAAAGGACCTTTTTCCTTCATGCTACTTTCCATGCTCAGCCCCACTTGCCCCACATTTGTTGGCCAGGGTAGGAGTTTGCAGAGACAACAGGGAATTCCTCCCCAGTGGTTGATGCACAAACTCAGTGCACTTCCCATCCCAGTCTCTGTGGTGCTGGGCTCCACCCTAGTGTGTGCTGTGCTTCAACCTCACGCAGGAATGAAGTCAGACTGAAAAGTTTACTGAGGAGTTACAAAGTTCTTTTGCAGGTGGAACTCACCCATACTACCCCTTCAGCAAGAGCTGCTCCTGGATACCTTGGTAAATACATCACTATAAACATTTCCTTCAAATAAGAACCACTAATATTTTGTATGACT
Organism: Colaptes auratus; assembly: GCA_015227895.2. Taxonomy (NCBI): domain Eukaryota; kingdom Metazoa; phylum Chordata; class Aves; order Piciformes; family Picidae; genus Colaptes; species Colaptes auratus. Next base: position 52,284,253 of record CM037631.1, read on the forward strand.
TTCCTCAACTAATCTGAAAATTACATTAGCAATTAGGGAGTGAGTGAGTGAGTGCGTGCGTGCTTAGGTAGCTCAAATGCAGCTGATACATTCCAAAATCTCCTAACAAAACATAGGGCCATTTGACTATGAAAACAGTTTCCTTCCCACTTTATCACTTTAAAATATCTTTTTTTAAGCTACACTGTGTCAATTACAGAAAGTATTTTTTTCTCTAAGTGAACTTTCCACTGTAAACCATACATAAGGTGCCTGGACCCAGCTCTTACGAATTTCTACAGTTAAACAGTAGGTGGCACCACTGTTCATCTAGTCTTTATAAATCAGTATTTTGAGCATAAGTGACATTTGACTTCCACAGTTCCTGCTTCCATAGTTGCCTTGACCTAGCCAAGGAGACAAGCAGAAAGCTGAAATAAAAGTCTTCCCTGAATAAATACAGTAAAAATATATGTTCAATATCAACAAGGAATTAATATTTGGGAATAAAAAAATCAATGAAAATATCCCAAGAAATTATTATAAATCTGCAAATATGAAGTAGATCTTTGCCATATGTTGCAAATTGTCTAAAAGAAAGAAACAACAACCTGGTAATTTTATAGCTTATTAAACATAACAGAAATATTTAATGGAATTAAGAGCCCACATAACAGGAGAATAGTGGGCTTGCTTTTTTTTTTGTTGTTGTTGTTCTTTTTCTATTCTGTTTTTGCTTGATTTTATAATAGCTGAAGTAAAATATCTAGATGACAAGATTTTTGTCAGGCATTGTAGAATTGCTTTTGTTCATTAATATCACCCATGTATAATTTGGGGTTTTTGCATCCCAATGGTATGCATGTTGCTTGATATTAAGTTACCTTTCATAAGTCTCTATGTAGTTCATAGAAGGCCCAGAGATTTTTTGCCTTTCTGTTTTCATAGAACCAGACACTTTCAAGCTTTTACTCTCATTTTATGACAGGTTGGGTGGGATTCATCAAAGGAATACAATAATGGACTATAGTCACAAGTGATGTGGAAAAGGCTAAGGTACTCAATAACTTCTTTACCTCAGTCTTCACTGCAAGGGCCTCTAGCCACACTCCTGGTGTCATGGAAGACAATGACAGGGACCAGGAGGAAGAACTGCCCATCGTAAGTGAAGATCAGGAACCTGAAAGTGTTCAAGTCCATGGGACCCGACGGGATACACCCACGGGTACTGAGACAACTGGCAGATGAGGTTGCTAAATCCCTCTCTATTATATTCCAAAAGTCATGGCAGTCTGGGGAAGTTCCCACAGACTGGAAAAGGGGAAAGATTACTCCCATTTTCAAAAAGGGCAAGAAGGAGGAACCTGGGAACTACAGGCCAGTCAGTCTCACCTCTGTGCCCAGAAAGATCATGGAGCAGATCCTGTTGGAGGCACTACTGACTCAGAAGAATAGTGAAGAGATGATTTGGAACAGTCAGCATGGCTTCACCAAGGGCAAATCCTGCCTGACAAACCTGGAGGCCTTCTATGAACAGGTCACAACATTAATAGATGAAGGGTGAGCAACTGATATCGTTTATCTGGACCTGAGCAAAGCCTTCGACACTGTCCCGCACCACATCCTGGTCTCCAAACTGGTGAAACATGGGTTTGATGGGTGGACCAGTAGATGGATAAAGAACTGGCTTGATGGCTGCACCCAAAGAGTGATTGTCAATGGGTCCATGTCCCAGTGGAGGCCAATGACAAGCGGAGTCCCTCAGGGATCAGTCCTGGGACCAGGCTTGTTCAACATCTTTGTGGGTGCCATGGACAGTGGCATTGAGTGCACCCTCAGCATGTTTGCTGATGACACCAAGCTGTGTCAGACACGCTGGAGGGAAGGGATGCCATCCAGAGTGACCTTGACAGGCTGGAGAGGTGGGCACAAGCCAACCTCATGAGCTTCAACAAGACCAAGTGCATGGTCCTGCATCTGGGTTGAGGCAATCCCAGGCACAAATCCAGGCTGGGCAGGGACTGGCTGGAAAGCAGCCCTGAGGAGAGAGAGTCTTGGGGGTGCTGGGACACACTTGTCCCAGAGGGGGAAAAGGATCCTGGGGCAGGAATTGGCAGGGCTCATTGACAAGGCTTTAAACTAGATTTGAAGGGGGGAGGGGTTAATAGTCTCCTGCTGGCCTGTGACAAACAGAGGGGCAGCTCACCAGAGGCAGAGGGATGGAGAGCTGGCAAGGGCTCTCAACTTGCTGCCCTGAGACAAGCCACGAGTGACACACCAGGACACTCTCTGGAAATCAAGGGTAATTGGCACAAGAGGACAACAGGGCCAGCCCAGCTGAAGTGCTTCTATGCAAATGCACGCAGCTTGGGCAACAAACAGGATGAATTAAGGGCCACTGTGCTGCTGGGATGCCATGACAGAGTGGCTATTACTGAAACTTGGTGGGATGATTCCCATGACTGGAATGTAGGGATAGACAGGTATAAGCTCTTTAGGAAGGATAGGCATGTCTGTGCTGTTTGCCTTAAAAGAAAAAAATCTTTTTAAAAAGGCAAGGAAATCTGAAAAGCTATCAAAAAAGATGTCTATGTGGTTCAAAGCAGTAATATTTTAACAAGCTGTGGACCTTCATTCTTTCACCAACTGTTTCACTAATCAAAGCACAATGAATATACATAGGAACTGCAGAAGGGCTCTAGGCTATTGGTCTATTGTTTTCACGATCTTATTTTTAAAAGTCAAGACATCTTGCAGTGCAACAGAGGTGATTGCATGGAGGAAACAAAAGTTTATTAATATTCCTCAATGACTAAAAGTGTTGTACTCATTTTTAACTGGAGAGAACAGATTTTGAAAGCCAGCATCAAGAGCAGATTTTACACTGGAGCCTTAATGCAGCCAGACAAGGTGCTATGGCATCTGCTTTGTTTATTACAAAGTAATAAAACTGAGGAAATCCCCCTCTGCCCAGAGCCTGGCAGGATGCTAGCAGCACTCTCTGCAGGATGCAACCTGTGGAGGGTCAGTACTGCACACAGCTTGGGTAGCTGCCCATGACAGGCTCAATGGCCTGATATTTCCCTGGCTGACTTTTATGAAAAGAGGAAAAGACTCAGCGGGAGAAAACAGACAAATGAGAGAACGAGAAGTCAAATATTTAACACAGAGCTCTAAGACAACAGGTCTGAAATCCCAGGGCAAATGGTCGTAGAGTGTCAGGAAAACAAAATATGAGGAAAAGTATAAAGAAAGAATAATTCACTGTAGACTGTCATGCAACACACTATCAAATACCATAATTTACAATGCTAATAATTCATAGGTGTGGTGGTTTAAGCCTTAATTGGGAGTTAAGAGCTCAGATGAGGGCAAGGCTGAGAATCTCTCCCCCAATCCCCCCTGCTCCCTCCCAACAGAGGGGGGGAAGAAAAGGAAGGAGCAAATCCACCAAACAATAATTTGGAGTCAGCTTGGATGTAGAGAGGTAAAGAGTCTTCTTTAAACAATATATATATAACAATAACAGGTAAGGTTCACAAGGACTGTGGTGGTGAGAGAAAGTTCTCCCCCCACACACACAAAGAAACCACAGCTAACTCAGTCGGAGAAGCAAATGAAGGAGCTGTATTTACAAGCAGGAATGGAATGCAATGAATATGTGCACAATATACAGCATTTACAATATATACAGAAATATACATCAATGAACTTAATACAGAAGACCTCCTCCAGCCAGGAGGATTCCCCCCTGTGTCCCCCTTTCCCTCTCTACTTCCCTTTTTTCCCAAAAAGGTTTAGAGAGAGAGAGAAAGGCAATTAAGGAGAAAATACTGTTAGCTCAAAGCGTGTGCAAGAATTAGTTTTCTTATCTGGTTAGCTTCATTAATTCAAAGTCACTCCTGTCCAGCAGTTGTTGCTTCAGAGAGAGAGAAGCTGACAAGCCCACAGGAGAAGAGAGAACAGACTGAACTCAGACTGAGACAGACTGAGCTAAAACTTAAAAGTTGCATTCTACCAATCTACCAATGAAATTCATTTAGAATGTCTTGTTTTCATTTAAATATCCAAACATTCAGCCAGAGTGTTCCATCAACTGTCCCTTTCTTAAAGGCACAGCCTAAAATGGTCACAGGGCAAGGAACAAGGATGGATGGGTGGGGAACAAAGAAGAAGAATACAAAACCAGTCTCTCTCTGAAGAGGCATGGAGGCAGCAGGGAGAAGGATCAGGCCCGACCACGTGGCACAGGAGCAGGAAAGCAGCCACAGTAGCTCTCATCCAGGAGAGGCAGGAGCGAAAAAGAACCCCAATAGCTGCAATGTCCTGGGTTTTATACCTTAGCTGGGCAGGGAGGGGGAAGTGGAGCATACTCAGTTTCCTGGAGGGGCTGGGGGGTGGGAAATGCCCTGCAGGGAGGGCAAAGTACCTGCAAGCCCTCCACCCTGTTTGTTTTTATTTTCAGAATGGGCGTTAACCCATCACAATAGGCAGTACAAATTAACATTTCTGACAGTTACAGAAATAGGCTTTAGAACTTTAAGGAATCCAGATTCCAGGTTTCCTATACAGGCTCTTGCTAAGTACTTCTTACAACATTTCAAAAGGAAATGGATTAGAGATTTATAAATGTTTTCTTTCAAAAGGAAAAAGTACTAACTAAGATTGGTAATGTTAAATAGGAGGTGAGATTGAAATGAATGCCATAGCAAACTTTGATCACATTTTTTAAGGATTAAAAAAGAAATAAAACAAAAACTCTTCAAGCAGAAAAAAAAAAAGATAAAAAATTTTGTCACTTCATATTTGAAGTCCTATGCTCATTTTCAATACAAAAGAAACAGAAGAAAATTCATATCCAACAAATCAAAGTTGGAACTCTTGGGAGAACAACAACAACTACAAACTTTTATATCCCTGAAGATATTAAAAAATATTTATAAAATCAAATAACTCTAATCTAATCAAAATGTTTGAGTCCTTCTCTAAAGCACATAGGCACTCCAGCAAAATGGAAAGAGTTTGAATGGAGATAATCCTCAAGGCTGGTGGAACCTACTGTCATGCTAAATGTGAATCTACTTCAGAAAAATGCTACACAGGAAATTCCTTCCTCTCCACATCAGGAATATCAAGGTGATTTGTGTCACCTCTATGAAAGTGAAGATACACTTTCCTTACCGCTTCAGGCTGAATAGTGTCAGGCAGACTGTGGACTGATTTTGACTCATAGGGATTCTGTCCTCATTCTTGAAGCTGAAAGACAAAAATCAACCCCCCAAAAAAACACCCCACAACCATAATGTAATTTTAGCAGTTTTGCTTCATTAACAACACTCAGAGTAATTTAAACTGACTGCTTGGACACAAAATGCTTTTCATAAAAGATGGCAAAGTGCCTTCAAGCTCAGTCAGAGCTTGAAGAGTTTTCAGACTAGCAAGTATGCAGCTGATTTAATTAAGTTAAAACCCACCCAACACTGTTTTCTGAGGAAAAAAAAATCTATTTTTCAAATAGATAGCTTATTAAGATTGGAAGTTTATGAAAGATCCCAGACACTGTAAAATGAGATGTAAATATGGGTTACGCAAAAACAATCGTCAGTAGCATTTGCAAGTTTTCGTAGTTCTTGGCCAAAAATACCTGCTACATAATGAAAGCACATTTTTTCAGGTAAAAATTCAATCCCTCCACACTCAGAGAGAAAAAAAAATTGTTATTTAAAGAATTAAGTGTTGAAACACACATACCAACTCCAGCCAAAACCAACACAGTAGTTTTTCTCTTCACAATTCTATCATCAGCCACTGCTTTTAACTGACTGAATTTATTGGTTTGTAGAACTCATTTTGTAAGTTGGCTTTGTAGGCAATATGATGTTCTGTCTTTCCAGTAATGTGACTAGTCTGTGCTAGTAAATTAACTAAAGTAAAAGCTCAGATTTGAGTCCTATGACCAGTCAGGAAAAAAGTATCCTCCCAAACAACTTCTGTGTAAGGTTCAGGAAAAGCATGTGGTGGTTTTAGGCTATTCTAGAGACCATTCTCATTAATTACTTTGCCTGCCACCACTCTCTTTTAGAGCCTAACACAATGTAGTTCTATGTATACAGACCATTTCATGCCAGCTGGCTCTGCTGCCAGAGACTTGGTTTCAGCCTGTTTAGTTTATTGGTTAGACTAGTAAACTTGTTATACTACACCGGTGAAAAGATTAATACTGCTGTTAAGAGTTAAAACTTTCTAGGCTGAAGACAAAAACAGGACACATGAATGCCTTCAAAACCCAGTTTTCCACGTATTGGTGACAGACTGAACCTTGTCAGACAAAAAGGTCTTGCTGAAAAAAAGGTGTCTGTGCTGTTTGCCTTAAAAGAAAAAAATCTTTTTAAAAAGGCAAGGAAATCTGAAAAGCTATCAAAAAAGATGTCTATGTGGTTCAAAGCAGTAATATTTTAACAAGCTGTGGACTTTTAAACCCAATAGCTTTGGAAATAATCCAAAAGTAAAAATGCTCCCTTCACATCTGTTGCTTATGGTGACAGATTCTAGCCTACATCTGCAAGAAACTCAGGAGAAAATTCACAATACTCATGGGTGGGGATGACTTGAAAGCATATTTATCCCCATCCCTGTCTCCCATCAAAAGTGCCCCACAGTGCCCACGATCTCACCAGGATCAGGGCAGCCTCTGTAGCTTGTCTCTGCAGAAACCCCCAGCTGTGCTCCATGTTGCGGTCCAGTCAGACATACAGCATTAATCACGGAATCACAGAACAACTTGAGTTGGAATGGACCTTTAAAGGTCTTGTAGCCCAATCCTCCCTGCAATGATCAGGGACATCTCCAACTAGATCACGTTGATCAGAGCCTCATCTAACCTGACCTTGAATGTTTACCGGGATGGAGCATCTCAGTACCTTGTCCTGGAAAAGGGATTGAGGACAGCAGTACATGTACACAGCTTTCTTCCACTTACACATAGAAAAGAACCTCATACACTTGAATAAAGACTCATTTTATGCTACTCAGAGCTTTCTGTCACTTTAAATAGAAATAACTATCAGGTTAACAAAGCAGCAATGCACTGGCTGCTTCTGTAGCCACTAAGTATCAACAATATTAGCTTCTGATACTTGCCCTTGTTTATTTATATCAAGAGAAAACAATGAATCATGCAAACAAAGGAGGAACAAAGAATAATGCAGAAGTTAATAATAAAAGTTGAGTTATGAATAAGTCTACTTTTCATCAGGAAAATGTTGTGGTCTAAAATTCTCATACACTGTTTTTCTGCAGTTAATTATAAGGGCAGTTAAGCATTCAAATACATATACATATGTATACGTATAAATACATATGTAAGTAGGTATGTATATCTTTATATATACACCTATGTACACACACACACACACACACACATATATATAGATCCTTATGCACATATTCTCTATACTACTTATATTTATGGACAACTATACAGGTACCATATATATACACACCATGGAAATATATATAAAATCCAGATATGCATAACAAGCATATACATATGCACATATACTATATAATTAGTGCATGCTATCAACACATAATTATACAGAACTAGAATAATAGAATCATAGAATTGTTTCAGTTGGAAAAGATCGTGGAGTCCAACCATTAACCTAACACCACCATGTCCCAAATTGTCACATCTACACATTTTGAACCCCTCCAGGGATGGCGACTCCACCATCTCCCTGGACACATACCAAAATCTGACCACTCTTTCAGTCAAGAAAGTTTTCACAACATCCATTCTAAACATAGAATATATGCACTAATTGTCATGTCTTAGATTTCAATGTCCAAGTAGTGATACTGATGCTCACAGGTTCCAGAAAATATGCATATTGAAGGAAGTACTTAACTCTAACATGATATGCTCCAGAAAGAAGCCAACAACAAATAAAAATACCAAAAATGCAGCTGCAGTTATGGATTACCAGAAGGAACAGGTCGGCAGCTTTAATCAATAAGTGGCTTAGAGGCTGGTGCAATCAAAAGAATTTCAGTTTTTTTGATCTTGGAGAACTTTCTACTTCACCAGGTCAGCTGGCAACCAATGGAGTGCATCTGTCCCAGAGGAGGGGAAAGGTCACAGTATACAAGAATGGCCTATCCCTCAAAGGTAAAAAGATTCTAGGAAAGGAATCGGCAGGTCTCATTGATAGGGCTTTAAACTAGATTTGAAGGGGGAAGGGGGTTAATAGTCTCCTGCTGACCGGTGACAAACAGAGGGGCAGCTCACCAGAGGCAGAGGGATGGAGAGCTGGTAAGGGCTCTCAACATGCTGCCCTGAGGCAAGCCACGAAAGATGCACCAGGACATTCTGTGGAAACCAAGGGGAATTGGCACAAGAGGATGACAGGGCCAGCCCAGCTGAAGTGCCTCTATGCAAATGCACGCAGCTTGGTGTGGTGGGGTGAGAAAGTTCCCTCCCCACACACAGGGAAAGAAACCACAGCTAGCTCAGTCGGAAAAGCAGATGAAAGCTATATTTACAAGCATAAATGGAGTGCAATGAATATATACACAAATATACAATATTTACAATATATACAGGAAAATACAACAATGAACACAATGCAGAAAAACCTTTTCCCTCCTGCCGGCCAGGGGGGTTCCCTGAACCCCCCTCTCTCCCTCCCCACCTCCCCTTTTTCCCCAAAAAGGGTTAGAGAGAGAGAGAGAAAGGCAATTAAGAAGGAAAAAGTCTGTTAGCTAAAAAGCACATGCAAAATTAGTTTTCTTATCTGGTTAGCTGCTAACTCAAGGCCGTTCCTGCTTCAGCAAGAGAGAAAGAAGCACAGACTGCACCCAGCCTGAACCCAGACCAGACACAGACTGAACTAACAGAACCCAAACTCCAAACTGCACCCCCACAAGCACCAATGAAATTCGTTTAGACTATCTTGTTTTTGTTCAAATATCAAAAACATTCAGCCAGAGTGTTCAGCAACTGTCTCTTTCTTAAAGGCATAGCATCAACCGGTCACAATCCACCTCTTCTAAACAATTTCATTGGCTGTTCATACTGTCCATCCAATCTAAAACAATATCTACAATTTGCAAGTAAAGTTGATAGTCCATTCCGGCTATCCTCAGGTGTAGATGATTCAGAAGTCCAAGAAACAAGAAAAATGGAAAACAGTTTGTCTCTTCGCAGACGAAGCGAAGAAAAGGGAAACAGGGAAACAGGGAACAGGGACTCTCAGTTGACTCAGGGCTCTCAGGGTTCTCAGGGTTCGTGCACCGTGGATTTCTCAAGGATTCTTCCTTTGGGCGCGATGTAGCTGTACAACACTCTGAAATCAAACTCTTTCAGCTAAAGTTAGATTTCTTTGTGGAATACACTGAATTTCACCATTCTCTTGCATTACCCAATAAGTGTGACCCGGACCTTCAGCTGAAACCACCCCTCGGACAGGTTTAGCCTCTCCTGAGGGAGAAAACACCCAAACAGTTTTACCTAGCAGATTCTTTTCTCTAACAACAGGAACTCTATCACCTTCTACTTTCTGTAGCAGATCTGAGTGTGCTGGTCCAGCTCGGTTCACTGAACCTCTACTATTTACCAGCCAGGTTGCTTGTGCTAAATGCTTTTCCCAGTTTTTCAAAGATCCACCCCCCATGGCTTTAAGAGTGGTCTTCAGCAAACCGTTGTAGCGTTCAATCTTCCCTGAAGCTGGTGCATAGTAGGGGATGTGGAATATCCACTCAATGCCGTGCTCTTTGGCCCAGCTCTTTACAAGGTTGTTTTTGAAATGAGTTCCGTTGTCTGACTCGATCCTCTCTGGAGTTCCGTGTCTCCACAGGATTTGTCTCTCCAGACCAAGAATGGTGTTGCGTGCAGTTGCATGTGGAACTGGATAAGTTTCCAACCATCCAGTGTTTGCCTCTACCATAGTAAGCACATACTGCTTACCAGAACGAGAACGTGGTAGAGTGATGTAGTCAATCTGCCAAGCTTCACCATACTTGTACTTGGACCATCTGTCACCATACCATAAGGGCTTAAGTCGCTTTGCCTGCTTAATAGCAGCACAAATGTCACAGTCATGGATGACTTGTGTGATAGCATCCATGGAAATGTCTATGGATCTGTCACGTGCCCACTGGTAGGTTGCATCTCTGCCTTGATGTCCTGACGAATCGTGAGCCCACCGAGCTAAGAATATCTCACCTCGGTGTTTCCAGTCGAGATCAAGATCAGAGTCCATGTCTACTTGAGAAACTCTTGCAGCTAGATCTGCCTGATGGTTGTGTTGCTGTTCCTCAGTAGCTTTGCTCTTAGGGATGTGAGCATCAATGTGTCTCACCTTCACTGGAATTCTCTCGATTCGATCAGCAATGTCCAGCCACAGCTCAGCTGCCCATATGGGCTTTCCTTTTCTCTGCCAACCACTCTTTTTCCAGTTCTTTAGCCAACCCCACAGAGCATTGGCTACCATCCATGAGTCGGTGTAGAGATAAAGCTTTGGCCACCTCTCACGTTCAGCTACGTCGAGAGCTAGCTGGACAGCTTTTACCTCTGCAAACTGACTGGATTCTCCTTCTCCATCCTTTGCCTCTGCAACTCGGCGTGTTGGACTCCACACTGCAGACTTCCACCTTCGCTTGTTCCCGACAAGACGACAGGAACCGTCTGTGAACAAAGCATATTTCTTTTCCTCATCAGAAAGGTCATTGTAAGGAGGAGCTTCCTCAGCACGAGTTACTCTCTCCTCGGGAGGTTTAGTGCAGTTGGTACCTTCAGGCCAACTTGAGATCACCTCCACTAGACCAGGTCTTTCAAGATTTCCCATTCGAGCTCTCTGTGTTATCAGAGCCATCCACTTAGACCAGGTGGAATCTGTTGCATGATGTGGTGTGGAACCCTTGCCTTTGAACATCCAATTCAAAACTGGTAATCTGGGAGCTAAGAGAAGTTGTGATTCAGTTCCAATCACTTCAGAAGCCGCTTTTACTCCTTCATAGGCAGCTAGAATCTCTTTCTCTGTTGGAGTATAATTAGCCTCTGAACCTCTGTAACCTCTACTCCAGAAACCAAGAGGTCGTCCACGTGTCTCACCTGGAGCTCTCTGCCACAAGCACCAGGTTGGACCATTGTCACTTGCAGCCGTGTACAAAATGTTCTTAATGTCTGGACCATCTCGGACAGGTCCCAGACCCATTGCTTGAACCACCTCTTGCTTTATCTGGTCAAAGGCTGCTTGTTGTTCAGGTCCCCAGTGGAAATTGTTTCTCTTTCGAGTCACATCATACAGAGGTTTTACAATCTGACTGTATCCAGGAATGTGCAGTCTCCAAAATCCCACTATCCCCAAGAAACGTAGAGTTTCTTGCTTGTTCATGGGATTGGCCATAGTAGAGACTCTATTTACCACATCCACTGGAATGTGTCGGCGTCCATCCTGCCACCGCACTCCCAGAAACTGGATCTCTCGGGTAGGTCCTTTCACCTTGTCTCGCTTGATGGCAAAACCTGCATTCAGAAGAATGTCAATGACTTTGTTACCTTTCTCGAAGACTTCCTCAGCAGTTTTACCCCAGACGATGATATCATCGATGAACTGGATGTGTTCTGGAGCACCTCCTTTCTCCAGAGCATCGTGGATCACTGCATGACAGATGCTGGAGCTGTGGATCCAGCCCATTGGCAATCTGTTGAAAGTGTACTGGATTCCTCTCCAGGTGAAAGCAAACTGAGGCCTGCATTCCTCTGCTATGGGAATAGAGAAGAAGGCATTAGCAATGTCTATGGTAGCATACCATTTGGCCTCTTTGGATTCCAGCTCATATTGGAGTTCCATCATGTCTGGCACTGCTGCACTCATAGGTGGAGTTACTTCATTCAGAGCTCGGTAGTCAACTGTCAGACGCCAGTCTCCATTCTGCTTTCGCACAGGCCACACTGGACTGTTGAAAGGGGAATGAGTTTTGCTGATGACTTTCTGACTCTCCAACTGTCGAATCAGATTCTGAATGGGCAACAAAGAGTCACGGTTGGTTCTGTATTGTCTGTGATGCACAGTCTGAGAAGCAACCGGCAATTTAATGTCCTCAATCTTGTGTTGTCCCACAACTGCAGATTCATCAGAAAGATCAGGTCTAACAGACAGCTTCAGCTTTTGTCCATCAATTTCTACAGATGCCACTCCAAAAGCCCATTTGTAACCTTTAGGGTCTTTAAAACGCCCTTCTCTCAGAAAATCAATTCCCAGAATACAAGGTGCGTCAGGTCCGGTCACAACTGTATGCTTCCTCCACTGTTTACCAGTTAAACTTATATCAACCTCCACCTTAGTTAACTCTTGAGATCCACCAGTGACTCCCAGAATAGTTATAGCTTCTGATCCCTGATAATTTGATGGCATTATGGTGCACTGAGCCCCTGTGTCAACCAAGGCCCTGTACTTCTGAAATTGTGAAGTGCCAGGCCACTGGATGTACACATCCCAATAGATTCTATTATCTCTGTTACCCCTCTCCTCCCCCTGGCGGGAGGCAGGGCACCCCTAGTTATGGGGAACATGCCCACATGTGCAATGAGCACAGTGTGCAGTGTTAGAACTGGAGCCACTGTTGGAGCTACTAGAGTTGTCCTGGGGAACTGTAGAAGTAACAGCTACCCTTCTGGTATTGCTACCTCGGGCTCTGCCACTTTGCAGTTCCCTCAGCCTCCTGAAAAGATTAGCAGTTGGTTGACCATCCCATCTGTTCATGTTCTCACCAAACTGATCACGCAGAGTTATCCAAATACTTCCACGTGACTGCCTTGGTGGTCTGTTTTGGTTGGATCGGTTTTGGAATGACCTGTTTTGGAATGACATCCTTGGAGGACGCCTATTCCTCACAGAGGAAACCTGTATCCATCCGGAGGAAGAATTGGAATTATTTCCTTGTGCCAATTGGGAGATGGAATTTATAATTTCATCCTTCAGCTCTCTCATGCAATTCTCAATTTTTCCAGACAGAGTTTCAATGGCTGAAACCAAAGAAACACGTGTCATGCTATCCTCCAATTGTCTCATTTGATCAGTGAATTGGCCAACCGTAGGAGAAGCTCCACCATAATTTCTTGCCACAATCCTGCTTGCCAGAATATTTGCATAGTTAGGAGGAGCAAGTTTGATGAGCTTTTTAGCAAGACCAGTTCCTACAGGAATTTCATCAGGATTCAGAGTCTCATGGTCACCATAGAGTACCTCTCTAACAGCAAATTCTCTCAGACGCTTAATTCCTTCCTCTATGGTAGTCCAGGGCTTAGGATTCCATGGGAGATCATCTCGGGAAGGATATCTCATGAGAGTTGCCATTAAAAGGCGTATCCACAGAGTGACCTTACCGAGAGTCCTGCCTAGATGTCTATCTATTCCATTATCCTTTGAGAGAGTTCCTAGTTGAGCTGCTGACTTGTCTCCAACCATTAGAGCTGGAGCACCTGTATCGTAGCATCTACCAAGCCAAGCTAGGATTGGCTCCTTATCTGCTCTGATATAATCTTTACGCACATTCCTTATCTCTTCCCTTGGTGAAGGACAGCCCAGAAGGTCATCTGACTCCTCCCCTTCCTCCTCTTCCTGAACTTGTTGCCCCAATAATCTCCTTGTCACTCTCCTAAGAATCTCTTTAAGGTCAGGTGTACCACCTCTTGTTGTCCTGCTATCAGCAATTTGCCCTGCATTTCCATCCAGTGATCTTCTCAATATCTCAGCTATATCTTTAAGACAAATCTTCTCCTCTTCCTCAGCAGGGTCTCTTAAAGCAGAAGGTCCCTCACCAGGATCAGCATCTGAATCAGCTTTGCCCTTTCCACTTCTTGTAGTTAAAACAGCTACCTGCTTAACTGGAGCTGTGTTTGAATTTACAGCTGGCTTAACAGAAGCTGACAGGTTTTGGGACGGATCAGCTGCTGTGGAGGACACTTCCGGTCCTGCCGAAGAAGAAGGAGGAAATGGCTGTGCCTTGCTAATGGCTGCCGAGGACGGGGGAGCCGCCATGTTAGGCGCTGCCGCTGCCGCAGCAGCTGGCTGATTGCCAGAACCACCAACAGCACCGTTCAGAGCAGCCTTTCCGATGGAATTTTTAGCTTTCTTTTTAACTGATACAGATCCTCCCTTCTCCTCATCACTAGATATTCCTAGGGTCGAGTTAGAGCTGTTCCTCCTCCTCTTGGGTCTACGCCTAATTACAAAACAGGCCCTAGACACCTTCTTCTCCCGGTACAGAGCATAAAACAAGTACGCATTGCTTATCACCAACAGCAGGATTGCACACATAAAATAAATCACCTTTGGATCCCAGCCATCACTTAAAACGACCCTTTCACCAACTGGGATCTTAAACTCCTTTATCTCTATGGGCAGAGTAGTCGAGGTCACATTCCCGTATCTATTAAGTCAAAAGAATCCCAGGCACCGGTCATAGAGAAGCTGAATCTTATACTTAAACCATAAATACAATTTATACATCAAGTATCTGCTTAAGCGATCGAAAATCAATCCCAGGACATGCTTATAGACAAGGACCCCAAAGATTGAAAAAAACAGACGCTCTAAAATCCAAAACACTTTCATCCTTGCAACTCCGACCTGAGCAGGCAATAAATCAAGCAACTTTTGCTCTGCTTCTGGACAGCAACTATCCACAAGCCGCGCGTTGGGCCGCCAATTGAAAAATATGTGGTGGGGTGAGAAAGTTCCCTCCCCACACACAGGGAAAGAAACCACAGCTAGCTCAGTCGGAAAAGCAGATGAAAGCTATATTTACAAGCATAAATGGAGTGCAATGAATATATACACAAATATACAATATTTACAATATATACAGGAAAATACAACAATGAACACAATGCAGAAAAACCTTTTCCCTCCTGCCGGCCAGGGGGGTTCCCTGAACCCCCCTCTCTCCCTCCCCACCTCCCCTTTTTCCCAAAAAGGGTTAGAGAGAGAGAGAGAAAGGCAATTAAGAAGGAAAAAGTCTGTTAGCTAAAAAGCACATGCAAAATTAGTTTTCTTATCTGGTTAGCTGCTAACTCAAGGCCGTTCCTGCTTCAGCAAGAGAGAAAGAAGCACAGACTGCACCCAGCCTGAACCCAGACCAGACACAGACTGAACTAACAGAACCCAAACTCCAAACTGCACCCCCACAAGCACCAATGAAATTCGTTTAGACTATCTTGTTTTTGTTCAAATATCAAAAACATTCAGCCAGAGTGTTCAGCAACTGTCTCTTTCTTAAAGGCATAGCATCAACCGGTCACACTTGGGCAACAAACAGGATGAATTAAGGGCCACCGTGTTGCTGGGATGCTGTGACAGAGTGGGCATTACTGAAACTTGGTGGGATGATTCCCATGACTGGAATGTAGGGGTAGATGGGTATAAGCTCTTTAGGAAGGATAGGCAGGGAAGGAGAGGAGGAGGTGTTGCCCTCTATGTCAAGAACCAGCTGGAATCAGTGGAGCTCCACCTGGGGAGGGACCATGAGCTGATCAAGAGTGTATGGGTTAAAAATCAAAGGCAAGACAGGGGAAGGAGATATTACTGTGGGGGTCTCCTACAGGCCACCTGACCAGCAGAACCCAGCAGATGAGGCCCTGCACAGGCAAATAGAAGCGGCCTACAGGTCACAGGCCCTGGTCCTCATGGGCGATTTCAGCCACCCTGACATCTGCTGGAGGGACAACACAGCAAGGCACCAGCAATCCAGGATGTTCCTGGACTGCATAGAAGACAACGTCCTCCTCCAAATGAATGGTAGAGGAACCAACAAGAAATGGTGCTATGCTGGACCTTGTTCTCACCAACAGGGAAGGGCTGGTAACCAATCAGAGGCTCAGAGACAGCCTTGGCTGCAGTGACCATGAAGATGTTGAATTTAAGATCCTCAGGGCTATCAGGAGGATCTATTCTAAGCTTACGACCCTAGACTTCAGGCGTGCAGACTTCGATCGCTTCAGGAATCTGCTAGCCAAAGTGTCATGGGACGAAGCCCTGGAGGGAAGAGGGACCCAGGACAGCTGGTCAGTATTCAAGGACCACCTCCTCTGTGTCCAGGAGCTATGTATACCAACAAAGAGAAAAGCAGGAAAGAATGCTAGGAGGCCTGCCTGGATGAACAAGGAGCTCCTGGACACACTATTACTTAAAAGGAAACTCTACAGGAAGTGGAGGGAAGGACAGCTAGAACAGGGGGTATATAAGAAAGCTGCCCGAGCAGCAAGAGGCCTGGTTAGGAAAGCCAAAGCAGAGTTCAAATTGAATCTAGCCAGGGAGGTTAAAGGGAACACTAAGAATTTCTACAGGTATATTAATGGCAAGACGACGACTAGGGAAGGTGTGGGCCCCCTCAGAAAGGAAACTGGTGAAATGGCCACAAGTGCTGTGGAAAAGGCTGAGGTACTCAATAACTTCTTTACCTCAGTCTTCACTGCAAGGGCCTCCACCATACTCCTGGTGTCATGGAAGACGATGCAAGGGTGTGGTGGTTTGAGCCTTACCTGGAAGTTAAGAGCTCAGGTGGGGGGCAAGGCTGAGAATCTCTCCCCCACTCCCCCCCCTCCTCCCTCCCAACAGAGAGGGGAGAAAAGGAAAGAGCAAATCCACCAAACAATAATTTGGAGTCAGCTTGGAAGTAGAGAGGCAAAGAGTTGTCTTTAAGCAATATATATATATATATATAAAACAATAACAGGAAAAAAAGTTCACAAGGGCAAGGAACAAGGATGGATGGGAGGGGGACAAAAACCAAGAGAATAATACAAAACCAGCCTTTCTCTGAGGAAGCGTGGAGGCAGCAGGTCCGACCACGTGGCAGAGGAGCAGGAGGGCAGCTTCAGTAGCTCTTGTCCAGCAGAGGCAGAAGCCAGAAAAGCCCGGGGGCCAACAGCTATGAGGTCCTGCTTTTTATACCCTAGCTGGGCAGGGAGGGGGGAGTGGAACAGACTCGGCTTACCAGGCGAAAAATGCCTTGCAGGGAGTGAAAAGTACCTGCAAGCCCTCCACCCTGCTTTGTTCTTTTGTTCTCAGAAAAAGGGTGTTAACCCACCACACAGGGACGGGGAGGAAGAACTGCCCATCATAAGTGAAGATCAGGTTCATGATCACCTGAAGAACCTGAAAGCCTTCAAGTCCATGGGACCCGACGGGATCACCCACGGGTACTGAGACAACTGGCAGATGAGGTTGCTAAATCCCTCTCTATTATATTCCAAAAGTCATGGCAGTCTGGGGAAGTTCCCACAGACTGGAAAAGGGGAAAGATTACTCCCATTTTCAAAAAGGGCAAGAAGGAGGAACCTGGGAACTACAGGCCAGTCAGTCTCACCTCTGTGCCCAGAAAGATCATGGAGCAGATCCTATTGGAGGCACTACTGACTCAGAAGAATAGTGAAGAGATGATTTGGAACAGTCAGCATGGCTTCACCAAGGGCAAATCCTGCCTGACAAACCTGGAGGCCTTCTATGAACAGGTCACAACATTAATAGATGAAGGGTGAGCAACTGATATCGTTTATCTGGACCTGAGCAAAGCCTTCGACGCTGTCCCGCACCACATCCTGGTCTCCAAGCTGGTGAAACATGGGTTTGATGGGTGGACCAGTAGATGGATAAAGAACTGGCTTGATGGCCGCACCCAAAGAGTGGCTGTCAACGGGTCCATGTCCCAGTGGAGGCCAGTGACAAGCAGAGTCCCTCAGGGATCAGTCCTGGGACCAGGCTTGTTCAACATCTTTGTGGGTGCCATGGACAGTGGCATTGAGTGCACCCTCAGCATGTTTGCTGATGACACCGAGCTGTGTGGTGCGGCAGACAAGCTGGAGGGAAGGGACGCCATCCAGAGGGACCTTGACAGGCTGGAGAGGTGGGCACAAGCCAACCTCATGAGGTTCAAGAAGACCAAGTGCAGGGTCCTGCATCTGGGTCGAGGCAATCCCAGGCACAAATCCAGGCTGGGCAGGGACTGGCTGGAAAGCAGCCCTGAGGAGAGAGAGTCTTGGGGGTGCTGGTGGACGAGAAGCTCAACATGAGCTCTCAATGTGCACTTGCAGCCCGGAAAGACAATCAGATCCTAGGCTGCATCAGGAGAAGTGCGGCCAGCAGGTCAAGGGAGGTGATTCTCCCCCTCTACTCAGCTCTGGTGAGAGCCCACCCTGGAGTACTGCCTCCAGTTCTGGAGCCCCTATTACAAGAGGGATCTGGAGGTGCTGGAGCGTGTCCAGAGAAGGGCCACGAGGATGATCAGAGGGCCGGAGCACCTCTCCTAGGAGGACAGACTGAAGGAGTTGGGGCTGTTCAGTCTGGAGAAGAGAAGGCTCCGAGGTGACTTCATTGTGGCCTTCCAGTATCTGAAGGGGGCCTACAAGAAGGCTGGGGAGGGACTTCTCTGGCTATCAGGTAGTGATAGGACTAGGGGGAATGGAATGAAGCTGGAGGTGGGGAGATTCAGCCTGGACGTGAGGAGGAAGTTTTTCACCATGAGAGTGGTGAAACCCTGGAATAGGTTGTCCAGGGAGGTGGTTGAGGCCCCGTCCCTTGAAGTGTTTAAGACCAGGCTGGATGAGGCTTTGGCCTGCCTGATCTAGTGTGGGGTGTCCCTTCCCATGGCAGGGGGGCTGGAACTAGATGATCCTTGTGGTCCCTTCCAACCCTGACTGATACTATGATATTACTATGATACTATGATATTACTATGATACTATTATAGTCTAGACATCGATACTTAACACCTTCTTTGCCTCAATCTATCCTAGCATGGCAGAACATCTTCCAGACAGCTGGCCTGCAGAGCTGGCAGAAGGAGCCAGGGAGCTGCATAGTTTCCCGCTGCTCCAGGAGGTAGTTAGAGATCTTCTGAGCCGCTTGGACCCCCACAAGGCCATGGGACCGGAGGGGATCCATCCTAGGGTGCTGAGAGAGCTGCCAGATGAGCTGGCCAAGCCGCTCTCCATCATTTTTCAGCAGTCCTGGCTCACTGGAGAGGTCCCAGAAGACTGGAAGCTGGCCAACGTGGTGCCCATCCACAAGAAGGGCCGGTTGGATGAGCCAGGGAATTATAGGCCTGTCAGGCTGACCTCAGTGCCAGGCAAGATTATGGAACAGGTCATCTTGAGTGCGATCACGCAGCACTTACAGGATGGCCAAGGGATCAGGCCTAGCCAGCATGGCTTTAGGAAGGGCAGGTCCTGCCTGACCAACCTGATCTCCTTCTATGATCAGGTGAGCCGCCTGGTTGATGTGGGGAGGCCTGTGGATGTGGTCTACCTGGACCTCAGCAAGGCCTTTGACACCGTCCCCCACAGCAATCTCCTGGCCAAGCTATCAGCCCATGGCTTGGATGGGAGCACAGTGCGTTGGGTTAGGAACTGGCTGGAGGGCCGAGCCCAGAGAGTGTTGGTGAATGGTGCCACATGCAGCTGGCGGCCAGTCACTAGTGGTGTGCCCCAGGGATCAGTGCTGGGCCCCATGCTCTTCAACATCTTTATTGATGATCTGGATGAGGGCATCGAGTCAATCATCAGTAAATTTGAGGACAACACCAAGCTGGGGGCAGGAGTTGATCTGCTGGAGGACAGAGAGGCTTTGCAGAGGGACCTCAACAGGCTGGACAGATGGGCAGAATCCAACGGCATGAGATTGAACACATCCAAGTGCCGGGTTCTGCACATTGGCCACAACAACCCCATGCAGTGCTACAGGCTGGGGTCAGAGTGGTTGGAGAGCGGCCAGGCAGAGAGGGACCTGGGGGTGCTGGTTGATTGTAGGCTGAACATGAGCCTGCAGTGTGCCCAGGCAGCCAAGAAGGCCAATGGCATCCTAGCCTGCATCAGAAACAGTGTGGCCAGCAGGAGCAGGGAGGTCATTCTGCCCCTCTACACTGCACTGGTTAGGCCGCACCTTGAGTACTGTGTCCAGTTCTGGGCCCCTCAGTTTAGGAAGGAGGTTGTCTTACTGGAGCGTGTCCAGAGAAGGGCAACAAAGTTGGTGAGGGGTTTGGAAGACAAGCCCTATCAGGAGAGGCTGAGGGAGCTGGGGCTGCTTAGCCTGGAGAGGAGGAGACTCAGGGGTGACCTTATTGCTCTCTACAACTACCTGAAGGGAGGTTGTAGCCAGGCAGAGGTTGGTCTCTTCTCCCAGGCAGCCAGTACTAGAACAAGAGGACACAGTCTCAGGCTGCGCCAGGGCAGGTTTAGACTGGATCTTAGGAAGAAGTTCTATACCGAGAGAGTGATTGCCCACTGGAATCAGCTGCCTGTGGAAGTAGTGGAGTCACCCTCATTGGAGGTGTTCAAGAAGAGGCTTGATGGGGTGCTTGGTGCCACGGTTTAGTTTTTTAGTTGTTTAGGTGGGTTGTATTGTACTGTATTGTACTGTATTGTATTTAGGTGGGTTGGATTGGTTGATGGGTTGGACGTGATGATCTTGAAGGTCTCTTCCAACCTGGTGTATTGTATTGTATTATTATTGATATTTGAGCTAGTCATTCTAGGATGCCTCACTGGTCAGTGAAGAAAAGCAAACAGTTTTTGATAGGAATTAATTTCAACTCAGAGTAGAGTTTTAATATATGTTAGATGAATCAATCTCTGAAACTGCTTATTTTTCTTTGTTGTCATTGAGGAAGGTATAAAAGAACCACCTCAGAGGTAAACAACTGGAGTTTGGCGGGAGCCTCATCTTGCAACAGTGTAGACTGACTTGGCTGCCAAATGCTGATTTTGCCATCACTTGAAATTCTGAGGTGAGATGAATTACTGTCTGGAAGCCAGAAAGCAAAACCTGAAGTCATCCACTAAATAGAAAATGTGGTCAAAAAATAGATACTGTAGAAAGGGAAAGCACATTTCTGTTAAATCTCTCCATCTACTCACAATTTGTCTCAGTTCACTTTTCTGACACATTATTCAAAGTGCTTTTGCACTCCATCTTTTCCTCTTGTCACAGCCTGCATGGATGCCTATGTTCAAGTTCACAAGTACCATGCCCATGTACATGTTACCCAGAGAAGCTGTGGATGCCTACTCCATGGAGTTGTTCAGGGTTAGGTTGGATGAGTTCTTGAGCACCCTGCTCTAGTGAAAGTTGCCCCTGCCCACGACATTATCTTCCTTTTTTAATACAGTCCTGTACTGCCTTTGCAAAAATAATTTTATGTGAATTGGAATGGATTTTAAAATCTGTATACTATTGATTACTTCCATCTACTACCTGATTTATTGTAGGGACAATTACCAGAAGTCATTATTTTTCATCTGTTGGGGTTTTTTTGTTTGGTTGGTTTTCATCTTACTTCCATCTGGCCTCTTTTGACTCTATCTCACCTTCTGATTGTTTTAGCTTTTCTTCTTTATATTTCATGTGTTAAACCAACTGAAAGTATGTACTGTAGCAGACTTAATGACTATTCTTACATCGTACCTCTATAGGTATTTCCCATGTATCTACTATATTTAGCACATGATATTTCTTAAAATAGTGTTATTATAATAACACATTTGTCTTTTGGTGACTAATTAAGCAAATTATGATAAGTTCTTTTTTGTGATATGCCTTTTATCAATTTATTAATCTTTATTAAACTCTTTTTAATACAGCAACAGTAGAGAAAATTTATCTAAATAAATTAATGAGGTGAATATGAAGTGGATTAGTTGATTAGTTAGGACTTTGTAGCTAGGACATATTAATTCTTTGTAGCTACTAATTCAGAATTGAGAAGCCATAAATTTGAGTTCATAGACATAAAAAGTGTTTGAAGGTTACAACAGATCTTTCAAAGCATACTAAGATGTTTTCATCATTTTGTTTTGTTTTGTTTTGCTTTTTTTTTCCTATTCACAGAAAGGTAAAATGAACAGTCAAGACTTTAATTCCTGTACTTAGATGGGAATTTGATCTTTGTAAAAATGCAAAAACTAATTGAGGAAAAACCCAGAAACCTTAAGTAAGCACAGAAATTATCAGTTTGACTTTTTTTTTTGGCCACTTCTATTCCCCATGTGACCTGTCCTTGTGAAAACAGAAACAGCATTCTCTTTCCCTGCAAGCAGTATGTGAAGAATTCACACAGCCTCCAAGTGCTCCTAAACGATACTTAGTGACTGAAGTGACTTGCCCTTCCTTTTATCAGGCAACACACCTCAAGAGCACATGATCTATTTGTACAACCTACAGAAACTATTAACTACACCAACATTTAGCTTAAATGTTGCCTTTCCTGGCTGAGACAACACTAGCCTGCATAAAGAAAGTGTGTGTTGATTTACTGTGGCAAAACATTCTTCTTTATCAAAAAAATAACCTGTTCACGAGGAATTGTGTCAAGGAATTATTTTTTTTTCCTGAGCAGGACAATAGGAAAAGTCTTGATGAGGCTGAATAACACATTCTGTACACACGAAGCAAATGAAGAAAAAAAATCTGAAATCCAAACTGTATTTTCATTTGTTTTGGCACATATGGTACTGGGTTACTTCCCCACCCCCATAAATGCCAAATCTGTTTGTTCTGCATTCTGCTTTAGCTCCACAACTTCTGCTCTGTATTCCCTTTGTGTTTTATGCCAGTTACATTTACTATCTGTAATCATCTCCATCACTGTAAAATTGTTACAAACACTCTCCACACCAATCGAGTTTTAAGTATAAGACATTTTATTGCGGGTAAAATAAGCAAAAGCAGCGCGCTGGGTGGCTGGGGGCCTCCTGCTCCACAACAGCACACATCGAATAAGGTTCCACTCTCTTCTTTTAAGGTGGAGGTATGTCGCAACCATAACAGCCAATTCCTCATGCATAGAATGCACCCTTCTGGCTGTGCAAGTGTGAGTTCCTGATAGGGATCAACATCCTGGTCTGGAGTCTCTTGTGAGGATGTTGATAGTCTTCCTTATCTTTAACCTTGTTTCTGGCAGGCTCAGTGAGTGTCGAACCAGCTGCCCAACTTCTGTAGATTTCTGCCTAACAAGCTTAAAACTAAGTACATACTGTTCAAAACAGGATGTTACATGGTCTTATCATTGAATGGCATTGTCTGACTTGATCACGACTCCAGCATTGATCATTTATATGGTTAACAAATAATTCATCCCTTTACTTATTACAATTCCTCCCTTTTCCTTTTTGCTCATTTATTTGTTATCCATACTAAGATGTTTCAAAATGGGATAAGGCATCTGAGGCTACTATGAGGACCACACTGGAGTTTGAGGTAGACTCAGTATCCTGGATAACCATTAATTTGACTTTTTCCATTCTTTGACTTACAAATTATATTAACTGATTAAGTATACAGAGACCAAAAGTTAAAATCAATATTATCATTATTAATGGTCCCATGGAGGTTGACACTAAAGTAGTCAACCAAGGGGATTGATTGAACCATCCTTCATACCAAGATTGATTATTTGCTCGCTCTCTTTTTCTTTTCTCCAGCCCTTCCCGGACCTTTGCCAATGAGTCTCTTACCACTCCTGTGTGATCTGCATAAAAGCCACACTCCTCTCCCAGGGCAGCACATAGGCCTCCAGCCTGTAAAAACAGTAAGTCTAGACCTCGTCTATTTTCTAGAGCTACTTCAGATAACGATCTTAGTGATTTTTCTAAGTATGAAATGGATTTTTCAATGCTCTCCAAGTCTCCCTCACTTACCTCTTGTCCTATTTCCAATTTCGTTCGATTATGACAACACCTATTTAATATTCAAGAGCTCCTAACTCCCCTGACATGATTTACCAGTCTTTGCAGTTCCCACATTTGGATTACCAATTCCTGATTTTTTTAAATTTTTTTTTTTTATTATATCCCAGATTTCTATCTATCCTTCCTTCAGGAATTCCCTGTTAATCTGTCCAGTGAGATTCAAATGCCTTCACCGCGTGTTGTTCCAAGTTCATAGTTTCATAGTTTCATAGTTTCAGTTAGGGTTGGAAGGGACCACAAGGATCTTCTAGTTCCAACCCCCCTGCCATGGGCAGGGACACTCTACCCTAGATCAGGCTGGACAGAGCCTCATCCAGCCTGCTCTTAAACACCTCAAGGGACGGGGCCTCAACCACCTCCCTCGACAACCCATTCCAGGCCTTCACCACCCTCACGGTGAAGAACTTCCTCCTCATGTCCAGCCTGAATCTCCCCACCTCCAGCTTCATTCCATTCCCCCATGTCCTATCACTACCTGATAGCCAGAGAAGTCCCTCCCCAGCCTTCTTGTAGGCCCCCTTCAGATACTGGAAGGCCACAATGAAGTCACCTCGGAGCCTTCTCTTCTCCAGACTGAACAGCCCCAACTCCTTCAGTCTGTCCTCCTAGGAGAGGTGCTCCGGCCCTCTGATCATCCTCGTGGCCCTTCTCTGGACACGCTCCAGCACCTCCAGATCCCTCTTGTAATAGGGGCTCCAGAACTGGAGGCAGTACTCCAGGGTGGGCTCTCACCAGAGCTGAGTAGAGGGGGAGAATCACCTCCCTTGACCTGCTGGCCGCACTTCTCCTGATGCAGCCTAGGATCTGATTGTCTTTCCGGGCTGCAAGTGCACATTGAGAGCTCATGTTGAGCTTCTCGTCCACCAGCACCCCCAAGTCTCTCTCCTCAGGGCTGCTCCCCAGCCAGTCCCTGCCCAGCCTGGATTTGTGCCTGGGATTGCCTCGACCCAGATGCAGGACCCTGCACTTGGTCTTCTTGAACCTCATGAGGTTGGCTTGTGCCCACCTCTCCAGCCTGTCAAGGTCCCTCTGGATGGCGTCCCTTCCCTCCAGCTTGTCTGCCGCACCACACAGCTCGGTGTCATCAGCAAACATGCTGAGGGTGCACTCAATGCCACTGTCCATGGCACCCACAAAGATGTTGAACAAGCCTGGTCCCGGGACTGATCCCTGAGGGACTCTGCTTGTCACTGGCCTCCACTGGGACATGGACCCGTTGACAGCCACTCTTTGGGTGCGGCCATCAAGCCAGTTCTTTATCCATCTACTGGTCCACCCATCAAACCCATGTTTCACCAGCTTGGAGACCAGGATGTGGTGCGGGACAGCGTCGAAGGCTTTGCTCAGGTCCAGATAAACGATATCAGTTGCTCACCCTTCATCTATTAATGTTGTGACCTGTTCATAGAAGGCCTCCAGGTTTGTCAGGCAGGATTTGCCCTTGGTGAAGCCATGCTGACTGTTCCAAATCATCTCTTCACTATTCTTCTGAGTCAGTAGTGCCTCCAATAGGATCTGCTCCATGATCTTTCTGGGCACAGAGGTGAGACTGACTGGCCTGTAGTTCCCAGGTTCCTCCTTCTTGCCCTTTTTGAAAATGGGAGTAATCTTTCCCCTTTTCCAGTCTGTGGGAACTTCCCCAGACTGCCATGACTTTTGGAATATAATAGAGAGGGATTTAGCAACCTCATCTGCCAGTTGTCTCAGTACCCGTGGGTGTATCCCGTCGGGTCCCATGGACTTGAAGGCTTTCAGGTTCTTCAGGTGATCATGAACCTGATCTTCACTTATGATGGGCAGTTCTTCCTCCCCGTCCCTGTGTGGTGGGTTAACACCCTTTTCTGAGAACAAAAGAACAAAGCAGGGTGGAGGGCTTGCAGGTACTTTTCACTCCCTGCAAGGCATTTTTCGCCTGGTAAGCCGAGTCTGTTCCACTCCCCCCTCCCTGCCCAGCTAGGGTATAAAAAGCAGGACCTCATAGCTGTTGGCCCCCGGGCTTTTCTGGCTTCTGCCTCTGCTGGACAAGAGCTACTGCAGCTGCCCTCCTGCTCCTCTGCCACGAGGTTGGACCTGCTGCCTCCACGCTTCCTCAGAGAAAGGCTGGTTTTGTATTATTCTCTTGGTTTTTGTCCCCCTCCCATGTGAGGGTTCAAATAGTTTCTTACTAATTTGAGACACTAGACCTATTTGAGAAAGAATATAGTCTGTAGTAAATGACTCAAAGTAAAACACTGTACTATGCAGCCAGTTAGAAGAGTATTTTCATTTTTATAGAACATAGTTTAGGTCACCGAGCTGTTAAATATAATACAACAAAACAAAAATTCAAAATAATAAACCCAAAGCAAGGCCAAAATCAACCCCTCCATAAACAACAAAAATATGTCTTTTTATCACATTTGTTAACAGTATACATTTTTCTCAACTCATCTTTAATTGGTTAAGATCAATTTAGTCCCAAGACCACAGAAAGCTTCTTATTTTTCCTATTACTGTGACTCCTTCACTTGCCTTAAAATTAATTGGTCCTGTACTCTTAACATGCTTGCTTTGATACCCTCAGCAGATGACCAGGAATCTATATTTGCTTTGGTTTCTATAAGTTGATTCTTTTCAGTAAGCCTTGTTTCCTCCACTTAATACACAGGCTTGGAGAATATGATAAAATTTATTTTCTTGACAGGTTGATAAGGTGCTTGGTCTGTTACTATAAATTCTTAATTACCTGCTTGAGCAAGTACTCTTTACTTCTACTTTGTACCAGACACTCTAGTATTTAGTATTTAATGTTGGCTTCTCAGACTTAGTGTATTTTATTGTAACTCTACCAAAGTGACCTCTTCTACACTCTAATACAAGTACCATGCTCATAGTGTTTTCATTATACCCAAAGCCTTTCTAAAACTGTTTCTTCACAGACTTGTACAGGAAATATAGGTGTTAAACTGACCTATGCTTTCTTCCCCAAATAAAACAGAGACATTGAAAACTGCAAATAGAAAGCTATAATGAATGCAAATGTTCTATTACAGCATTCTGAAGTAACCTGCTTACATCTTATGCCAAGAAGTCTGTAAAATAAGGGCTTCAGAAAAAATTATTAAACAGGTAGTTGTTATGTTATTAACAATACAAATGTGTTACGAATATCTGCCAAATGCAACGTTACTTTGCCAAATGAAGAGAAGTCCAGATACAGACCAAATCATTTTTATGTAGGGGAAATCATTAAGATTAGAACTATAGAAGATTAGAAATTCATGACAAATCTTGGGCCTAGATGGAATACATTTTAGTATATAACTCTCTGTGTTTTGTGAATGCCTCAACAGAAATTTGCATCATGAACAAAATAATATGTTTCTACACCTATCTTTAGTTAAACTACAGGTTTCACTTGATTATTGAATCAGTAATCTACAATAAAAATCATTAAGATTATTTAATTTGCTTCAAGTATTTTAAGCTGTCGAAAAATAAGAAGTAAAAGGAATTTTGTTTGTTAAGTTCTAATAAATATAAAAGAGAAGTACGCTTACACAAAATGAATTGTCAAGTGGTTTGAATTCACTTAAAGTTCATTAGCTTCAGGAAACAGACAGAAGTTTCTGAGTAGGCTTAGAAAGCAGATAATCACCATCTATCTGGGCTTCACTCAACTTTTAGATGTCAGTACAAAAAGTAAAAAACAGAAGGAAACGACATTTGACCATGAGACATGAACATTGTTTTAGTCCCAGCTGAGAAAATTCTGTGTGTTAGTAACCTGTAGGAACTTTTGGAGTTGTGTTTGTTAACATTTCCTCCATCAGCATGGGATTTTTGAAATAGTTGTTTCTAGCTCCATGGCTGTTTACATCTTAATTAGCCAGAAATCTTTTAATATGTGAACTTTACTCCAGGATTGAACAGGAACCAAAGATCAGGAAAGCTGGGAAAATTAGTACCTTCAGCTATGTAGAAAACTAAGCATTTCACAGTTATGCTTCAAATTTCACATAAAAGATAGAATAAAATTCCATATTATTGGAGGATAATTTTGCTAAAATTAGTGTTCAGTGCTATAATATCAAAATGTCTTTTGAGGCACAGCCACTGTTCCACCAGGGTGAAGAAAAACAGCCAACATCTTCACCAAGCAGCTGTGGCCAAAGTGGAAAACATTAACAATGGACTGAATTTATGAACATGTCACTTACTGCATGAAGTTGATCACAAGTTACAAGTTTTTTAACTCACAATTTCATCAGTTTCATGCAAGTTTTAACCTTCCCCCAAAAAGGTTCTTCCTTAGAAGAAGGACAAAGGTGGAACTTAACCATCACAGTCTGCTGCAGCACACCTTAACACTAGACTCAGCTTGATCCTTGGCCACACTTACAGCCAAACTGATCACGCTGGTTGGACTGGAGGAGAGAGTCCAGAACTCTAAGCTGCAACCCACAGTCTGAGTTGGATAAACCTTATGGTTCTTATTTATATGGCCTACCAATTATCTCCTAGGTCACCTGGAGATCATCTGAGCTCATAACCGAGGTTACTTCAACACATGTTACAGCTGGGAAAAGTAGTATCATATTTTTTCCCCAGCAGATTTTTCCCAGATCTGTTACATAAGGCTGATACTACCACTGCCAAGAGTGTGAAATAACATGTTGCCTGAAACTAGCAGAGCTGCAAAAAAATTTCTGGAACACAGCTAAGAACTGTAACAAACTGATTTTTCATTTTGCCTTTGGAGATGCTAACCACAGCAGGTAGAAAAAATGATAGCTGTCCTTGAACAACTTGCATATCTAAAACACAGCTTGCTCAGCCTGCTGGTTGGTGGTCCACCCACTAAAATTGCTTATTGTCAGTAGAAACTAAAAAACATGAAGTGATACAGAACATCACTGCAGTGTGTCACTGACAAAAAGTGCCCTCCCGAGACTGGTGGTGACAGCTATATGCATCCTATGGGGCTCTTGTAAAATTATCTCTCAAGACAAAACACACACAGACTTCTTACAGAATAAGCAGCGTCTTCAGACTAAAGACTTATTGCACCATGCATGCTTTATTAATTATTATTATTCATGTTTTAATTATTTTACTGTGCCCACGAGGAATGTAAGGGTTTTGTCATCTGCTAAAGACACAATTAGAAGAACTATGCACAAAGGAGCAGCAGAGGCAGATGAAATGTTGGCAGTAAAATTTATAAAATTCTTCTCTCAAGTCTTGCCAGGAAGAGAAATAACTTTTTGGAGTTTTTTATTTTGTTGCATTGTGGTTTTTAATTATTATTATTATTATTTATTATTTTTATTTTGCTTTCAGGGAAACAATTTATTTCAAGATGAGTTTGCTGTAATTGAGAGGGTAGGGAGGGTTGTGACTGTGTCTCTCAAGAGTTTTGACATTAAGAAAAAAACCCTCAAGAATGTAGAATTATTTTGACTGAGTTACAAATAATTTATTCATATGTTCTTGCCACAGAGGAACCTCCACTAGTTTCTAACCCAAATAATATGTGCCGTGTGTTCAGCTTCTCTCTTATTTCTATCACGTTTCTGGTTGACCTTGTTAACTGGATTAGTGGAAAAACACTGGTATAATGTAACACAGGCCATGACTTGTCAGATGACCTATGCAGATCAGATGAAGAATATCAATTTCAGGGGTGATTAGGGGTGTGACTACTGCTGCTAATGATAGTCGTTGTTTTTAAATAAACACACCCCTCATAGCAAAGCAGTAGCCCTCCGCAGTACTGGGAGCTGATCTGAACTGCAGGTAAGAGTGCAAGTGCTCACATATCAGGAAGGAAAAAATAAAGGTTTACTGAAAGGGCAAATAGTGAGGCTGTCAGAGAGCTAGGATTACTTGTTTAAATGACATTTTGAATCAGGAAGCATCTGGTCTTAAATAAGCAAATACTGCTTCAAAATGACTATTATGCTCTGTAAATATGGTGATATACAGGAGTTAAAGGATTTAAAGACCAAAAAGGTATTGTGGAGTTTTCCAGTTTTCTCCTGGTAAATTGTTCATCCTGTGAATATTTACATAAAATTACATTACAGTTCACAAGTGTTATAGGAATGAAAATTGTCCCTAAAATGCATTTTATATATAGGTTAGTCGGAATATGCTTAAGATCCCAGCAGTGGGCCAGATTCTACTAGTTTATGTGTTAGAATGTTCTGCAGCACCCACATTTTCCATGCAGAGTATTTGAAGGGTCTGCTAAGATGCATACCAAATAACTATTTTTTCAAGGACACATTATTTATCTGGGCTTGTACAGTCTCCTTCTCCTCAATCTAGCACCTATAAAGAACAAATATTGTATCTTGCACACTTGTGCCCAAGAACTGTATGGATGGGTGAAAGCATGGCCTCTCTTGTTCTCCTGCTGCTGCCTACAAACTGTAGAGTCAGGCCAGGCATGCTCTGGAGAATCTTTCCTTACTAGTCTCCAGTGAGTTCACTAGACCTGATGGAGACACATGTTTCAGATGTTTTGGGACTGGGGAAAAAAATTTTTTTAAATATGAGTTCCACCCTAATTTGCAGCCAATTTACAGAACAACTGAAAGTTTGCAAATATTCCGAAATTCAAAAAGAAATAGCTTGTTTCAGAAAAATAAATCAGTTGTGTTTTTCCCAACCAATTCCTTGTTCCAGGAAACAGAAGGGTTACATGCTATAAAAGGGAGGATAAACTGTTAGTGAAGTAATTAGTTTGTAAGTCCCTGCAAAAGAAACCCCAACACCACAACATCAAGGCATCAAAAGTACAACAGAGACATGAAGAAACATTACTAAACAGTTCAGCTCCCCAGAGAGCTTACAGAGAAACACAGCTGCAATCCCTGGTCATTATAGGTCTCTAGGCCCTGTAGTTCCTTTTATAAATTCATTGTCATCTGAAAACTGGCATAAACTTTATCCATATAATTTCCGTGCAAAACCCTCTCCATTGCTTCTCAGTTTGATGTGCCTGTGTTACAGTTTAACTTAAATAGCTCATGATCTGCCCTGATACTTATCTGTCTGTCAAGATGTTCTGAGAACAATCTTCCCTTTGCTGAAGGACCTCTTTTTTGTTGGTGTGTTTTTTCTTGCCTTTTTTGGGGTGGCTGATTTTTGTTGTTGGTTTTGGGGGGTTGTTTTGCTTGCTTGTTTGTTTCCCAGTGTATTCAGTATAATTAAAGGGATTATTTAGGCAGTGTGTTAAAATACATGAGAAAGTGAAAAGCCCCCACCAAACAACAACACCCCAACCAAATTCTGTCAAAATCAGTATGCACAGTTTGATTCTGGCTTGTGTTAAGCACACAGCTCCAGGAAAGCTCCTTCCCTGGCTGGATACTCTCACAGTATCACAGTATCACAGTATAACCAAGGTTGGAAGAGACCCCAAGGATCATCAAGTCCAACCTGTCCCAACAGACCTCACAACTAGACCATGGCACCAAGTGCCACGTCCAATCTCCCCTTGAACACCTCCAGGGACGGCGACTCCACCACCTCCTTGGGCAGCCCATTCCAATGACGAATGACTCGCTCAGTGAAGAACTTCCTCCTCACCTCGAGTCTAAACCTCCCCTGGCACAGCTTGAGACTGTGTCCCCTTGTTCTGGTGCTGGTTGCCTGGGAGAAGAGACCAACCCCCTCCTGTCTACAACCACCTTTCAGGTAGTTGTAGAGGGCAATGAAGTCACCTCTGATCCTTCTCTTCTCCAGGCTAAACAATCCCAGCTCCCTCAGCCTCTCCTCATAGGGCTTGTGCTCAAGGCCTCTCACCAGCCTTGTTGCCCTTTTCTGGACATGTTCAAGTATCTTGATGTCCTTCTTAAACTGAGGGGCCCAGAACTGGACACAGTACTCAAGGTGTGGCCTAACCAATGCAGAGTACAGGGGCAGAATGACCTCCCTGCTCCTGCTGGCCACACTATTCCCAATACAGGCCAGGATGCCATTGGCCTTCTTGGCCACCTGGGCACACTGTTGGCTCATGTTTAGGTGGGTGTCAATCAGCACCCCCAGGTCCCTCTCTGTTTGGCAGCTCTCCAGCCACTCTGACCCCAGCCTGTAGCTCTGCATGGGGTTGCCGTGGCCAAAGTGCATCACCCGGCACTTGGACTTATTAAATGCCATCCCATTGGACTCTGCCCATCTGTCCAGTCGGTCGAGGTCCCTCTGCAGAGCCTTTCTACCCTCTAACTGACTAACATCTGTTCCCAACTTGGTGTCATCTGCAAACTTGCTGATGACTGACTCAAACCCCTCATCCAGATCATCAATGAAGATGTTAAAGAGGATGGGGCCCAGCACCGATCCCTGGGGGACGCCGCTGGTGACTGGCCGCCAGCCGGACGCGGCACCATTCACCACCACTCTCTGGGCTCGGCCCTCCAGCCAGTTCCTAACCCAGCACAGAGTGTTGCGGTCCAAACCACGAGCTGACAGTTTAGCCAGCAGTTTACTGTGGGGGATGGTGTCAAAGGCCTTGCTGAAGTCCAGATAGACTACATCCACAGGCCTCCCCACGTCCACCAGACGGGTCACCTGATCATAGAAGGAGATCAGGTTGGAGAGGCAGGACCTGCCCTTCCTAAATCCATGTTGGCTGGACCTGAGCCCTTGGCCATCCTTCAGGTGCGCAGTTATTGCCTCCAGGATAATCTGTTCCATCACTTTCCCTGGCACTGAGGTCAGGCTGACTGGCCTGTAGTTTCCGGGTTCCTCCATCCGTCCCTTCTTGTGGATGGGGATCACATTGGCCAGTTTCCAGTCATCTGGGACCTCTCCAGTGAGCCAGGACTGGAGGAAAATGATGGAGAGCGGCTTGGCCAGCTCATCTGCCAGCTCTCTCAGCACCCTAGGATGGATCCCATCCGGTCCCATGGACTTGTGGGTGTCCAAGTGGCTCAGCAGGTCCCGAACTAATTCCTCATGGATTTCTGGGGCATTACACTGCTCCCCGACCCTATTACCCAGCTCAGGAGGCCACTCATCCTGGACTCCTGCCTTGCTGTTAAACATGGAGGCAAAGAAGGTGTTCAGGACCTCAGCCTTTTCCTCATCTTCGGTCACCGTGTTCCCCTCCAGGTCCAGTAAGGAGTGGAGGTTCTTCTTGCCCTTCTTTTTAGCGTTGATATATTTGTAAAATTGCTTTTTATTTTCTTTCACAGAGGTGGCC
This sequence comes from Colaptes auratus, assembly GCA_015227895.2. Classification (NCBI taxonomy): domain Eukaryota; kingdom Metazoa; phylum Chordata; class Aves; order Piciformes; family Picidae; genus Colaptes; species Colaptes auratus. The sequence goes on from CM037631.1 coordinate 52,317,171, forward strand.
AGTTTCAGTTCTAACTGGGCCTTTGCCTCTCTAATTTTATTCCTACATAATCTAACCACTTCCTTGAACCTACCTCGAGAAGCCTTCCCCCCCTTCCAAAGGTGATACAGCCTCTTTTTTTCCCTTAATTCCCCCAGGAGCTGCTTGCTCATCCAGGCCGGTCGCCTTCCCCGCCGGCTCATCTTTCGACACATGGGGACCGCCAGTTCCTGTGCCTTCAAGAGCTCCTTTTTGAAGTAGGTCCAACCCTCCTGGACCCCTCAGTTCATGAGGGTTGGTACCCAGGGAACTTTACAAATAAGTTTCTTAAAGAGGCTGAAGTTTGCCCTCCGGAAGTCCAGGGTGAAGGTTCTGTTGGTACTCCTCCCTATCTCCCTGCATATTGAAAACTTCACTATCTCGTGGTCACTGCACCCTAGGCAGCCTCCCACGGTCACATCTCCCACCAGCCCTTCCCTATTGGAGAGCAGCAGGTCAAGCAGAGCCTGTCCCCTGGTAGGCTCGCTTAACAGCTGCGTTAGGAAGCAGTCCTCTATTCGCTCCAGGAATCTTCTGGACTGCCTTCTCTCTGCTGAATTAAGTTCCCAGCAGATATCTGGCAGATTGAAGTCACCCACGAGGACAAGATCTGATGATCTTGAGACAGCCTCCAGTTGGTTATAGAATAATTTGTCTGCCTCCTCATCCTGGTTGGGTGGTCTATAACAGACTCCAACCAGGATGTCAGATTTGTTGGGTTGCCCTCTGATTTTAACCCACAGGCTCTCAATTCCCTCATCTTCCACCTCAAGTTCTGAGGCAGAAAGTGTCTCCCTAATGTACAAAGCCACCCCTCCTCCTCTTCTCCCTCTCCTATCCCTCCTAAAGAGCCTGTAACCCCCCAGTGTAGCACTCCAATCATGCGTGTTGTCCCACCATGTTTCTGAGATGGCAACTATATCATAGTTGCCCTGGTGGATTAGGACCTCCAGCTCCTCTTGCTTATTGCCTAGGCTGCGTGCATTGGTGTACATGCACTGCAGCTGGGCTCCCGACCTCTCAGTTGACCCTACCTTGTGCCCTACTCTTACCTCTGCAGAGGGACCGATGTCTTCACCCACCCCCTTCAGACCTAGTTTAAAGCCCTCCTAATGAGCCCTGCCAACTCTAGTGCTAGGACTCTCTTGCCCCTTCTAGATAAATGCACCCCATCAGGACCCAGCAGGTCGGGTGCTGTAAAAGTAGGCCCATGATCAAAGAAACCAAAGTTCCTCCGCTGGCACCATTCCCTGAGCCACTTATTGATGGTGTGGGTTCTCCCATTCCTCTCAGTGTACTCCCCTGCCACTGAGGGAACTGAGCAGAACACCACTTGCGCGCCTGCCCCATCAATCAATTGTCCAAGGGCCCTGAACTCCTTCTTAATTGCCCTGGTGCCCTTCCTGTCGATCTCATCACTCCCAGCCTGTATTACCAGTAGAGGGTAATAGTCAGAGGGACTGATGAGCTTGGGGATTCCCCTTGCAATATCCCTTATCCCTTATCCCTTATCTCCAGACAGTTGTATTAGCATTACATTTTATGGAATTTCATGTGCTGTAAATCTCTGGAGCCTGAGCACAGCGCTAGCACTGCTTCTAGCTCTGAACTCTGAGACACGTACTCCTCAAATGCACAGCTCACATCTGACACCATTCTCTGATGTCAAGACCCTATGGTTCTGTGCCTAGACACAGAAATCTCAGTGGGATGTCCAGCTGTGGAAAGGAATACCATGTATTGCAACAACAAGAGTCACACCTGTGGACTGTAATTTTGTAGTATGTCAGTTTAATAGTATGGTATCAGCTGGAAACCACAAAGGGTGCATAGAAAGATTTCCCAAATTACCACAGCTTGTAGGAAAACATTTTACAGCTTGATTGTAATAGATGATTATGAGCAACAACGAGCTTCATGACATAGAACCCTGCCCTAAACTTAAAAAACAAGCATTTTTAGCAAATTTAATTTAAAGAGTGTGGGATCTGTTGCACAGATATGAAATTTCTTCATAAATAGAATCAGAGCATGAATGGAATAATAATTCTAATTTTTTTCCAGTTCAGTACAAGCTACTTTCCCTTCATGACTAGTAAAGAGCAATATCTGCACCCTGAAAAGGATTGGTAGTGATCTGCAAATCTTCCACAGGCCTGAAACTTTGCTCAGAGGCACTGCAAACAAGATGTTTTCTTATTACATAGTTAATAGAGGATTTCTGCTTCTCAGGTCTTAAGAGAAATCTTCGTTCTTTGGAATATGACCAAATCTACAGGTTCAGGGGAGATAATCTGTTTACATTACATAAGATCAGTAAGGACAGGTTTGCCTCCCCCCTGAGTTTTAATCAACATTCTGTTGCAAGGAAACCTACAGAAGGTGTTGGTGGGAGAGACTGGCAGCCAATGGAGCAGAGGGAGACAAATAAGATATCCAGGTTTGGCCCTGAGGCATAGCTCCTCTACACAATAGACATTTGTTGCCTGGGCAGTGGGGTAGAGTTTGTGGAGATCTTCATCCTTACCAGAGTTAACAGGCAAATTTCCAATGCCTGCATCTATGCTGAGAAACAAATTAGCACCAGTAAAGCATTGGTAGCTCAGAAGCCAAGAGGTAGAGACAAGCTTATGTGCACTTTGCTGGCAAGCCTCTTCCATGCTAAATTGCCTTGCAATCAATTCTGAGTTCCCTTCTGGGATTTCCTTCTGGTCATATTTTTTTAGTGTTTTGTTTTGTTTTGTATTTTTTTTATTTCAAAGTCTCTGATGTAATGTAAGAATGTGTAGCAGTGATATTTCTATAGCGTAAAATCAAGGGATATTGTTGCATGAGGTCCTGGGTGGTATGAATACACATAGGGGCAAATCCTGCTGGTTCATACAGAGACAAACTCTGCTTCTACATATTGTTTCTTCCATATTGACTTTTGGGATCTGTTCCCAGAATTAATTATTTCCAGCACCATAAACTGGAATTCTCTTTGAGAGGTCTAAGCATAGCAGCCTAAAGCAGCAAGAGACCTAAGAACTACCATGTTGGATGATCAGAGCTCCTGTTGATTTAGGATAGACATTTTCATTGTTCTCCTTAGCCTGCTTAAGGAAAACACATATAAGCAGAAAATCAGGCAAGGATTTTAAGTTTCAGTTTCAGAGTTGTTCATAAAATGCTCACATTACTTCAAACTATATTAAGAACTTATTCAGAGATTACTTTTGTATTAAAGCTTTAGCTATGTACAAAAGTGACTGTTTTTCAGGACTCCCTGAGGCACCCCTCATGATACATGTATTTAGTCTGTTATTCTAGATTTCATAAAGAGTCAATGAGGAAAAATATGCATTTGTCTTTATGTGAGAACTACTGAAGACGTGCTCCATATTGCTGCAAAGGATGGAGTCGAGCATTTGTTTATTATGAATCTCTTTCAGTCTTTTCTTTCCTTAATTCTATGAGGTGAAAGATTTTTATAATATAACATCATTAAAAGATTGTATTATTGTTAAAGATTAAACCATTGTTAAGAATACTTCCAGTCTTTTCATAATTTGTAGTATTTCTTCAGAGATGTTTCTGATGATGATGCTGATCTGTACAGAGTATTTAAATGCAAAGTACACACTAATCTTTTGAAAGACATAGATTATGTACCTTTTTTAACACCTTTATGTAAACAAATTGAATTTTTGGTTTTTTTTGAGTTGTCATCATGCATCAGGACTTTTATAAGATAGCAAAACATATATTATCATTATGTTGAGGGTATTTGCATACTTAGGTGTATCCACACCTGTCACACTCCAAAGCTGTTTGAATCAGCAACGAAACATTGCAGATTTAGATTCCTCAAAGATACACTTGATGGAAAAGATCTTTCAAGGAGAAACAAGAAAGCTTACTTGTGCTACCACTGGAGGAGAGGGTCTAATCTTGCACCTAAGGGCCCACATGTGAGGGAGGGTTTGGAACTACATTGACTGAAACTTGAAAGATGTGACACCAGAAAATCCAAAGGAGAGTAAAACCTCATGATGCCAGACTTCCTTAATTCTGATGAGCTTTATAGAGGAGAGGGATTTGCAGCAAGGAATTACTAGAAGAAGGACCAAAGCCTAAACTTCGTTATCTAATAGTAAATAAACACTGAACTGCTATGCATGTCAGCTTTGCACCTGGGTGCTCCAATAAAAGTTTGATTTCTTGGAGCCTTGGGCGATGAGGAATCCAGGGGTGTTAGGAGGTGCATTACCACTGTTACTTTAATGCTAACAATAAGTTACCTCAGTCGTTATTCTGTCTCATTTGCAACTAAAATGGGACTACAACAGAATCACAGAGCATCAGGCTTTGGAAGGGACCTCGAAAGACCAGCTAGACCAAATTCCCTGCAAGAGCAGGATCTCCTAGAGTAGGTCACACAGAAACGCGTACAGGTGGGTTTTGAATATCTGCAGACAAGGAGACTCCACAACCTCTCTGGGTAGCCTGTTCCAGTGTGTGGTGGGTTAACGCCCTTTTCTGAGAACAAAAGAACAAAGCAGGGTGGAGAGTTTGCAGGTCCTTTTCACTCCCTGCAGGGCATTTTTCCCCTGGGAAGCTGAGTCTGTTCCACTCCCCACTCCCTGCCCAGCTAGGCTATAAAAAGCAGGACATCGTAGCAGTTGGCCCCTTTTTTGGCTCCTGCCTCTACTGGATGAGAGCTACTGCAGCTGCCCTCATGCTCCTCTGCCACATGGTCGGACCTGATCCTTCTCCCTGCTGCCTCCATGCTTCCTCAAAGAAAGGCTGGTTTTGTATTATTATCTTGGTTTTGTCCCCCTCCCATCCATCCTTGTTCCTTGCCCTTGTGAACCTTTTTTCCTGTTATTGTTATATATATATATATATATATATATATAATCATGCAGCACTTACAGGATGGCCAAGGGATCAGGCCTAGCCAGCATGGCTTTAGGAAGGGCAGGTCCTGCTTGACCAACCTGATCTCCTTCTATGATCAGGTGACCCGCCTGGTTGATGTGGGGAGGCCTGTGGATGTGGTCTACCTGGACCTCAGCAAGGCCTTTGACACCGTCCCCCACAGCAAACTCTTGGCCAAGCTGGCAGCCCATGGCTTGGATGGGAGCACACTGCGTTGGGTTAGGAACTGGCTGGAGGGCCGAGCCCAGAGAGTGGTGGTGAATGGTGCCACATCCGGCTGGCGGCCAGTCACTAGTGGTGTGCCTCAGGGATCGGTGCTGGGCCCCATGCTCTTCAACATCTTTATTGATGATCTGGATGAGGGCATTGAGTCCATCATCAGTAAATTTGCGGACGACACCAAGCTGGGGGCAGTAGTTGATCTGCTGGAGGGCAGAGAGGCTTTGCAGAGGGACCTCGACAGGCTGGACAGATGGGCAGAGTCCAACGGCATGAGATTTAACACATCCAAGTGCCGGGTTCTGCACATTGGCCACAACAACCCCATGCAGTGCTACAGGCTGGGGTCAGAGTGGTTGGAGAGCGGCCAGGCAGAGAGGGACCTGGGGGTGCTGGTTGATTGTAGGTTGAACATGAGCCTGCAGTGTGCCCAGGCAGCCAAGAAGGCCAATGGCATCCTAGCCTGCATCAGAAACAGTGTGGCCAGCAGGAGCAGGGAGGTCATTCTGCCCCTGTACACTGCACTGGTTAGGCCGCACCTTGAGTACTGTGTCCAGTTCTGGGCCCCTCAGTTTAAGAAAGATGTTGTCTTACTGGAGCGTGTCCAGAGAAGGGCAACAAAGTTGGTGAGGGGTTTGGAAGACAAGCCCTATGAGGAGAGGCTGAGGGAGCTGGGGTTGCTTAGCCTGGAGAAGAGGAGACTGAGGGGTGACCTTATTGCTCTCTACAACTACCTGAAGGGAGGTTGTAGCCAGGCGGAGGTTGGTCTCTTCTCCCAGGCAGCCAGTACCAGAACAAGAGGACACAGTCTCAGGCTGCGCCAGGGCAGGTTTAGACTTGAAGTTAGGAAGAAGTTCTATACTGAGAGAGTGATTGCCCACTGGAATCAGCTGCCTGTGGAAGTGGTGGAGTCACCTTCATTGGAGGTATTCAAGAAGAGGCTTGATGGGGTGCTTGGTGCCAGGGTTTAGGTTTTTTTTAGTTGTTTAGGTGGGTTGTATTGTACTGTATTGTACTGTATTGTACTCTTTTGTACTGTATTGTACTGTATGGTACTGTATTGTATTTTAGGTGGGTTGGATTGGTTGATGGGTTGGACGTGATGATCTTGAAGGTCTCTTCCAACCTGGTGTATTGTATTATTGTATTGTATATAGCTTAAAGACAACTCTTTACCTCTCTACTTCCAGGCCAACTCCAAATTATTGTTTGGTGGATTTGCTCTTTCCTTTTCTCCCCTCTCTGTTGGGAGGGAGGAGGGGGGGGGAGTGGGGGAGAGATTCTCAGCCTTGCCCCCACCTGAGCTCTTAACTCCCAGTTAAGGCTCAAACCACCACACAGTGCTCTATCACCTTCACAGTGAAAAGGTTTTTCCTTATGTTCACGTGGAACCTCCTATGATCCATCTTGCACCCATTGCCCCTTGTCCTATTATTGGGCATCTTTGAGAAGAGCCTGGCTCTGTCCTCCTGATACATGGCCATTTGCATATTTATAAAAATTAATAAGGCCAGTTCTCAGTCTCCTCCAAGCCAGAGACCCAGTTCCCTCAGCCATTCCTCATAAGGAGGATGTTCCACTCCCTTAATCATCTTTGTAGCTCTGCACTGGACTCTTTCAAGCAGTTCCCTATCCTTCTTCAACTGAGGATTCCAGACCTGAACAAAATACTCCAGATGTGGCCTCACCAGAGCAAAGTAGAGGGGGAGTAACAGTGAAAGATCACCTAGCTGTGCTGCTTAGGTACCACTTTTTAGTGAAAATGTGCTAAATTATTAACGATTTAATTTTTAAACTACCTCATTTAAACTAGTCCATTTTGCCCAACACTAGGGATACCAAATATATATCTCACTCGAAGTAATGTTAGAAATTTTAAATAGCTCATCCAAGCAATTCAACTTGCTTCAACTGAATTATACAAAGGCACATTATCATCAAAAGTGTGTCAAATAGGTGGAGAACAGCTGGCAAATGGTGACCCTCTCAGAGGAAACAGCTGTTTGCAGAATACACCCAGCTGTGCCCCTGTTTCACTTCCCCTTTCATCCTAGTAAAGGGATATGAGACTGTGTATACTGAAATGTCAAATACCTTAGAACTAGGAAACTAGGCATCTCCTTTGGGTGTCTCAAGAGGTGAAGATTCCAGGAGGTAAAGCAGATGTCATGAATTAGTTAATCAAGGCCTGAATAAAGAAATTAAATGTCTGCCTGTTTTTTGTGTTCTGTGCACTAGACAGTTGATTTAGGGGAGGTAGATAACTTTTAGAATACTAAGTCAGGGAAGATAAAATTCACTTTTCAGATTTATTAATTTTATTATTTGTATCTGTATATGTGAAAGTGTCTATAGATATATAATCATGAAATGTATTTCCTCCAAAGGGCTTTGATTTTTAAAAGTCCCATAGATACAAGAAAACAAGGCTGTGTTTATATCATCTCAGTCAATACAGCAACACAGCAAGGATTAAGGAGGCACTGGAGTTAAAAGTAATCTCTTGCTGTTATCTGATCGGAAAAGATAATGGGACTCACAATTCCTTGGAATCTTTAAAACCAGAGTATGTTCCAGAGTCTTTAAAATTATAAGATCACATTTTCTGTGTTTTAATCTCTATGTCTTGCTATGTCACTTTAAAATGTAAATGAAGAATTATATGGTATTTCATTCCCATGTTAATTTTCTATATGTCAATGTGTCAATGTGTATACATGTAGTCCCTGTTGTTGGACCATATATTAGAACTTTTAAAATAAAATAAACTGACAACAAAGTTGAATATAAATAAAATAAAAGGCTATACATGATTGCACATTCACCATTGTGCTTAACTGGGAAATAGCTATAACAACAACAAAAATGTTTCAAGCAGTAATAAAAAAAGTCAGTCAGTCAGTGAGTTTTTAAGAATTTGTGAATTTTCAAGAATGCTTATGAAACAAAGATGCAACTTCTGTGTATTTTACAAATGAGAGTGAATGTAATGATTGTGACAGTTTAGGCTGTGCCTTTAAGCTAGGAGCTACGGTTGGAGTAAAAAGGAAAACAACAAAGATAATTCTAAACTAATTTCCTTGGTAGATGAGTGGTATGTAGTTTTACAATCTTACATTCTGCTCTCACTCCATCTCTTTCTGCTCGCGTGGTGCTGTTCTGGACAGAGAGGGAGACCTCTTATCTGTGACCTTGAGAAAAGCACTACTGACTTACTAACAGCGCTTTGAGATGACTGAAATTTCCCTAACAGTTTCTCCTTTCCTCTTTTCTTCTAATTAACAGAGGAAAAGGGGATGGGAGAGGTTGGAGGAAGGCGAGGTGGAATCCTCCTGCCCAAGGAGGATTTTCTGTGTTGTTTTCTTTTTGTAAATACTTGCATAATAGTGTAAATACTGTGTATTTTGTATATATTCATTGCATTCCATTATTGCTTGTAAAATACAGCTCCATTCACTTCCCTGACTGGGCTCAGCTGAGTTTTTGTTGATGTTGGTGGGTTAAACCATCACAAGGGGTTTTTAGAAAATATTTTTATAATATTGCAACCAAAATATTTATTCAAAATTGGGATTAAAATGCATTTAATTCTGAGTTTGAGAAGGAAAGATAACTTGCCTTTCTATGCAACATTATGCCTAGGACTAATGCTCAGTCTTGAAGAATGTAAAAGTATAATGAGATTCAGATTAGCTCAGTTTTTCCCTTCATTAAAAAAAAAAAAAAAAGGAGGCTGAAAGGTGACATATCTACTGCTGGAGGATTTTTCATTTCTGATGATAAAAACGTGAATAAATACAGTTACTGGAGGTTGAATTTACAAAAAAACCCAAACCAAACCAAACTAAAACCACAAAATAAGATGAAATGTCCTTGCGGCATAGAAATAGCAATGCAGCCAAACATTAAACAACAAGGGAGAAGGTGTAGTTACCTGTTGCTGTTTTGGGTGACAGACAAAAGTGACAAACACATACACTTGTGGTAAGCAGAATTCTTTTCTCCCCCACCTACCTGAGGCTCATCTATCTATTTATCTATCTGCCTGTCTGTCTCTCTCTCTGTTTGTCTATCTGTATGTATGTGTATATGCATGTATGTGGTTATCTCTGTGTACTGGTGATGTCTACAAACAACTGTACTGTGTGGTTTCTTTCACAGTTTGGAGGGGTTTTCTAGGTGTTTGTTTGCGGGTTGGTTTTGTTTCACCCCCCACCCCCAGTAGTTTATCTTTCTGATTTCTGGTATGAAAAATATTTTGAATCATAGTGTAATAGCTCTTCCAGAGTAGTTATTCTGTCCTTGAGTGCTAAGATCTAAGAGGATTCTCATTACAAAGAATTTGCAGATTAGTCAGGAAGTGGGGGAGAGCAGTGATAATTATCAGGACAAAGTAAGTGTTGCCTTCTGACCTCTTATTATAAAAGCATAACTCACATCACTTACCTAAATTTTATGACTAGCCCTTTCCTTTCTATACACAGGTCAATTAATTGGATATGACTATTTCAGAAGACTTCTGTATGTCTTTTCTTGGGATGAGTGCTAGGTTCAATTACATTAAAATGACTGTGTTTGTCTTGTTTCATTTACTTTACAATTCTTAATTAGGTTGACAGAGGAATAATGTCAGTCTGCATAGGAAGTACCTGTATGAAAGACATTGATACTTATCTATATTCTCTCCCTGAGAAGATATGACTTTTGAGTGGAAGTCTGCTATTAATTCTCAGCATTCAGTATGAGACAGATTGAAATCCATCTATGCTTCAAGAAATTTAGCCTATTTAAGTAGTAGCAGCCAGAGTCATTCTGAAATTAATTACTGGTGACACAGTATTACTGTTCAGAACACACAAATTTGGTAATGAAAAGATGAGGGAACAATGAAATAATTAAATTATTAAGTTTTGTATATTATTAAACATGGTTATAGGTCACATGACTGAGAAATAACCAAAAATATTATATTTTTAACCTAAGAAATGTCAGTGTCATTTATGCAAACAATAACAAAAACCCTCAAAATAAACTACAAAAAGGCACAGAGCAGACTAGGGACAAATAACAGGTGCTATCTGTCACATACAGACACAACTATAAAATTTTTGACGACTTCATATATAGCATGAAGTTTGAGTGTAAAAAGATATCCTTTGGCCTTAGTTTAGGGGCTTCCAGAGCTAGCAGAGTGAGTCAATATAAGTCTAGCTGAGGACAAAGTCATCTCAGCAGGAACTGTAGCAGTAATATTCATTATAGATAAAAGACATGAGAACATACAAGATATATTCCCAAAATGAACTTTTATGTGATTTTTACTGTATTAAAGTACTCTTGAAATGAATGTACACAGATAATTAATAATAAAGATTAAAGGCATCATATAGTGAAGTGAAAGTCACTATCCAAATCAAAGTTGGCAAATACGCTTGTTTCTAGAGGTTTAAGTACCTATATTAAAGTACTGCTAATCAAATACATTGACATCAGAAGGGGGTGAAGGGAAATGCTGAGGAGTAGGAGCTGCCATTGACAGGGTGGGGGAGTAGTCTCCTGTCCCCCCTAGTGAGACCAGCCAGATAATACCAATACACTTATTTATATCACAGAGTGAAACTTCAGAGCTTTAAAATGATGGCATAATTCATTTTCATTTTGGTAGGATTAAGTATAAAAAATACCTCTTCCTGTAAGTAACAATGAAGTAAACACATTTTAAAAAATCCCATTGTGTTGCCAATTCTTTATTACAATTAATCTTCACTAAGCAATAATATATTATCAACTACTCTCTGTATCGAAGGAGAACTCTGTCTTAGAATTGGGGCAATTACTGAAGCAGCTAATGGCAACCACTCATATGTCTTCACATTTCTTCATCAGTTAGTATGAAAATTTATTTCACTTCTTCCTGGTCTGGCATTCAAACAGAAGTTTAATCTGTAACCCTTTTATAGTTCTTTAAATGCAGCATTTAAAAAGGGGATGGGGGGGAAAAATCACCCTCTCCTACTTACACGCACATGGTTGTATGTTGTGGCAACTATATTTTGTAGTTGTTATATAGACAAATTTAACAGGCAAGAGGGAACAGCTCAGTGGCAAACCCTCTCTCTCTTATACATGAACTTATTGATCTGAGAGATCACACAGAATATAAATATTGGCTTGAGAGCCGACCGGAACTGGCATTCGGGACCACTCTGCTTGAATCGTGAGCTTTCTGCTTGGGTTTTCACTTTCCTTTCAGGGCTTTGCGGATCGGGAGGACTTCTGGTTGGCAGGGAGGTCTGGCAGGATCATCCTCTCGTGAGCCTGCTTGGGATTGGGAGTGTGATGTCAGCCATTGGGAGGTTTAAATCCCACCCATGCTGTGCGCACGACACCATTTTGGCTTGGGAGCTAGCCCTCCTGCTGCTCACATTAAAAAAAAAAAAAATTTCAATCAAACCCTGAACCATGGTTGTCACTCACACAAAGGGTAGAAAAACAGCATCTACCCAGACAGACTTGCTGCATCAGCATGCAGGAGTCCAGGCTGCCAGCTGCAGACAGTGCTTCAGCCTGGCACTTGCAGTGGAGGGGGAAGGAGAGAACACCTGTGTCAGGTGTGACCAGGTGAACTTCCTCTTCAGTCTGGTGGTGGAGCTGAAGGATGAAGTGGCCAAGCTGAAGGAGGAGATATCTAGGCTCAGGTCAATAAGGGAAAGCAAAAGGGAGTTAGATATGTGGGAGAAGGCTCTGCAGATCTCCCCTGCTGAGGGAAGGGTCCCTGGAAATGGGGAGGGATGGATACAGGTCCCTGCCTGGGGTGGCAAGGGAAATCCATCCCGGCCCTCTCCTCCTCTTCCACTGCCCTTGCATAATAAGTATGAGGCCCTGCAGGCCGAGGGCAGTGGGGATGAGAGGGCCGAGGAGAAGCCATCTGGGGAGGAGCCTAAGGCCAAGTGGTCCCCACCAACTCTAACGACCAGCTCCACAAAGAAAAGGAGAAGGGTTAGAGTTGTTGGAGACTCTCTCCTGGGGGGTACTGAGGGACCCATATGTCGTCCCGACCCATCCCACCCCACAGGGAGGTCTGCTCCCTAGCCGGGGCGCAGGTTAGGGACATCACAAGGAGACTCCCAAAGTTAATCCACCCTTCTGACTATTACCCTCTGCTGGTAATACAAGCTGGGAGTGACAAAATTGACAAGAAGGGCACCAGGGCGATTAAAAAGGAATTCAAGGCCCTTGGACAATTAATTGATGAGGCGGAGCTCAAGTGGTGTTCTGCTCAGTTCCCTCAGTAGCAGGGGTGTACACTGAGAGGAACAGGGGAACCCATGCCATCACCAATTGGCTCAGGGGATGGTGCCAGCAGCAGAATTTTGGTTTCTTTGGTCATGGGGCAACTTTTACTGCACCCGACCTGCTGGGTCCTGATGAGGTGCAATTATCTAGAAAGGGTAAGAGAGTCCTAGCACTAGAGTTGGCAGGGCTCATTAAGAGGGCTTTGAACTAGGTCTGAAGGGGATGGGTGAGGAAATCAGTCCCTCTGAAGAGGAGAGAGTGGGACACAAATTAGGGTTAATTGGGAAGTCGAGAGCCCAGCTGAAGTGCATGCACACCAATGCACACAGCATGGGCAACAACCAAGATGAACTAGAAGTCCTGGTCCACCAGGGTGACTATGATATAGTCACCATCTTAGAAACATGGTGGGATGACATGCACGATTGGAGTGCTACACGCGGAGGTTACAGGCTCTTTAGGAGAGACAGGTGAGGGAGAAGAAGAGGAGGGGTGGCTCTGTATATTAGGGAGACACTCTCTGCCACAGAACTTGAGGTTGAAGATGAAGGGATTGAGAGCCTGTGGGTTAAAACCAGGGGGCAGACTAACAAATCTGACATCCTGGTTGGAGTCTGTTATAGACCACCCAACCAGGATGAGGAGGCAGACAAATTATTCTATAAGCAACTGGAGGCTGTCTCAAGATCATCAGATCTTGTCCTTGTGGGTGACTTCAACCTGCCAGATATCTGCTGGGAACTTAATTCAGCAGAGAGGAGGCAGTCCAGAAGATTCCTGGAGCACATAGAGGACAGCTTCCTGATGCAGCTGTTAAGAGACCCTACCAGGGGCCAGGCTCTGCTTGACCTGCTGTTTTCCAATAGAGAAGGGCTGGTGGGAAACAAGACCGTGGGAGGCTGCCTGGGGTGCAGTGACCACAAGATAGTGAAGTTTTCAATATGCAGGGAGATAGGGAGGACCACCAACAGAACCTTCACCTTGGACTTCTGGAGGGCAAACTTCAGCCTGTTTAAGAAAATTATTTGCAAAGTTCCCTGGGTATCAGCCCTCAAGAACCGAGGGGTCCAGGGTGGTTGGACCTACTTCGAACAGGAGCTCTTGAAGGCACAGGAACTGGCAGTTCCCATGTGCCAAAAGACGAGCCGGCAGGGAAGGCGACCGGCCTGGATGAGCAAGCAGCTCCAGGAGGAACTAAGAGAGAAAAAGAGGCTGTATAACTATTGGAAGGAGGGGAAGGCTTCCCAAGGTATGTTCAAGGAAGTTGTTAGATTATGTAGGAAAAAATTAGGGAGGCAAAGGCCCAGTTGGAACTGAAGCTGGCCACCTCTGTGAAGGATAATAAAAAGCATTTTTACAAATATATTAACACTAAAAAGAGGGGCAAGAAGAACCTCCACTCTTTATTGGACCTGCAGGGGAACACTGTGACTGAAGATGAGGAAAAGGCTGAGGTCCTGAACACCTTCTTTGCCTCAATTTTTAACAGCTAGGCAGGAGGAGTTCAGGATGAGTGGCCTCCTGAGCTGGGTGATGGGGTCATGGAGCAGTGTAATGCCCCAGAAATCCATGAGGAATTAGTTTGGGACCTGCTGAGCCACTTGGACACTCATATGTCCATGGGACCAGATAGGCTCCATCCTAGGGTGCTGAGAGAGCTGGCAGATGAGCTGGCCAAGCCACTCTCCATCATTTTCCTCCAGTCCTGGCTCGCCAGTGAGGTCCCAGATGACTGGAAACTGGCCAATGTGATCCCCATCCACAAGAAGGGTCGGATGGAGGGACCCAGAAACTATAGGCCAGTCAGCCTGACCTCAGTGCCAGGGAAAATGATGGAGCAGATTATCTTGGCAGCAATAACTGTGCACCTGAAGGATGGCTAAGGGCTCAGGTCCAGCTAACATGGATTTAGGAAAGGCAGGTCCTGCCTGACCAACCTGATCTCCTTCTATGATCAGGTGAGCTGCCTGTGGGGAGGCCTGTGGATGTGGTCTACCTGGACTTCAGCAAGGCCTTTGACACCGTCCCCCACAGCAAACTGCTGGCTAAGCTGTCAGCTCGTGGCTTGGACAGCAACACTCTGCGCTGGGTTAGGAACTGGCTGGAGGGCTGTGCCCAGAGAGTGGTGGTGAATGGTGCCACCTCCAGCTGGAGGCCAGTCACCAGTGGCATCCCCCAGGGATCAGTGCTGGGCCCCATCCTCTTCAATATCTTCATTCATGATCGGGATGAGGGGATTGAGACAGTCTTCCGCAAAATTGCAGAAGACACCAAGTTGGGAGCAGATGTTGCTCAGCTAGAGGGTGGAAGGGCTCTGCAGAGGGACATCAACTGACTGGACAGATGGGCAAAGTCCAACAAGATGGCATTCAACAAATCTAAATGCCGGGTGCTGCACTTTGGCCACAACAACCCCATTCAGAGATATGGGCTGGGGTCAGAGTGTCTGGAGAGCTGCCAGAAAAAAGGGACTTGGGGGTAGTGATTGACAGCTGCCTAAACATGAGCCAGCAGTGTGCCCAGGTGGCCAAGAAGGCCAATGGCATCGTGTTCTGCATTAGGAATAGTGTGGCCAGCAGGAGAAGGGAAGTCATTGTGTCCCTGTACTCTGTGTTGGTTAGGCCACCCCTTGAGTGCTGTGTCCAGTTCTGGGCCCCTCAGTTTAGGAAGGACATCGAGACACTTGAATGTATCCAGAGAAGGGCAACAATGATGGTAAGAGGCCTTGAGCACAAGCCCTATGAGGAGAGGCTGAGGGAGCTGGGATTGTTTAGCCTGGAGAAGAGGAGGCTCAGGGGAGACCTCATTGCTCTCTACAACTACCTGAAGGGTGGTTGTAGCCAGGAAGGGGTTGGTCTCTTCTCTCTAGCAACCAGCACCAGAACAAGAGGACACAGTCTCAAGCTGCACCAGGGGAAGTTTAGGCTGGAGGTGAGGAGAAAGTTCTTCAATGAGAGAGTCATTTGCCATTGGAATGTGCTGCCCAGGGAGGTGGTGGAGTTGCCATCCCTGGAGGTGTTCAAGAGGGGATTGGATGTGGCACTTGGTGCCATGGTCTAGTCATGAGGTCTGTGGTGACAGGTTGGACTTGATGATCTTTGAGGTCTCTTCCAACCTGTAGTGGTTTGAGCCTTAACTGGAAGTTAAGAGCTCAGGTGGGGGGCAAAGCTGAGAATCTCTCCCCCACTCCCCCCCTCTTCCCTCCCAACAGAGAGGGGAGAAAAGGAAAGAGCAAATCCACCAAATAATAATTTGGAGTCGGCTTGGAAGTAGAGAGGCAAAGAGTTGTCTTTAAGCAATATATATATAACAATAACAGGAAAAGGGTTCACAAGGGCAAGGAACAAGGATGGATGGGAGGGGAACAAAAAAAACCAAGAGAATAATACAAAACCAGCCTTTCTCTGAGGAAGCGTGGAGGCAGCAGGTCCGACCACGTGGCAGAGGAGCAGGAGGGCAGCTGTAGCAGCTCTTGTCCAGCAGATGCAGAAGCCAGAAAAACCTGGGCCAACAGCTATGAGGTCCTGCTTTTTATACCCTAGCTGGGCAGGAAGGGGGGAGTGGAACAGACTCAGCTTCCCAGGTGAGAAATGCCCTGCAGGGAGTGAAAAGTACCTGCAAGCCCTCCACCCTGCTTTGTTCTTTTGTTCTCAGAAAAGGGTGTTAACCCACCACAATCCACCCCTCTGTTCCACTTCCTCTCTCCTGCCACAGCCCCTTCATGCAATCTTGACACGTGATATTGAGATCCTTGATGCAAGTGCCTTGTTATCCGGGCTCGCTCTCTCCCAGGGCAAGTCTCTCTCTGGTGATGGTTAATGTAGGTGCTGCTTGAACTGGGCAGGGATGTGGAGAAAAATCAGGAATCAGTTTGTCTTTGGAAGGGAAAAGCCAGGAACAGTCCATTGCTGTAGGGACATTGGGCACAGTCCATTGCTGCAGGGACATTGGGCACAGTCCATTGCTGCAGGGACATTGGGTACAGTCCATTGCTGCAGGGACATCGGGTACAGGTGCGATGATGCAGGAGCTCTCTGGTGTACTGGTGTGCAGTGTGTACGTTGTGTCCTGGATGCTAGGCTGGTATTAGGCTAGGAGGGAGAAACTTAGAACAACTTATAACTATTTACACAATGACTATAATACATTGATAAGTGTTGCCCCACCCCGAGTTCATCCCCTCTCAGCCAGAGTCACGTTCTGCTGTGGGATACACTGAATGTCCCCAGTTTCTAACATGACCCAGTAGGTGTGACCAGGCCCCTCAGCTGAGACCACCCCTCGGGTTGGTTTGCCCCCACCAGCAGCAGGAAAAACCCACACTGCCTTTCCCAGCAGGTTCTTCTCAGCAACCACAGGAACTCCATCTCCATCCACTGTCTGCAGCAGGTGGGACTGGGCAGGACCAGCTCGGTTCACAGATCCTCTGCTGTTCACTAACCAAGTGGCTTGAGCTAGGTGTTTTTCCCAGTTCCTAAAGGTTCCACCCCCCATGGCTTTTAGGGTGGTCTTTAGCAAGCCATTGTAGCATTCGATCTTCCCGGCAGCTGGTGCATGGTATGGGATGTGGTAAATCCACTCAATGCCATGGTCCTTTGCCCAGTCTCTTATGAGGTGGTTCTTGAAGTGGGTTCCATTGTCTGACTCAATCCTCCCGGGGGTGCCGTGTCTCCACAGGATATGTCTCTCCAGGCCCAGGATGGTGTTGTGAGCAGTGGCATGAGGTACTGGGTAGGTCTCCAGCCAGCCTGTACTTGCCTCCACCATGGTCAGTACGTACTGCTTGCCGCTGTGAGACCGAGGCAGGGTGATGTAGTCGATCTGCCAGGCCTCTCCGTACTTATATTTCGACCATCTCCCCCCATACCACAGAGGCCTCATGCGCTTGGCCTGCTTGATGGCAGCACAGATGTCACACTCATGGATGACCTGTGAGATGGCCTCCATAGAGATGTCCACGGATCTGTCCCGAGCCCACCGGTATGTGGCATCTCTCCCTTGGTGGCCAGAAGTGTCATGGGCCCAGCGAGCTAAGAACAGCTCACCCTTGTGTTCCCAATCCAAGTCTATTTGGGAGATTTTAGCAGCCAGATCTGCTTGGTGGTTATGCTGGTGTTCTTCATTGGCTCTGCTCTTGGGGACGTGCGCATCGATGTGCCGTACCTTTGTTGGCAGCCTGTCCAGGCGGGCAGCGATGTCTTGCCACAGCTCAGCGGCCCAAACAGGCTTCCCTTTTCTCTGCCACCCGTTCCTCTTCCATTCCTTCAGCCACCCCCACAAGGCATTGGCTACCATCCAGGAGTCAGTGTAGAGGTACAGCACTGGCCAGTTCTCTCGTTCTGCTATATCCAGGGCCAGCTGGACAGCTTTTACCTCTGCGTACTGACTGGATTCGCCTTCTCCATCCCTTGCTTCCGCCACTTGCCTTGTTGGGCTCCAAACAGCTGCCTTCCATCTCCGCTTGCTCCCCACAAGCCGGCAGGACCCATCTGTAAATAGAGCATAGCCCTTCTCATTCTCAGGGAGATCGTTGTATGGGGAGCCTCCTCAGCACGGGTCACTGTCTGCTCTGGTGGCATTCCAAAGTCAGCACCCTCTGGCCAGCTGGTGATCACTTCCACTATGCCAGGGCGTTCGAAGCTCCCCATTCGAGCTCGCTGCATTATCAGGGCCATCCACTTACTCCAGGTGGCATCTGTGGCATGATGTGGGGTTGAGCCTCTTCCTTTGAACATCCAGGTCAGGACTGGAAGCCTTGGAGCCAGAAATAGAGGTGACTCAGTCCCAATTACCTCAGAGGCAGCCCGGACGCCCTCATAGGCAGCAAGGATTTCCTTTTCTGTCGCGGTGTAGTTGGCCTCGGAGCCTTTGTACCCCTTACTCCAGAAACCTAGGGGCCTGCCCCTGGTTTCACCAGGAGCCTTCTGCCACAAGCTCCATGTAGGACCATTCTCACCGGCCGCAGTGTACAGCACGTTCTTGATCTCTGGTCCGGTTCGAACAGGTCCCAGAGCCATAGCATGGACCACTTCTTGTTTGATCTGGTCGAATGCCACCTGCTGCTCAGGTCCCCACACAAAATCATTTTTCTTCCTTGTTATGTGGAAGAGAGGCTTCACAATCTGACTGTACCCGGGAATGTGCATTTTCCAGAAGCCCACAAGCCCCAAAAAGGACTGTGTCTCTTTCTTGTTCGTGGGCTGCACCATAGTGGCTACCCTGTTCACCACCTCCTGAGGGATGTGGCGACGGCCATCCTGCCATTGAACGCCCAGGAACTGGATCTCCCTGGCAGGCCCTTTGGCCTTACTTCTCTTGATGGCAAAGCCAGCCTCCAGTAGGATATCAATTATCTTCTCACCCTTCTGGTAGACTTCCTCTGCTGTCTCACCCCATACGATGATGTCATCGATGAACTGCAGATGCTCAGGGGCCCCACCTTTCTCTAAGGCAGTCTGGATCACCTCATGGCAGATGGTCGAGCTATGGACCCAGCCCTGAGGCAACCGATTCCACTGATACTGTACTCCCCTCCAAGTGAAAGCAAACTGTGGGCTGCATTCTTCTGCAATGGGAATGGAGAAAAAGGCATTGGCAATGTCAATTGTGGCATACCACTTGGCCGCCTTCGATTCCAGCTCGTACTGGAGCTCCAGCATGTCCGGCACAGCAGCGCTGATCGGAGGAGTCACCTCATTCAGGCCACGGTAGTCCACGGTCAGTCTCCATTCCCCATTTGCCTTCCGCACTGGCCATATCGGGCTGTTGAAGGGGGAGTGAGCCTTGCTGATCACCTTCTGGCTCTCCAGTCGTCGAATCAGTTGGTGTATGGGGTGCAGAGAGTCTCTGTTGGTCCTGTATTGCCTGCGATGCACTATGCGAGAGGCAATAGGTAGCTTCAAATCCTGCACCTTATGGCTGCCCACCACGGAGGGGTCATCCGACAGCTCGGGCTTGGTGGACAGCTGTTCTCTGCCTGCGGTCTCCACAGCTGCCACCCCAAATGCCCACTTGTGCCCCTTAGGGTCCTTGAAGCATCCCTCCCGCAGAAAGTCAATGCCAAGAATGCAAGGTGCATCTGGACCAGTCACTATGTCGTGCTTTCCCCATTCATTCCCGGTCAGGCTTATCTCAGCTTGCAGTACAGTCAGGTCTTGTGAGCCCCCTGTGACTCCCTGAATGCTTATGGGTTCAGCCCCTTTGTACCTCGATGGTATCAGGGTGCATTGGGCCCCTGGGTCCACCAGAGCTCAGTACTTCTGGGCTTCTGAAGTGCCGGGCCATTTCACATACACATCCCAGTATACTCTGTTATCCCTGGCCTCCACCTGGCTGGAGGTAGGGCACCTCTAATGCTGGCGGCGATGTCCACACTTGTCGCAGGGCCCTGTGTTACTAGGGGAAGGGTCTCTTGAGCGAGAGGGACCACTCCGGGAAACTGGGGCAGCCCTTCTTCTGGATGAGTTGTCCCCAGTGTGGCCACCTTGCAGTTCCCGCACTCTGTTCCAGAGGGCAGATGTGGGTTGGCCATGCCAGGTGTCCATGTCCTCTCCGTGGTCACAGAGGTACCTCCACAGAGACCCTCTTGACATCCCCCGATTGGCTTGGGGTGCTCTCCTAGGGGAAGGTCGCCTGTTCCTGATTGCTGAAACCTGGATCCATTCTGAGGGAGAGGGGGAAAAGGAGGCATCGCTCCCCCTTTTCAGTTCAGACATGGAGGTCTTGATCTCTTTGACAATGTCTTTGGCCATAGTTTCTATGGCTGAGATCAGGGGTTTCTGATTTACGCTGTCCTCATATTCCCTTAGATCATTGGCAAACTCACAGACAGTTTTAGGACTTCCATCCTGTCCAGTCAGGAGTATCCCTCCTAATGTGGGAGCATATTTCTGAGGAGCACCCTGGGTGAGCTTCTTTACGAAGGGCCGTCTCATGGGCACCTCATCTGGGTCCAAAGGGAGCTGGCCATCCCCATAAATTATTTCCAGCACAGCCATCTGTCTCAGGTAGCGAATGCCCTGTTCCATAGTTGTCCATCTAACTGGGGCCCAGGGCAGGTCATCCCTTGAGTGGTACTGGCTCTTGATGGCATTGAGGATCCGGGCCCAGAGAGTGTGTGTTCCATCGAGTTTGGCTAATTCTTTGTCCAGACCAGCATCACGAGTCATGGAGCCTAAAAGCTTTGCCTCCCTCTTATCCAGGTCCACTGTGTCCACCCCCTCGTCCCAGCATCTCAGGGCCCAGCTCAGTATTGGCTCACCCTCTTTCCTTGCGTAATCCAGACGAGTTTGCCTTAGTTCCTTTCTGGGTAACGATGTGACAGTTATTTCCTGGTCTGACTCATCTTCATCCACCGCTGGGTTCTGTGAGGTGCTGGGGCCTGCTGAGGTTCCTTCCTCTCCATCTGTGCTTGGCGATGATTTTTGACTTCTTTTCCTGTGTGTGGTGACTGGTGCCAGAGAGACTGCATTGGCAGGAGCATCAGGGGTTAACTGTGGAGCTGCTGGTGGTGGGGCAGACCCTTGTGCCTGGGGCTCAGGCTGAGATCTGGCACACTCATGACAACCTGACCCCTCCCTCTTTGTGTTTACAGAGGGCTCACAATGCCCACAGCAGACACGCCCCCAGTCGTTAAAGAGTGCAAAGGAGTGTGTTATCACCCTCCAAACAGCTCTTAATGGGTTAGCTCTTCCCCCACCCAACAAGGTCACAGCAAATGCCCCTGTAAGGATTACATTCAAGCATATGGAGCATATTGCAATGGACAGCAATTTTCCATCACAGGAACATTTATCTACACCATTGGTTTCACAGCCTTCTGCAGGAAAATTTCCTGTGTTAGAAAAGTTACCACTGACAGTGAAACTCAATGAATTCAGGAGATACATGCCCAGTTTCATTGGTAAAGTTTTCATCCATTTGATCAGCATCTCTATCATTAACCACACCACATGGTTATTAATTTGTAGATGTGGGTCCAAAAGATCCAGCCAAACACCCACGCAAAGGCTTGGACCACCAGGCTCTTTAAAATCGCTATCTCTACTTCCAGTCCCTTTTTCAGACAAAGTTTTGCTTTCCCGAGACAAGATTAATTTCCAAGCTCCACGTTGGAGGCGCCAAAAATTGTAGTGGTTTGAGCCTTAACTGGAAGTTAAGAGCTCAGGTGGGGGGCAAGGCTGAGAATCTCTCCCCCACTCCCCCCCTCTTCCCTCCCAACAGAGAGGGGAGAAAAGGAAAGAGAGCAAATCCACCAAATAATAATTTGGAGTCGGCTTGGAAGTAGAGAGGCAAAGAGTTGTCTTTAAGCAATATATATATAACAATAACAGGAAAAGGGTTCACAAGGGCAAGGAACAAGGATGGATGGGAGGGGAACAAAAAAAACCAAGAGAATAATACAAAACCAGCCTTTCTCTGAGGAAGCGTGGAGGCAGCAGGTCCGACCACGTGGCAGAGGAGCAGGAGGGCAGCTGTAGCAGCTCTTGTCCAGCAGAGGCAGAAGCCAGAAAAACCCGGGCCAACAGCTATGAGGTCCTGCTTTTTATACCCTACCTGGGCAGGAAGGGGGGGAGTGGAACAGACTCAGCTTCCCAGGTGAGAAATGCCCTGCAGGGAGTGAAAAGTACCTGCAAGCCCTCCACCCTGCTTTGTTCTTTTGTTCTCAGAAAAGCGTGTTAACCCACCACACAACCTTAGTGATACTGTGATACCTAATACAAAAAATAATGTATAATAAGTAAGGCTTCCTCAAATAAACAATTAAAAATATTAAATCACAGGATGTTAGGAGATGGAAGTGACCCAAACTGATAATCGAGTCCAAACCCCCTGCCAGGGCAGGACTGTACAATCTAGCTCAGGTCACAGAGCATCCAGATGGGCTTTGAAAGTCTCTAGAGAAGGAGACTCCACAACCTTTCTGGGGAGCCTGCTCCAGTGCTCTGTGACCCTTAAAGAAATACCCTCTTGTGTTGAGGTGGAACCTCCTGTGCTGCAGCTTACATCCATTGCTCCTTGTCCTATCACAGGGAGCAAGTGAGCAGAGGTTCTCCCCTCCCTCCTGACACCCAGCCCTCAGATATTTATAAACATTTATTAAATCCCCTCTAAGTCTTCTCTTTTCCAGACTAAAAAGCCCCAGGTCCCTCAACCTCTCCTCATAAGGCAGTGTTCCAGCCCCCTAATCATCCTCATAGCCCTCTGCTGAACCCTCTTCAGCAGATCCCCATCCCTCTTAAACTGGGGAGCCATTTTGTTGTGTTGCTGTTGTAGCTCTTTTACATATTTAATGTAAAAGTTTCTACATACTGGGAGTTTCCCTCCTGTATTCTTAATTTTAAAAATGTTAGGACAGCTTTCATTATTTTTTTTCTTATGTGTCTTATTTGCATTAAGAAAAAGGAAATTTAACCCTTTACCACAAACTTTTTCAGGTTAATTAAATAATCATTTTCCAACTAGAAATGTCTTGTTCAAAGATCTTGTATAGACACATTAACAACAATGAACAAATCTTTGCCTACATCTTACAGTTTGAAGGACTTTCAAAATAATGTATATTCCAATCAGACTTTGAAAAATATTTTTATTAGCCCCCTTTATTTTATTTTTTCTCTATCATCTTTCTTTTGATTTTAAATTTTACTTAATGTGAATGAAGTCAGAAACAAATTAAACAATATCAATAAAGTGCAGCCCTATATCATAGGATTGTTTCTGATTTTCAAAAAACTCTACAAATATTTCAGACACATATGAAATACTGCATGAATGAAATGTTTATGTTCCTGTAGCCATCTCCAGATGACATAACAGAAGAAAGAAGAATATAGGAACAGTAAAGTTGAATATAAAAGGTTGGGAGCCTTTGAGGTTGGTCCTGAGAGCAGCATTGCAGTGGCCAGAAAGCCCCTTCCCTTCCCTGAGCAGATCTGAAGACAAGAGTTTTCTGTGTAGTTTTGTTCTATTTTTGCATTCTGCAGACTGATTTTCAGAACATGTTGTAAATCACTCACGAGCAATCCTAAAGCCAAAACAGAGTATTGTGTGTGGGGAAAAAAAAAGTAAAGACAACCTTAGCCATCACTTACCTAAAAAGTTATCTCAATTTATTTTAGAAATCCTGCACTAGAAATGATTACTATTTTGACCTTTTTTGCAGTGTTTTACATTGAGAAACCCATAACCTAACAGAGGAGGTTTTGGCATTTATTTTTAACCAAATTCACAGCTTCCAGCTTTTGCATACCTCTTTTAAACTCTAGTTTCTTAAGGGGAAAACAACAACAACAACAACAATTTCAAGAGATTTCAATGGAAAATACAGAGCAGTTATTCATTCCCTAGTGTTTTGATCAATGTTTAACACATTAGTGTGCAGTATAGTAGTACCAAAACAATCTTCACTTCTCTGCCCATAAAGCTAGAGAAAAAAGATATCTTCCCTCAACATTTTTACTGTAACAAGCAGCATTTTTAATTTATTTAAAAAATAATACTAAAAATTAAAATCTATTTTTTGCTGCAACATATTTTAAGTGACTGATGTATACTAGAATTCCATACCAGACAGAAATTAGACACCATATGTAATAGGATTTTCCAGAAGCAACTTCAGTTTTCTCATTGCTAAGTGACATAAACACAAATTGATTTAGGCACTAGCTTGTAAAAATATTTGGCAGAAAATTGATTTAGAAAAAAGTTGTAAATTGCATAGTTGATCTTATCCTTTTGAGCTCATCTAGAAGTTGACAAAGATTTATTTGCCTTTTTTTTTAAATAAATGAGTAAGGATAAAAAAGATATGAAATTATAGCTTTTCCAATACATGGATGATCATCTTACTTCTCTACAGCTGTGTTTGCAGTACCCATCTTCCATCCATCTTTCACCTTCTACCTGGTGTTAATAGGAACAGATTGAATTGTCTAAAATTTATATTTTTTTCTGTAGAAATACAAATATTGGGAATTAAATTAGAAATAAAACTAGGGATACTGTATTAAGAAGTGTCTTTTTACTGTGGCAGAGACCTGACCCTAAAGAAGCAAATACCAAAGTTGCAACTGATTCTAGTGGTGTGTGGTGGTGAGAGAAAGTTCTCCCCCCACACACAAAGAAACCACGGCTAACTCAGTCAGAGGAGTAAAATGGACAAGCTGTATTTACAAGCAGGATGAAATGCAGATGGATATATATATATAATATACAGTATTTAAAATATATACAGAAATATACAGCAAAGAACGTAATACAGAACAAAACTCCCTCCTCCAGACAGGAGGGTCCCCTCCCTGTACTCCCTCTCTCCCCCTACCTCCCTTTTCCCCCAAAAAGGGCTAGAGAGAGAGAAAAGGTAATTATTAAGGAGGAAATTCTGACATCTCAAAGCATATGCAAGAATTATTCCTATCTGTTAGTTCAAGGTTAACTCTGTCCAGCAGCTGTTGCTCAGAGAGAGACTGAAAACAGACAGGCAGACAGGAACAGACAGAACAGAACTGAATTGAACTTCAAACAGAACGAAAACATAAAGTTGCATTCTACCAATCTACCAATGAAATTTGTTTAGAATATCTTTGTTTTTCAAAACATTCAGCCAGAGTGTTCCAGTAACTGTCCCTTTCTTAAAGGCACAGCCTAAAACGGTTAGAATCCACCCCTTCTAAACAATTTCATTGGCTGTTCATACTGTCCACCCAATCTAAAAAAATATTTACAATTTGTAAGTAAAATTCATAGTCCATTCCAGCTATCCTCAGGTGTAGATAATTCAGAAGTCCAAGAAAATCAGGAAACAAGAAAATGGAAAACAGTTTGTCTCTTTGCAGATGAAGCGAAGAAAAGGGAAACAGGGACACAGGCACTCTCAGTTAACTCAGGGCTCTCAGGGTTCTCAGGGTTCATGCACCGTAGATTTCCTCATGGATTCTTCCTCTGGGCGCAATTTAGCTGTGCAACACTCTGAATTTAAACTCTTTCAGCTAAAGTTAGATTTCTTTGTGGAATACACTGAATTCTCTTGCATTACCCAATAAATGTGACCAGGATCTTCAGCTGAAACCACCCCTCGGACAGCTTTAGCCTCTCCTGAGGGAGAAAATACCCAAACAGTTTTACCTAAGAGGTTCTATTCTCTAACAACAGGAACTCTATCACCCTCTACTTTCTGTAGCAGTGTGCCGGTCCAGCTCGGCTCACTGAACCTCTATTATTTACCAGCCAGGTTGCTTGTGCTAAATGCTTTTCCCAGTTTTTCAAAGATCCACCCCCCATGGCTTTAAGAGTGGTCTTCAACAAACCGTTGTAGCATTCAATCTTCCCTGCAGCTGGTGCATAGTAGGGGATGTGGAATATACACTCAATGCCGTGCTCTTTGGCCCAGCTCTTTACAAGACTGTTTTTGAAATGAGTTCCATTGTCTGACTCAATCCTCTCTGGAGTTCCGTGTCTCCACAGGATTTGTCTCTCCAGACCAAGAATGGTGTTACATGCATTTGCATGTGGAACTGGATAAGTTTCCAACCATTCGGTGTTTGCCTCCACCATAGTAAGCACGTATTGCTTACCAGAACGAGAACATAGTAGAGTGATATAGTCAATCTGCCAAGCTTCACCATACTTGTACTTGGACCATCTGTCACCATACCATAAGAGCTTAAGTCTCTTTGCCTGCTTACTAGCAGCACAAATGTCACAGTCATGGATGACGTGTGTGATAGCATCCATGGAAATGTCTATGGATCTGTCACGAGCCCATTTGTAGGTTGCACCTCTGCCTTGATATCCTGACGAATTGTGAGCCCACTGAGCTAAGAATATCTCACCTCGGTGTTTCCAGTCGAGATCAAGCTCAGAGTCCATGTCTACTTGAGAAACTCTTGCAGCTAGATCTGCCTGATGGTTGTGTTGCTGATCCTCAGTACCTTTGCTCTTAGGAATGTGAGCATCAATGCGTCTCACCTTCACTGGAATTCTATCAACTCCATTGGCAATGTCCTGCCACAGGTCAGCTGCCCAAATAGGTTTTCCTTTTCTCTGCCAACCATTCTTTTCCCAGTCCTTTAGCCAACCCCACAGAGTATTGGCTACCATCCATGAGTCAGTGTAGTGATAAAGCGTTGGCCATCTCTCACGTTCAGCTACGTCGAGAGCTAGCTGGACAGCTTTTACCTCTGCAAATTGACTGGATTCTCCTTCTCCATCCTTTGCTTCTGCAACACGGCGTGTTGGACTCCACACTGCAGACTTCCACCTTTGCTTGTTTCTGACAAGATGACAGGAACCGTCTGTGAACAAAGCATATTTCTTTTAATCAACAGAAAGGTCACTGTAAGGAGGAGCTTCCTCAGCACGAGTTACTCTCTCCTCTGGAGGCTTAGTACAGTTGGTACCTTCAGGCCAACTTGAGATCACCTCCACCAGACCAGGTCTTTCAAGATTGCCCATTTGAGCTCTGTATTATCAGAGCCATCCACTTGGACCATGTGGAGTCTGTAGCATGATGTGGTGTGGAACCTTTACCTTTGAACATCCAATTCAAAACTGGTAATCAGGGAGCTAAGAGAAGTTGTGATTCAGTTCCAATCACTTCAGAAGCTGCTTTTACTCCTTCATAGGCAGCTAGAATCTCTTGCTCTGCTGGAGTATAATTAGCTTCTGAACCTCTGTAACCTCGACTCCACAAACCAAGGGGTCATCCACGTGTCTCACCTGGAGTTCCTTGCCACAAGCACCAGGTTGGACCACTGTCACTTGCAGCCATGTAGAAAATGTTCTTAATGTCTGGACCATCTTGGACTGTTCCCAGACCCATTGCTTGAACTACTTCTTGTTTTATCTGGTCAAAGGCTGCTTGTTGTTCAGGTTCCCAGTGGAAACTGTTTCTCTTTCAAGTCACATCATACAGAGGTTTCACAATCTGACTGTATCCAGGAATGTGCAGTCTCCAAAATCCCACTATCCCCAAGAAACGTAGAGTTTCTTGCTTGTTCATGGGATTTGCCATGGTAGAGACTCTATTTACCACATCCACTGGAATGTGTTGGCGTCCATCGTGCCACCACACTCCCAGAAACTGGATCTCTCTGGTAGGTCCTTTCACCTTGTCTCGCTTGATGGCGAAACCTGCGCTCAGAAGAATGTCAATGATTTTGTTACCTTTCTTGAAGACTTCTTCAGCAGTTTTACCCCAGATGATGGCATCATCGATGAACTGGATGTGTCCTGGAGCACCATCTTTCTCCAGAGCATCGTGGATCACTGCATGACAGATGCTTCAGCTGTGGATCCAGCCCATCGGCAATCTGTTGAAAGTGTACTGGATTCCTCTCCAGGTGAAAGCAAACTGAGGCCTGCATTCCTCTGCTATAGGAATAGAGAAGAAGGCATTAGCAATGTCTATGGTAGCATACCATTTGGCCTCTTTGAATTCCAGCTCACATTGGAGTTCCATCATGTCTGGTACTGCCGCACTCATAGGTGGAGTTACTTCATTCAGAGCTCGGTAGTCGACTGTCAGACGCCAGTCTCCATTCTGCTTTCACACAGGCCACACTGCACTGTTGAAAGGTGAATGAGTTTTGCTGATGACTTTCTGACTCTCCAACTGACGAATCAGATTCTGAATGGGCAAAAAAGAGTCACGGTTGGCTCTGTATTGTCTGTGATGCACAGTCTTAGAAGCAACTGGCAATTTAATGTCCTGAATCTTGTGCTGTCCCACAACTGCAGATTCATCAGAAAGATCAGGTCTCACAGACAGCTTCAGTTTTTGTCCATCAGCTTCTACAGATGCTACTCCAAAAGCCCATTTGTAACTTTTAGGGTCTTTGAAACGCCCTTCTCTCAGAAAATCAATTCCCAAAATACAGGGTGCGTCAGGTCCGGTCACAACTGTATGCTTCTTCCACTGTTTACCAGTTAAACTTACATCAACCTCCACCTTGGTTAACTCTTGAGATCCACCAGTGACTCCCAGAATAGTTATAGCTTCTGATCCCTGATAATTTGATGGCATTATGGTGCACTGAGCCCCTGTGTCAACCAAGGCCCTGTACTTCTGAAATTGTGAAGTGCCAGGCCACTGGATGTACACATCCCAATAGATTCTGTTATCTCTGTTACCCCTCTCCTCCCCTTGGCGGGAGGCAGGGCACCCCTAATTATGGGGAACATGCCCCCATGTGCAATGAGCACAGTGTGCAGTGTTCGAACTGGAGCCACTGTTGGAGCTATTAGAGTTGACCTGGGAAACTGTAGAAGTAACAGCTACCCTTCTGGTATTGCTACCTCGGGTTCTGCCACTTTGCAGTTCCCTCGGTCTCCTGAAAAGATTAGCAGTTGGTTGACCATCCCATCTGTTCATGTTCTCACCAAACTGATCACACAGAGTTATCCAAATACTCCCACGTGATTGCCTTGGTGGTCTGTTTTGGTTGGATCTGTTTTGGAACGACCTCCTTGGAGGACGTCTCTTCCTCACAGAGGAAACCTGTATCCATCTGGAGGAAGAATTGGAATTATCTCTTTGTGTCAATTGGGAGATGGTATTTTTAAATTCATCCTTCAGCTCTTTTATGCAATTCTTCATCTCACCAGACAGAGTTTCAATGGCTGAAACCAAAGAAACATGTGTCATGCTATCCTCCAATTGTTTCATTTGATCAGTGAATTGGCCAACCGTAGGAGGAGCTCCACTATAATTTCTTGCCACAATTCTACTTGACAGAATATTTGCATAATTAGGAGGAGCATGCTTGATGAGCTTTTTAGCAAGACCAAAGCCATTCCAAAATCAGAATGTTGACACAATCCCAAAAATACACTAACCCTAGTAGATTTATTTACATATTTAATATGGGATAAATTAATTTTAGATTTTTATATTGAATGATTTCTTGTAGTGAGTGTATCTACATAAATAGTATATAATTTGTTATTTCAGAATAGTGCACAATAAAAAGGATGTTCTTCAAGATATGATTAAAAGACACAGTTTTAAAAGAAAATATTTTTCTGACTGTAGAATTGTTTTAAAACAGTGTGCCATATTCTAATACAAGTATAATTTCCTGACATCAAAGGATGCAAGGGTATCAAGATTCAGAGCTGATCTGCACAACATTTCATGTTTCCACTTCCACATTTTCTCCAAGTTCTGCCATGTGAAATGTTAGGGTATTGAAAGGGCTCATTTTCAATTTTTGTCTCTGGTCAGTTGTCACCTAATGGACATCCATGAGAACATGAGTCATGTTCCAAAGGCAACAACCCTTTGTCTTACTAACACTTACCGTCCCTTTATCTTTCCACTCATAGATTACTTTCATTCCCATCCACCCACAGACTTCAAGTGGCCAATAGGAGTGATGTTAGAAGAGTGGAAAATTAATGCTCTACAACTGAGGGGGAAAAAATGCACACATTTGAAAAGCTGTTAAAAAAATATTATATTAAAGCCAACCAAAATAATACAATGAAATGAAGTATGCAGTTCACTGTTCCATTACATCCAAAATATCTCATAACACCATGTTTGTGTCATGATGGCAATGACTCACACCTATGGTTTTAGAAAGATATAATTGCTCACAATGATATAAAAGACAAGCTTTTAAACAAGCTATTGCAAGTGTATCACTTTGCATAGGGAAAAATTTCTTCCCTAATCAGAGAAAGTGACCATTGTATGTCACAAAGCACATAACTAGATTCTCATAGCTTTGTTATTACAAATGTTATTCAACTAAGTTATCAACTTTCTAAAATTTAGCTATCCAGTGAGTCAAGTGCTTGCTAACGGAAGTGATGCATTCCTTTTCCTGTCATGTGAAACAGGAAGAATAGAGATTAAATCTGTGATTTGATGACATAAAAACTTGATATGAAAGATCATCCTTTCATCCTTTATAATCTCCATCTACTATCCCATCAAATAAAGCTCTGCATTTTGAAGCCTTTGGTTGAAGCAGCATCACACTGTTTGTTACTTACACAGTCAGACAACACATGCATCTAGGTAAAATACAATACAACTAAAGGCATAAGTCATCATTGTACTCTAGGGATCAAATGGCATGTTGATATCTAGTTACATTTTAATGCACAACAAATGCTTTTGAGTGTTCTACCTCTAAGCACTCCTACTGTTTAAAAAGCAGTTAAGGCAGTCTCATAGAATGCTTTTCATTTATATCTGTTTTGAGCAGATAATGTGAAAGGTAAATGCTGTCTTTTACTGATTAATTTCATAAGAATATTATGAAGTTAGAAGGAAATCAACATATGATCAGGAAATCCATGATATAAACATTTAATGACCTCAGATAAGTGCATAAACCCCCAATATGTTTGGTTTTAGAGAAGCTTATAGAAGGATTTTGGTGATCCTTTTTTTTTCAAGTTGAGGCCTACCATTTCCATTAAGCTTAAAAATTTAAAGATAATATAGACTACCATACTTCTGCAACTTCATAACATTTTTACTTTATTTTTTTAAATGGGAACATAATTTTATGCCTCACTTATTATTTCTTTGAAGGTCTGTCAGATGCTAAGTTTACTCGTTGTTTCCTTGTAACAATCTGACATTAAAGGAACACAAAGAATAAAAATATTCACAGAATTAATTTTTCAAGGCTGGACTGGGAGAGTCATTTACACTCATTAGCTTTCTCTGGATCAGTTTTGTACAAGTGGTGCAGCAGATTTCCTCACCATAAATTACAAGCTTTTTCTTTCATTTCCTCACTGCATTTCTTTTGCCCTCTATGAAGCAAGCTGTAATGCAATTATTGCAACCTCAGTTTGTTTCAGGACAGAAAGGCAAAGCAGCAAACTAATATGACCTATATAGCTACAAATCCTCATATTTTAAAGTCCTGGATTTATCTTTTAAGTGTAAGACAGGAATTATTCAATTCTATTTAGGATTTCTCAGATGTGCCCATTTGCAGGGAAAGAAGGTTGTGTCTAGAACTGATGGTTTAGTTTGGAAAGAATAATTTTCCATACAAGAAAATAAATAATACCTAGTCTTGCTACCACTGAAGATAGCAGTGCAGAGATGGTATTTAAAAATAATAGAAACATATTACAAATGTGGAAAGAAGGGAAAAAGACTCTTACTATTTTAAGATATTTAATTTACATGTTTGTGAGGGAAATACAAGCTGTCAGCATTTTGGTGGGACAATAAATCCTGATGGGAAAAATTACATACATCTTTACATATATATATGTGAACCAAAACAATAGCTCACCAGACTTTTGAAATTATCTTTCCATTAAGAAGTGCACACATGCTCAGACACACATATATGCTCAGTTATGTTGAGCTGAAGTTTGGTTTTAAAGGGGTGCTATTATAAATAAAAAAACAACTTTCCAAGGGTCCGGTATTTCAATCACTATCCATGACAAATACTTTGAGCTGGCATGGAAAAAAAAAATCTATTCCTCATTTGCAGAGCTGCCAGACTACAAGTCTCCTGTGCACTTTTAAAAGAACTGAGGAGTGAAATATTAAAGAAAACAACATTTAACTATTTGTGTGTGCCATGCTCAGGGAACAGCAGCAGAGTATGAAGATGAAATGGTTCAACATTGTATAAAAACTTTTTCTTGTGTTCAAAGGATGCAAGTTATATTGCACCTTTATTGCTTAGGTAGTACATAGATGCCCCAGAACACTAATGGTAGTTACTCACCCACCATCATTGTTTTAATGTCTAAGAGTAAAAAAAACAATCCACTGAGGATTTGACAGAGATTTTGCATGGATCCTTAGTCTACACTGACGCTAAACAACTCTTTGGATGTTCAGCTGCAGGTAAAGTGCAGCATCATCAGCCTAGAGTTTCTAGGTCAGATGCTGTTGAAAGCACTTGTGACTTTTCATTTGATAAAACAATAATTCAGAGATGACTGAACATGTCTAGTTGATGAAGAAAGATCAAATATTCTGCTTATCTCTGAGATAATATTTTTAACTGAAGAGTATAAATTTTCTACTAAATCATATTTTTTTTTATGCTAATATGATCTGGAAAATATTAACCATTATTTATTATTATTCCATAAACTTAGGCTTTAATATTATCCTAGTAACAGCTATTTGTCTGGGTTTTATTTTTCTGAGTTGTGTATTTTTGTATATGTCTAGATTTGATTTTCAAAATGTCTTCCTTTAAAATAATGCAATTACTGAAGTCACATTTCAGATTAAATAATTCATAATGCTGACTTCTGCCTGGCTGCTTATTCAACACATTTAGTAAACCTGAGCATGTTCTGACAAACTCTAGATTAGGTCACCAGAGCGCATACACAAAGTACATATAAAGTACGTGCTTATTCACCATTTTACACTTGTACCAGTATTGCTGTTCTCCTGACAGTAATTTGCTGGAAGGAAAATAGAACTGTGAGTGTCTCTGAACTGTCTTCTGTTCAGCAGAAAGGAGATCCACATGTGCCTGAGGGGATGAGAGCTACTTTTTTAAGCTTTTCTCAGATCTTGTTTCCAAAATTGGCAGAAGGTTCATAATGTCCCAAATACATTTTAGTCTATTTTCTAATCTGGAGGCTGATTCAATGTGATGAAGGGATTGTAACTTTTAAGCCTTATTTAATATAAAATCTGGTTTTATCATGTGCCTTATTCCCACATATAGAAAACCATGAGAAAAACAGATTCAGAGAAACATGAACAGGCTCCAAATGACTAGTGACTATAAAATGATGGCAATGCTAAATATTCAACATTATATATTTCTAAGATTAAAGGAAATTTCTTCTTTAAAAAGGCCTGCCTTCAGAAGTATGGTTAAAGATTCTCAAGCTTCATATTTCATTAGATATGCAAATAGATTTAAGTTTAAAACAAAATTCTTTTGCTTTCAATAAGCAAGAAGTAATCCTAAGGAAATAATTTAAAATGGATTAAAAATACAGATTTCTGTCTATACAGATTAACCTATACTTTCATGGGAAAATCAGTAGATGAAAACATTGTCTCAGACACTTAAACTCAGCTAAATTAATACCTTGGCCTTGACTTCTTGGCTTGCATGTCTCCTTAGATTAGTCTTTCTCTTAGTGGTCTCTGTTTCATTGATCTCTCTCCCTCTGACTACAGCAGTTTTCACAGCATTTGTATCATCTGAGTCAAATTGCCATTGACCTTCCAACAGAGATACCACAGTCCTGGAAACAGAGTATGAAACTGGCAGTCAGGAGAAGGCTGTACTTCATCCTTTATTTCTTGAGACAACTCAGTCTATCAAACCCTTTTTATTTTTTCTTTAGGCAAAGTAAAGGGATGGCATTTATTTACTGCAAGAAAATACTTTGACACTGATAGTCATAGAACAGTTTCAACTGGAAGAGACCTTTAAGATCAAAACTAAATACAGTATTTGAGGTGCAGCCTCATCAGTGCTGAGTACTGGAACACAATCACTTTCCTACTCCTGCTGGCCACAATATTTCTGATACAAGCCAAGATGCTGTTGGCCTTCTTGTACACCTGAGCACACTGCTGGCTCATGTTCAGCTGGCTGTCGTTTGATGCCCCCAACTCTTTCTCTGTAGGGTAGCTTTTCAGCCACTCTTTCTGAAGCCCATAGGGTTGTATGAGGTTGTTATGACCCAAGTGCAGGACCTGGCACTTGATCTTGTTAAATCTCGTACATTTGACCTTGGCCCATCAATTCAGGCCCTCTTTGCAGAGTCATCCTACCCTCAAGCAGACATTCCCACACAACTTAGTGTCATCTACAAACTTACTGAGGGTGCACTCAATTCCTTCATCCATACAATTGATAAAAATATTAAAAAAGATTGGCCCCATTACTGAGCCCTGGGGACCACCACTTGTTATTGACCACTAACTGGATTTAACTCCATTCACCATCACTCTCTGGGCCTGGCCATCCAGCCACTTTTTTACCTAACATAGCATGTGCCTGTCCAAGACATGAACAGATAGTTTCTCCAGGAGGTGCAGTGGGAAACCGTGTTGAAAGCCTTACTAAAGTCAAGGCAGATATCGACAGCCTTTCCTTTGTCCAGCAGGTGGGTCACCTTGGGGATCAGACTGGTGAAACAAGATTTACCCTTCATAAAGCCATGATTAATGAACTTATTAGATAAGCTTAACAAGTAAAGATACAGCTAACATTCTTTTTACCAATTCTGTTTTGTACTTTTCTTTCTGTTTTCAATTTTTCCTTTCCTCTTTTTACCCATAACTGTTTCAAGTCTTTGTTTTCCCCTTGTTTAGCTTCTGACAGAAGCAGAGACTATGAAACAGTTCTCAGAGACATTCAAAAATCAACAGTTGCCAGCTAAAGTGAGCAAATGAAACAATGAAAGTTGACTAGTTAATGCAGAACATCACACATTTCATACTACAAATACAGAGTACCTATCTACTCAGACTTGATCTACTAAATTATTGGCACTCAGGTTGGTTGTCTGAGCAGAGACTAAACAGCTCTGCAAATCGAATAATCCTTTGCATTTATGAGATGGTATATCAAACAATCTGCTGTTAAAGATATTGAACATAATGGAAAGACACTGATTTAACTGACATAGTGCTCCTCAGGACTTCTATCTCAGCATAGACTTAGGAAAATCATGTTTGACATTACATACAGCAAATACTAGTTGAAAAGCTAATAATGTTGTATTTTATTCAGTACAAACAGAATTCCTTTCATTAAGCTAACCTTGAAATTTAGCTAGGCTATTCTACAGCAACTCATCTTGTTTCAACATAGCCTGTAATACTGTGTAATAGATTGAGTCATCCTCTCCAAATGAAGGATAAATGCTGTGAGAATTAAAAGTTTTCAGCAGCAGCACCTTAGTGGATCTAATCTGTGAAATATAAATTTCAGGATCATTGATTTAGTGTAATTCTTTTCCATGATAACTTTAATGTATTTAAAAAGGGCTTGCTGGTTTCCTAAAAATAAGTAGTGGGGATGTGTTTAAAACCAAGTATCAAAAATCTAAGAAAAGTTGGACAAGACAAAATAAGATTGAAGACATGTAATAGATCCATAATTATTCTTTTTAAAACACACCAAAAAAGTAATCTTTACTCTTAGATAATTAATTACTAGAATACCAATTCCAGACAATGACCAAACAGACTTATTTGAGTACATCCAGTTGCATTTCATGTTTACAGAGATGAATGTTACATGGTGGAGTAAACAATGGCACCCAGTGGCCATATTGACTCAAGTCCTGTTTGTATTGTTCTGTATTTTCTCAGCACAACTATTTTTATTGTTTAGGTGAGTTAACACTACCATTGTTTTTTTGACCTGGTTTTGTTTGGTTGGTTTTGGTTGGTTTCTTTTTTTTTTTTTTAACAAGACAATATCTGAATTCTATTTAGGACCAAATGATGTAAGAGGTATCACACACAGAGCTCTGTCCCTCTAACTAGGTAAACTGTGACCAGGTCATCAATGGTAACAGTCACATCTTTACATTTTTGCAAACTGTGCTTGTCAAAGAAACTGACTACCAAAATATGTTGGACTAGATTGATCTGATAAAGACAAATAGTGGATATTTATGTTGCTTTCTAGAGGATGAAAGCTGTTAAGCATTTTATGTGCCATTATGTTAGCCTCAGGGAAAAAGCCCAAAACAAAACACAAAAATAAAAGCAAACCCCCTCAAAAAATCCCCAAAACCAAACACAAAAGTGGAGACTATATTAAAGGGTTTTAGTGAATTACGGTTTACTTGGAGATATGGGATATCTGACTTCAACTGAGACCAAGGCAAAAGCCAAGAGCAGCTGACTCTAATCAAACTGGCTACAAGATGTAGATCTGGAATGCTATGAAACCACATATTTGTTACTTCTGTCTTCTGTGGTGCATCAGTCACTGTATCTCTTGGAATAAAGCTAGCATATCATTCCTGTCATGAGCTAAACCCACATCCTGATCTTATTGCAGGTTTTCTCATTGATCTAGAAATAATGAAGACTTCTTTTTTAAAAATTGTCTCAGGAAATACTAATTTTCTGAATGATACGATTGTAAACTGAGTTATCCTCTTTTTCTGTCCTGACTTCCCTTTCTGTCACAAATCACCACATAGGCATCCCAAGAGAGTCAAGAAACAAGATGAATATGAAAATTCTTTTATTTTCCACCTCAGAGCACAGGAAAATCGATGTTCCTAATACTCCTAAATGGTAAACGTAAGCCAATGTCCTGGTGTATAGACTATAATAAAAAGGCTTCAGCAAAAACTGAACAATATTATGTGGAATTGCCAGTGACAGGTTTAGCCAGGATCATGATGTCCAAAGGCATTTTTCAATCAACAGCAAAACTTCATGCCTGAGAAGCCCAGAGAAGATTGTAGTGGTTGTTATAGATGGGAAGGTAAAGATCTCCTTCAGCAGGTGGTAGAAAGTAGGCCTAGTAATTCTGAAGAGGGAATGAAGAACTGTTGACAGAGCTTACTACAAACTCTGCTGGAGTTAGTATCACTGGCAAAAAGCATGCCTATGCAACCAGACTCCAGTGCTCAATGCACATCTTTCATCCTAAATACAACAAAAGCAAATAAAAACCCAACTGTATGAACAGGCAAATAGGTATGGAGGAACCAGTTGTAGCCTGTGGGTGTTTGCAGTATAAAAAAACCAAATTGGTCCTAACCAGTAAGAACTTTTAATATTGTAATGTTTTCTTTTCAGCTACTGTGTACCTAAATCTCAAAGTCTGTTATCAGATTGACTCTGTCTTATCAAATTAATCTAGATAATGCCAGTTTCATTTTCTGTTTTGACAATTTCTGTTTCATACATTTTCTGTTGCCTGACAAATTTTCCCAGAAATAGAGTATCTGTACTTTGCCAAGCCATCAGTCTGAACACCTATAATAGTCCTAACATGATTTATAACAAAATCCATTGGATTCTGAATTAATAGAACCAACATAATTGTTAATTATTGGACACTGTGAAAGACGAGAGTAATTATTCTCCAATTATTCCATCTCCATTTGCTTCCTACAAGCCAGCAGAACCCATCTGTAAATAGAGCATAGCCCTTCTCATTGTCAGGGAGATCATTATATGGGGGAGCCTCCTCAGCACAGGTCACTGTCTGCTCTGGTGGCATTCTGAAGACACCACCCTCTGGCCAGTTGGTGATCACTTCCATTATTCCAGGGCATTCGAAGCTCCCCATATGAGCTTGCTGAGTTATCAGGGCCATCCACTTATTCCAGGTGGCATCTGTGGCATGATGTGGAGTTGAGCTTCTCCCTTTGAACATCCAGGTCAGGACTGCAAGCCTTGGAGCTAGAAATAGAGGTGACTCGGTCCCAATTACCTCAGAAGCAGCCCAGATGCCCTCATAGGCAGCTAGGATTTCCTTCTCTGCTGCAGTGTAGTTGGCCTCGGAGCCTTTGTACCCCCTACTCCAGAAACATAGGGGCCTGCCCCTGGTTTCACCAGGAGCCTTCTGCCACAAGCTCCATGTGGGACCATTCTCACTGGCCACAGTGTACAATACATGCTTAATCTCTGGTCCAGTTCGAACAGGTCCCAGAGCCATAGCATGAACCATCTCTCATTTTATCTGGTCAAATGCTACCTGCTGCTCAGGTCCCCACATAGGGGAAAGAAAAAAACTTGGAAGCAGGAAGTCTTATCCTTCATCAGTTTTTATGTTCAAAGATGTGGTGGACTATGCCCATCCTGGAAGCAGAGGGGGAAGGCTTGTGAGAACTTTCGCCCTCCCTGGAGAGTGTTTTCGCCCTGAGAAACTAAATTAGTCTGTTCCACGCAGACTGTGAGTTGCAGCAGGCGGAACTTAGGACATGGACAGAGGGTTCCTCCTGGTCTGCTGCCTTCAGGCTACATGGTGATGTCTTTTCTCCTGTGATTTTATCTTTATTGAGTCACATCAAGAGAGACAAGATTTAGTCTCTTACACCACCCTGTCAATCAAAGATAAAAAACTATTTATACAATAGACATAAGTTTTGATCTGCTAATGACACAAATCTGTTTTACACCATCATTAGACACAAATTGCACATTGGACACTACATGTCGAATCAATTGTATAATAATATGGTGAAAGAGTAACAATACTAAACCACATAACAAGATAGAACAAAATTTGTTGCATGTCTGTTCCTCCTGTAAGCCAGGAGAACAAATCTGTAACCCACCCCCACCCTGTCAGTCCTTCAGTTGGAACTGAAGTGAGAGCTTTCTTCCAGATCTGAATGGATCTGCGGGGATATGAGGAAGGTACCATCCTTGAAAAGATGTCTTCTGTGATGATGCTGCAAGGAAACCTTCTTTCCAAGGGTTGCAGCCTGCAAAACTTGAGAGGTCTTTTATATTGTAACAAGACAAGTCCTTCTGACAATACATCAGGGAATCTTCAGCATTAGAATTTAAATAAGAAACATAACCTCAAAACATACAAAACTAGTATTTCCAGGATTCACACACACACAGAGGTTCTCTGAGCCACCCTCTCAGGTGATGTCCCTGAAAGAGTTGTCTTAATTAATTTTAATGGGCCTGTAAGTACCCTTGATTGTTTGAGCTTCTCTCAAAGTCAAGCTAAACACAAACAAACCCTTTTTCCCAAACCATGTACAATTTTTTGGTGATCCTGGATCATGCTTCACGCCCCCCCCCCACTCACCATTGAGGATTGAAGCCCTTATTTCCCCTGAGAGGCACACCAAGAGGGGAATAATGGGCTCAGACCAGCATTGTGTTCAGGAGGAGACTTGATGGGGTGCTTGGTGCCATGATCTAGTTGTTTGGGTGGGTTGGATTGGTTGATAGGTTGGACACGATGATCTTGAAGGTCTCTTCCAACCTGGTTTATTGTATTGTATTGTATTTCACAATAATTTCTAATTGCTTTGTGGATAGCCCATCAATCACTTCTTTTGGAATACCTTTCTTCTGACCCACCCCCCACCAATATTTCCAGGTATTCAAGTGTTCCCTGCCCCTAGCCAGGTGTCTGCTGGGAATATGGCACAGCTGGCCCTGGGGGCTTGGTGGGTGAATCATTTTCACATGTCTCAAGCCTCTAGTTTCAGGCTTTTTAATTTCCTCAGGTATACTATACTGCCTGTCATAGTCTAATACCTCCCTGCCCACTTCTTCCCATGTCTATTGCTTCAAGTCAGGCTGGCTCCCTGCCCCGGGTATTAAATTTTCCCTCAGAGCAGCTTGCATTCTGATAGAAAGTGGGGTATCAGCTATTTCTTTTTGGAGCTGGATACCCCTTATTTTAATCAAATCAGAGAGACCCCTGATCAAAGGAGTCATCCTGTTTGCATCCACCAGGAGAGACAGGGGGGATTCAAAATGCTGTTTTAGTTCTCTTTCATGTATCATTTGCAGGCATGCAGCCTTTTGCACATTCTCCATTATTTGATTCATGCCTCCCCACAAAAGGCAGGTTCCCCTCTCTTTTGGGTCAAAACCTCCTGCCCAATAAGCAGCTCGCTGAGTAAGTCTCCAGGGTCCACTTCTGGGTTTTGTAGTTAGAAAAACATTATTACCTCAATAGCCCATGGCTTCAGCTTCTGTTAACATAATCTGATCACCTCCAGTTTTTTAAATTCACCATACGTATTCCACCTCAGATTCCCCAGCAGAGAATTTAAATTCTTTGTGGATTTTAGCTCGCTCAGTTGAGGAGAAGGGTGTCCCTTTATTTGTGATAGTGGAGGTAGTTTCCCCATCATCATATAAAATTTCAGTTTTAATGAGAAGTCTAAAATGTATGGCAACTTCCTTAGCTGCTGCCAATTCTGCTTGAAGGTATATGGAGGCAGAATCTGGGTAATTCACATTCTGTTTTGATTCCAAATATAAATTTCACCTCTTCTACTTTTCTAATTGAATTTTAAGATCTACCACTACATCTTTCAAAGTCTTTCTGTAATAAATAAAGGGATGAATTATTTGTTAGCCATATAAATGATCAATGATGGAGTCGTGATCAAGTCAGACAATGCCACTCAATGATAAGACCATGTAACATCCTGTTTTGAACAGTATGTACTTAGTTTTAAGCTTGTTAGGCAGAAATCTACAGAAGTTGGGCAGCTGGTTCGACACCCACTGAGCCTGCCAGAAACCAGGTTAAAGATAAGGAAGACTATCAACATCCTCACAAGAGACTCCAGACCAGGATGCCGACCCTTATCAGGAACTCACACTGGCACAGCCAGAAGGGTGCATTCTATGCATGAGGAATTGGCTGTTACGGTTGTGACATACCTCCACCTTAAAAGAAGAGAGTGGATCCTCATTTGGTGTGTGCTGTTGTGGAGCAGGAGACTCCCAGCTGCCCAGCGCGCTGCTTTTGCTTATTTTACCCACAATAAAATGTCTTATACTCAAAACTCTCAATCAGCATGGAGAGTGTTTGTAACAAATTTGGTGCTGTGACTCGGATCCCGGTACTCTGGGTTGGAACTATAACTCAGGGAAAGGCGCCTCCATTTTACAACGGTCCCTGGGTTCTACTCTCTGATTCAGGCTACGGGATATCCGAACAAGGGTAAAATAAGTAAAAGGAAGGACCCCGTAAAATTTGTGGACGAAGACCAGGCAAAGACTCCTATCGTCAGGAGTACGTGAGTATATTGCAGGCTTGCTGCGGGTACTGCTTGGTTGGGGTTTGTGGATTCCTGGAAGTGCTAATGTAAGAGACATCCAATTAAGGACGAAGCGAGTGCGGACCCTTCAGTAGCGCAGTTCTCATTACTCGCGAGAGTTTGAGTCGCAAACAAGGGGAGCGTGTGTGTGTGTGTGACGGAGCACTCCAGATGAAATGGGGCAGAGTACTTTAAAGTCTGCTAGTAAGACAGACAAAAACAAGAAAGGTGTCAAGCTCCCTGATATCCCCCGTAATAGCCCTTTAGGAATTATGATTAGAAATTGGGTGGACCCCCCCTCCCGAAGGGGAAAATCTAAAGAAAAGATGATA
Organism: Colaptes auratus; assembly: GCA_015227895.2. NCBI lineage: Eukaryota > Metazoa > Chordata > Aves > Piciformes > Picidae > Colaptes > Colaptes auratus. The sequence goes on from CM037631.1 coordinate 52,358,663, forward strand.
CACTATTGTATAGAGGTTTGGGGAGGAAAAGAGATTAGGCAGGGGACTTATTGGCCAGTATTTGGCACTTTTGAAGATTGGGTATGTCAAACCTTGAATATTTATGTTAATGACAAGATGCCTTTTAATAAAGAGGAAAGTGAATATGCGTATTTATGGTTAACTGACCAACAGCTATTTAAGGTATTCACCGTAAAAGAGGAGAAAAAGGACATTGACAAAAAGAAAAAGGAGGAAATTGAGTATGGTGATGTTTCTCCTCCTCCATATGCGGGACCCCAGGGACAGGATCCACCAACAGCTCCTCCAGAGGGGGCCCCTGAGATACCCCCTGAGGACTTACCTGGCCCAGATGAAGCGAATATCCGCTGACCCATGACTAGAAGCCAGACTAGAAGGGAGAAGGTGTTGCAATATCCCTAAAGAAGAGAGTGGATCCTCATTTGATGCGTGCTGTTGTGGAGCAGGAGACTCCCAGCCGCCCAGTGCGCTGCTTTTGCTTATTTTACCCGCAATAAAATTTCTTATACTCAAAACTCTCAATCGGCGTGGAGAGTGTTTTTAACATTTCAAAGTGGCAACATGGCTTTGGCCCTGCAATGAGGAGATTGTTCCATTCTCTTGCTTATGCCATTCCTCTTTTTCTTTCACTGAAGCTGCTAAACAGGCACCTGAAACTGCACAAATAAAACCTTTGCCTTTTCCAGCTTTTGCTTTTGCATCTTTCTGCAGGGCCACAATTCAATCAGCCACACTCTGGAAATTACTCCAGTTTTCATAGGCCCAGTCAAGACCTTGTATAGATGAGCGGGCACCATGAGCTTCTAAAGGGTTAAAAAGCCTCTCAATCCGGGCCATTTCCTTTGTTTCACAAGCATTTCTTAATAGGGTTTCATGGGGAAGACAGATCAAAAACACTGTTTGCACTCAAAAAATCTTCCCTGGAAACACATACACTTTTAAAAGGCTTACTCCAAAATACTCTTCTCCAGGAAAAATACACAATAGATTTCTCAGGAGAGGTCACACACAAGAAAAAAACAACCTGTGCTTCTCAAGGGAGAGTTACACTATTTTCCTGAGTGAACCCACACTTGCAAAAGCTTCTTAACTTTTGTTTTAACACTGGACTTCTCAGGGAAGCTACACTACTTCCCCAAGAGAATACACACTTTACAAAATATCACCAAAACCTGGGTTTCCCAAAACAGGGTACAGAGAATTCTCGGGGAGGTCACACTATAAAGCTAATACTTTTACCTCTGTTAATCTTCCCCAAGAAAGCACACACATTTTAAAAAGGGTTCAGAGGATTGTCAAAGAGGTCACACTATAAAATCAACAATTGTACCCCAGTTAATATTCCCCCAGAAAGCACACACATTTCGGGGTATCAGAAATGCAGTAGTCTCGCTGTGATACTTTCACTACACGGGAATCCTGATGACTGCACCAATACTAATGTCTCCATCCAGTGAGAGTAAGAGACTCAGTGCTTTTGAATATTCCCGTGTTATGAAATTAGAGATACAAACAAGGCCAAAATATCAACACTGAGGCTATTTATTAACATAATAAAGTGTACAGAACAGAAGAAGGGAGAGAGAGGGAAAAAATAGAGAGAGAGGGAGAAGAGTGTAAAAGAAGTGGAAAGGAATTATATTACCACAACCCCCCACCACCTCAAGACAGTTTGTGTCTGCAGAGGAAGGGTGCTGTAGCTTTGGGGTGGAGATGTCATCCTTGTTGGCTGTGCTGTCCTCTGCTGGAGGAAGTGTCCCAAAGGGACAAAAAGCCTCAAAAATCATCTGAACCAGACAATGGGGCAGGAGCCAGCAGGTCTGTTTTTTCAGGCTAATGGCCACATTGCCCAGGCTTGTCTGAACATGTCCTGGAGTACAAGTGGGCCAGGTGTGTGTGCCTTTGGCCACGTTCGGAGAAAACCGTTTCTATATGTTACAGTGTCAGGGTTTTATCTCTCAATCTGTGCTGTCACTGGCCATTATTGTCTCAGGAAATCTAGAAGTACCACCCCAAAGAGCCAGAGCCTTGCCTTGCAATTGTCCAAGCTTTAGGAGAAAGTACAAGCCTCACTTGGAAGCCGAGCTGTCTTTCAGTTTATCCAGAAAGGATTTCAAAGATCCCTCATTGTATTAGCATTATAAAGCTCAGGAACAGACAGACGCATCTTGGCAGGCCAAGAAGCGAACTCCTGGAGGAACTGAGTCCCCAGGACAGTTTCATTTTATTGGAAGAAGAAACAAGTGCTGCTGCAAAGGATTGCAGCAGAAGAGCCTCATTTTCTACAAAGCTTTCAGCTACAGAGCCTTTGGGAATAAATCCTGTGTCTCAGCAACAAGCTGCAGACACCAACAGAAAGTGAAACTGTGCTTCCACGTGGTTGACACCATTTTGGTTTTGTTTAAATTCCCACATGTGCCGTGGGGTGCCAGGATCAGTGAGTAATTACGAAATCTGAGTTTTATAAGCATCTATTGATGGTCTGTTGCCCTAGGGAATTCTGGAGTTCCCCCCACATTGTGGACAATCAACAGCTTCATTGCCCCTGTTCCTTTTTTTTCTTTACAGTTTAAAGTGCTGTTTGTTGTTTCTGGATTTTTGTTTATATTGTTGAAATTGTTACTTGTTCATGCTGGTGAGATATCTGTTCCACAACTGAATATTTTGAACCAGTAAATAGGTTTTATTAATATTTTCTGCAGGATTTTAATTATTAATAAGGTAATTAATATTTTTATTAATCAGTCTACCTATTTAATATTAATAGCCTTTTTACAATCATAATAGGAGAGGAAGGAAAGACCACAAAGTCCAAGTCCAAGTCCTCTGAGCTCTCCTCAGCTCCATGAGCTGCAGCAGGCAGTACGTAGGACATGGACAGAGGGTTCCTCCTGGTCTGCTGCCTCCAGGCTACATGGTGATGTCTTTTCTCCTGTGTCTGTCCTTTTCTCTCCTGGTATTCTCTTTGTTTTTCTTCAGAGTGGCATTGCCCAGGTCTTTTCCTTCTTCTGAGACAGTAGTGGTCAAGATCTTTTATACAATTTTTAAAGTATGTGTCCAGGTGGTGAATCCTTTGCACCATCCTCCCTTTCTGTGGTAGCTGATGGGTAGAGATCATCTTGTCTATGTACATTCCAGAGAGTTGTTATCCAGTGGCATCTGCCCAATGCACATCAGCTATTGTCTGAACAAGCAGGTGATTTTACCTTTGTTGAGTCACATCAAGAGAGACAAGATTTAGCCTCTCACAGATACAGAGAGCTGAGAGAGCTGGCAGATGAGCTAGCCAAGCCTCTCTCCATTATTTTCCTCCAGTCCTGGCTCACGGAGAGGTCCCAGATGACTAGAAACTGGCCAATGTGGTCCCCATCCACAAGGAGGGTCGGATGGCAGAACCCAGAAACTATAGGCCAGTCAGCCTGACCTCAGTGCCAGGGAAAATGATGGAGCAGATTATCCTGGCGACCAGTAACCCCAGGTCCCTCTCTGCCTGGCCACTCTCCAGCCACTCTGCTCCCAGCCTGTAGCACTGCATGGGGTTACTGTGGCCAATGTGCAGAACCCAGCACTTGGATGAGTTAAATCTCAAGCCGTTGGACTCCGCCCATCTGTTCAGCTTGTCAAGGTCCCTCTGCAGATCTCTCCTACCGTCTAACAGATCAACATGTGCCCCCAGCTTGGTGTCATCTGCAAATTTACTGATGATGGACTCAATGTCCTCATCCAGATCTTCAAGAAAGATCTTAAATGGCATGGGGCCCAGCACTGATCCCTGGGGAACACCACTAGTGACTGGCTGCCAGCTGGATGTAGCACCATTCACCACCACTCTCTGGGCACAGCCCTCCAGCCAGTTCATAACCCATTGCAGTGTGCTCCTGTCCAAGCCATGGGCTGATAGTTTGGCCAGGAGTTTGCTGTTGGGGATGGTGTCAAAGGCCTTGCTGAAGTCCAGGTAGACTACATCCACAGGCCTCCCCACATCCACCAGGTGGGTCACCTGATCATAGGAGGAGATCAGGTTGGTCAGGCGGGATATGCCCTTCCTAAATCCATGTTGGCTGGGCCTGATCCCTTGGCCATCCTGTAAGTGCTGTGTGACTGCACTCAAGATGACCTGTTCCATAATCTTGCCTGGCACTGAGGTCAGGCTGACAGGCCTATAATTCCCTGACTCTTCCAACTGGCCCTTCTTGTGGATGGGCACCACGTTGGCCAGCTTCTAGTCTTCTGGGACCTCTCCAGTGAGCCAGGACTGCTGCAAAATGATGAAGAGCCACCCAGCCAGCTCATCTGCCAGCTCTCTCAGCACCCTAGGATGGATCCCGTCTGGTCCCATGGACTTATGGGGATCCAAGTGGCTGAGGAGATCTCTACCTACCTCCTCCAAGGGCACTATACTGCTCCCTGGCTCTATCTGCCAGCTCTGCAGGCCAGCTGTCTGAAAGGCATTCTGTCCTGCTATTAAAAATTTGAGGCAAAGAAGGTGTTAAGTACCTCTGCCTTTTCCTTGTCTTTTATTACAACATTCCCCTCCATGTCCACTAAGGAGTGGAGGATGTCCTTACCCCTCCTCTTGCTATTCATACATTTATAGAAGGATTTTTTGTTGTCCTTGACTTAGTATAATATTGTCTGAGTGGGATTACATTGTGTTGTCTATCAAGATAATTTTTTACATATATACTATTAATTGGTTCCAGATGTGGAATTTGAGCTAGTCCTACTGGAACTGGAATCTTCTTGTTTCATCTTATGGCATGCAGAGAAACTAGCTTCAGTACATAGGCTTAGGCTGTGCCTTTAAGAAAGAGACAATTGCTGAAGACTCTGGCTGAATGTTTTTGATATTTAAACAAAAACAAGATAGTCTAAACTAATTTCATTGGTGGATTGGTGGAGTGCAGCTTTGGGTTTGGGTTCTGTTAGTTCAGACTGGGTTCAGGCTGGGGTTCAGTCTGTTCTCTCTGTTCCTGTGGGCTGGTCGGTTTCTCTCTCTCTGAAGCAACAGCTTTGCCGGACAGGAGCAACCTTGAATTAACAAAGCTAACCAGATAAGAAAACTAATTCTTGCATATGCTTTGAGCTAACAGAATTTTTCTCCTTAATTGCCTTTCTCTCTCTCTCTCTCTAACCCTTTTTGGGGAAAAAGGGGAGGTAGGGAGGGAGAGAGGGGGGTTCAGGGAAACCCCCTGGCCAGTTGGAGGGAAAAGGTTTTTCTGCATTACGTTCATTGCTCTGTATTTCAGTATATATTGTAAATATTGTATATTTGTGTACATATTCATTGCATTCCATTTATGCCTGTAACTATAGCTTTCATCTGCTTTTCCGACTGAGTTAACTGTGGTTTCTTTGTGTGTGTGTGTGTGTGGGGAACTTTCTCATCCCACCACAATGATCTTTCAATATATCAGCAGAGACACATTGCACCAACTTCACTAAACCCTATAAACATATTACAGGGATGTATTGATGAATAAAATCCTAATTTGTGAAGTATTGTTTGTATACATGTATATAAAGCAAGGGTGGAAAGAGTATTAATTTATTTACCTGTTTTCTTATCTGTGTAGGAGGGAGAACAACACCTAAGTGGAAGTGAATAGATGTGAATTCTTCAATTAATTACAAGTATGGTGAGTTTAACAATTATCTTTTGGGGAAGTGAGCTTAACTGTTGTGTAAATTCTGTTTCACACTGCAGATACTCCCAGAGAGGCCAGTTATGACTTACTAAGTCAAATATAGCTGTGCATAATCAATCTCGCAGCACTAGAGATGACCTGGGTAACTACATATTCTCTGATATTATGTAATGACTCATAAGGAAATCACAAATCACATTATATATATATTTAAGAACCAGTAAGCTACACGCAGCACTTAGCAGCTGTGATTAGGAACTAAAGATGTGACCTATACTTTTCCCCCTCCTGGTACCGGTTCATTAACTTTTAAGAGAGTTCTGTGACACCCTTCTACCTGAACTTCCTCTATAGTAGCTCTGTGTTGACTATTGCACTCTAACATACAGAAATCTCATTGGATGTTAGAGATTAGTGCACAAGGATGTAATTTAGTAATTTCAGTAATTCCTTGTGGGGAAACTATGATGAATCTGTGGACCCTTTGATGGGCCAAGAAGAGACTGACCTTAAAAATATTGCTGTGTATCCGTGAGAAAATATTGTTATGTACCCGTGAGTGAATACATTGTCATGTACACCTGAATGTCTGGAAAGTCCCTGGGCTGAACATGTAGTTTGTTTGAGGCAGAGACGCTGAAAGATTGAGATAGAAGAACAGCAGCAGAAGAAACCTGGATTTAGCGCAGCAAATAACTGTAGCAATGTATCAGTAACCAGTACAAATCTTGAGAAAAGTTTGTTAACCAATCATTTTCTCTTCACCCTTGTGAGAGACTAAAGCTTGTCTCTCCTGGTGTGACTCAACAAAGATAAAATCACTTGTTGCTTGCCCAGACAATAGCTGATGTGTGTTGGGCAGAGCCACTGGAAGGACTCTTGGAAGGTGCAAAGATAACAAAGGATAACCAGACTGCAGCTGGCCTACAATAATGGCCCAAGGACCCAGCCATTACAATGTAAGGACAAGATCATTTCCAGCTATCAGATAATCCAGGGAGGGAGGATGGTGAGAATATGGAATCACCACCTGTTTCCTGATGTGTAATGAGTGGTGGGTAGGTAGATGGAGAAGGAGGAGGCGGAGGCCTCCTCCACCCTCCATCCAGACCCTGCTCAAACCCACCTGAGTACACAGAAAGATTTCCTGGGGAAGATACCTGGATACTTACCTAAAGATGATTTCCCGGACCGATTTCCCGGGGAACAATACCTGGACACTTACCTAATTTCCCAGAACGATGTCCTGGGGAACAACACCTGGACACTTGCCTAAGGACTAAAAAACTGTATAAAAAGACCTGAGTGACACTGTCAAGGTAGAAGAAAGCAGACGGTACCACATGCTGGAAACATCATGAAGCAACACAACGGACCTTGGACTCTGAAAACCCTCTCTCCACCTCTGACTGTTGGTAATATAATCCCTTTCCTACTTTCTCCTTCTTCTCCCTATTCCTTCTCTTTCTCCCTCTCTATTTCTCCTCTCTCTCTCCCCCTCTGTCTATCCCTCCACCTTATTTGTGTAATAAATAGTCTACCTGTTGATATTTTGGCCTCGTTTGTGCCTCTCATTTCACAATAAGGGTATATTCATAAGAACTTGAGTCTCTTTCCCTCTCCAGACCAAGACAACCCTATCAGCGTCCAGAAGTGAAATCAAATTTTCTGGCATTATTGATGCTCCATATAAATCAAAATATTGTATTAGTCCTGCCACAAGATTTAGATGCTGTTATGATTGTAAGGAGGTTATTAATATTCAATAGGCAGAACAAATAATAAAAATATTAATAACTTTATTAATTTAAAAAATCCTGCAGAAAATATTAATAAAACCTATTTACTGGTTTGAAATATTCAGTTGTGGAACAGATATCTCACCAGCAGGAACAAGTAACAATTTAAAAAATATGAGCAAAAATCCAGAAACAACAAACAGCAATTTAAAGTGTAAAGATAAAAAAAAAAGGGAACACTGGCAACAGAGCCAGAGACTGCCCACAAGGTGGGGGGAGACTCTAGAATTCTCTAGGGCAACGGACCTTTAAATCAGATTTCATAATTACTCACTGACCATGGTACCACATGGCACATGTGGGGATTTAAACAAAACCAAAATGACATCGATCACGTGAAAGCTGCAGGAACACAATTTCACTTTCTGTTGGCTTCTGCAGCTTGTTGCTAAGGCTCATATAGGATTTATCTCTGAAGGCTTTGTAGCTGAAAGCTTTGTAGAAAAGAGGCTGCTGCTGAAGCTTGCAGGGCTTGTTGGCTTTGTAGCTTTGCCTGTTTGGAGAGGTTCTTCAGCTTCAATCTTCACAGCAGTGTTCATTGCTTCTTCCAATAAAATAAAACTGTCCTGGGGACTCAGCTCCTCCTGGGTTTCATCTCTTGGCCCAGCAAGATGTGTCCATTCTCCTGGGCTTTACAATGCTATACAGCAAGGGGTCTTTGCAGTCTCATCTGGGTGAATTGAAACAGAGCTCGGATTCCAAGCAAGGCTTGTGACTTCTCCCAGAGCTTGGACAATTGCAAGGCAAAGCACTGGCTCTTTGGGCTGGTATTTATAAATTTCCCAGACAATGATGGCCAGTGACAACAAAGATTGAGAGATAAAAACCTTACACTGTAACCTATAGAATGAGTTTTCTCCAAACATGGCCAAAGGCACACACATCTGATCCACTTGGACTCCAGGGCGTGTTCAGACAAGCCTGAACAATGTGGGCATTTTCCTGAAAAAACAGACCTGCTGGCTCCTGCCCCATTGTCTGATTCAGAGCATTTTTGAGGCTTTTTGTCCCTTCAGGACAGATGTAGGGTTGCAACTTGAAAATTACAAGCATGAGTTTAAACTTCTCAATGAAATGACAATTTAAACTTTTCTTTTCTTCTAATCTTGTTGCAGGCCCCTTGAGACTATATTTACATTCAAGGCAAGTAAAGGTTTTGAACACACCAGCAGAACAAGCTAAATGGCCCTTTACTAAGCAAGCAGGAAGAGAAATTCTGAAAAGGTTTCAGGTTTAGGGTGAGACCCAGGCTGTCTTTCAAGCTCTCATTACAGTCCCAAGATTATTCACTCTAACCAAGATAATGTGATGCACAACTGCACTTTACTTATAATGCTGCTGGGGATGAATCTTTTTGCAAGTTTTCCTAAAAACACTAGTGTTTTCAATGTACCTCTCAGTGCCCAGTTTCTGATGTACCTCTCACAGCTGGGAATAATGCATGACTGATGGGCTGGAAGCTTTAAATTCTCTTTCCATGTAAGTATTGGGTGATGTTATTCAATGCCTACTGTAGGTTTCAAGGATCTGATACTTTTAGATCAGTAGATAATTTTAGAAAAAATAAAAAGAAAAAAAATTTTAGTAGCAAGAGCAATTGCTTATACAAAATTATTGTCTTTATTAAAAAAAACCACCACACCAAACTAAAACAAAAGTAAGCAAAACAAAAACAAACAAACAAACAAACAAACAAACAATAAAGCAAAATACTGAACAATTGTGAATGTACCCAGATTCTCCAACTGGATCTGCACAGACTGATTCTGGCACCAAGTTTCAGAAGCATGAATCTGACTATAGAAATGTGTCTGAAGTGGAAAAATCCAGCCTGCAAGTGTAAACCCATGGATTCCCTTTACCTCATCTGGAGATACATTCAGCTGTCAGTGTTCTAAGCAGAAACTGTGCTATGTTTCATGACTGTTCATTGTTCAACTATGTACAAACACCCTCAGTCTTGAAGCTTAGGTATTACTGTAATAGTACATGAATAAAAATTATAAAATATCGTGTTAGGAAAAAAATTTATACATTACTATTTCATACAAACTTCCTTGACTTCTTATGTTTCTTTTACTGAGTTGAGAAAACAGAAGATTAATTTTTGCCAAACTTGCCATGACTGCCAATTTGTTTTCAGAAGAGAATGAGAACGGAAAAAATCTGAAATGCCTGGAAAACTTAGCTTAGCCAGAGAAATATCTGTGCAAATCTGATCTTGTCAATATCCTTAAGCTATATCTGGTGTGTTGAAATTACCCCCCAAAATAAAATTGCCAGACCAGCTCAGTAGGAAAGCAAATGAAGCTATATTTACAAGTACACTAAAATCTAGAAAGATGAAATGCAATGAATGTGTACAAAATATGCAATATTTACATGTATTTACAATTTATAAACAATACAAGAACCCCCCTGGAAAAAACAGGGGATTACCGATAGCTTCCTCCTCTTCCCTGCCCCAGACAAAGGAAAAAGAAAGAGGAGAAAAGCAGAGAGTAGCTTTTTAGTACTTAGCCACAATGAAGAAATGCAGCCAAGGTCAGCAAGCCAGCAGAAGCACCAGCCAGCATCATCTGGAGTGAAAAAGCTGAAAAGAGAAAGAATTTGTTTATACAACTAACTTTATGTCACGTATCTTACCAATGGGATTATTTAGACCTTATAATTATTTTCATTTTGCATGTAATGGTAATTTATTTACATTCTATCACTTTCTACTCAATCTGGAAAATTTCCTAGGCATCAGCCTTAAACTGCTGTAATAAATTGACATATGTCTGCTTTGGTAGAAAGAAACTGGTAGCAGAAATTTAAGTTTTACATTGAGCTGTGAAGAAATTATGTTTTGTGTTACATAGAAGATAAAGATTTTTAAAAGCCCAAAAGACTCAGCAGAAATACAGAACTAGTTCCCTTCTTACATATATTTTTATCTCCTTTTATGTCAAAATGAATGAGAATTTATATATGCATATATATACATATATATTTAACATGACCATGTAATTCTGAAATCTCTAAAAGTAAAACAAAACTTACTGTACCTAACTCTCACACTATGAAACAACCTTCATGGAAGACCATTAAAAAAATTAATTTTGTGTAATGTTTATTGCAGTTTACTTTCTCTTCTGTATGTTGAATTTTCCTCAGTGTTCACTGTGGCAAGATATTGTACCACACTGAACTTCTGAAATAAGCTTCATTATTTTAAGCTTACTTTTTCATTTCTATTGGAAAATTTCTTTGTCTGTTCTTGATTTTCACCCACTTACCTTCTCTGGATGTATGAACTGTATTTTTCTGTCAGCTAGTGATTTGGTCACATTTAGACACGCCTATCATAAAAATGCTCAGTTTCTTACGTAGGATGGTCAATGACTTAGAAAAGAGAATAACTAGAAGACAACCTGGAGTTATGGGTCATTTGAGACAATTAAACCTTATAATGCTATTAAATTGTGTGAGTGTGCTGAAGTGCATGTACACCAATGCACGCAGCATGGGCAATAAGCAAGAGGAGCTGGAAGTCCTTGTCCACCAGGGTGACTATGATATAGTCACCATCTCAGAAACATGGTGGGATAAGATGCACAATTAGAGTGCTGCACTGGGGGGTTACAGGCTCTTCAGGAGACACAGGCAAGGGAGACGAGGAGGAGGGGTGGCTCTGTACATTAGGGAGTCACTCTCTGCCACAGAATTTGAGGTGGAAAATGAAGGGATTGAGAGCCTGTGGTTTAAAATCAGGGGCAGACTAACAAATCTGATATCCTGGTTGGAGTCTGTTATCGACCACCCAACCAGGATGAGGAGGCAGACGAATTATTCTATAAGCAACTGGAGGCTGTCTCAAAGTCATCAGATCTTGTCCTTGTGGGTGACTTCAACCTGCCAGATATCTGCTGGGAACTTAATTCAGCAGAGAGGAGGCAGTCCAGAAGATTCCTGGAGCACATAGAGGACAGCTTCCTGATGCAACTGTTAAGAGAACCTACCAGGGATCAGGCTCTGCTTGACCTGCTGTTTTCCAATAGAGAAGGGCTGGTGGGAAACAAGACCGTGGGAGGCTGCCTAGGGTGCAGCAACCATGAGATGGTGAAGTTTTCAATATGCAGGGAGATAGGGAGGACCACCAACAGAACCTTCACCTTGGACTTCTGGAGGGCAAACTTCAGCCTGTTTAAGAAAATTATTTGCAAAGTTCCCTGGGTATCAGCCCTCAAGAACCGAGGGGTCCAGGATGGTTGGACCTATTTCAAACAGGAGCTCTTGAAGGCACAGGAACTGGCAGTTCCCATCTGCCGAAAGATGAGCCAGTGGGGAAGGCGACCAACCTGGATGAGCAAGCAGCTCCAGGAGGAACTAAGGGAAAAAAGAGGCTGTGTCACCTTTGGAAGGAGGGGAAGGTTTCTCGAGGTATGTTTAAAGAAGTTGTTAGATTATGTAGGAAAAAAATTTGAGAGGCAAAGGCCCAGTTGGAACTGAAGCTGGCCACCTCTGTGAAGGATAATAAAAAGCATTTTTACAAATATATTAACACTAAAAAGAGGGGCAAGAAGAACCTGCACTCCCTATTGGACCTGCAGGGGAATACAGTGACTGAAGATGAGGAAAAGGCTGAGGTCCTGAACACCTTCTTTGCCTCAATTTTTAACAGCTAGGCAGGAGGAGTTCAGGATGAGTGGCCTCCTGAGCTGGGTGATGGGGTCAGGGAGCAGTGTAATGCCCCGGATATCCATGAGGAATTAGTTCGGGACCTGCTGAGCCACTAGGACACTCATATGTCCATGGGACCGGATGGGATCCATCCTAGGGTGCTGAGAGAGCTGGCAGATGAGCTGGCCAAGCCACTCTCCATCATTTTCCTCCAGTCCTGGCTCACTGGTGAGGTCCCAGATGACTGGAAACTGGCCAGTGTCGTCCCCATCCCAAGAAGGGTCGGATGGAGGAACCCAGAAACTATAGGCCAGTCAGCCTGACCTCAGTGCCAGGGAAAATGATGGAGCAGATTATCTTGGCGGCAATAACTGTGCACCTGAAGCATGGACAAGGGCTCAGGTCCAGCCAACATGGATTTAGGAAAGGCAGGTCCTGCCTGACCAACCTGATCTCCTTCTATTATCAGGTGAGCTGCCTGGTGGATGTGGGGAGGCCTGTGGATGTGGTCTACTTGGACTTCAGCAAGGCCTTTGACACCATCCCCCACAGCAAACTGCTGGCTAAGCTGTCAGCTTGTGGCTTGGACAGCAACACTCTGTGCTGGGTTAGGAACTGGCTGGAGGGCTGTGCCCAGAGAGTGGTGGTGAATGGTGCCACCTCCAGCTGGAGGCCAGTCACCAGTGGCATCCCCCAGGGATCAGTGCTGGGCCCCATCCTCTTTAATATCTTTATTGTCGATCTGGATGAGGAGATTGAGACAGTCATCAGCAAATATGCAGATGACACCAAGTTGGGAGCAGATGTTGGTCAGTTAGAGGGTGGGAGGGCCCTGCAGAGGGACCTTGTCCGACTGGACAGATGGGCGGAGTCCAATGGGATGGCATTCAACAAGCCCAAGTGCCGGGTGCTGCACTTTGGCCACAGCAACCCCATGCAGAGCTACAGGCTGGGGTTGGAGTGGCTGGAGAGCTCCCAAACAGAGCGGGACCTGGGGGTGCTGATTGACAGCTGCCTGAACATGAGCCAGCAGTGTGCCCAGGTGGCCAAGAAGGCCAACAGCATCCTGGCCTGCATTAGGAATGCTGTGGCCAGCAGGAGCAGGGAGGTCATTGTGCCCCTGTACTCTGCACTGGTTAGGCCACACCTTGAGTCCTGTGTCCAGTTCTGGGCCCCTCAGTTTAGGAAGGACATCGAGACACTTGAATGTGTCCAGAGAAGGGAAGCAAGGCTCTCCCCAGCCTTCTTGAATGGTGCCACCTCCAGCTGGAGGCCAGTCACCAGTGGCATCCCCCAGGGATCAGTGCTGGGCCCCATCCTCTTCAATGTCTTCACTGATGATCGGGATGAGGGGATTGAGGCAGTCACTCATAGGTGGAGTTACTTCATTCAGGGCTTGGTAATCGACTGTCAGATGCCAGTCTCCATTCTGCTTTCGCACACGCCACACTGCACTGTTGAAAGGTGAATGAGTTTTGCTGATGACTTTCTGACTCTCCAACTGACGAATCAGATTCTGAATGGGCAAAAAAGAGTCACGGTTGGTTCTGTATTGGCTGTGATGCACAGTCTTAGAAGCAACTGGCAATTTAATGTCCTGAATCTTGTGCTGTCCCACAACTGCAGATTCATCAGAAAGATCAGGTCTCACAGACAGCTTCAGTTTTTGTCCATCAGCTTCTACAGATGCTACTCCAAAAGCCCATTTGTAACCTTTAGGGTCTTTGAAACGCCCTTCTCTCAGAAAATCAATTCCCAAAATACAGGGTGCGTCAGGTCCGGTCACAACTGTATGCTTCTTCCACTGTTTACCAGTTAAACTTACATCAACCTCCACCTTGGTTAACTCTTGAGATCCACCAGTGACTCCCAGAATAGTTATAGCTTCTGATCCCTGATAATTTGATGGCATTATGGTGCACTGAGCCCCTGTGTCAACCAAGGCCCTGTACTTCTGAAATTGTGAAGTGCCAGGCCACTGGATGTACACATCCCAATAGATTCTGTTATCTCTGTTACCCCTCTCCTCCCCTTGGCGGGAGGCAGGGCACCCCTAGTTATGGGGAACATGCCCCCATGTGCAATGAGCACAGTGTGCAGTGTTCGAACTGGAGCCACTGTTGGAGCTATTAGAGTTGTCCTGGGAAACTGTAGAAGTAACAGCTACCCTTCTGGTATTGCTACCTCGGGTTCTGCCACTTTGCAGTTCCCTCGGTCTCCTGAAAAGATTAGCAGTTGGTTGACCATCCCATCTGTTCATGTTCTCACCAAACTGATCACACAGAGTTATCCAAATACTCCCACGTGATTGCCTTGGTGGTCTGTTTTGGTTGGATCTGTTTTGGAACGACCTCCTTGGAGGACGTCTATTCCTCACAGAGGAAACCTGTATCCATCTGGAGGAAGAATTGGAATTATCTCTTTGTGTCAATTGGGAGATGGTATTTTTAAATTCATCCTTCAGCTCTTTTATGCAATTCTTCATCTCACCAGACAGAGTTTCAATGGTTGACAGCTGCCTAAACATGAGCCAGCAGTGTGCCCAGGTGGCCAAGAAGGCCAATGGCATCCTGGCCTGCATCAGGAATAGTCTGGCCAGCAGGAGCAAGGAAGTCATTGTGCCCCTGTACTCAGCGCTGGTTAGGCCACACCTTGAGTCCTGTGTCCAGTTCTGGGCCCCTCAGTTTAGGAAGGACATCGAGACACTTGAATGTGTCCAGAGAAGGGAAGCAAGGCTCTCCCCAGCCTTCTTGTAGGTCCCCTTGACATACTGGAAGGCCACAATGAGGTCACCTCAGAGCCTTCTCTTCTCCAGACTGAGCAGCCCCAACTCCTTCAATCTGTCCTCATAGGAGAGGTGCTCCAGCCCTCTGATCATCCTCGTGGCCCTTCTCTGTACACGCTCCAGCACCTCCAGATCCCTCTTGTAATAGGGGCTCCAGAACTGGACGCAGTACTCCAGGTGGGATCTCACCAGAGCTGAGTAGAGGGGGAGAATCACCTCCCTTGACCTGCTGGCCACACTTCTCTTGATGCACATTGAGAGCTCATGTTGAGCTTCTCGTCCACCAGCACCCCCAAGTCTCTCTCCTCAGGGCTGCTCCCTAGCCAGTCGCTGCCCAGCCTGTATTTGTGCCTGGGATTGCCTCGACCCAGATGCAGGACCCTGCACTTGGTCTTCTTGAAGCTCAGGAGGTTGGCTTGTGCCCACCTCTCCAGCCTGTCAAGGTCCCTCTGGATGGCATCCCTTCCCTCCAGCATGTCTGCCACACCACACAGCTTGGTGTCACCAGCAAACTTGCTGAGGGTGCATTCAATGCCACTGTCCATGGCACCCACAAAGATGTTGAACGAGACTGGTCCCAGGACTGATCCCTGAGGGACTCTGCTTGTCACTGGCCTCCACTGGGACATGGACCCATTGACAATCACTCTTTGGGTGCGGCCATCAAGCCAGTTCTTTATCCATCTAGTGGTCCACCCATCGAACCCATGCTTCACCAATTTGTAGACCAGGATGTGGTGCGGGACAGTGTCGAAGGCTTTGTAGGAGGTGGTAAGAAAATCTTACGTGCTCATGAAAAGAGAAGGTTTCAATTTTTAAAATTATTTTTGTGGACATTTTAAACTGTTTTTGTGAACAACAATTTGGTGGTAGCCAGCTCTTTTCTTATCCCTTGATTTCAGATTGCCTGGTGTTTAAGAATTATTGTAACCAAACCTACTGAACATTATAATTCATTCTGTTTCATTCCAAAAACTTGTGTTATGTCCAAAGAAGTTCACAAAGACATTTTATTACTCAATTAAAACAACTTCATATCAATGGCACAGATACAACCAATGTTTGCCCAAAGTCTTAAGAAGCAGGAAATGGAATTATGAGGTATAGGTGAAGTGTAAGTGTAAGATCTATCCAGGCAAAACCCAAAAAGGTTCTTAGCCTTCACAACCCTAAATCAGGTGATGCATAATAATTTAATACTAGTCAGCCATCTGAAAATAAAAATTCTCTGTAACCTCTCAGCACACAGAATGTTGCTGTTAATTACCTTTGGCAGCAGCTAACATTTCATTTCATCAGATTTATGTAGGCTTCTCTGCATCTAAACATATAGAGAGAAATCTGTGTTAATCATTAAAGAATTATGTTTACTTATTATTACTAACTTTAAGCAAGTTGTTATTTTGCATGTTATGTGTTATATACATCCTCCAGTCTTCATTAATAGTCATGAAGGCAGTTGACAAATCTCACAGATTTTGAAAGCAAAATGTAACAGCCCTTCTTTTCTTCCCTCCACTTTCTACTCTTAGGTATACGTATTCAAACAAAGACAAAGAGAACATAAAAAAAATCCAGTGTCTGCTACCTTTTGTTTCTGAGTTGTTGGATGGATTCTTGGATGGACATTGGACCTAGCTTGACACTCTAAATTTGTTTGAAGGTCGCTAGACTCCTGAGACATGTTATCGGCATTAGTCCTGACCTGCTTGCTGTGCTTGGGTGTCGTAGGGCTGAGCCTGTTTTGTTGAGGGCTCTAGCTTGCTGTTGGTTGGGTCACTATAGCTTCTGTATCATCTGTATCATGGAGCAGCTCCACTCCAGGAGAGACTGAGGAATCCAGAACACATAGGATGTAGTTCCTCCACAGCTGACAAGGCTCTTGTTAGTGACCCAGTACATCATTGTCATTGAACAGCAGCAAAAGGTCCTTTGCATACTAGTATACTGAGCATGAGGGAGAGGGGGGAAGGATGACAATAATAGTGGTGCAGCGGTGAGACACCACATCAAGTTACTCCTAGTTCATAATGGTAAAAGAACAAAAACTATATAGTACCTAAAACTGTCATCCTTCTTATAAATGCAGCAGGAAAGAGGTAGGAAGAGGTATCCCTATTTTATCTAAGATAATATAATTTAGCCTGTTTAGAGAAAAATTCATGGGCTACCCAAATGTGGGGTTAAAAGAGAGCCTAGTATCATTCTGTCTCACAAGAGACACTTATCCAGAAAGGACAACAGCTGATGTGGTTGCAGCTGTCCTGATTAACTTAATTAATTAATTAGTTAATTAATTAATTAGCTGTCCTCTGCAACCAAAGGAAAGAAAGTATCTTTTCCTGAAGGACATTCATGCCCCTATCAACTCACTGCCTAATACTTCCTGTAACTGGGTATGGGGCCTGACAAAAGTCCTGATTACTTCTCATTACTCAGTGCTGAAAACCAGACACATTCACTAAAGCACCAATAAATTGTGTCTGATGCAATATTGACCAAGAATAAGTTTCATCACTTCCATAGCAACATGTGTCTGTTCCTTTTCTCTTTAGAGAATAACCTAAATAAAGTCTGACCCACCAAATAAGCTGGCATTGTCTAGCCTGGAGAGGAGAAGGCTCAGGGGAGACCTTATTGCTCTCTACAATTACCTGAATGGTTGTAGACAGGTGGGGGTTAGTCTCTTCTCCCAGACAACCAGAACCAGAACAAGAGGACACAGTCTCAAGCTGTGCCAGGGGAGGTTTAGGCAGGAGGTGAGGAGAAAGTTCTTCACAGAAAGAGTAATTGGCCATTGGAATGGGCTGCCCAGGGAGGTGGTGGAGTCACCATCCCTGGAGGTGTTCAAAAAAGGATTGGATGTGGCACTTGAAGCCATGGTTTACTAAGTCATGAAGCGCTGTTAGGTAATAGGTTGGACTTAATGATCTCTGAGGTCTTTTCCAGCCTCATTGATTCTATGATTCTATGATTCTACGATTGAACATCAGAATTCCTTGGCTTCTCCATCCAATCACTGTCATAGAAACACTTAGTAGTTGTTTAGTCATTTATAACTAATAACCAAATTGTTATAAAACACACAGTTATCAAGCAACACTTATTTTCAGGATTTGTTATTAGCAAAAGTGTAGCACATTAAGTGTGCATTTGTCCTTTGAAGTACAATCATGAAGATATGAAAAATAGTGCAATTCACTAAAAAGGTAAAAATAATCTTATGATCTCTTTAGCACAAATCTAAGGTTCTTATTATTTAAAAAAAAGTGTTCATCTCAGAATGAATAAAAAAATAATTTGAATTTTAATAAAGTAGAGCCATAAAACTCTCCTGTCAGTATGAAAGACAGCAATTTTATCTTTGAAAAAACAGTTTTTAGTGTTCTTTAAATATGGCCTGAAAAAGCTTAGATATTATTTTTATTTTATTTTCTTGTTAAGCAGCTGACCAGCCTGTTACATTTTTGTGTTAATTTATTTTATTATGACAGTGTAGCCTTAATTTCTGGAACGATTGTACAGTCAGAGGAGTACAAGGTGAGCAGACATAACAGATGATTTCTGCCTACAGATAAATAATTTTTTTGAGGTGTCCTTAATTGCAGTGCAAGGCAAACTGTCTCTCACTTCTTTGGAATATGAAAGTCTAAAATTGAGTTTCATAAGGAATTTTCTGCTAACATACCTACCCCTCAACAGTGTGAATTATGCTAATTTTCTCCAGAATTAATGAAACATGAATTGTTATGTTTATGGACATATCACTGTGAGAATTTAATTAATAACTTCATAAATTGCTGGGTTTTAGGGCATATTTTGTGTTGCATCTAGAATGGGACCTGAGTAAAGAACCTGTATAGTTTTTGAGCAACACTGAAAAAATAATGTAGTCACAAGGGTTTTTACAGAGGGATTAGAGTAGATCTACTGTATTTCATAGTTTAGCTTCATACATCATTTGCAGAATTAATTTTCTTTGCCATCTATAAAGAATTATGCCGATCAAGACTGCCTGTAGTTTATAACTAAGAACTATAACAAATGTTTCATGTTTCAGTACATGGTATGTAATAATGACCCAAGATCACTCAACTATTGCATATAATTTTAGATCATTGTATCTTTTAGTGTTGTCTCTCTTGACTGAAAAAAGATATTTTGGTACTTAAGTTCTCTGACATTTATTTTACAGAGAATTTAATGGTATGGTTTTTCAAAACTGAAATAAGGAACAATAAGATTTTTAAACTATTTGTTAAAACCTCTCTAGGTTCATAAGATATGATATTATAGGTTTAGTGCCCCTTTAAAAACAATATTAATGTTAGAATTTACTCATCAGTACATAATCACACTATTCCCAAATGATAAGAAGGTAATAAAGGAAACTCTTTTTTCAGGATGAAATGGGTCAGTGTTTGCAGTTTTGGTATGTTGGGATAGCCATATCTTCAGAAATAGGTAGCTACGTATTTTATACGGAGTAGCATCTGAGTACCTCTGCTAATTTTTATCAGATATGGTTGCCATTATAAGTTTTATATTAGGTACATAAAAATCTCACCTCAGGGAAGATGCAGAACTATGCATCTTGAAATACTGTCTTCCAAACAGCCTTATTTTTCCCCTGTACTTCAATCTTTTGTCGCCTGTTCCTGATAGCTGAAACATGGACCCATTCAGAAGGAGAAGGGGAAAAAGAGGTATCACTCCCTTTTCTCAGTTCAGACATGGAGGTCTTGATCTCTTTGACAATGTCTTTAGCCATAGTTTCTATGGCTGGGATTATGGGTTTATGATTTACACTGTCCTCATATTCCCTTAAATCATTAGCAAACTCAGTTTTAGGACGTCCGTCTTGTTCAGTCAGGAGTATCCCTCCTAATGTGTGAGCATATTTTGAGGGGCACCCTGGGTGAATTTCTTTATGAAGGGCTGTCTCATAGGCACCTCATCTGGGTCTGAGGGGAGCTGGCCATCCCCTTCAATTATTTAGAGCACAGCCATCTGTCTCAGGTACTGAATGCCCTGTTCCATATTTGTCCATCTAATTGGGGCCCAGGTACTGGCTCTTTATGGCATTGAGAATCTGGGCCCAGACGGGGTGTGCTCCATCAAGTTTGGCTAACTCTTTGTCCAGACCAGCATCATGAGTCGGGGAGTCTAAAAGCTTCACCTCTCTATTATCCAGGTCCACCGTGTCCACCCCCTCATCCCAGCTCAGTATTGACTCACCCTCTTTCCATGCATAATCCAGATGAGTTTGCCTTAATTTCTTTCTGGGCAGAGATGTACAGTTATTGTTTCCTGATCTGAGTCCTCCTCATCCACCACTGGGTTCTGCGAGGTGCTAGGCCCTGCCAACGTGCCTTCCTCACCATCCATGCTTGGAGGTGATTTTTGCCTTCTTTTCCTGTGTGTGGTGACAGGTGCTAGAGAAACTGCGTTGGCAGGAGCATCAGGGGTTAAGTGTGAAACTGCTGCTGGTGGGGAAAACCCTTGTGCTTGGGGCTCAGGCTGAGATTTGACACACACTCACTACAACCTGACCCCTCCCTCTTTGTGTTTACACAGTGCTTGCAATGCCCACAGCAGACACGCCCCCATCGTTAAAGTGTATAAAGGATTGCCTTATCACTCTGCAAAGAGCTCTTACTGGGTTAGCACTTCCCCCACCCAACATCGTCTCAGCAAATGTCCCTCTAAGTATTATATTTAAGCATACAGAGCATATTGAAATATAAGGCAATTTTCCATTACAGACATTTTTATCTACACCGTTGGTTTCGTAGCTTGCTTCAGGAAAATTTCCTATGTCAGAGAAGGTACCACTGCCAGTGAAATTCAAAGAATTCAGGAGGTACATGCCCAACTGCATTGGTAAAAGTTTTATCCAGTTAAGCAGCATCTCTATAATTAACCATGCCACATGGTAAGTTATTAATTTGTAGATATGGGTCCAAAAGATCCAGCCAAACACCTATGCAAAAGCTTGGAACATCAGATTCTTCAAAATTAACATCTCTACTTCCAACCTTTCTTTCAAACAAAGTATTACTTTCAAACAAAGTATTACTTTCCAAATAGAATATTAATTTCCAAGCCCCACATTGGGCACCAAAAATACTGTGATGGTTTGAGCCTTAACTGGGATTTAAGAGCTCAGATGGGGCCAAGGCTGAGAATCTCTTCCCTGCTCCCCCCTGCTCTTTCCAGATCGAGAGGGAAAAAAGTGGAAGGAGCAAATCTAATGAGAAATAATTTGGAGCTGGCTTAGAAGTAGAGAGGAAAAAAATTCTTAAAAAAAAAAAATATACACACACATATATATACACACGTATATATATATATACACACACATATATAGATATATATATATAACAGGAAGGGTTCACAAAGGTAAGGAACAAGGATTGATAGGAACAGTATGTATACAAAAATCAGTCCTTTCGAGTCCTTTGAAGAAGCATGGATGTAGTAGGGAGGAAGACCAGGCCTGACCACGTGGCAGAGAAGCAGGAAGCCAGCAGCAGTCCTCTCGTCTAAGCAAGGTAGAAGCCAAAAAGAGAGCTATTGGCTGCAGTGTCTTCCTTTTTATAGGCTTGCTGGGCAGGGAGGGGAGTGGAACAGACTCAGTTTCCCAGGGGGAATATACCCTCCAGGGAGGGCAAATCTCTCACAAGATCTCCCACCCATGCTTTCAGGATTGGCATAACCCATCAGAGAACTTCAAAGATCATCCTGTTCCAAGCCCCCTGCCATGGGCAGGGACACCTCACAGTAGATCAGGTTGCTGAGAGCCACATGCAGCCTGGCCTTAAAAACCTCCAGGGATGCGGCTTTCACCACCTCCCTGGGCAATCTGTTCCAGTGTCTCACCACCCTCATGGTGAAGAACTTCTTCCTAACATCCAATCTGAATCTAAAAAGTCCCTCACCAGCTTTCATGTAGGCCACCTTAAGATACTGGAAGGCTACAATAAGGTCTCCTTGGAGCCTTGTCCTCTCTAGACTGAACAGCACCAGCTCTTTTAGCTAGTCTTCATAGGAGAGGTGCTCCAGTCCTCTGATCATCCTTTTGGCCCTTCTTTGGACACGCTCCAGCACTTCCAGATCCTTCATGTGATAGGGGCTCCAGAAATTGATTCTGCACTCCAGGAACACCCTGCATTGCTGGTATCTTCCTCCAGCAGATGTCATGGTGGTTGACATCCCCTATGAGTACCAGGGCCTGTGAATGCAAAGCCACTTCTGTTTGCCTGTGAAGGGCCTCATCTGCTTGGTTCTGCTGGTCAGGTGGCCTGTAACAGGCCCCTGTGGTAACATCATGACCTTATTCTCTCTACTACTACCTGAAGGGAGGTTGTGGACAGGTGGAGGTTGGTATCTTCTCCCAGGCAGGCAGCACCAGAACAAGAGGACACAGTCTCAGGCTGCACCAGGGGTGGTTTAGACTGGATGTTAGGAAGAAGTTCTATACAGAGAGAGTGATTGCCCATTGGAATGGACTGCCCGGGGAGGTGGTGGAGTCACCATCATTGGAGGTGTTCAGGAGGAGACTTGATGGGGTGCTTAGTGCCATGATCCAGTTGTTTAGGTGGGTTGGATTGGTTGATAGGTTGGATGCGATGATCTTGAAGGTCTCTTCCAACCTGGTTTATTGTATTATTGTATCACCTTTCCCTGTCTTTCCTTTAATCTTAACCCATATGCTCTCAACCAGCTCATCATCATTCTCAATCAGTAAAATTGTAGATAATTATTTTTATCATGCTACAAGGAGGATATGAAAATTAATCTGTTAATAAGGACAAAATAATGATTATTGTAAGTTGGGTGTTATGAAGTGTTGACATTAATTTGCCTGTAAATCTTTTATTCATTACTCTGAGGTGGAAGACCAATGTTTCTGGATTGATAAATATAGGAGAATCTGTCTAGTGTTTCATTAGACTTTTTCAGACAAGTGTCTGCCCTCTTCACTAGGAAGAATGATGTTATCTTTGAAATGTTAAACTAAACTTTAAAAATAAAATCAATGTTTACACCATCAGCTGTAAACATAGATCATCAAGAATGAACTCTTCCTGACTCATTTCCAGGCTGACTAAAATGGAGGAGAAAAAAAAAAAAAAGCCAAACACAAAAAAACCACAAACAAAACTAAAGATGAACTGGTTGGTTGGTTTTATGCTGATTTCCTT
This sequence comes from Colaptes auratus, assembly GCA_015227895.2. NCBI lineage: Eukaryota > Metazoa > Chordata > Aves > Piciformes > Picidae > Colaptes > Colaptes auratus. The sequence goes on from CM037631.1 coordinate 52,381,788, forward strand.
TCTCCTTAAGCTATGTATTCCCATGAAGTATAGGATGGAGGATAACATTTGTATATAGAAGTTCTACAAGCAAAGATATCTGTATCTAGAAATATCTGTATGTTTTCATGGCAATGTGTGCACACACCTGTGACTGTACTCAGGTACATACACTAACTCTTACATGCTAGATACTTTCTCAGTCCCTCCTCAGTTCTCCTTCATTCAGTTTCAGTTATTCACTGTGGCAGTGATGACAGTTTGTCATCTGAGAAAAACAAGTTTTCAATCCTTGCACCACATGAGATGAAAATCATCAGTGTTAAACAGACACTAGAAGTCACTTTTCTCAAGCTGAGTAAATACTCTAACTTCTGTGTGCTGGAGTTTCTTCAAATCCATGGACATACAAGAGCTGTGAATTTAAAGCCACCTCAGAGACAGTGACAAACATGACACAGGTCTCCTGTACTTCAACCACATGAATTAAAGACCAAGAGAAATATTTTCTTGAAGTCTCATGTAACCATTTTAAGTCCAGGATCAAACCTGGAGCTATTAGACAAAGGCATTTCCCACTTTTTCACAGCCAGACATCTACAAAAAGGAACTTGGGTAACCTGCAGATACCTGAGTGCCCTGGATGACTGTCAAAGGACCTGCCTACACTCACAGGCACTATGTTGTCCATAGACCTCAATACTTCACTTTAGGAAGACTGACCTGTAACAACACCTTCCCTACAAGTATTCAGACAATGTTTCTGTATCTGTGAGGATCCTGCTCTATTAGGCAAACTTCTGCTTTTTTACAATAGTGATGCTGAAACCCTTGAAGCATAACTCTTAATTGCAGATCCTGATGTTACTCTCTGAAAGGGACTTTTGTTAGTCACTGATCCTCACCATTTGCTTCTAGGTATTTTTAAACAACTCTCTGCTCAACAATCAGGCTCCCATGGATTTCAATTCTGGTTATTATTCTCTTCATTCATTGCAGCCTGTTTATGCATCTCAAGCTAGGCAGTAAGTCATTTAAAAGTTAATCAGTACAGTGCTCAGCATTTCAATAGCTGTCTCCTTTATTTTGTGTCTAGACATTAGTTGAGGAAATCAACTCAAAGAAACAAGCTGTGGTTGCTGTCTCAGAGTTCATACCTCATCTTTTTTGAAATTCAGAAATGGTTCATCAGGAAGCTTGTGTTCCAGACTTTAAGTTTATTCTGATTAAAATGCAAAACAAAACCTGTGACCGCTTTAGGCTGTGCCCTTAAGAAAGGGACAGTTGATGGAACACTCTGGCTGAATGTTTTGAAAAATAAAGATAAGGTCTAAATGAATTTCATTGGTAGATTGGTAGAACGCAACTTTTAAGTTTTAGTTCAGTCTGTCTCAATCTGAGTTCAGTCTGTTCTCTCTTCTCCTGTGGGCTTGTCGGCTTCTCTCTCTCTGAAGCAACAGCTGCTGGACAGGAGCGACCTTGAATCAACAAAGCTAACCAGATAAGAAAACTAATTCTTGCACATGCTTTGAACTAACAGAATTTTCTCCTTAATTGCCTTTCTCTCTCTCTCTAACCCTTTTTGGGAAAAAAAGGGAGGTAGGGAGGGAAAGGGGGGTACAGAGGGGAATCCCCCTGGCTGGGGGTCTTCTGTATTACATTCATTGCTGTATATTTCTGTATATATTGTAAATACTGTATATTTGTGTACATATTCATTGCATTCCATTTATGCATGTAAATACAGCTTATTTCATTTGCCTCTCCAAATGAGTTAGCTGCGGTTTCTTTGTGTGTGTGTGTGAGAACTCACTCACCCTGCCACAAAACCAAAAACAACAACAACAAAAAAGGAAAGATATATCATTTTTCATGCAGTTCACAACAATTTCAGCCTTAACAAGAGAGCTGAATTTATAAAATTTTCCATCGCCCACAATATGAAGTGATTGTGTATTATTTCAACCTATTTAGGATCAAAATTTTGTAAAAGATCTGCTATACAAAAGCCCTTACCATTAGATACCTTATTAAATTCAAACTCTACACCTGCCTAATCCTAATCAATATGTAGATGTGATATTTTTAAACAAGAGCAAATGTTTCTATCTGTAACAGGGAGCATTAAAGAGGAAATTAGCTCTAGAATTTTAGACTCACACATACATGAAATTTATTCCAGAAGACAAGTGTATAAAACACCATTTGCCATGTTCAATGTAAGCATATAAATACAGTTGACATCTCTGGGTGTTTCATGAGATATAAAGAGAAACTAGATATCATTTGGATTTGCCTGAAAATGGTATTCCTATGTATTTTCTATTCAATTATTAGTTACTGCTTGTTCCTTCATATATGCTCATTTCATATATGCTCTTGCATAATTGGTGTTTCCCTTCCATATATTCTATCATTTACAAGAAATACATGCAGGTAATATAGAAAATCACCCTTATAATTACTTTCTCATAATTTTAATTAAATAATCCCTTTGTTTTTATTTTGGTTTCACTTTTCCATCCTCTGGATGTGATTTTCTTAGGGAAAAAGAAAGAAGAACATGACATTTATCATACATTCATGTTTAAAATTTGAAGTAGAAAATATTTGAAAATTTTCAATGGGAACTTTATCATTTTGGAAAGTACTGACTTCATGGAAGAACAATAGTTCATTTAGAATGTATTACCTAAAATAGTCTATTCACTGAAACACCGAATCACAGTATTTTTTTACAGAGTGCTCCAAAGCAAAATTGGTGTCGACCTTTTAAATATTTTTTGCCTATGAAAATGTGTCCTTTGTAAAATCTGAAATGTTCCACATGTAAATACAAAATGTTACAGAAATAATATTAAGAAAAGAAGTAACCTAAGAAAATCCCTAGCCTTTCAGAAAGGACATTAAACCACAGTTCTTTGGAGAAACTTTCAAAAAATTACTCTTATTTCTCAGTAACATACAACTCTCTCTTGTTAATAATAATCTAAGATTTCTGTCCAGCTTTAAAGAAAACATTTTCTTAAAATAAAAGAAGTAAATAAACATATCTTCATTACAAATGTTTTGGTTGTGTTTTAAATATTGTCACAGAATGATAGCTTAAATCCTGTTAATATTTTTTACTATTCCCACAAAGCTATAAATCTGGGTAAAGTTTCAGGTTCAGACTTAGTTTTGTACTTATTTTATTAGTTTCTCCTACTTTCTTTGAATTATTTCAATTTCACTTTTTATTTACAGAGTGAGGTTATCTAAATTTGGATGGGAATGTGATATTTATTTACTAACATCTGCATAAGTCTTACCTGTATAGCATTTAGCTTTATGCTTAGTGGCTAAAGTGTAAGAGAGGTAAATAGGGACATTTAGTCATGACATATGGAAAGGAACATGAAGAATAACAGCTCTGGCTGTCTTTCCACTGTACTTCAAGTAACATCTGGAAGGACCACCTGAAAAGATTACTTGAGACTTCAAATTTTTCAGTCAATTTAATAATAACTGGCCTTTTGACATGAAATTGACAATTTCATTTGGAGGAACAGTTACTGGGTTTTTAGGTGGTTCAGCACATAAACTATGTCTATTAGGAAAGGAGCAGAGCCCAAGGAGACATTTTTCTAAGGTGTGGTGGTGGGTTAACACCCTTTTCTGGGAACAAAAGAACAAAGCAGGGTGGAGGGCTTGCAGGTACTTTTCACTCCCTGCAGGGCATTTTTCACCTGGGAAGCTGAGTCTGTTCCACTCCCCCCTTCCTGCCCAGCTAGGGTATAAAAAGCAGGACCTCATAGCTGTTGGCCCCCGGCTTTTCTGGCTTCTGCCTCTGCTGGACGAGAGCTACTGCAGCTACCCTCCTGCTCCTCTGCCACGAGGTTGGACCTGCTGCCTCCACGCTTCCTCAGAGAAAGGCTGGTTTTGTATTATTCTCTTGGGTTTTTTGTCCCCCTCCCATCCATCCTTGTTCCTTCCCCTTGTGAACCTTTTTCCTGTTGTTGTTATATATATATATATATATTGCTTAAAGACAACTCTTTGCCTCTCTACTTCCAAGCCGACTCCAAATTATTGTTTGGTGGATTTGCTCCTTCCTTTTCTCCCCTCTCTGTTGGGAGGGAAGAGGGGGGGGAGTGGGGGAGAGATTCTCAGCCTTGCCCCCCACCTGAGCTCTTAAATTCCAGTTAAGGCTCAAACCACCACAGGTGTCAAACAGGAATTACATAAAGTCAAGTGTACAACCCTCCTAACTTAGATGGGGAATCAGTGAGAAGACATACAGAGAAGCTCTTTGCTAAATCAAGCTTTTTTGTGTCAGTGTAAGCATTGGTGCAGAGTGGGCAACAAAGACGTAAGACAGAGAAAAGCCATACTGTGCAGAGTTCATCAGAAGAGTATACCACTAACTCATAGAGGTTACATGAAGCAGCTCTAAACTTGACTCTCAAGCCTGTTCTGTGAAAGGAAGAACCTTCCACATTCATGTACTTGTTTGCTTAAAAACTAAATTAAACTTATTATTTCAAGCTGAATTGTCAGCTCTGGATCTTAGGCAAATAACATGGACAGATCAGGAGATTTTCCAGAGAGATTTAGAGAATTATAAACATTATGCTACTTACAGGCTGAAATTCTGACACCATGTGACTGTTTTAGGCTGTGCCTTTAAGAAAGACTGTCGAAAGAATTTTGGGTTTTTTGATCTTGGAAAACTTTTTACTGCACCAGGTCAGCTGGTAACAGATGGAGTACATCTGTCCCAGAGGAGGAGGAAGGTCACAGTATACGAGAATGGCCTGTCCCCCAAAGGGAAAAAGATTCTGGGAAGAGAATTGGCAGGTCTCATTGACAGGGCTTTAAACTAGATTTGAAGGGGGAAGGGGCTGGAACCAGTCCCCTCAGGCAGGAGTCTGGGGGAGATAAGCTAGAGCTACAGGTGAAACCAGCAGCCCAGCTGCAGTGCATGTACACTAATGCACGAAGCATGGGTAACAAACAAGAGGAGCTAGAAGCCTTGTTGCAGCAGGAAAGTTATGATGTAGTTGCCATCACAGAGACGTGGTGGGACGACTCACATGACTGGAGCACTGCAACTGATGGCTACAGGCTGTTCAGGAGGGACAGGCAAGGAAGAAGGGGTGGAGGGGTGGCCTTGTACATCAGGGAGGCACTAGATGCCGTTGAGATGGAGATCAGGGATGATCAGGTTGAGTGCTTGTGGGTGAGAATTAGAGGGAAGTTCGGGAGGGCAGACATCCTGGTTGGAGTCTGTTATAGACCACCCAACCAGGAGGAAGATGTCGATGAAGCATTCTATAGGCAGCTTAAGGCTGTCTCAAGATCACCTGACCTCATTCTCATGGGCGACTTCAACCTGCCTGATATCTGCTGGGATCTCAACACAGCAGAAAGAAGGCAGTCTAGGAGGTTTCTGGAGTGCATGGAGGACAGCTTCTTATGCCAGGTGCTGCGTGAACCTACCAGGGGTAAGGCTATGCTTGACCTCCTCATCACCAACAGGGAAGGGCTGGTGGGTGATGTGGTGGTCGGAGGGTGTTTAGGCACCAGTGACCACGAGATAATTGAGTTTTCGGTATTCAGCCAAGCCAAGAGGGGTAGCAAGAAGACCTCCACTCTGGACTTCCGGAGGGCAGACTTCAGGCTACTCAAGGAACTAACTCAGAAGGTTCCCTGGGATACAGCCCTTAAAAATAAAGGGGTCCAGGAGAGCTGGAGCTGCTTCAAGGAAGAACTCTTGAAGGTTCAGGAACAGGCTGTGCCAGTGTCCCGGAAGATGAGCCGCCGGGGCAGATGGCCAGCCTGGATGGGTAATGAACTCTTAATAGAACTAAGGGAAAAAAAGAGGGTGTACCATCTCTGGAAGAAAGGGGAGGCAACCCATGGAATGTTTAGGGATGTTGCTAGGACATGCAGGAAGAAAATTAGAGAGGCAAAAGCCCATTTAGAACTTAGACTGGCCTCTGTTGTGAAGGACAAAAAAAAGTCCTTCTATAAATACATCAATAGCAAGAAGAAGGGCAAGGACAACCTCCACTCCTTGGTTGACACAGAGGGGAAGGTTGTAACAAAGGATGAGGAAAAGGCAGAGGTACTTAACGCCTTCTTTGCCTCAATCTATCCTAGCATGGCAGAACATCTTCCAGACAGCTGGCCTGCAGAGCTGGCAGAAGGAGCCAGGGAGCTGCATAGTTTCCCACTGCTCCAGGAGGTAGGTAGAGATTTTCTGAGCCGCTTGGACCCCCACAAGGCCATGGGACCAGAGGGGATCCATCCTAGGGTGCTGAGAGAGCTGGCAGATGAGCTGTCCAAGCCGCTCTCCATCATTTTTCAGCAGTCCTGGCTCACTGGAGAGGTTCCAGAAGACTGGAAGCTGGCCAACGTGGTGCCCATCCACAAGAAGGGCCAGTTGGAAGAGCCAGGGAATTATAGGCCTGTCAGCCTGACCTCAGTGCCAGGCAAGATTATGGAACAGGTCATCTTGAGTGCAATCACGCAGCACTTAGAGGATGGCCAAGGGATCAGGCCTAGCCAGCATGGCTTTAGGAAGGGCAGGTCCTGCCTGACCAACCTGATCTCCTTCTATGATCAGGTGACCCGCCTGGTGGATGTGGGGAGGCCTGTAGGTGTAGTCTACCTGGACCTCAGCAAGGCCTTTGACACCGTCCCCCACAGCAAACTCCTGGCCAAGCTGGCAGCCCATGGCTTGGATGGGAGCACACTGCATTGGGTTAGGAACTGGCTGGAGGGCCGAGCCCAGAGAGTGGTGGTGAATGGTGCCACATGCAGCTGGCGGCCAGTCACTAGTGGTGTGCCCCAGGGATCAGTGCTGGGCCCCATGCTCTTCAACATCTTTATTGATGATCTGGATGAGGGCATCGAGTCAATCATCAGTAAATTTGCGGACGACACCAAGCTGGGGGCAGGAGTTGATCTGCTGGAGGGCAGAGAGGCTTTACAGAGGGACCTCGACAGGCTGGACAGATGGGCAGAATCCAACGGCATGAGATTTAACACATCCAAGTGCCGGGTTCTGCACATTGGCCACAACAACCCCATGCAGTGCTACAGGCTGGGGTCAGAGTGGTTGGAGAGCGGCCAGGCAGAGAGGGACCTGGGGGTGCTGGTTGATTGTAGGCTGAACATGAGCCTGCAGTGTGGCCAGGCAGCCAAGAAGGCCAATGGCATCCTAGCCTGCATCAGAAACAGTGTGGCCAGCAGGAGCAGGAAGGTCATTCTGCCCCTCTACACTGCACTGGTTAGGCCGCACCTTGAGTCCTGTGTCCAGTTCTGGGCCCCTCAGTTTAGGAAGGAGGTTGTCTTGCTGGAGCGTGTCCAGAGAAGGGCAACAAAGCTGGTGAGGGGTTTGGAAGACAAGCCCTATCAGGAGAGGCTGAGGGAGCTGGGGTTGCTTAGCCTGGAGAGGAGGAGACTCAGGGGTGACGTTATTGCTCTCTGCAACTACCTGAGGGGAGGTTGTAGCCAGGCAGAGGTTGGTCTCTTCTCCCAGGCAGCCAGTACCAGAACAAGAGGACACAGTCTCAGGCTGCGCAAGGGCAGGTTTAGACTGGATCTTAGGAAGAAGTTCTATACTGAGAGATTGATTGCCCACTGGAATCGGCTGCCCGTGGAGGTGGTTGAGTCAACTTCATTGGAGGTGTTCAAGAAGAGGCTTGATGGGGTGCTTGGTGCCAGGGTTTAGTTTTTCAGTTGTTTAGGTGGGTTGTATTGTATGTATTGTATTGTATTGTATTGTATTGTATTGTATTGTATTGTATTTAGGTGGGTTGGATTGGTTGATCGGTTGGACGCGATGATCTTGAAGGTCTCTTCAAACCTAGTGTATTGTATTGTATTGTAAAGGGACAGTTACTGGAACACTCTGGCTGAATGTTTTGAAAAACAAAGATATTCTAAACGAATTTGATTGGTAGATTGGTAGAATGCAACTTTACGTTTTAGTTCTGTTTGAAGTTCAGTTCAGTTCTGTCTGTTCCTGTCTGCCTGTCTGTTTTCAGTCTCTGAGCAACAGCTGCTGGACGGAGTTAACCTTGAACTAACAGATAAGAATAATTCTTGCTTACGCTTTGAGCTGACAGAATTTCTTCCTTAATAATTACCTTTTCTCTCTCTCTAACCCTTTTTGGGGGAAAAGGGAGGTAGGGGGAGTGAGGGAGTACAGAGGGGGGACCCTCCTGTCTGGAGGAGGGAGTTTTGTTCTGTATTACATTCTTTGCTGTATATTTCTGTATATGTTGTAAATACTTTATATTATATATATATCCATCTGTATTTCACTCCTGCTTGTAAATACCGCTTGTCCATTTTGCTCCTCTGAGTTAGCTATGGTTTCTTTGTGTGTGGGGGGAGAACTTGCTCTCACCATCACATCATTTATTGGAGGCCCAACATGAGGCTTGTGGATAATTTCTGTCCAGAAGCAGGGCAAAATTTGCTTGATTTATTGTCTGCTCAAGTTGGAGTTGCAAAAATGAAAGTGTTGTGGATTTTAGAGCATCTAGTTTTTTTCAACTTTTAGTGTCCTGATCTATAAGTATTTTCTAGGATTGATTTGTGATCGTTTAGGCAGATACTTAATGTATAAATTATATTTATGGTTTAAGTATAAGATTCAGCTTCTCTATGACCGGTGTCTGGGATTCTTTTGGCTTATGAGATATGGAAATGTAACGACAACTACTCTTCCAATTGAGATAAAGAAGTTTAAGACTCCAGTAGGTGAAAGAGTAGTTTTAAGTGATGGCTGGGATCCAAAGGTGACTTATTTTATGTGTTCAATCCTGCTGTTGGTGATAAGTAATGTGTTCTTGTTATATGCACTGTACCGGGAGAAGAAGGTAGCTAAGTCTTGTTTCGTTATTAAGCGTAGATCAAAGAGAAGGAAGCATAGCTCTAATTCAACTCCAGAGATTTCTAGTGATGAGGAGAATGGAGAATCTGTATGAGTTAAAGATAGAACTAAAAAAATCTATTGGAAAGGCTGCTTTGAACAGTGCTGTTGGTGATGCTGGCAATCAGCCAGCTGCAGAGGTAGCAGCATCGGCAGCACCTAACATGGCGGCTCCCACATCCTCGGCAGCCATTAGAGAGGCAAAGCCATTTCCTTCTTCTTTGGCAGGACCGGAAGTGTCCTCCACGGCATCTGATCTGTCTCAAAACCTGTCAGCTTCTGTTAAGGCAGCTGTAAATTCAAACACAGCTCCAATTAAGCAAGTAGCAGTTTTAAATATGAGAAGTGGAAAGCACAAAGCTGACCCAGGAGCTGATGGAGGAGAACAGCAAGATACTGCTGCTGATGAGGGAACTTCTGCTAAAAAAGAGCCTGCTGAGAAGGAAGAGCAGGTTTGTCTTAAAGATATAGCTGAGTTATTGAGACCATCACTGGATGGAGATGCAGGGCAAATTGCAGATCCTGGTAGGACAGCAGCTAGTGGTGGTGCCTCTGAGCTTAAAGAGATCCTTAAGAGAGTGTCAGCAGGATTAGGGAGACAACAAGTTCAGGAAGAGGAGAAAGAGGAGGAGACATGATATTCAGCACTGTTCATCACCAAGGGAAGAACTTTGAAAAGTGCGGAAGGATTACATCAGAGCAGAGAATGAGCCAATTCTGGCTTGGCTTGGTAGATGTTTCGATACAGGTGCTCCAGCTCTAATGGTTGGAGACAAGTCAGCAGCTCAATTAGAAACTCTCTCAAAGGATAATGGAATAGAAAGCCATCTAGGCAGGTCTCTTGGTAAGGTTACACTGTGGATACGCCATTTACTGGCAGCTCCCCTGAGGTACCCATCCTGAGATGATCTTCCATGGAATCCTAAACCCTGGACTACCATTGATGAGGGAATTAAGCATCTGAGAGAATTTGCTGTCAGAGAGGTACTCTATGGTAACCATGAAACTCTGAATCCTGATGAAATTCCTGTAGGAACTGGTCTTGCTAAAAAGCTCATCAAGCATGCTCCTCCTAATTATGCAAATATTCTGTCAAGTAGAATTGTGGCAAGAAATTATAGTGGAGCTCCTCCTACGGTTGGCCAATTCACTGATCAAATGAGACAATTGGAGGATAGCATGACACGTGTTTCTTTGGTTTCAGCCATTGAAACTCTGTCTGGTGAGATGAAGAATTGCATAAAAGAGCTGAAGGATGAATTTAAAAATACCATCTCCCAATTGACACAAAGAGATAATTCCAATTCTTCCTCCAGATGGATACAGGTTTCCTCTGTGAGGAATAGACGTCCTCCAAGGAGGTCGTTCCAAAACAGATCCAACCAAAACAGACCACCAAGGCAATCACGTGGGAGTATTTGGATAACTCTGTGTGATCAGTTTGGTGAGAACATGAACAGATGGGATGGTCAACCAACTGCTAATCTTTTCAGGAGACCGAGGGAACTGCAAAGTGGCAGAACCCGAGGTAGCAATACCAGAAGGGTAGCTGTTACTTCTACAGTTTCCCAGGACAACTCTAATAGCTCCAACAGTGGCTCCAGTTCGAACACTGCACACTGTGCTCATTGCACATGGGGGCATGTTCCCCATAACTAGGGGTGCCCTGCCTCCCGCCAAGGGGAGGAGAGGGGTAACAGAGATAACAGAATCTATTGGGATGTGTACATCCAGTGGCCTGGCACTTCACAATTTCAGAAGTACAGGGCCTTGGTTGACACAGGGGCTCAGTGCACCATAATGCCATCAAATTATCAGGGATCAGAAGCTATAACTATTCTGGGAGTCACTGGTGGATCTCAAGAGTTAACCAAGGTGGAGGTTGATGTAAGTTTAACTGGTAAACAGTGGAAGAAGCATACAGTTGTGACCGGACCTGACGCACCTTGTATTCTGGGAATTGATTTTCTGAGAGAAGGGCGTTTCAAAGACCCTAAAGGTTACAAATGGGCTTTTGGAGTAGCATCTGTAGAAGCTGATGGACAAAAACTGAAGCTGTCTGTGAGACCTGATCTTTCTGATGAATCTGCAGTTGTGGGACAGCACAAGATTCAGGACATTAAATTGCCAGTTGCTTCTAAGACTGTGCATCACAGCCAATACAGAACCAACCGTGACTCTTTTTTGCCCATTCAGAATCTGATTCGTCAGTTGGAGAGTCAGAAAGTCATCAGCAAAACTCATTCACCTTTCAACAGTGCAGTGTGGCGTGTGCGAAAGCAGAATGGAGACTGGCATCTGACAGTCGATTACCAAGCCCTGAATGAAGTAACTCCACCTATGAGTGACTGCCTCAATCCCCTCATCCCGATCATCAGTGAAGACATTGAAGAGGATGGGGCCCAGCACTGATCCCTGGGGGATGCCACTGGTGACTGGCCTCCAGCTGGAGGTGGCACCATTCACCACCACTCTCTGGGCACAGCCCTCCAGCCAGTTCCTAACCCAGCGCAGAGTGTTGCTGTCCAAGCCACGAGCTGACAGCTTAGCCAGCAGTTTGCTGTGGGGGACGGTGTCAAAGGCCTTGCTGAAGTCCAGGTAGACCACATCCACAGGCCTCCCCACATCCACCAGGCAGCTCACCTGATCATAGGAGGAGATCAGGTTGGTCAGGCAGGACCTGCCTTTCCTAAATCCGTGTTGGCTGGACCTGAGCCCTTGGCCGTCCTTCAGGTGCACAGTTATTGCCGCCAAGATAATCTGCTCCATCATTTTCCCTGGCACTGAGGTCAGGCTGACTGGCCTGTAGTTTCTGGGTCCCTCCATCCGAACCTTCTTGTGGATGGGGATCACATTGGCCAGTTTCCAGTCATCTGGGACCTCACTGGCGAGCCAGGACTGGAGGAAAATGATGGAGAGTGGCTTGGCCAGCTCATCTGCCAGCTCTCTCAGCACCCTAGGATGGAGCCCATCTGGTCCCATGGACATATGAGTGTCCAAGTGGCTCAGCAGGTCCCAAACTAATTCCTCATGGATATCCGGGGCATTACACTGCTCCATGACCCCATCACCCAGCTCAGGAGGCCACTCGTCCTAAACTCCTCCTGCCTAGCTGTTAAAAATTGAGGCAAAGAAGGTGTTCAGGACCTCAGCCTTTTCCTCATCTTCAGTCACAGTGTTCCCCTGCAGGTCCAATAAAGAGTGGAAGTTCTTCTTGCCCCTCTTTTTAGTGTTAATATATTTGTAAAAATGCTTTTTATTATCCTTCACAGAGGTGGCCAGCTTCAGTTCCAACTGGGCCTTTGCCTCCCTAATTTTTTTCCTACATAATCTAACAACTTCCTTGAACATACCTTGAGAAGCCTTCCCCTCCTTCCAATGGTGATACAGCCTCTTTTTTTCCCTTAATTCCTCCTGGAGCTGCTTGCTCATCCAGGCCGGTCGCCTTCCCTGCCGGCTCGTCTTTTGGCACATGGGAACTGCCAGTTCCTGTGCCTTCAAGAGCTCCTGTTCGAAGTAGGTCCAACCACCCTGGACCCCTCGGTTCTTGAGGGCTGATACCCAGGGAACTTTGCAAATAATTTTCTTAAACAGGCTGAAGTTTGCCCTCCAGAAGTCCAAGGTGAAGGTTCTGTTGGTGGTCCTCCCTATCTCCCTGCATATTGAAAACTTCACCATCTCATGGTTGCTGCACCCTAGGCAGCCTCCCACGGTCTTGTTTCCCACCAGCCCTTCTCTATTGGAAAACAGCAGGTCAAGCAGAGCCTGGCCCCTGGTAGGGTCTCTTAACAGCTGCATCAGGAAGCTGTCCTCTATGTGCTCCAGGAATCTTCTGGACTGCCTCCTCTCTGCTGAATTAAGTTCCCAGCAGATATCTGGCAGGTTGAAGTCACCCACAAGGACAAGATCTGATGACCTTGAGACAGCCTCCAGTTGCTTATAGAATAATTTGTCTGCCTCCTCATCCTGGTTGGGTGGTCTATAACAGACTCCAACCAGGATGTCAGATTTGTTAGTCTGCCCCCTGGTTTTAACCCACAGGCTCTCAATCCCTTCATCTTCAACCTCAAGTTCTGTGGCAGAGAGTGTCTCCCTAATATACAGAGCCATTCCTCCTCCTCTAAATTTTGTTTCATTTCTGAAACTAAGACAACAATGTTTGAATTAAGAGCAAATACATTTTATATTAAAAGTACACACTCCATACGTATTTAACAAATGTTTTTGATGAAACTTCACACTGCCACACATTATATTGCTTATGTTCTTCATTAACTCAAAAGTTTGGGCTCAGAATAGTTGGGCTAAAATCTTGGGAAATAGCTGAAAAATAGAGCAGAGGGATTTGAGATGTGGAGAATGGGAGATTTTCAGAGAATATCTAACTTAGAGGAAAAACTGGTGAAGGAAGTCAGAGACTCAGTCTCCTGTGTGTAAGTAATACTTAGTTGATAAGACTTCAATTAACCTTAATCCACCTCTTCATTTAAAATGAAAGGATGTTTTTGAAACATTCATCATATTTATTATGGAAGGCAATTAAATAAACTAGGCACTAATGAAAGTGAATTTTATTTGAGAATGGCCTGACTTTTTAAAATTTTTTTTTTTTTTAAAAAGGTGTATAAACCCAGCTTTAAGATGCACTATATATTAGAATTTGATAAGAGACTTACATTTTATATATAAGTATTTCAATAGCTGTGATCTCTAAGTGCTTTTCTTATGTGAAATAAGAGTGTAAAAGTAGTTTTCAGCAGCATGGGTGGTTGATATCTAAGAAAAAAAAATATTACTTTTTCTTCAGGTATAGACTTGTAATTATAGGACACAGTAAATTTTGTTGCCTGAAACTGATTCTATTTAAACTGGTACTAGCAAGATTCATTTCAGTGACCAACAAATCTTTTCAAAACAAATTCTCTGAAAAGTAGTCATTTTTACCATGTCTACTTCTGTTTGTCATTGGCTTTGACATCTTGCACGGAAGAAACATTCTATAGAATCACAGAATCATAGAATCAGTTGGGGTTGGAAAGGACCACAAGGATCATCTAGTTCCAGCTCACCTGCCATGGGCATATACACCTCACACTAGATCAGGCTGGCCAGAGCCTCATCCAGCCTGGGCTTAAACACCTCCAGGGATGGGGCCTCAACCACCTCCCTGGACAACCCATTCCAGGATTTCACCACTATCATGGTGAAGAACTTCCTCCTCACGTCCAGGCTGAATCTCCCCACCTCCAGCTTCATTCCATTCCCCCTAGTCCTATCACTACCTGATAGCCTGAGAAGTCACTCCCCAGCCTTCTTGTAGACCATCAATGAGCAAAACCAGAAATGTTTGCCTGTTTTAACTTACAGCTTTCAATTGCAAGATATTCTGAGTTATTATTTATTAACACCAAAAAAAGTAGATACAAATTCAGGTCACAAAAACATATGTCTAGTCTCAGCATAATCTCCCAGACAACATTTTTAATATATAATTAACCACCATATAAATCAGCTTCTAGAAAATGCATCTTCCTAGCAGAGAGAGGCTGGACATCATATGAAAACATGGTACTTGATTCTAATCAACAGCTTTAAACTTCTGTGGTTTCTTTTTGTAGGGGGGATAATTAGTTTTTCAATCTAACATTAAAATTTACCTAGACTTTTCTTCTAGAACTACTCTCTAAGAGCAATAGCCCATTCTGGCTTTAAATAAATGAATTTTACAGAATACAGAATTAACCAGGTTGGAAAAGACCTGAGAGATCATGAAGTCCAACCTATCACCCAACACTGTCTAATCAACTAAACCATGGCACTAAGTGCCTCATCCAGTCTTATTTTAAACACTTCCAGTGATGGTGATTCCACCACCCCCTTGGGCAGCCCATTCCAATGGCAAATCACTCTTTCTGTGAAGAATTTCTTCCTGACATCCAGCCTAAACCTCCCCTGAGACTGTCCTCTTGCCTGTCAGTGGTTGCCCGGGAGAGGAGACCAGCCCCCACCTGGCTACAACCTCCCTTCAGGTAGCTGTAGACAGCAATAAAGTCTCCCCTGAGCCTCCTCTTCTCCAGGCTAAACAATCCCAGCTCCCTCAGGGCTTGTGCTCCAAACCCCTCACCAGCTTTGTTGCCATTCTTTATTTACAAACCTGACAGTACTGACAAAAAAATTTTGTTTTATGGGAAGTATGAAGTTCTGTCTATCTCAAAGACAATCTCTAGGAAATGTCTTTTGTTCCAAGGAGAAATAAATTTAACTAGGATTCAATGAATTCTGGGACTCATCACCAGGCCCTGACCATAAATAAATAATGTTATGAACAAATTACCTGATCAAGGATTTTAAATACCTGACAGTCAATGTCTTATTGTTAGTACATATCTCAGAGAGTATTAAATTCTGTCTGACATTGTTGGTATTTTGTGACAATCCAAGTGTTTGCAACCGTAACCTGAGAGGGTTTTTTTAAAAAACATATAGTCTTTAATAGGCATGTGATTACAAGTCATTACATTTTGCATTCTGAAGTCATTGCTGTTTGTTATCAGCTAACACTGAGACTTCTCTGTTTTAATGGGTTCAGAGTGCACTGAAATGTAATAGGACTAAAGTAGAGTTCTGCTTTCAGAAATCTAGTCTTTTTTTTGATCAAACTTGGAACTGGAAGTAAAAAGCTATTTAAAAAGAGCAACAGCAAGTATGTGTAGCAATTTGCTTTCAGAACTGCAAATATATCACAAGATTGTCTTTAAAGCTAAGTAAAAATGGGATATTCAAAGTTAAAATACTAGTTTTTTATACTGTAAGATTTTTTTACTGTGTCAGAAAAAAAGGAGACATTTTTCCTACATGCATGGAGTATCCAAAATTTGTTTTATTTGATAGGTTTCAGTTAGATGCTGTCTCAGATGTGCACCAAAGAAATAGAAATGTCAAAAATATATTGATAGAGTTTTGTGGCATTTTGCACCAGATAATATCTAATCTTATGTAAAGTTGTTACCTTCATGTCTGAAGATCCTTTAGAAAATGAAGCAAAATTGTTAACATCTGCCATAATAGATTTGTTTTGTCCTTTTCTTTTCTGGTCTGAACAGAGCGAAGTGATGAGTTTCCCTGACAGCAGATTACTACAGACGAAGTACAGACTGGAAACAGTCAGGTTTAAGAGTTTAGTTTTATGTTACATATCATTGTTTTGAGACAAATCACTAATAATTTTGTGTGTGTGAAGGTAAGTACTGCTTTCACAATAGGAAGGTTCAGTATGTTAGAGAGGTGGAGTTGTTCCAGTACAGCTTTTGGGTAAATGTTCAGAAAAAGAGTTGTCAAAAATATGTATGTGTTGAAAACAGAAAGTAGATGAATCAAAAAATGCGTTCGAATTTGTAGGTATAGTTTGAGCACATATTTTTGAAGTAAATTAGGAGAAGATATTTGAAGACCTGTGTTATATGCTCTGACTTTGAATTAATAGTCTCTGAAAAACCTCTGGGAAGAGAAAAATCCTCTCAGTATCCAACTCTCACATGTAACTATATTATGGAAAACTTTGACTCTCCTAATCCTGGTGGATTCAGTCCCAAAATGTTACAAAACTAGAATACAGGTTGAACTCCCCATGTTCACACCTCTTACCTCTTGTCCTGTCACTGGACATCATTGAGAAAGACTGGCCCCATCCTCCTGACAACTCCCTTTTAAGTATTTGCAAGCATGGGTAAAATTCCTTGCCCCCCCTAGTCTTCTCTTCTCCAGGATAAAATGCCCCAAATCCCTCAGCATTTCTCCGTTAGAGAGATGTTCTAATCCCCCAGTCATCTTTGCCACTTTTCTGTACCCCCTCAGGCAGTTCCCTATCCTGAAACTGCCATAAACTGAAAGAATCCTGAGAAACTACTCCTACTGAACCCTTCTTCTCTTCCCCAGGCATCTTATATCAGGTATCATCAGGAACTAAGATGGACCTTTAATCTGATTTTGTACAGTTGTTTTCACGTGTCACACCTTTGATATCCAGAATGATAGGCAAAGGTGGAGAGGGCACACAGATCATTTCCAGTGGAAAGATAAACAGCTTGTGCTTTTACGTTCTGCTCCATTACATGGGTAAAACTCTGATGAGCTTGGGCAAAGGCAAACAGAAGAAAGATTGCCCTCGAATCAACCAGGTAGCTGAAGAGCCAAGCATGTGGGTGAGCTCAGAAAACTGGGGTTGTTTGTTGAAACATGTCATTACACATACACAGCGCTGGCTGCTGAAGTACCCCTGCTGGGTCAGGGTAGGAAATTTGCCACAAAGATGTGTCATTGTTCTATATCAGTATTCTCATGTTTGAACCGCCTAGGCTGGGGGCTAATGAAAAACAAAGGGCTGATAATTGATGGTCTTAAAATGCAACAAATTCAAGAACAAGAAATTGGACAGAAATAACTGGAATTTCTATGTATTGTTCTTGGATACGAATTTTATTTTCCAGCCAAGTAATGAAAGGAAAATAAAATATTTCTTTGACAATGTTAAATCATTTTAGAGTATCTAAAGATTTAATACCAGACAAACTTAAGGAAATAACTGAATAACTGATTAAGTTGGGTGGAGTGTTCAGAAGCTTGGAGCCAGAACCAGTGTAATCCATTAAAATTGATAATTTGTAAAGAAATCTTATTTCTACATTTTGACTTATACTTAAGAATAGTCTATAAAAGGCATTCAGAAATGTAGGGAATTATGATGTTGTGTATATTCTACAATGTCTTTATCCGCAGCAGGAGACAAGGAATTTGAAAAAGAATTCCTGGCACTAATACAAGATGATTGAGAGATAATAAATCATAATACTTTGGGAAAAAGAATAATATAAATATGGACATCTACAAAAGTATCTCATAATTTTTTTCCAAATCCAAGTCAACCCAGTTTATAAGGTGTGGTGGTGAGAGGTTCTATTCTCACACACACACAAAGAAACCACGGCTAACTCAGTCGGAGAAGCGAAAAAATGGACAAGCTATACTTACAAGCAGGATGAAATGCAGTGAATATATACACAATATACAGTATTTACAATATATACAGAAATGTACAGCAAAGAACGTAACACAGAAAGACCTTTCCCTCCTCCAGGAAGGAGGGTCCCCACTCCCCTTTTGCCCCCCCTCCCCCCTTTTTTCCTGAAAAGGGTTAGAGAGAGAAAAGGTAATTATTAAGGAGGAAATTCTGTTAGCTCAAAGCATATGCAAGAATTAGTTTCTTATCTGTTAGTTGAAGGTCAGCACCGGACAGACAGAACACAGCTGTTACTCAGAGAGGCTGAAAAACAGACAGGCAGACTGAAACTGATTGAGATTCAAACTGAACTAAAGATAAAAATTTAAAGTTGCTTTCTACCAATGAAATTCGTTTAGACTTTATCATTGTTTTTCAAAACATTCAGCCAGTGTGTTTCAGTAACTGTCCCTTTCTTAAAGGCACAGCCTAAAACGGTCACAATCCACCCCTTCTAAACAATTTCATTGACTGTTCATACTGTCCATCCAACCCAAAACAATATCTACAATTTGTAAGTAAAGTTCATAGTCCATTCTGGCTATCCTCAGATGTCGATGATTCAGAAGTCCAAGAAAATCAGGAAACAAGAAAATGGAAAACAGTTTGTCTCTTCGTGGACAAAGCAAAGAAAAGGGAAACAGGGAAAGAGGGACATGGGGACTCTAAGTTGACTCAGGGCTCTCAGGGTTCTCAGAGTTCATGCACCGTAGATTTCCTCATGGATTCTTCCTTTGGGCGTGATGTGTAACACTCTGAAATTAAACTCTCTCAACTAAAGTTGGATTTCTTTGTGGAATACACTGAATTTCACCATTCTCTTGCATTACCTAATAAATGTGACCAGGACCTTCAGCTGAAACCACCCCTCGGACAGCTTTAGCCTCTCCTGAGGGAGAAAATACCCAAACAGTTTTACCTAAGAGGTTCTATTCTCTAACAACAGGAACTCTATCACCCTCTACTTTCTGTAGCAGATCTGAGTGTGCCGGTCCAGCTCGGCTCACTGAACCTCTATTATTTACCAGCCAGGTTGCTTGTGCTAAATGTTTTTCCCAGTTTTTCAAAGATCCACCCCCCATGGCTTTAAGAGTGGTCTTCAACAAAACATTGTAGCATTCAATCTTCCCTGCAGCTGGTGCATAGTAGGGGATGTGGAATATACACTCAATGCCGTGCTCTTTGGCCCACCTCTTTACAAGACTGTTTTTGAAATGAGTTCCAGTGTCTGACTCAATCCTCTCTGGAGTTCCGTGTCTCCACAGGATTTGTCTCTCCAGACCAAGAATGGTGTTGCGTGCAGTTGCATGTGGAACTGGATAAGTTTCCAACCATTCAGTGTTTGCCTCCACCATAGTAAGCACGTATTGCTTACCAGAACGAGAACATGGTAGAGTGATATAGTCAATCTGCCAAGCTTCACCATACTTGTACTTGGACCATCTGTCACCATACCATAAGAGCTTAATTCTCTTTGCCTGCTTAATAGCAGCACAAATGTCACAGTCATGGATGACTTGTGTGATAGCATCCATGGAAATGTCTATGGATCTGTCACGAGCCCATTGGTAGGTTGCACCTCTTGCCTTGATATCCTGATGAATTGTGAGCCCACTAAGCTAAGAATATCTCACCTCAGTGTTTCCACTCGAGATCAAGCTCAGAGTCCATGTCTACTTGAGAAACTCTTGCAGCTAGATCTGCCTGATGGTTGTGCTGATGTTCCTTAGTAGCTTTGCTCTTAGGAATGTGAGCATCAATGTGTCTCACCTTCACTGGAATTCTCTCGATTCGATCAGCAATGTCCTGCCACAGGTCAGCTGCCCAAATAGGCTTTCCTTTTCTCTGCCAACCATTCCTTTTCCAGTCCTTTAGCCAACCCCACAGAGCATTGGCTACCATCCATGAGTCAGTGTAGTGATAAAGCGTTGGCCATCTCTCACATTCAGCTACGTCGAGAGCTAGCTGGACAGCTTTTACCTCTGCAAATTGACTGGATTCTCCTTCTCCATCCTTTGCTTCTGCAACACAGCGTGTTGGACTCCACACTGCAGACTTCCACCTTTGCTTGTTTCCGACAAGACAACAGGAACCATCTGTGAACAAAGCATATTTCATCAACAGAAAGGTCACTGTAAGGAGGAGCTTCCTCAGCACGAGTTACTCTCTCCTCTGGAGGCGTACAGTTGGTACCTTCAGGCCAACTTGAGATCACCTCCACCTGACCAGGTCTTTCAAAATTTCCCATTTGAGCTCTCTGTATTATCAGAGCCATCCACTTGGACCATGTGGAGTCTGTAGCATGATGTGGTGTGGAACCTTTACCTTTGAACATCCAATTCAAAACTGGTAATTGGGAGCTAAGAGAAGTTGTGATTTAGTTCCAATCACTTCAGAAGCTGCTTTTACTCCTTCATAGGCAGCTAGAATCTCTTGCTCTGTTGGAGTATAATTAGCTTCTGAACCTCTGTAACCTCAACTCCACAAACCAAGAGGTCATCCACGTGTCTCACCTGGAGCTCTTTGCCACAAGCACCAGGTTGGACCATTGACACTTGCAGCTGTGTACAAAATGTTCTTAACATCTGGACCATCTTGGACAGGTCCCACACCCATTGCTTGAACTACCTCTTGCTTTATCTGGTCA
This sequence comes from Colaptes auratus, assembly GCA_015227895.2. Lineage (NCBI taxonomy): Eukaryota > Metazoa > Chordata > Aves > Piciformes > Picidae > Colaptes > Colaptes auratus. The sequence continues at coordinate 52,402,398 of CM037631.1, forward strand.
AAGGCTGCTTGTTGTTCAGGTTCCCAGTGGAAACTGTTTCTCTTTCGAGTCACATCATACAGAGGTTTCACAGTCTGACTGTATCCAGGAATGTGCAGTCTCCAAAATCCCACTATCCCCAAGAAACGTAGAGTTTCTTGCTTGTTCATGGGATTGGCCATGGTAGAGACTCTATTTACCACATCCACTGGAATGTGTCGGCGTCCATCATGCCACCACACTCCCAGAAACTGGATCTCTCTGGTAGGTCCTTTCACCTTGTCTCGCTTGATGGCGAAACCTGCGCTCAGAAGAATATCAATGATTTTGTTACCTTTCTTGAAGACTTCCTCAGCAGTTTTACCCCAGACGATGATATCATCGATGAACTGGATGTGTTCTGGAGCACCATCTTTCTCCAGAGCATCACGGATCACTGCATGACATCTCTAATGGTTGGAGACAAGCCAGCAGCTCAACTTGGAACTCTCTCGAAGGATAATGGAATAGATAGACATCTAGGCAGGTCTCTTGGTAAGGTTACTCTGTGGATACGCCTTGCTTGTTCATGGGATTTGCCATGGTAGAGACTTTATTTGCCACATCCAGTGGAATATGTCGACGACCATCCTGCCACCACTCTCCCAGAAACTGAGTCTCTCTGGTAGGTCCTTTCACCTTGTCTCTTGTGTAGTTAAAACAAGTCCGAACTCTGATTAAAGCCCTAGGCAGCTGCTAATTACAATCTTATAAATTGTTTCTTTTGTGTTTCTTTAGCTTTGCTGATGACCTACTGAAGTTTCTTTAATGACTCAAATAACATGCAAACCACTGTCTCTAGCCTTGGCAACTTTTTAACGCCATTTCTCCTTCTGTGTGAATTCAAGGATTAAAAATGCTCCTTACAGAAGACAGTGCAATTCCACTTTCACAGTTGTGCATGCCACATCTCCAGCTCCCTCCATTCTCACTGCTCAACAGCTAACTGGCTTACTGTTGAAGTTGTCTTTCCATAGCATTATCAGCTAACACAAGCAACAAGAACAAGAAAAAGGGTGGGCAAAGAGAGCCTGAAAGTACTGAGCTGCTTAAAGAACTCTTCCCATCCACACTGTCACTGCCTCCTGCATAGCAACAATTCCCCTTACTTTTCTTCAGCATTGCCCTTCATCCTTCCTTCAACTAACCGCACGCTCCACTTTCATTATATGAGATGCCACCCAGAAAGCAAAAGGAGAATGGTGAGCTCTGCAAAATAATTTAAAGCCCCACAATTTGTATTTTTATTTTAAATGGATATTAATTAGAATCTGAAGCTTATCTGACATTTGATGATGTTGGAACATGATTCTTCAACAGAATAATGACAAAATGGTGAGAGTCTCAGGAAAAATATATGATCATCAGTATTGCTTTAGGCAGCTGCACCTAAGACACAAAATTTTAGTCAACTGTTCTTAAAATTCTTGGCCTAAAGCAATTTCATGTTTGCGACATGCTCATGTTTCATTGATCTGCTTCCTTAGTTTAAGTGTTTTGGTTGATGTGTTTGACTTAAAGTACAATTAGAATTCAGATGACTTGAAAAACTAAGTCCATGAGTGGTTGGAAAATTACATGTAACAGTACACCAAAACAGTGGTATCTTAAGTGTCAGACCTAATCAGGACAAAAACTAAATATATATTAAAACAAGATATAATCTTCTTTGGGGAAAAATAAAATACACTTATTTTGAAAAGGAATGCTCATTTTATTCTTTGTTTTACTTTTTTCCCAAAGGCATGTGACAAGACATGGCTTTCCCAGCTCCCACACAGGAGTGATGTCAGCCAAAGTGGGCACATAGAGTGCTCACAAAATTGCTTACCAATTTACAAAATCACAGTATCACAGTATCACTCCCCTCTTGAACACCTCCGGGGATGGTGACTCCACCACCTCCCTGGCAATTCCAATGGCAAATGACTCTCTCGGTGAAGAACTTTCTCCTCACCTCAAGCCTAAACTTCCCCTGGCACAGCTTGAGACTGTGTCCCCTTATTCTGCTGCTGGTTGCTAGAGAGAAGAGGCCAAGCCCTTCCTGGCTACAACCACCTTTCAGGGAGTTGTAGAGAGCAATGAGGTCTCCCCTGAGCCTCCTCTTCTCCAGGCTAAACAACCCCAGCTCCCTCAGCCTTTCCTCATACAGCTTGTGCTCAAGGCCTCTTACCAGCCTTGTTGCTCTTCTCTGGACACGTTCAAGTGTCTCAATGTCCTTCTTAAACTGAGGGGCCCAGAACTGGACACAGGACTCAAGGTGTGGCCTAACCAGTGCAGAGTACAGGGGCACAATGACCTCCCTGCTCCTGCTGGCCACAGCATTCCTAATGCAGGCCAGGATGCTGTTGGCCTTCTTGGCCACCTGGGCACACTGCTGGCTCATGTTCAGGCAGCTGTCAATCAGCACCCCCAGGTCCCGCTCTGTTTGGGAGCTCTCCAGCCACTCCAACCCCAGCCTGTAGCTCTGCATGGGGTTGCTGTGGCCAAAGTGCAGCACCCGGCACTTGGGCTTGTTGAATGCCATCCCATTGGACTCCGCCCATCTGTCCAGTCGGACAAGGTCCCTCTGCAGGGCCCTCCCACCCTCTAACTGACCAACATCTGCTCCCAACTTGGTGTCATCTGCATATTTGCTGATGACTGTCTCAATCTCCTCATCCAGATCGACAATAAAGATATTAAAGAGGATGGGGCCCAGCACTGATCCCTGGGGGATGCCACTGGTGACTGGCCTCCAGCTGGAGGTGGCACCATTCACCACCACTCTCTGGGCACAGCCCTCCAGCCAGTTCCTAACCCAGCACAGAGTGTTGCTGTCCAAGCCACAAGCTGACAGCTTAGCCAGCAGTTTGCTGTGGGGGATGGTGTCAAAGGCCTTGCTGAAGTCCAAGTAGACCACATCCACAGGCCTCCCCACATCCACCAGGCAGCTCACCTGATAATAGAAGGAGATCAGGTTGGTCAGGCAGGACCTGCCTTTCCTAAATCCATGTTGGCTGGACCTGAGCCCTTGTCCATGCTTCAGGTGCACAGTTATTGCCGCCAAGATAATCTGCTCCATCATTTTCCCTGGCACTGAGGTCAGGCTGACTGGCCTATAGTTTCTGGGTTCCTCCATCCGACCCTTCTTGGGGATGGGGACGACACTGGCCAGTTTCCAGTCATCTGGGACCTCACCAGTGAGCCAGGACTGGAGGAAAATGATGGAGAGTGGCTTGGCCAGCTCATCTGCCAGCTCTCTCAGCACCCTAGGATGGATCCCATCCGGTCCCATGGACATATGAGTGTCCTAGTGGCTCAGCAGGTCCCGAACTAATTCCTCATGGATATCCGGGGCATTACACTGCTCCCTGACCCCATCACCCAGCTCAGGAGGCCACTCATCCTGAACTCCTCCTGCCTAGCTGTTAAAAATTGAGGCAAAGAAGGTGTTCAGGACCTCAGCCTTTTCCTCATCTTCAGTCACTGTATTCCCCTGCAGGTCCAATAGGGAGTGCAGGTTCTTCTTGCCCCTCTTTTTAGTGTTAATATATTTGTAAAAATGCTTTTTATTATCCTTCACAGAGGTGGCCAGCTTCAGTTCCAACTGGGCCTTTGCCTCTCAAATTTTTTTCCTACATAATCTAACAACTTCTTTAAACATACCTCGAGAAACCTTCCCCTCCTTCCAAAGGTGACACAGCCTCTTTTTTCCCTTAGTTCCTCCTGGAGCTGCTTGCTCATCCAGGTTGGTCGCCTTCCCCACTGGCTCATCTTTCGGCAGATGGGAACTGCCAGTTCCTGTGCCTTCAAGAGCTCCTGTTTGAAATAGGTCCAACCATCCTGGACCCCTCGGTTCTTGAGGGCTGATACCCAGGGAACTTTGCAAATAATTTTCTTAAACAGGCTGAAGTTTGCCCTCCAGAAGTCCAAGGTGAAGGTTCTGTTGGTGGTCCTCCCTATCTCCCTGCATATTGAAAACTTCACCATCTCATGGTTGCTGCACCCTAGGCAGCCTCCCACGGTCTTGTTTCCCACCAGCCCTTCTCTATTGGAAAACAGCAGGTCAAGCAGAGCCTGATCCCTGGTAGGTTCTCTTAACAGTTGCATCAGGAAGCTGTCCTCTATGTGCTCCAGGAATCTTCTGGACTGCCTCCTCTCTGCTGAATTAAGTTCCCAGCAGATATCTGGCAGGTTGAAGTCACCCACAAGGACAAGATCTGATGACTTTGAGACAGCCTCCAGTTGCTTATAGAATAATTCGTCTGCCTCCTCATCCTGGTTGGGTGGTCGATAACAGACTCCAACCAGGATATCAGATTTGTTAGTCTGCCCCTGATTTTAAACCACAGGCTCTCAATCCCTTCATTTTCCACCTCAAATTCTGTGGCAGAGAGTGACTCCCTAATGTACAGAGCCACCCCTCCTCCTCGTCTCCCTTGCCTGTGTCTCCTGAAGAGCCTGTAACCCCCCAGTGCAGCACTCTAATTGTGCATCTTATCCCACCATGTTTCTGAGATGGTGACTATATCATAGTCACCCTGGTGGACAAGGACTTCCAGCTCCTCTTGCTTATTGCCCATGCTGCGTGCATTGGTGTACATGCACTTCAGCACACTCACACAATTTAATAGCATTATAAGGTTTAATTGTCTCAAATGACCCATAACTCCAGGTTGTCTTCTAGTTATTCTCTTTTCTAAGTCATTGACCATCCTACGTAAGAAACTGAGCATTTTTATGATAGGCGTGTCTAAATGTGACCAAATCACTAGCTGACAGAAAAATACAGTTCATACATCCAGAGAAGGTAAGTGGGTGAAAATCAAGAACAGACAAAGAAATTTTCCAATAGAAATGAAAAAGTAAGCTTAAAATAATGAAGCTTATTTCAGAAGTTCAGTGTGGTACAATATCTTGCCACAGTGAACACTGAGGAAAATTCAACATACAGAAGAGAAAGTAAACTGCAATAAACATTACACAAAATTAATTTTTTTAATGGTCTTCCATGAAGGTTGTTTCATAGTGTGAGAGTTAGGTACAGTAAGTTTTGTTTTACTTTTAGAGATTTCAGAATTACATGGTCATGTTAAATATATATGTATATATATGCATATATAAATTCTCATTCATTTTGACATAAAAGGAGATAAAAATATATGTAAGAAGGGAACTAGTTCTGTATTTCTGCTGAGTCTTTTGGGCTTTTAAAAATCTTTATCTTCTATGTAACACAAAACATAATTTCTTCACAGCTCAATGTAAAACTTAAATTTCTGCTACCAGTTTCTTTCTACCAAAGCAGACATATGTCAATTTATTACAGCAGTTTAAGGCTGATGCCTAGGAAATTTTCCAGATTGAGTAGAAAGTGATAGAATGTAAATAAATTACCATTACATGCAAAATGAAAATAATTATAAGGTCTAAATAATCCCATTGGTAAGATACGTGACATAAAGTTAGTTGTATAAACAAATTCTTTCTCTTTTCAGCTTTTTCACTCCAGATGATGCTGGCTGGTGCTTCTGCTGGCTTGCTGACCTTGGCTGCATTTCTTCATTGTGGCTAAGTACTAAAAAGCTACTCTCTGCTTTTCTCCTCTTTCTTTTTCCTTTGTCTGGGGCAGGGAAGAGGAGGAAGCTATCGGTAATCCCCTGTTTTTTCCAGGGGGGTTCTTGTATTGTTTATAAATTGTAAATACATGTAAATATTGCATATTTTGTACACATTCATTGCATTTCATCTTTCTAGATTTTAGTGTACTTGTAAATATAGCTTCATTTGCTTTCCTACTGAGCTGGTCTGGCAATTTTATTTTGGGGGGTAATTTCAACACACCAGATATAGCTTAAGGATATTGACAAGATCAGATTTGCACAGATATTTCTCTGGCTAAGCTAAGTTTTCCAGGCATTTCAGATTTTTTCCGTTCTCATTCTCTTCTGAAAACAAATTGGCAGTCATGGCAAGTTTGGCAAAAATTAATCTTCTGTTTTCTCAACTCAGTAAAAGAAACATAAGAAGTCAAGGAAGTTTGTATGAAATAGTAATGTATAAATTTTTTTCCTAACACGATATTTATAATTTTTATTCATGTACTATTACAGTAATACCTAAGCTTCAAGACTGAGGGTGTTTGTACATAGTTGAACAATGAACAGTCATGAAACATAGCACAGTTTCTGCTTAGAACACTGACAGCTGAATGTATCTCCAGATGAGGTAAAGGGAATCCATGGGTTTACACTTGCAGGCTGGATTTTTCCACTTCAGACACATTTCTATAGTCAGATTCATGCTTCTGAAACTTGGTGCCAGAATCAGTCTGTGCAGATCCAGTTGGAGAATCTGGGTACATTCACAATTGTTCAGTATTTTGCTTTATTGTTTGTTTGTTTGTTTGTTTGTTTGTTTGTTTTTGTTTTGCTTACTTTTGTTTTAGTTTGGTGTGGTGGTTTTTTTTAATAAAGACAATAATTTTGTATAAGCAATTGCTCTTGCTACTAAAATTTTTTTTCTTTTTATTTTTTCTAAAATTATCTACTGATCTAAAAGTATCAGATCCTTGAAACCTACAGTAGGCATTGAATAACATCACCCAATACTTACATGGAAAGAGAATTTAAAGCTTCCAGCCCATCAGTCATGCATTATTCCCAGCTGTGAGAGGTACATCAGAAACTGGGCACTGAGAGGTACATTGAAAACACTAGTGTTTTTAGGAAAACTTGCAAAAAGATTCATCCCCAGCAGCATTATAAGTAAAGTGCAGTTGTGCATCACATTATCTTGGTTAGAGTGAATAATCTTGGGACTGTAATGAGAGCTTGAAAGACAGCCTGGGTCTCACCCTAAACCTGAAACCTTTTCAGAATTTCTCTTCCTGCTTGCTTAGTAAAGGGCCATTTAGCTTGTTCTGCTGGTGTGTTCAAAACCTTTACTTGCCTTGAATGTAAATATAGTCTCAAGGGGCCTGCAACAAGATTAGAAGAAAAGAAAAGTTTAAATTGTCATTTCATTGAGAAGTTTAAACTCATGCTTGTAATTTTCAAGTTGCAACCCTACATCTGTCCTGAAGGGACAAAAAGCCTCAAAAATGCTCTGAATCAGACAATGGGGCAGGAGCCAGCAGGTCTGTTTTTTCAGGAAAATGCCCACATTGTTCAGGCTTGTCTGAACACGCCCTGGAGTCCAAGTGGATCAGATGTGTGTGCCTTTGGCCATGTTTGGAGAAAACTCATTCTATAGGTTACAGTGTAAGGTTTTTATCTCTCAATCTTTGTTGTCACTGGCCATCATTGTCTGGGAAATTTATAAATACCAGCCCAAAGAGCCAGTGCTTTGCCTTGCAATTGTCCAAGCTCTGGGAGAAGTCACAAGCCTTGCTTGGAATCCGAGCTCTGTTTCAATTCACCCAGATGAGACTGCAAAGACCCCTTGCTGTATAGCATTGTAAAGCCCAGGAGAATGGACACATCTTGCTGGGCCAAGAGATGAAACCCAGGAGGAGCTGAGTCCCCAGGACAGTTTTATTTTATTGGAAGAAGCAATGAACACTGCTGTGAAGATTGAAGCTGAAGAACCTCTCCAAACAGGCAAAGCTACAAAGCCAACAAGCCCTGCAAGCTTCAGCAGCAGCCTCTTTTCTACAAAGCTTTCAGCTACAAAGCCTTCAGAGATAAATCCTATATGAGCCTTAGCAACAAGCTGCAGAAGCCAACAGAAAGTGAAATTGTGTTCCTGCAGCTTTCACGTGATCGATGTCATTTTGGTTTTGTTTAAATCCCCACATGTGCCATGTGGTACCATGGTCAGTGAGTAATTATGAAATCTGATTTAAAGGTCCGTTGCCCTAGAGAATTCTAGAGTCTCCCCCCACCTTGTGGGCAGTCTCTGGCTCTGTTGCCAGTGTTCCCTTTTTTTTTTATCTTTACACTTTAAATTGCTGTTTGTTGTTTCTGGATTTTTGCTCATATTTTTTAAATTGTTACTTGTTCCTGCTGGTGAGATATCTGTTCCACAACTGAATATTTCAAACCAGTAAATAGGTTTTATTAATATTTTCTGCAGGATTTTTTAAATTAATAAAGTTATTAATATTTTTATTATTTGTTCTGCCTATTGAATATTAATAACCTCCTTACAATCATAACAGCATCTAAATCTTGTGGCAGGACTAATACAATATTTTGATTTATATGGAGCATCAATAATGCCAGAAAATTTGATTTCACTTCTGGACGCTGATAGGGTTGTCTTGGTCTGGAGAGGGAAAGAGACTCAAGTTCTTATGAATATACCCTTATTGTGAAATGAGAGGCACAAACGAGGCCAAAATATCAACAGGTAGACTATTTATTACACAAATAAGGTGGAGGGATAGACAGAGGGGGAGAGAGAGAGGAGAAATAGAGAGGGAGAAAGAGAAGGAATAGGGAGAAGAAGGAGAAAGTAGGAAAGGGATTATATTACCAACAGTCAGAGGTGGAGAGAGGGTTTTCAGAGTCCAAGGTCCGTTGTGTTGCTTCATGATGTTTCCAGCATGTGGTACCGTCTGCTTTCTTCTACCTTGACAGTGTCACTCAGGTCTTTTTATACAGTTTTTTAGTCCTTAGGCAAGTGTCCAGGTGTTGTTCCCCAGGACATCGTTCTGGGAAATTAGGTAAGTGTCCAGGTATTGTTCCCCGGGAAATCGGTCCGGGAAATCATCTTTAGGTAAGTATCCAGGTATCTTCCCCAGGAAATCTTTCTGTGTACTCAGGTGGGTTTGAGCAGGGTCTGGATGGAGGGTGGAGGAGGCCTCCGCCTCCTCCTTCTCCATCTACCTACCCACCACTCATTACACATCAGGAAACAGGTGGTGATTCCATATTCTCACCATCCTCCCTCCCTGGATTATCTGATAGCTGGAAATGATCTTGTCCTTACATTGTAATGGCTGGGTCCTTGGGCCATTATTGTAGGCCAGCTGCAGTCTGGTTATCCTTTGTTATCTTTGCACCTTCCAAGAGTCCTTCCAGTGGCTCTGCCCAACACACATCAGCTATTGTCTGGGCAAGCAACAAGTGATTTTATCTTTGTTGAGTCACACCAGGAGAGACAAGCTTTAGTCTCTCACAAGGGTGAAGAGAAAATGATTGGTTAACAAACTTTTCTCAAGATTTGTACTGGTTACTGATACATTGCTACAGTTATTTGCTGCGCTAAATCCAGGTTTCTTCTGCTGCTGTTCTTCTATCTCAATCTTTCAGCGTCTCTGCCTCAAACAAACTACATGTTCAGCCCAGGGACTTTCCAGACATTCAGGTGTACATGACAATGTATTCACTCACGGGGTACATAACAATATTTTCTCACGGATACACAGCAATATTTTTAAGGTCAGTCTCTTCTTGGCCCATCAAAGGGTCCACAGATTCATCATAGTTTCCCCACAAGGAATTACTGAAATTACTAAATTACATCCTTGTGCACTAATCTCTAACATCCAATGAGATTTCTGTATGTTAGAGTGCAATAGTCAACACAGAGCTACTATAGAGGAAGTTCAGGTAGAAGGGTGTCACAGAACTCTCTTAAAAGTTAATGAACCGGTACCAGGAGGGGGAAAAGTATAGGTCACATCTTTAGTTCCTAATCACAGCTGCTAAGTGCTGCGTGTAGCTTACTGGTTCTTAAAATATATATATAATGTGATTTGTGATTTCCTTATGAGTCATTACATAATATCAGAGAATATGTAGTTACCCAGGTCATCTCTAGTGCTGCGAGATTGATTATGCACAGCTATATTTGACTTAGTAAGTCATAACTGGCCTCTCTGGGAGTATCTGCAGTGTGAAACAGAATTTACACAACAGTTAAGCTCACTTCCCCAAAAGATAATTGTTAAACTCACCATACTTGTAATTAATTGAAGAATTCACATCTATTCACTTCCACTTAGGTGTTGTTCTCCCTCCTACACAGATAAGAAAACAGGTAAATAAATTAATACTCTTTCCACCCTTGCTTTATATACATGTATACAAACAATACTTCACAAATTAGGATTTTATTCATCAATACATCCCTGTAATATGTTTATAGGGTTTAGTGAAGTTGGTGCAATGTGTCTCTGCTGATATATTGAAAGATCATTGTGGTGGGATGAGAAAGTTCCCCACACACACACACACACAAAGAAACCACAGTTAACTCAGTCGGAAAAGCAGATGAAAGCTATAGTTACAGGCATAAATGGAATGCAATGAATATGTACACAAATATACAATATTTACAATATATACTGAAATACAGAGCAATGAACGTAATGCAGAAAAACCTTTTCCCTCCAACTGGCCAGGGGGTTTCCCTGAACCCCCCTCTCTCCCTCCCTACCTCCCCTTTTCCCCAAAAAGGGTTAGAGAGAGAGAGAGAGAAAGGCAATTAAGGAGAAAAATTCTGTTAGCTCAAAGCATATGCAAGAATTAGTTTTCTTATCTGGTTAGCTTTGTTAATTCAAGGTTGCTCCTGTCCGGCAAAGCTGTTGCTTCAGAGAGAGAGAAACCGACCAGCCCACAGGAACAGAGAGAACAGACTGAACCCCAGCCTGAACCCAGTCTGAACTAACAGAACCCAAACCCAAAGCTGCACTCCACCAATCCACCAATGAAATTAGTTTAGACTATCTTGTTTTTGTTTAAATATCAAAAACATTCAGCCAGAGTCTTCAGCAATTGTCTCTTTCTTAAAGGCACAGCCTAAGCCTATGTACTGAAGCTAGTTTCTCTGCATGCCATAAGATGAAACAAGAAGATTCCAGTTCCAGTAGGACTAGCTCAAATTCCACATCTGGAACCAATTAATAGTATATATGTAAAAAATTATCTTGATAGACAACACAATGTAATCCCACTCAGACAATATTATACTAAGTCAAGGACAACAAAAAATCCTTCTATAAATGTATGAATAGCAAGAGGAGGGGTAAGGACATCCTCCACTCCTTAGTGGACATGGAGGGGAATGTTGTAATAAAAGACAAGGAAAAGGCAGAGGTACTTAACACCTTCTTTGCCTCAAATTTTTAATAGCAGGACAGAATGCCTTTCAGACAGCTGGCCTGCAGAGCTGGCAGATAGAGCCAGGGAGCAGTATAGTGCCCTTGGAGGAGGTAGGTAGAGATCTCCTCAGCCACTTGGATCCCCATAAGTCCATGGGACCAGACGGGATCCATCCTAGGGTGCTGAGAGAGCTGGCAGATGAGCTGGCCGGGTGGCTCTTCATCATTTTGCAGCAGTCCTGGCTCACTGGAGAGGTCCCAGAAGACTAGAAGCTGGCCAACGTGGTGCCCATCCACAAGAAGGGCCAGTTGGAAGAGTCAGGGAATTATAGGCCTGTCAGCCTGACCTCAGTGCCAGGCAAGATTATGGAACAGGTCATCTTGAGTGCAGTCACACAGCACTTACAGGATGGCCAAGGGATCAGGCCCAGCCAACATGGATTTAGGAAGGGCATATCCCGCCTGACCAACCTGATCTCCTCCTATGATCAGGTGACCCACCTGGTGGATGTGGGGAGGCCTGTGGATGTAGTCTACCTGGACTTCAGCAAGGCCTTTGACACCATCCCCAACAGCAAACTCCTGGCCAAACTATCAGCCCATGGCTTGGACAGGAGCACACTGCAATGGGTTATGAACTGGCTGGAGGGCTGTGCCCAGAGAGTGGTGGTGAATGGTGCTACATCCAGCTGGCAGCCAGTCACTAGTGGTGTTCCCCAGGGATCAGTGCTGGGCCCCATGCCATTTAAGATCTTTCTTGAAGATCTGGATGAGGACATTGAGTCCATCATCAGTAAATTTGCAGATGACACCAAGCTGGGGGCACATGTTGATCTGTTAGACGGTAGGAGAGATCTGCAGAGGGACCTTGACAAGCTGAACAGATGGGCGGAGTCCAACGGCTTGAGATTTAACTCATCCAAGTGCTGGGTTCTGCACATTGGCCACAGTAACCCCATGCAGTGCTACAGGCTGGGAGCAGAGTGGCTGGAGAGTGGCCAGGCAGAGAGGGACCTGGGGTTACTGGTCGCCAGGATAATCTGCTCCATCATTTTCCCTGGCACTGAGGTCAGGCTGACTGGCCTATAGTTTCTGGGTTCTGCCATCCGACCCTCCTTGTGGATGGGGACCACATTGGCCAGTTTCTAGTCATCTGGGACCTCTCCGTGAGCCAGGACTGGAGGAAAATAATGGAGAGAGGCTTGGCTAGCTCATCTGCCAGCTCTCTCAGCTCTCTGTATCTGTGAGAGGCTAAATCTTGTCTCTCTTGATGTGACTCAACAAAGGTAAAATCACCTGCTTGTTCAGACAATAGCTGATGTGCATTGGGCAGATGCCACTGGATAACAACTCTCTGGAATGTACATAGACAAGATGATCTCTACCCATCAGCTACCACAGAAAGGGAGGATGGTGCAAAGGATTCACCACCTGGACACATACTTTAAAAATTGTATAAAAGATCTTGACCACTACTGTCTCAGAAGAAGGAAAAGACCTGGGCAATGCCACTCTGAAGAAAAACAAAGAGAATACCAGGAGAGAAAAGGACAGACACAGGAGAAAAGACATCACCATGTAGCCTGGAGGCAGCAGACCAGGAGGAACCCTCTGTCCATGTCCTACGTACTGCCTGCTGCAGCTCATGGAGCTGAGGAGAGCTCAGAGGACTTGGACTTGGACTTTGTGGTCTTTCCTTCCTCTCCTATTATGATTGTAAAAAGGCTATTAATATTAAATAGGTAGACTGATTAATAAAAATATTAATTACCTTATTAATAATTAAAATCCTGCAGAAAATATTAATAAAACCTATTTACTGGTTCAAAATATTCAGTTGTGGAACAGATATCTCACCAGCATGAACAAGTAACAATTTCAACAATATAAACAAAAATCCAGAAACAACAAACAGCACTTTAAACTGTAAAGAAAAAAAAGGAACAGGGGCAATGAAGCTGTTGATTGTCCACAATGTGGGGGGAACTCCAGAATTCCCTAGGGCAACAGACCATCAATAGATGCTTATAAAACTCAGATTTCGTAATTACTCACTGATCCTGGCACCCCACGGCACATGTGGGAATTTAAACAAAACCAAAATGGTGTCAACCACGTGGAAGCACAGTTTCACTTTCTGTTGGTGTCTGCAGCTTGTTGCTGAGACACAGGATTTATTCCCAAAGGCTCTGTAGCTGAAAGCTTTGTAGAAAATGAGGCTCTTCTGCTGCAATCCTTTGCAGCAGCACTTGTTTCTTCTTCCAATAAAATGAAACTGTCCTGGGGACTCAGTTCCTCCAGGAGTTCGCTTCTTGGCCTGCCAAGATGCGTCTGTCTGTTCCTGAGCTTTATAATGCTAATACAATGAGGGATCTTTGAAATCCTTTCTGGATAAACTGAAAGACAGCTCGGCTTCCAAGTGAGGCTTGTACTTTCTCCTAAAGCTTGGACAATTGCAAGGCAAGGCTCTGGCTCTTTGGGGTGGTACTTCTAGATTTCCTGAGACAATAATGGCCAGTGACAGCACAGATTGAGAGATAAAACCCTGACACTGTAACATATAGAAACGGTTTTCTCCGAACGTGGCCAAAGGCACACACACCTGGCCCACTTGTACTCCAGGACATGTTCAGACAAGCCTGGGCAATGTGGCCATTAGCCTGAAAAAACAGACCTGCTGGCTCCTGCCCCATTGTCTGGTTCAGATGATTTTTGAGGCTTTTTGTCCCTTTGGGACACTTCCTCCAGCAGAGGACAGCACAGCCAACAAGGATGACATCTCCACCCCAAAGCTACAGCACCCTTCCTCTGCAGACACAAACTGTCTTGAGGTGGTGGGGGGTTGTGGTAATATAATTCCTTTCCACTTCTTTTACACTCTTCTCCCTCTCTCTCTATTTTTTCCCTCTCTCTCCCTTCTTCTGTTCTGTACACTTTATTATGTTAATAAATAGCCTCAGTGTTGATATTTTGGCCTTGTTTGTATCTCTAATTTCATAACACGGGAATATTCAAAAGCACTGAGTCTCTTACTCTCACTGGATGGAGACATTAGTATTGGTGCAGTCATCAGGATTCCCGTGTAGTGAAAGTATCACAGCGAGACTACTGCATTTCTGATACCCCGAAATGTGTGTGCTTTCTGGGGGAATATTAACTGGGGTACAATTGTTGATTTTATAGTGTGACCTCTTTGACAATCCTCTGAACCCTTTTTAAAATGTGTGTGCTTTCTTGGGGAAGATTAACAGAGGTAAAAGTATTAGCTTTATAGTGTGACCTCCCCGAGAATTCTCTGTACCCTGTTTTGGGAAACCCAGGTTTTGGTGATATTTTGTAAAGTGTGTATTCTCTTGGGGAAGTAGTGTAGCTTCCCTGAGAAGTCCAGTGTTAAAACAAAAGTTAAGAAGCTTTTGCAAGTGTGGGTTCACTCAGGAAAATAGTGTAACTCTCCCTTGAGAAGCACAGGTTGTTTTTTTCTTGTGTGTGACCTCTCCTGAGAAATCTATTGTGTATTTTTCCTGGAGAAGAGTATTTTGGAGTAAGCCTTTTAAAAGTGTATGTGTTTCCAGGGAAGATTTTTTGAGTGCAAACAGTGTTTTTGATCTGTCTTCCCCATGAAACCCTATTAAGAAATGCTTGTGAAACAAAGGAAATGGCCCGGATTGAGAGGCTTTTTAACCCTTTAGAAGCTCATGGTGCCCGCTCATCTATACAAGGTCTTGACTGGGCCTATGAAAACTGGAGTAATTTCCAGAGTGTGGCTGATTGAATTGTGGCCCTGCAGAAAGATGCAAAAGCAAAAGCTGGAAAAGGCAAAGGTTTTATTTGTGCAGTTTCAGGTGCCTGTTTAGCAGCTTCAGTGAAAGAAAAAGAGGAATGGCATAAGCAAGAGAATGGAACAATCTCCTCATTGCAGGGCCAAAGCCATGTTGCCACTTTGAAATGTTAAAAACACTCTCCACGCCGATTGAGAGTTTTGAGTATAAGAAATTTTATTGCGGGTAAAATAAGCAAAAGCAGCGCACTGGGCGGCTGGGAGTCTCCTGCTCCACAACAGCACGCATCAAATGAGGATCCACTCTCTTCTTTAGGGATATTGCAACACCTTCTCCCTTCTAGTCTGGCTTCTAGTCATGGGTCAGCGGATATTCGCTTCATCTGGGCCAGGTAAGTCCTCAGGGGGTATCTCAGGGGCCCCTCTGGAGGAGCTGTTGGTGGATCCTGTCCCTGGGGTCCCGCATATGGAGGAGGAGAAACATCACCATACTCAATTTCCTCCTTTTTCTTTTTGTCAATGTCCTTTTTCTCCTCTTTTACGGTGAATACCTTAAATAGCTGTTGGTCAGTTAACCATAAATACGCATATTCACTTTCCTCTTTATTAAAAGGCATCTTGTCATTAACATAAATATTCAAGGTTTGACATACCCAATCTTCAAAAGTGCCAAATACTGGCCAATAAGTCCCCTGCCTAATCTCTTTTCCTCCCCAAACCTCTATACAATAGTGTATCATCTTTTCTTTAGATTTTCCCCTTCGGGAGGGGGGGTCCACCCAATTTCTAATCATAATTCCTAAAGGGCTATTACGGGGGATATCAGGGAGCTTGACACCTTTCTTGTTTTTGTCTGTCTTACTAGCAGACTTTAAAGTACTCTGCCCCATTTCATCTGGAGTGCTCCGTCACACACACACACACGCTCCCCTTGTTTGCGACTCAAACTCTCGCGAGTAATGAGAACTGCGCTACTGAAGGGTCCGCACTCGCTTCGTCCTTAATTGGATGTCTCTTACATTAGCACTTCCAGGAATCCACAAACCCCAACCAAGCAGTACCCGCAGCAAGCCTGCAATATACTCACGTACTCCTGACGATAGGAGTCTTTGCCTGGTCTTCGTCCACAAATTTTACGGGGTCCTTCCTTTTACTTATTTTACCCTTGTTCGGATATCCCGTAGCCTGAATCAGAGAGTAGAACCCAGGGACCGTTGTAAAATGGAGGCGCCTTTCCCTGAGTTATAGTTCCAACCCAGAGTACCGGGATCCGAGTCACAGCACCAAATTTGTTACAAACACTCTCCATGCTGATTGAGAGTTTTGAGTATAAGACATTTTATTGTGGGTAAAATAAGCAAAAGCAGCGCGCTGGGCAGCTGGGAGTCTCCTGCTCCACAACAGCACACACCAAATGAGGATCCACTCTCTTCTTTTAAGGTGGAGGTATGTCACAACCGTAACAGCCAATTCCTCATGCATAGAATGCACCCTTCTGGCTGTGCCAGTGTGAGTTCCTGATAAGGGTCGGCATCCTGGTCTGGAGTCTCTTGTGAGGATGTTGATAGTCTTCCTTATCTTTAACCTGGTTTCTGGCAGGCTCAGTGGGTGTCGAACCAGCTGCCCAACTTCTGTAGATTTCTGCCTAACAAGCTTAAAACTAAGTACATACTGTTCAAAACAGGATGTTACATGGTCTTATCATTGAGTGGCATTGTCTGACTTGATCACGACTCCATCATTGATCATTTATATGGCTAACAAATAATTCATCCCTTTATTTATTACAGAAAGACTTTGAAAGATGTAGTGGTAGATCTTAAAATTCAATTAGAAAAGTAGAAGAGGTGAAATTTATATTTGGAATCAAAACAGAATGTGAATTACCCAGATTCTGCCTCCATATACCTTCAAGCAGAATTGGCAGCAGCTAAGGAAGTTGCCATACATTTTAGACTTCTCATTAAAACTGAAATTTTATATGATGATGGGGAAACTACCTCCACTATCACAAATAAAGGGACACCCTTCTCCTCAACTGAGCGAGCTAAAATCCACAAAGAATTTAAATTCTCTGCTGGGGAATCTGAGGTGGAATACGTATGGTGAATTTAAAAAACTGGAGGTGATCAGATTATGTTAACAGAAGCTGAAGCCATGGGCTATTGAGGTAATAATGTTTTTCTAACTACAAAACCCAGAAGTGGACCCTGGAGACTTACTCAGCGAGCTGCTTATTGGGCAGGAGGTTTTGACCCAAAAGAGAGGGGAACCTGCCTTTTGTGGGGAGGCATGAATCAAATAATGGAGAATGTGCAAAAGGCTGCATGCCTGCAAATGATACATGAAAGAGAACTAAAACAGCATTTTGAATCCCCCCTGTCTCTCCTGGTGGATGCAAACAGGATGACTCCTTTGATCAGGGGTCTCTCTGATTTGATTAAAATAAGGGGTATCCAGCTCCAAAAAGAAATAGCTGATACCCCACTTTCTATCAGAATGCAAGCTGCTCTGAGGGAAAATTTAATACCCGGGGCAGGGAGCCAGCCTGACTTGAAGCAATAGACATGGGAAGAAGTGGGCAGGGAGGTATTAGACTATGACAGGCAGTATAGTATACCTGAGGAAATTAAAAAGCCTGAAACTAGAGGCTTGAGACATGTGAAAATGATTCACCCACCAAGCCCCCAGGGCCAGCTGTGCCATATTCCCAGCAGACACCTGGCTAGGGGCAGGGAACACTTGAATACCTGGAAATATTGGTGGGGGGTGGGTCAGAAGAAAGGTATTCCAAAAGAAGTGATTGATGGGCTATCCACAAAGCAATTAGAAATTATTGTGAAATACAATACAATACAATAAACCAGGTTGGAAGAGACCTTCAAGATCATCGTGTCCAACCTATCAACCAATCCAACCCACCCAAACAACTAGATCATGGCACCAAGCACCCCATCAAGTCTCCTCCTGAACACAATGCTGGTCTGAGCCCATTATTCCCCTCTTGGTGTGCCTCTCAGGGGAAATAAGGGCTTCAATCCTCAATGGTGAGTGGGGGGGGGCGTGAAGCATGATCCAGGATCACCAAAAAATTGTACATGGTTTGGGAAAAAGGGTTTGTTTGTGTTTAGCTTGACTTTGAGAGAAGCTCAAACAATCAAGGGTACTTACAGGCCCATTAAAATTAATTAAGACAACTCTTTCAGGGACATCACCTGAGAGGGTGGCTCAGAGAACCTCTGTGTGTGTGTGAATCCTGGAAATACTAGTTTTGTATGTTTTGAGGTTATGTTTCTTATTTAAATTCTAATGCTGAAGATTCCCTGATGTATTGTCAGAAGGACTTGTCTTGTTACAATATAAAAGACCTCTCAAGTTTTGCAGGCTGCAACCCTTGGAAAGAAGGTTTCCTTGCAGCATCATCACAGAAGACATCTTTTCAAGGATGGTACCTTCCTCATATCCCCGCAGATCCATTCAGATCTGGAAGAAAGCTCTCACTTCAGTTCCAACTGAAGGACTGACAGGGTGGGGGTGGGTTACAGATTTGTTCTCCTGGCTTACAGGAGGAACAGACATGCAACAAATTTTGTTCTATCTTGTTATGTGGTTTAGTATTGTTACTCTTTCACCATATTATTATACAATTGATTCGACATGTAGTGTCCAATGTGCAATTTGTGTCTAATGATGGTGTAAAACAGATTTGTGTCATTAGCAGATCAAAACTTATGTCTATTGTATAAATAGTTTTTTATCTTTGATTGACAGGGTGGTGTAAGAGACTAAATCTTGTCTCTCTTGATGTGACTCAATAAAGATAAAATCACAGGAGAAAAGACATCACCATGTAGCCTGAAGGCAGCAGACCAGGAGGAACCCTCTGTCCATGTCCTAAGTTCCGCCTGCTGCAACTCACAGTCTGCGTGGAACAGACTAATTTAGTTTCTCAGGGCGAAAACACTCTCCAGGGAGGGCGAAAGTTCTCACAAGCCTTCCCCCTCTGCTTCCAGGATGGGCATAGTCCACCACATCTTTGAACATAAAAACTGATGAAGGATAAGACTTCCTGCTTCCAAGTTTTTTTCTTTCCCCTATGTGGGGACCTGAGCAGCAGGTAGCATTTGACCAGATAAAATGAGAGATGGTTCATGCTATGGCTCTGGGACCTGTTCGAACTGGACCAGAGATTAAGCATGTATTGTACACTGTGGCCAGTGAGAATGGTCCCACATGGAGCTTGTGGCAGAAGGCTCCTGGTGAAACCAGGGGCAGGCCCCTATGTTTCTGGAGTAGGGGGTACAAAGGCTCCGAGGCCAACTACACTGCAGCAGAGAAGGAAATCCTAGCTGCCTATGAGGGCATCTGGGCTGCTTCTGAGGTAATTGGGACCGAGTCACCTCTATTTCTAGCTCCAAGGCTTGCAGTCCTGACCTGGATGTTCAAAGGGAGAAGCTCAACTCCACATCATGCCACAGATGCCACCTGGAATAAGTGGATGGCCCTGATAACTCAGCAAGCTCATATGGGGAGCTTCGAATGCCCTGGAATAATGGAAGTGATCACCAACTGGCCAGAGGGTGGTGTCTTCAGAATGCCACCAGAGCAGACAGTGACCTGTGCTGAGGAGGCTCCCCCATATAATGATCTCCCTGACAATGAGAAGGGCTATGCTCTATTTACAGATGGGTTCTGCTGGCTTGTAGGAAGCAAATGGAGATGGAATAATTGGAGAATAATTACTCTCGTCTTTCACAGTGTCCAATAATTAACAATTATGTTGGTTCTATTAATTCAGAATCCAATGGATTTTGTTATAAATCATGTTAGGACTATTATAGGTGTTCAGACTGATGGCTTGGCAAAGTACAGATACTCTATTTCTGGGAAAATTTGTCAGGCAACAGAAAATGTATGAAACAGAAATTGTCAAAACAGAAAATGAAACTGGCATTATCTAGATTAATTTGATAAGACAGAGTCAATCTGATAACAGACTTTGAGATTTAGGTACACAGTAGCTGAAAAGAAAACCATTACAATATTAAAAGTTCTTACTGGTTAGGACCAATTTGGTTTTTTTATACTGCAAACACCCACAGGCTACAACTGGTTCCTCCATACCTATTTGCCTGTTCATACAGTTGGGTTTTTATTTGCTTTTGTTGTATTTAGGATGAAAGATGTGCATTGAGCACTGGAGTCTGGTTGCATAGGCATGCTTTTTGCCAGTGATACTAACTCCAGCAGAGTTTGTAGTAAGCTCTGTCAACAGTTCTTCATTCCCTCTTCAGAATTACTAGGCCTACTTTCTACCACCTGCTGAAGGAGATCTTTACCTTCCCATCTATAACAACCACTACAATCTTCTCTGGGCTTCTCAGGCATGAAGTTTTGCTGTTGATTGAAAAATGCCTTTGGACATCATGATCCTGGCTAAACCTGTCACTGGCAATTCCACATAATATTGTTCAGTTTTTGCTGAAGCCTTTTTATTATAGTCTATACACCAGGACATTGGCTTACGTTTACCATTTAGGAGTATTAGGAACATCGATTTTCCTGTGCTCTGAGGTGGAAAATAAAAGAATTTTCATATTCATCTTGTTTCTTGACTCTCTTGGGATGCCTATGTGGTGATTTGTGACAGAAAGGGAAGTCAGGACAGAAAAAGAGGATAACTCAGTTTACAATCGTATCATTCAGAAAATTAGTATTTCCTGAGACAATTTTTAAAAAAGAAGTCTTCATTATTTCTAGATCAATGAGAAAACCTGCAATAAGATCAGGATGTGGGTTTAGCTCATGACAGGAATGATATGCTAGCTTTATTCCAAGAGATACAGTGACTGATGCACCACAGAAGACAGAAGTAACAAATATGTGGTTTCATAGCATTCCAGATCTACATCTTGTAGCCAGTTTGATTAGAGTCAGCTGCTCTTGGCTTTTGCCTTGGTCTCAGTTGAAGTCAGATATCCCATATCTCCAAGTAAACCGTAATTCACTAAAACCCTTTAATATAGTCTCCACTTTTGTGTTTGGTTTTGGGGATTTTTTGAGGGGGTTTGCTTTTATTTTTGTGTTTTGTTTTGGGCTTTTTCCCTGAGGCTAACATAATGGCACATAAAATGCTTAACAGCTTTCATCCTCTAGAAAGCAACATAAATATCCACTATTTGTCTTTATCAGATCAATCTAGTCCAACATATTTTGGTAGTCAGTTTCTTTGACAAGCACAGTTTGCAAAAATGTAAAGATGTGACTGTTACCATTGATGACCTGGTCACAGTTTACCTAGTTAGAGGGACAGAGCTCTGTGTGTGATACCTCTTACATCATTTGGTCCTAAATAGAATTCAGATATTGTCTTGTTAAAAAAAAAAAAAAGAAACCAACCAAAACCAACCAAACAAAACCAGGTCAAAAAAACAATGGTAGTGTTAACTCACCTAAACAATAAAAATAGTTGTGCTGAGAAAATACAGAACAATACAAACAGGACTTGAGTCAATATGGCCACTGGGTGCCATTGTTTACTCCACCATGTAACATTCATCTCTGTAAACATGAAATGCAACTGGATGTACTCAAATAAGTCTGTTTGGTCATTGTCTGGAATTGGTATTCTAGTAATTAATTATCTAAGAGTAAAGATTACTTTTTTGGTGTGTTTTAAAAAGAATAATTATGGATCTATTACATGTCTTCAATCTTATTTTGTCTTGTCCAACTTTTCTTAGATTTTTGATACTTGGTTTTAAACACATCCCCACTACTTATTTTTAGGAAACCAGCAAGCCCTTTTTATAAATACATTAAAGTTATCATGGAAAAGAATTACACTAAATCAATGATCCTGAAATTTATATTTCACAGATTAGATCCACTAAGGTGCTGCTGCTGAAAACTTTTAATTCTCACAGCATTTATCCTTCATTTGGAGAGGATGACTCAATCTATTACACAGTATTACAGGCTATGTTGAAACAAGATGAGTTGCTGTAGAATAGCCTAGCTAAATTTCAAGGTTAGCTTAATGAAAGGAATTCTGTTTGTACTGAATAAAATACAACATTATTAGCTTTTCAACTAGTATTTGCTGTATGTAATGTCAAACATGATTTTCCTAAGTCTATGCTGAGATAGAAGTCCTGAGGAGCACTATGTCAGTTAAATCAGTGTCTTTCCATTATGTTCAATATCTTTAACAGCAGATTGTTTGATATACCATCTCATAAATGCAAAGGATTATTCGATTTGCAGAGCTGTTTAGTCTCTGCTCAGACAACCAACCTGAGTGCCAATAATTTAGTAGATCAAGTCTGAGTAGATAGGTACTCTGTATTTGTAGTATGAAATGTGTGATGTTCTGCATTAACTAGTCAACTTTCATTGTTTCATTTGCTCACTTTAGCTGGCAACTGTTGATTTTTGAATGTCTCTGAGAACTGTTTCATAGTCTCTGCTTCTGTCAGAAGCTAAACAAGGGGAAAACAAAGACTTGAAACAGTTATGGGTAAAAAGAGGAAAGGAAAAATTGAAAACAGAAAGAAAAGTACAAAACAGAATTGGTAAAAAGAATGTTAGCTGTATCTTTACTTGTTAAGCTTATCTAATAAGTTCATTAATCATGGCTTTATGAAGGGTAAATCTTGTTTCACCAGTCTGATCCCCAAGGTGACCCACCTGCTGGACAAAGGAAAGGCTGTCGATATCTGCCTTGACTTTAGTAAGGCTTTCAACACGGTTTCCCACTGCACCTCCTGGAGAAACTATCTGTTCATGTCTTGGACAGGCACATGCTATGTTAGGTAAAAAAGTGGCTGGATGGCCAGGCCCAGAGAGTGATGGTGAATGGAGTTAAATCCAGTTAGTGGTCAATAACAAGTGGTGGTCCCCAGGGCTCAGTAATGGGGCCAATCTTTTTTAATATTTTTATCAATTGTATGGATGAAGGAATTGAGTGCACCCTCAGTAAGTTTGTAGATGACACTAAGTTGTGTGGGAATGTCTGCTTGAGGGTAGGATGACTCTGCAAAGAGGGCCTGAATTGATGGGCCAAGGTCAAATGTACGAGATTTAACAAGATCAAGTGCCAGGTCCTGCACTTGGGTCATAACAACCTCATACAACCCTATGGGCTTCAGAAAGAGTGGCTGAAAAGCTACCCTACAGAGAAAGAGTTGGGGGCATCAAACGACAGCCAGCTGAACATGAGCCAGCAGTGTGCTCAGGTGTACAAGAAGGCCAACAGCATCTTGGCTTGTATCAGAAATATTGTGGCCAGCAGGAGTAGGAAAGTGATTGTGTTCCAGTACTCAGCACTGATGAGGCTGCACCTCAAATACTGTATTTAGTTTTGATCTTAAAGGTCTCTTCCAGTTGAAACTGTTCTATGACTATCAGTGTCAAAGTATTTTCTTGCAGTAAATAAATGCCATCCCTTTACTTTGCCTAAAGAAAAAATAAAAAGGGTTTGATAGACTGAGTTGTCTCAAGAAATAAAGGATGAAGTACAGCCTTCTCCTGACTGCCAGTTTCATACTCTGTTTCCAGGACTGTGGTATCTCTGTTGGAAGGTCAATGGCAATTTGACTCAGATGATACAAATGCTGTGAAAACTGCTGTAGTCAGAGGGAGAGAGATCAATGAAACAGAGACCACTAAGAGAAAGACTAATCTAAGGAGACATGCAAGCCAAGAAGTCAAGGCCAAGGTATTAATTTAGCTGAGTTTAAGTGTCTGAGACAATGTTTTCATCTACTGATTTTCCCATGAAAGTATAGGTTAATCTGTATAGACAGAAATCTGTATTTTTAATCCATTTTAAATTATTTCCTTAGGATTACTTCTTGCTTATTGAAAGCAAAAGAATTTTGTTTTAAACTTAAATCTATTTGCATATCTAATGAAATATGAAGCTTGAGAATCTTTAACCATACTTCTGAAGGCAGGCCTTTTTAAAGAAGAAATTTCCTTTAATCTTAGAAATATATAATGTTGAATATTTAGCATTGCCATCATTTTATAGTCACTAGTCATTTGGAGCCTGTTCATGTTTCTCTGAATCTGTTTTTCTCATGGTTTTCTATATGTGGGAATAAGGCACATGATAAAACCAGATTTTATATTAAATAAGGCTTAAAAGTTACAATCCCTTCATCACATTGAATCAGCCTCCAGATTAGAAAATAGACTAAAATGTATTTGGGACATTATGAACCTTCTGCCAATTTTGGAAACAAGATCTGAGAAAAGCTTAAAAAAGTAGCTCTCATCCCCTCAGGCACATGTGGATCTCCTTTCTGCTGAACAGAAGACAGTTCAGAGACACTCACAGTTCTATTTTCCTTCCAGCAAATTACTGTCAGGAGAACAGCAATACTGGTACAAGTGTAAAATGGTGAATAAGCACGTACTTTATATGTACTTTGTGTATGCGCTCTGGTGACCTAATCTAGAGTTTGTCAGAACATGCTCAGGTTTACTAAATGTGTTGAATAAGCAGCCAGGCAGAAGTCAGCATTATGAATTATTTAATCTGAAATGTGACTTCAGTAATTGCATTATTTTAAAGGAAGACATTTTGAAAATCAAATCTAGACATATACAAAAATACACAACTCAGAAAAATAAAACCCAGACAAATAGCTGTTACTAGGATAATATTAAAGCCTAAGTTTATGGAATAATAATAAATAATGGTTAATATTTTCCAGATCATATTAGCATAAAAAAAAATATGATTTAGTAGAAAATTTATACTCTTCAGTTAAAATATTATCTCAGAGATAAGCAGAATATTTGATCTTTCTTCATCAACTAGACATGTTCAGTCATCTCTGAATTATTGTTTTATCAAATGAAAAGTCACAAGTGCTTTCAACAGCATCTGACCTAGAAACTCTAGGCTGATGATGCTGCACTTTACCTGCAGCTGAACATCCAAAGAGTTGTTTAGCGTCAGTGTAGACTAAGGATCCATGCAAAATCTCTGTCAAATCCTCAGTGGATTGTTTTTTTTACTCTTAGACATTAAAACAATGATGGTGGGTGAGTAACTACCATTAGTGTTCTGGGGCATCTATGTACTACCTAAGCAATAAAGGTGCAATATAACTTGCATCCTTTGAACACAAGAAAAAGTTTTTATACAATGTTGAACCATTTCATCTTCATACTCTGCTGCTGTTCCCTGAGCATGGCACACACAAATAGTTAAATGTTGTTTTCTTTAATATTTCACTCCTCAGTTCTTTTAAAAGTGCACAGGAGACTTGTAGTCTGGCAGCTCTGCAAATGAGGAATAGATTTTTTTTTTCCATGCCAGCTCAAAGTATTTGTCATGGATAGTGATTGAAATACCGGACCCTTGGAAAGTTGTTTTTTTATTTATAATAGCACCCCTTTAAAACCAAACTTCAGCTCAACATAACTGAGCATATATGTGTGTCTGAGCATGTGTGCACTTCTTAATGGAAAGATAATTTCAAAAGTCTGGTGAGCTATTGTTTTGGTTCACATATATATATGTAAAGATGTATGTAATTTTTCCCATCAGGATTTATTGTCCCACCAAAATGCTGACAGCTTGTATTTCCCTCACAAACATGTAAAATTAAATATCTTAAAATAGTAAGAGTCTTTTTCCCTTCTTTCCACATTTGTAATATGTTTCTATTATTTTTAAAATACCATCTCTGCACTGCTATCTTCAGTGGTAGCAAGACTAGGTATTATTTATTTTCTTGTATGGAAAATTATTCTTTCCAAACTAAACCATCAGTTCTAGACACAACCTTCTTTCCCTGCAAATGGGCACATCTGAGAAATCCTAAATAGAATTGAATAATTCCTGTCTTACACTTAAAAGATAAATCCAGGACTTTAAAATATGAGGATTTGTAGCTATATAGGTCATATTAGTTTGCTGCTTTGCCTTTCTGTCCTGAAACAAACTGAGGTTGCAATAATTGCATTACAGCTTGCTTCATAGAGGGCAAAAGAAATGCAGTGAGGAAATGAAAGAAAAAGCTTGTAATTTATGGTGAGGAAATCTGCTGCACCACTTGTACAAAACTGATCCAGAGAAAGCTAATGAGTGTAAATGACTCTCCCAGTCCAGCCTTGAAAAATTAATTCTGTGAATATTTTTATTCTTTGTGTTCCTTTAATGTCAGATTGTTACAAGGAAACAACGAGTAAACTTAGCATCTGACAGACCTTCAAAGAAATAATAAGTGAGGCATAAAATTATGTTCCCATTTAAAAAAATAAAGTAAAAATGTTATGAAGTTGCAGAAGTATGGTAGTCTATATTATCTTTAAATTTTTAAGCTTAATGGAAATGGTAGGCCTCAACTTGAAAAAAAAAGGATCACCAAAATCCTTCTATAAGCTTCTCTAAAACCAAACATATTGGGGGTTTATGCACTTATCTGAGGTCATTAAATGTTTATATCATGGATTTCCTGATCATATGTTGATTTCCTTCTAACTTCATAATATTCTTATGAAATTAATCAGTAAAAGACAGCATTTACCTTTCACATTATCTGCTCAAAACAGATATAAATGAAAAGCATTCTATGAGACTGCCTTAACTGCTTTTTAAACAGTAGGAGTGCTTAGAGGTAGAACACTCAAAAGCATTTGTTGTGCATTAAAATGTAACTAGATATCAACATGCCATTTGATCCCTAGAGTACAATGATGACTTATGCCTTTAGTTGTATTGTATTTTACCTAGATGCATGTGTTGTCTGACTGTGTAAGTAACAAACAGTGTGATGCTGCTTCAACCAAAGGCTTCAAAATGCAGAGCTTTATTTGATGGGATAGTAGATGGAGATTATAAAGGATGAAAGGATGATCTTTCATATCAAGTTTTTATGTCATCAAATCACAGATTTAATCTCTATTCTTCCTGTTTCACATGACAGGAAAAGGAATGCATCACTTCCGTTAGCAAGCACTTGACTCACTGGATAGCTAAATTTTAGAAAGTTGATAACTTAGTTGAATAACATTTGTAATAACAAAGCTATGAGAATCTAGTTATGTGCTTTGTGACATACAATGGTCACTTTCTCTGATTAGGGAAGAAATTTTTCCCTATGCAAAGTGATACACTTGCAATAGCTTGTTTAAAAGCTTGTCTTTTATATCATTGTGAGCAATTATATCTTTCTAAAACCATAGGTGTGAGTCATTGCCATCATGACACAAACATGGTGTTATGAGATATTTTGGATGTAATGGAACAGTGAACTGCATACTTCATTTCATTGTATTATTTTGGTTGGCTTTAATATAATATTTTTTTAACAGCTTTTCAAATGTGTGCATTTTTTCCCCCTCAGTTGTAGAGCATTAATTTTCCACTCTTCTAACATCACTCCTATTGGCCACTTGAAGTCTGTGGGTGGATGGGAATGAAAGTAATCTATGAGTGGAAAGATAAAGGGACGGTAAGTGTTAGTAAGACAAAGGGTTGTTGCCTTTGGAACATGACTCATGTTCTCATGGATGTCCATTAGGTGACAACTGACCAGAGACAAAAATTGAAAATGAGCCCTTTCAATACCCTAACATTTCACATGGCAGAACTTGGAGAAAATGTGGAAGTGGAAACATGAAATGTTGTGCAGATCAGCTCTGAATCTTGATACCCTTGCATCCTTTGATGTCAGGAAATTATACTTGTATTAGAATATGGCACACTGTTTTAAAACAATTCTACAGTCAGAAAAATATTTTCTTTTAAAACTGTGTCTTTTAATCATATCTTGAAGAACATCCTTTTTATTGTGCACTATTCTGAAATAACAAATTATATACTATTTATGTAGATACACTCACTACAAGAAATCATTCAATATAAAAATCTAAAATTAATTTATCCCATATTAAATATGTAAATAAATCTACTAGGGTTAGTGTATTTTTGGGATTGTGTCAACATTCTGATTTTGGAATGGCTTTGCTCAAAAGAAAAGCAGTTAGTTATGCAGACTTGCAGCATCTTATGGGTGTAATTTCTGAGTGTCCTTAGTCTACTAAACAGTCTTGAAAAATCTAGGGCAGGTAGCAGCTGCTTCTGGGAAACACTACCTATACTTCATTTATCTTCGTGCTAGAAAAAGCAGTGACAGCCAGGCTCTCCCAAGTATTGTCTCAGGCCTTGCCCTACACCCTCAGTACAGACAAATTCAGAGTTAGAAGTGTTAACAAGCTTCAAGGTAGTTTTTCTTCTATGCTGTTTACATGTATGCTAAAATAAGACAATTTGCACAGATCTCAAAAAGACATAGTGTACAGGCTGCAATGTCAGGGAGATTCCTGTCTGCGCATGAAGAGAGCTTCAGTAAAAATGTCCTGTTGATGAAAGGAAAGGAATAGAATAGAATGGAATGGAATGGAATGGAATGGAATGGAATGGAATGGAATGGAATGGAATGGAATGGAATGGAATAGACCAGGTTGGAAGAGATCTTCAAGATCATCACATCCAACCTATTATCCAACCCACCTAATCAACTAAACCATGGCACAAAGCACCCTATCAAGTCTCCTCCTAAACATCCCCAATGATGGTGACTCCACCACCTCCCGACGCAGCCCATTCCAATGGGCAATCACTGTCTCTATGAAGAATTTCTTCTTAACATCCAGTCTAAACCTCTCCTGGTGCAGCTTGAGATGGTGTCCTCTTGTTCTGGTGCTGGTTGCTTGGGAGAAGAGACCAGCCCCTGCCTGTCTACAACCTCCCTTCAGGTAGTTGTAGAGAGCAAGAAGGTCTCCCCTGACCCTCCTCTTCTCCAGGCTAAGCAACCCCAGCTCCCTCAGCTGCTCCTCATGGGGCTTGTGTTCCAAACCCCTCACCAACTTTGTTGCCCTTCTCTGGACACACTCCAGCAAGTCAACATCCTTCCTAAACTGAGGGGCCCAGAACTGGACACAGGACTCAAGGTGTGGCCTAACCAGTGCAGTGTACAGGGGCAGAATGACCCCCCTGCTCCTGCTGGCTATACTGTTCCTGATGCAGGCTAGGATGCCATTTGCCTTCTTGGCTACCTGGGCACACTGCAGGCTCATATTCAGCCTACTATCATCCAGTACCCCCATGTCCCTCTCTGCCTGGCTGCTCTCCAGCCACTCTGACCCCAGCCTATAGCACTGCATGGGGTTGTTGTGGCCAATGTGCAGAACTTGGCACTTGGATGTGTTAAATCTCATACCATTGGACTCTGCCCATCTGTCCAGCCTGTCTGGGTCCCTCTGAAAGCCCCTCTACCCTCCAGCAGATCAACACCTGCCCCCACTCTCTGGACCTGGCCCTCCAGCTAGTTCCTAACCGAATGTAGTGTGCTCCTGTCCAAGCCATGGACTGCCAGCTTGGCCAGGAGTTTGCTGTGGGGGATGGTGTCAAAGGCCTTGCTGAGGTCCAGGTAGACTACATCCACAGGCCTCCCCACATCAACCAGGCGGGTCACCTGATCATAGAAGGAGATCAGGTTGGTCAGGCAGGACCCGCCCTTCCTAAATCCATGCTGACTGGGCCTGATCCCTTTGTGATCCTCCAAGTGCTGAGTGATTGCACTCAAGATGACCTCTTCCATAATCTTGCCTGGCACTGAGGTCAGGCTGATAGGCCTGTAATTCCCTGGCTCATCCAGCCAGCCCTTCTTGTGGATGGGCACCACGTTGGCCAGCTTCCAGTCTTCTGGGACCTCTGCAGTGAGCCAGGACTGTTGAAAAATGATGGAGAGTGGCTTGGCCAGCTCATCTGCCAGCTCTCTCAGCACCCTAGGATGGATCCCATCCTGTCCCATGGACTTGTGGGGATCCAAGGGGCTAACTACTTCCTCCTGGATCACAGGTGAACTATACTGCTCCCTGCTTCCATTTGCCAGTTCAGGAGGCCAGTTGTCTAGAACATGTCATACTATTAAAATCTGAGCCAAAGAAGGTGTTAAGTACCTCTGCCTTTTCCTCATCTTTTATTACCATGTTTCCATCTGTGTCCACTAAGGAGTGGAGGTTGTCCTTGCCCTTCCTCTTGCTATTAATATATTTATAGAAGGATTTTTTGTTGTCCTTCAGAGCAGAGGCCAGTCTAAGCTCTAAATGGGCTTTTGCTTCTCTGGTTTTTTCCTACATGACCTAGCAACATCCTTAAACATTCCATAGGTTACTTCACCTTTCTTCCAAAGATCATACTCTTTGGAAGAGTCTTCAAGAGTTCTGCCTTGAAGTAGGTCCAGCTCGCCTGGATCCCTTTGTTTTTAAGGCCTGTTTCCCAAGGAACCTTTTGAATTAGTTCCTTGAGTAACCTGAAGTCCACCCTCCGGATGTCCAGAGTGGAGGTTTTCTTACTGCCCCTCTTATCTTGACTGAATACTGAATTATTTTGTGGTCGCTGGACCCCAGACAGCCTCCAAGCACCACATCTCCCACCAGCCCTTCCCTATTTGTAAAAAGGAGGTCAAGTAGAGCCTTACCCTTGGTAGGCTCATGCAGCACCTGGGATAAGAAGCTGTCCTCCATTCACTCTAAGAACCTTCTAGACGGCCCCCTCTCTGCTGTGTTGAATTCCAAGCAGATATCAGGCAGGTTAAAATCACCCATGAGAACAAGGTCTGGCAATCTTGAGGCAGCCTCTAGCTGCCTATAGACTGCTTCATTAACTTCTTCATCCTGGTTGCGAGGTCTATAACAGACTCCAACCAGGATGTCTGCTCTGTTGGTCTTCCCTCTAATTTTCACGCACAGGCACTCAACCTGATCATCCCTGATCTCTAGTTCTATGGCATCTAGTGCCTCCCTTATGTACAAGGCCATCCCTCCACCACTTCTCCCTCACAGGTCTTGCCTGAAGAGCCTGTAGCCATCAATTACAATGCTCCAGTCACATGAGTCATCCCACAATGTCTCTCTGATGGCAACTACATCATAACTCTCCTGCTGCAACAAGGCTTCCAGCTTCTCTTGTTTGTTGCCCATACGTTGTGCACTAGTGTACATGCACTTCAGCTGGGCTGCTGGTTTCACCCTTGACCCCGGCTTACTACCTCCAGACTCCTGCCTGGGGGGACTGGTTTTACGCCATTCCTCCTTCAAATCTATTTTAAAGCCGTGTCAATGAGACCTGCCAACTCCCTTCCTAGAATCTTTTTCCCTCTCGGGGGTAGGCCATTCTCATATGCCATGATCTTTCCTCCTCTGGGACAGATGTACTCCATCTGTTGCTAGCTGACCTGGTGCCATAGAAAGTTCCCCAAGATCAAAAACCACAAAATTCTTTTGGTAGCACTGTGCCTTTAAGAAAGGGACAGTTACTAGAACACTCTGGCTGAATGTTTTGGTAGAAGAATGAAAACAAAGATATTCTAAATTAATTTAATTGGTAAATTGGTAGAATGCATCTTTAAATTTTATCTTTACTTCAGTTTGAATCTCAGTCAGTTCAGTCTCTCTGTCCCAGTCTGCATGAGCAGCTGCTGTCTTTCCTCTGTGCTTGACGGAGTTAACCTTGAACTAACTGAGCTAACCAGAAACTAATTCTTGCATTCTTCCTCCTTAATAATTACCTTTTCTTTCTCTAACCCTTTTGGGAAAAAAGGGAGGAAGAGAAAGAAGGTGGTACAGTTGGGGGACACACACCCCTCTCCTTGGAGTGTGACCGGTTTAGGCTGTGTCTTTTAGAAAAAGACAGTTGCTGAACAGTCTGGCTGAATGTTTTTGATATTTAAACAAAACCAAGATAGTCTAAACTAATTTCATTGGTAGATTGTAGAATGCAATTTTAAGTTTGGGTTCTGTTAGTTCAGTCTGTGCTTCTCTGTCCTGTGGGCTGGACGGCTTCTCTCTTTCTGAAGCAGGAATGACCTTGGTTAACAAAGCTAACCAGATAAGAAAACTAATTCTTACATTCCCTTTGAGCTAACAGAATTTTTCTCCTTAATTGCCTTTCTCTCTCTCTCTAACCCTTTTTGGGAAAAAGAGGAGGTAGGGAGGGAGAGAGGGGGTTCAAGGAACCCCCCCTGGCCGGCTGGAGGCTTTTCTGCATTATGTTCCTTGCTGTGTATTTCTGTATATATTGTAAATATTGTATATTTTTGTACATATTCATTGCATTCTATTTATGCCTGTAAATATAGCTTTCATCTGCTTTTCCGACTGAGCTAGCTGTGGTTTCTTTCTTTGTGTGTGTGTGTGTGTGTGGAACTTTCTCACCCCACCACATGGAGGAAGGAAAGGTTTTCTGTGTTACGTTCTTTGCTGTATATTTTTGTATATATTGTAAATACTGTATATTGTGTATATATTCATCTGCCTTTCATCCTGCTTGTAAATATAGCTTTTCCATTTTTGCTTCTGTGACTGAGGTAGCCATGGTTTCTTTGTGTGTGGGTGACAACTGAACTTCTCACCACCACAAGCACCAGCCTCTAAGCCACTTGTTAATTACAGCTGCTGACCTGCTCCTTCTGGTGTTCCCTCCTGCAACTAAGGATATTGATGAAAAAATTATTTGTGCCCCTGACCCCTCAACAAGTTCTCCCAGGGCCTTGAAGTAATTTTTGATAGCCTTGGGAGTTCTGGTTGCAACACCATCATTCCCTAACTGCCTAACTATTAAGGGATAGTAATCAGAGGCCTGCACAAGACTAGGCAGCCTTCTGGTAATATCCCTGACCTGGGCTCTAGGGAGGCAGCAAACTTCCCTGTGAGAAGGATCTGGCTGATATATGGGGCCCTCTGTTCCCATCAGGAGGGAATCACAGAATCACAGAATCACCAAGTTTGATAGAGACCTCAAAGATCATCAAGTCCAACCAATAACAATTACCCTCCTCTTTTTTTTGAGTGAGCAACTCCTGATGCTGGGGGAAGGCTGTTTTACCTTAGGCTGTTTTGCCTTAGGCAACACCTCAGATGGTGTGTCCTCTGGCATCAGAATCACCTTACCCTCAACTTCCAGTGCCCCATACTTGGTTTCCTAGGGGAGCAGGAAAGATGAGGGGAGGCAAGGAGGTTTTACTTTGCATCTCTTCAGAGCGACCTGTGTCCATTCCCTGCTGGTTTTGGGGTAACCAGCCTCTCCTAGGGGGTCCTACAGAGCCTGGTTACTCAAGTTCAATTCCCTTTTACATTCCCATACAGTTCTAAGTCTAGCAACCTCCTCCTTCAGTTCAGTCACTAGGTTAAGGAGATAGTCAATCTGCTCACACCTAATACAGGTGTTGTCTCCATTACCCTGCATTTCAAGTGCCAGCCTCCAGCACTCTCTGCAGCCAGATACCTGGACACCTACCTGTTTATGTTTGACCCCAGTCTGGGTCGACACTGATCTTTTGAAGGCAGCTTTGCTGTGTGCTGTAACTATCCCTATCCCTGGCCCCGTGACCTACTGGCCAAAAAAAAAAAAAGACGAAAAGAAAAAAAAAGTGCTGCAGCGCATGCAGCTGGCTGCAGTCTAGTGAGAGCATGGGTTTGCTACTTGAATGCCCTGGCTGGGTTTTAAATCTTCCGCGGCTGACATCATGATCATGAGCAGGCAGGCATGTGAGAAAGTGGCTATGCTGGACCTCACTGTCTGCTCAGAGATCACCGGGGTCCTTCTGCTCCCATAGCCTGAAAAGGAAAGTAGAGTGAAGTGCCTTCCAAGGTTGTTGGTCCCGGTGCCGTACACGTGTTCTTCACCTCACAGAAGTTTGCCTTATTGTAGGGTAATCGTTCAGAGAGTTTAAAAGAAGGCATTCCTCCTTTATCTTCCTTGTTGCCAGGATAACAGGCAAAAAAAAGAGATTGCTCTCCTTATGTCATATCAATCCCTGACTGTGCTTCGTCTTTTCACAGAGTGAAATTCAAAGTAATTCCTACTCTATTTTAACAATGTCAATGCCACCATAAACTGAGCTGCAGTATGAAGCAAAATTAAGGAAGCAAAAGAAGAGTTTTAAACAATTTTGTGTTGTCTACTTTTTGTACTAAATGTAGTGTGATTGCTTGCTGCTATTAGTATTAAAAAAAAAAAAAAGAGAAAGAAAAGAAAAAGTGCCAGTCCTTTACAATTGTAAAAATATTCTGTCCTTTACTGCATAATTCTGAAAGGAAACCTAATGAACCTAGAAGTTGCACTAAAGTAGAGGGAAGAAAGAAAGGCAACAAGCCCAGAGCTGAACTGGAAAAATCTGTTATAATACATGTCTTCAACATCATTGATTCCATCATCACTGTCACTTCATACTCTGCCTTGTTTATGAGAATTTGTAACTTTTTTTCAGATCTAAGGGATAATTAATTGTTCTGCACCTCCAAAATGGGTAGATTTCTATGTAATAATAGAATCTATTAGATTATTCATATTTTTTTTTTCTTCCCTCTGGATATCTAGGTAGAATAACCTCAATGTGCTTTTTACTTCAGCATCTAGCAGCTTTACTTGGTTAGTTAATTTGAGCCTTTCCTGCCACAGTTGTGTCCGGATGTAAGTACCCACAAAAAATTAAGAACAAAGGTTTCAGATACTTAAACATACCAATGACATTCATAGATAAATAATTTAGACAGGAGGTGAGAGGGTTCTAGTCTGAAGGTTTCTTATCAGGACTTTTGTTATGAAATTTTTATGGTCAGAGAAAAAGTAAAGGACTACAACCAGTTATCTGCAAATCATGCCCCCCTCACCCAATTATATCATCCCAAGTTTGTTCTTTTTCAGTCTATATATTTTTCACAGTTATAGGGGCAGCAGGGAGGCCTGACTAAAGTATTTTAAGACTATTTTAGTATGATAAATTAAAAAATTACCTGGGCTTGACATACATTCACCAGTGTGGTGGGTTGAAATTTCCCCCAAAATAGAATTGCCAGCCCAGCCCAGTTGGAAGCAAATGAAGCTGTATTTACAAGCAAACCTACAATCTAGAAATATGAAATGCAATTAATATGTACAAAATATAGACTATTTACATATTTTCACAATTTATAAACAATACAAGAATGCCCTTGGACAAAAGCAAGGTGTTACCAATAGCTTCCCCCTATCTGCTCCCTTCATCCCACCCCATGCAAGGGAAAAACAAGAAGAGCAGAGAGTAGCTTGTTAGTACTTATCCACAATAAGAATGCAGACAAGGTCAGCAACAGCCAAGCAAAAGCACCAGCTAGTATCTGCTAGAGTGAAGAAGCTGAAAAGAAAAATAGTTTATACAACTAACTTTATGTTAGTTATCAGAACAATAGGATTATTGAAACCTTATCATTGTTTTCCCTCTATATCCATTGGTCATTTATTTATATTCTACCACTTTCTACTCAATCTGTGGAAAATTTCCTAGGCATCAGCCTAAAACTACTACAACTGGGTAATTTCTCAAAAGCCAAGAGTTCCATATTTAAGAAACAAGCATTTTTTATTAAGGATGGTGTTTGGCAAAGTGGAAAATGTAATGGTATCTGCATCATATGCCAAACAGATGACCAGAAATTGGAAAACAGAAAGGGTAAAAGGAGGGTATTTCCTAAGGTCTCAGGACAGAACTCAAAGTCTCAATATCAATGTATAAACCAAGTATAGCATATTAACGAAATTTCTTTTGTTTGCATTTAACTCATTGGAGTTATATAACCTAATTTGATAAGCCAAAATAATAATCAGTTATAAAATTAATTTAAAGTAAATCAATATTGTACCCCATGTGATAGACATGACTGTTTTTGAAAAAACTCCAATGACTCAAGAAAGTTATTTTCTGCTGGTACTAACTGAATCATTTCAGCCCCTTATGAGTAAAAGAAGGGGAAAAAAATAATCTGTTTCCTGCAACCTCTCTCCCCACTTTCAAACTCTAACAGTTTCTATTTTATATCAAGTCATATGTTTAGGTAAGCACAAAGTGATTGAGTCTCATGATAAGGTCCAGTAGCCAAAGCACAGTTCAATCCCCAGGAGATGTATAGCTAAGAAAAAGAGAAAGAAAAATCTTATTCCTTAATGAACTAGTTCAGCCTTCAGCACATTAAACCATCATACATATGCTCCAACACTGTTCTTGAGGTGCCTACCACAATTTTTTTAATGTGCCAAAGTTAGGGTCAACAGCAATATTGTTCAAATGCTGAAACAGGCTGTCCAGGGAGGTTAGAAAGTCTCCATTCACAGAGATATAAGACTCAACTAAACAGAGCCTTGAGGCTGAACTTGCTTTGAGGACAGAGCATGGCCTTCATAGCATGTAGATATGCCTTCAAGCCCAAACTATTCTGTGTTTTGCTAGTTGTGCCAGAGCTCATAAGCAGTACTAATCTTAGTTAATAATTTTACAAAGTTTATTTCCTGATGAATTCAGCGGTCTTTTCCTTCTGAACTCATGCCCTTTCACTCAGTTTGAAAAGGTGGAAACAAAAATGAAGTCTGCAACAAGAAACCAGTATTAAAGGAATGGTTGTGTCTGATGAATGTAACTGTTATTCTTTTCCTTGAGTGTCTGGACTTGGAAAGCAAAAATCACGCAAACAAAGAAATAAATTTACAGCTTCAGAAACACAATTCTGTAGAAATAATTGCCAACAAATAACATATTTCTTTCTATAAACATCCTTCTGCTAAAACACTGAAGTGAGACTGAGTTTCTTAAGATGGACACATGGAGGCAGTGGAAATGATCCAACAGAGGCTTACCATGATGGTGAGGAATATGGGAAACATAATCTGACAGTAGTCTTTGTGGGAACTGGACATGTTTAGACTTATGAAGTATAAGGGAGGTGTGCACTTCAGGTGGGGTGAGATTATAAAGACAGTAAAGACAGACCATTTCATTTCCAGTAAACAGTAAAAGCAAGTGCAGTGGCCACATCACAGTATCACAGTATCACCAAGGTTGGAAGAGACCTCAAAGATCATCGAGTCCAACCTGTCACCACAGACCTCATGACATATGTCATTGAGAGAATTCAGGTTACAAAAAATAATTGTTCACTAAGAGAGTAGTGCAATTCCAGGTTCCCCTGAATGACTCTACATGCTGGAGATTTTCAAGATTCAGCTTGGCATACTCAT
The DNA here is from genome assembly GCA_015227895.2 of Colaptes auratus. Classification (NCBI taxonomy): domain Eukaryota; kingdom Metazoa; phylum Chordata; class Aves; order Piciformes; family Picidae; genus Colaptes; species Colaptes auratus. Next base: position 52,439,301 of record CM037631.1, read on the forward strand.
GGATGGCAGTCAGGTGAAGTTCCCCATAACCAGAATAAGGGAAACATTTCACTCATTTTTTAAAAAATCATATAAAGGAGGATCCTGGGAACTATTGACCAGTCAGCTTCACCTCTGTATGTGGGAAGATAATGAAAGAGATCCTCCCTGAAGCTCTCATAAAGCTCATGGAACACAGGGAGGAGATTTCATAGTTTCATAGTTTCAGTCAGGGTTGGAAGGGACCACAAGGATCATCTAGTTCCAACCCCCCTGCCATGGGCAGGGACACCCCACACTAGATCAGGCTGGCCAGAGCCTCATCCAGCCTGGGCTTAAACACTTCCAGGGACGGGGCCTCAACCACCTCCCTGGACAACCCATTCCAGGGCTTCACCACTCTCATAGTGAAGAACTTCCTCCTCACATCTAACCTAAATCTCCCCATCTCCAGCTTTTGAGGCATCTCCAGCATTTGAGGCATCCAGCATGTCTATACTAACGGCAAGTCCTAATTGACCAAACTATAGCTTTCCACAATGCACTGACTACATCAGTGGACAAGGGAGGGGAGGTGGATAGCAAGTGGTGTCTCTCAGGGGTTTGTACTGGGACCAGTGTCCTTTAATATCTTCATCAATGATATAGACAGTCAGATTGTGTGCACTCTCAACAAGTTTACAGATGACACTGAGATGAGTGGTGTGCTACATGACATGCCACAGGGGCAGGATGTCATCCAGAAGGATTTGGACAAGCTGGAAAAGTGGGCCCATGTGATCATAATGTTCAAAAAGGCTGACTACAAGGCCCTGCACCTGGGTCATGACAATCCTCGTTATTATCCTCTCCTTTTCTGGAGACATTCAAAACCTTCCTGGATGCATTTCTGAGTGACATACTCTAGGTGATCCTTCTCTGTCAGCAGGGGTTGGACTAGATAATCTTTCAAGGTCCTTTTCAACCCCTAACATTCTGTGATTCTATGATAATAAATATGGCCTGGGGGAGCATGCAACAGAAAGCAGGCCTACAGAAAAGGTCTTGGGTGTACTAGTGGACATGAGCAAACAATGCACACTTGCAACCCAGAAGGCAAATAGCATCCTAGTCACTGCATCCAGAGAAGCATGTCTAGCAGATCAAGAGAGGTTACTCAGCCCCTCTACTTTGTTCTGGTGAGGCCTCACCTGGAGTACTGTATTCAGGTATGAGACCCTCAGCACAAGGACAGCGACCTCATGGAGTGGCTCCAGAGGAGGGCTGCAAAAAATGATCAGAGAGCTGCAGCACCTTTCCTATGAAGACAGGCTTCAAGAATTAGGGTTGTTCAGATCTTATTACATCTTTCCAGTACCTGAAGGGGGCCTACAAGAAAGCTGGGAAGGGACTGTTTACAAGGACATGTAGCAAAAGGACAAGGGGAAATGGTTTTAAACTAGAGAAGAATAGATATAGATTGGACATTAGGAAGACATTCTTTACTATGAGGGTTGTGAAACACTGGAAGAGATTGCCCAGGATGGTGGTGGGGGCCCTATCCTTGCAGACATTCAAAATGAGGCCTGATGGGGCTCTGTAAAATCTGATCTAGTCAGGAATGTCCCTGCTTACTGCAGGAGAGTCAGACTAGATGAATTTAAAGGTCCCTCCTAAGCCAATGCATTCCATGACTCTTTGAATCTGTGTTTTTTGGTTTGTTGCTGTTCCTAAGAGGAAAACATGGAAACTGTTCCTACCAACTAAAATACAATAATGAAAGAGTTTCATAAAAACAGTTTATTATTTCTGAATTGTCATCATAGTGAATTAGGTGATTTAGTATTACCAGAATAAGTAAAAATTATTCTAATGTTTTTCTTGAACATCACTTGTAATGTATTTGATAATTTATGTAGCATAGGAAAAGCAATATATATCAATATTTTTTTAAGTCCACTGTAGGTACACTGATCACTTTTGATTCAATCTATATCAGACATGTTGTGTTACAAGAAATATCAATCATACTGCAAGCATGGTATAAAGCTTAAGCAATATAGATGTATTAAAATTAAATATTTTTTTTTTAATTCCTCAATCATTTTTCATTCATCCAGCCAGACTGATTTAATTCTGATTATTGGAATAATGACACTGGGATCTTTTTAGTTAGAAAGTGCTTTTGCAGGGATCCAAACTCAAAGGAAGTTTTAGTTTCCAGTGTAATACACCTGTAGTGTTTCCTGCTAAACTGGGAGACTCCCTCAAGTGAATGGAGCCTTATATCCTTCACAGTTTTCCTTGAATGAACTCATTGGCATTTCCCTTAATCATATTCTGTAGTCTGTTGACAAGGAATCAATGAACAAGTGAAAAGCAATTGAAGAGCTCCCACGAAGTTCAGTGGTGACCAAGATTTAACCTTCTCTGATATCTTAGAATCACAGAACATTAGGGGTCCAACCCCCCTACCAAAGCAGGTTCACCTATGGCAGGCTGCACAGGAATGCAACTATGTGAATTTTGAAACCACAGCCTCTCTAGGAAACCTCTTCCAGTGCTCCACCACCCTCACCTTGAAGAAGAAATCCCTTTAGGTTTTGTTGAAGTGGTGTACTTCTTTGGAGAGGTCCTTTGAGCTGTTTTTCCAGATGGCATCTTAAGAGCAGAGGAAATCACTTTATAGTTATACTTCTCTGAAAACAGCATTCTGGCAGGATTCTTGCTTGTCTACCCACTTTTCATACCAGTCTGAAGGGTAGATTTTTGAGGTGGTGTTTATCTTTACACCTTGATGTTTGATTTTCTTGTGCTATGTAAGGCATCATGAGATCTTCATTTTCTTCTATTATTAGCAGTTTCTTTTCTCTAGAGGATATCTTGTCAATCAATCAGTAGATCACTGCCTAGTAGATCACAAGGAATGATTAAAATCCTGACTGGTTTATGACCCTATGAGCTGCTGTTTTTTCCTGCAGACTAAAACTGCAAGAGCATTATGAATACATATTACATGAGGAAGTGCAAAACTAGAGAATGTAAAATCTGACAAATGGTGTCTACAAACAAAACGGACTTACAAATGTAATCACTCTCCTATCTTGTGCTGACTGCCTTAGGTAATTTCTGACTTCCAAATTACCGGTGTACATTCTGCTCTTCATTTCTGTGATACAGTTCTTCACATCTGCGATACAGCTCTTCACATCTGCATTCTTTATTTTATACAGGAAGTTGGGATCAAAACCTCTGTCTGACCACAAGTGCCAGTGTCTAACTTTTAACAGCGGATGGCAGATCATAGTGTTTTTATATAATTTTCTTTAACATCTGAGCATATTTTTATTTGCTAAAAAAATTACTATTTTTTTAAGTTCAGAGGCTAGATTCTTTAATCTTAATATGTTCCTTAGGGCTTTTGTCTGTTTCATGAAATTGATATTACTTATGAGATCTTGCAGAATATGTTAAGAAGTGTAAGATAGATGTTCTTTAGCCTAGAAAAATAAAATGCATCACTTTTAGCCAGTTTGAAAGAATGTTCCCTTGTAGTTAAATGAAAGGATCAAAATGTCTTTGGAAGAGACTATTTAACCTGAATTTGAGCAAATCAGTTGATATTTTTCCAAACATTTGTAAACATTTGTTTCCAAACATTTCCAAGCATTTATTTTAACTCATTATCAAAATAGACAGCCTCCATTAAATATGACATCTTGAGTTCAGGTAGTTTCTTGGGTTTTTTTCTAAAATTTATTGTTTAGTTGTTGTGAAGAGGTTATTAAATTTAATGAATATGAAATTTGAATTATGAAAATATTAATTGTATTAATATTCAAATTATTAATAACCGATGAATCAACAACTTATATATATGTTCTAGTGCACGTTCGTGAAATACATTACATAAATGGCTTAGTGCTATGATCAGAACTTAATTAAACTATCTACAAACTATTTGTATGTTTATATAATGAAGGATGCAGTTCCGCCGCTTGGCCACTACATGGCGACTCGGCGGAACGCGGGCGGTTTCTGGTTATGTACAACAATATTGCAATCTTTCTGTGCGTCAGCGATGACTCTGCTACACGCGGATACTTTGAACTGAGTGCTAGTGGGTGGAAAGCACGTGGGAGATACTCGGTAGCTGTTGTTTGTAGCAAGGTGGGGGTCCGGCTGACGACTGCCGCTGGACTGATTCCTAGTAGACTTGAAACGGTGGTGTTGGGTATTATATCCTCTCTCCGCAGCGGTGGAGAAGGAATACTGGAACGTGGGCTTAGCTTGGAAGCAGGTTCCCTTCAGGACTCGGTCGGTTCCCTCCAGACAATAGGGATAGGTCCTGGTCGGGTTCGGCCCGTAGGGTCGGCCCTGGGAGTCGGCTCACATGGCAGGGCGGGGCGACGGTTGCCGGTAGGCGGGTTCAGAGGTTCCCGGTCGGACAACAATAGCTATGGGGTAGGCCTTGTGGCGACGGATCTCGGGCTGAGATAAACAGCCTCGGAGAGAGAATGCGGCTGCGCTGAGCTGCGGCTTCTCCGTTACTGGGCTTAAAGGCACAGCGGGACGATCGGAGTAGTCCCGGGCTTGGTGCAGTATAGGCACGACCAACGCTTTAGTCTTCCCTGCGGTTACAGGGCTTGGAGCGGCACACGTGGCGGCTCTCCTCCCGCTATGGCGGGCTAGGTATATGTGGACTTAGTCTCTAGTAAGTCCCTTCTCCCCGACAACTGGGCAGATCTTACCAATGGGGGCTGGTCCAGTCCTCCGGTAGCACGGTGGGCTTTCCCGGTCGGTACGACTGGCTGTGACGATGCTGGCTTCTCGGGCTCAGCGAAGGTCCTCCCTCTGGGATGATCCTCACGATCAAAGTGCTTCTCACGATGCAGAGGCTTCAGTATGCATGCATGTATGATAGAAGCTAATAACAATAAGCTCAATGGCAGAGGCTGCGGCTCGAGAGCTTCTCTCTCGAGCGAGTACGGAGACAAAGTGAAAGAGGGGGCAAGTTGTTTACCCACAGGGGTAATACTTATAGATTCCTCGAGGCTGGGTTTGACCAATGGGCACTCTCAGAGACAACTTGCTTCAGCCTATAGAAAGCGTGAAGCTGGAATTATGCCCATACTTGGTGATCGCACAAGCACTCCATGCGCTGAGTGCGTGCTGGCCTGGCTAATGCCTTGGCTTTTGTCTTCCTCGTGAAGGAGGGGAAACTGGTCCACATGCAGGGACCAGATCTAGTATCTGGGCAGAATGTGCCTTCACCACATTAGTACACACAATATTTTGTTCACTAAGTATGGTGGGTCGAAGTTTTCCCCAGCATTGACTTAGCATGACTAACTCAGTTGGAAGCAAATGAAAGTTATATTTACAAGCAAAAAACTACACTCTATAATGGAATGCAATGAACATGTACAAAATATGCAGTATTTACAATATTATGCAGATATTTAAAATTAACACAGAAACCCCCCTGGCCTCCCTCTGATTCCCCCAGACACCAGAGGGGTTTCTGTGTTAATTTTAAATATCTCCCCAAACCTCCTCCCCGCTTCTACCAGAAGAAAAAACAAGAGTTGAGAGAAAGCAGTGTTAGAATAGAATAGAATAGAATAGAATAGAATAGAATAGAATAGAATAGAATAGAATAGAATAGACTAGACCAGGTTGGAAGAGACCTTCAAGATCATCACATCCAACCCATCATCCAACACCATCTAATCAACTAAACCATGGCACCAAGCACCCCATCCAGTCTCCTCCTAAACATCCCAAATGATGGTGACTCCACCACCTCCCCACGCAGCCCATTCCAATGGGCAATCACTGTCTCTATGAAGAATTTCTTCTTAACATCCAGTCTAAACCTCCCCTGGTGCAGCTTGAGACGGTGTCCTCTTGTTCTGCTGCTGGTTGCCTGGGAGAAGACACCAGCCCCTGCCTGTCTACAACCTCCCTTCAAGTAGTTGTAGACAGCAATAAGGTCACCCCTGACCCTCCTCTTCTCCAGGCTAAGCAACCCCAGCTCCCTCAGCTGCTCCTCATGGGGCTTGTGTTCCAAACCCCTCACCAAACTTGTTGCCCTTCTCTGGACACACTCCAGCAAGTCAACATCCTTCCTAAACTGAGGAGCCCAGAACTGGACACAGGACTCAAGGTGTGGCCTAACCAGTGCAGTGTACAGGGGCAAAATGACCTTCCTGCTCCTGCTGGCTATACTGTTCCTGATGCAGGCCAGGATGCCATTGGCCTTCTTGGCTACCTGGGCACACTGCAGGCTCATGTTCAGCCTACTATCAACCAGTACGCCCAGGTCCCTCTCTGCCTGGATACTTTCCAGCCACTCTGACCCCAGTCTGTAGCACTGCATGGGGTTGTTGTGGCCAATGTGCAGAACCCGGCAATTGGATGTGTTAAATCTCATGCTGTTGGACTCTGCCCATCTGTCCAGCCTGTCTGGGTCCCTCTGCAGATCTCTTCTACTGTCTAACAGATCAATATGTGCCCCCAGCTTGGTGTAATCTGCAAATTTACTGATGATGGACTCAATGCCCTCATCCAGATAATCAATAAAGATGTTAAAGAGCATCGGGCCCAGCACTGATCCAGCCACTAGTGACTGGCTGCCAGCTGGATGTGGCATCTTTCACCACCACCCTTTGGGCACGGCCCACCAGTCAGTTCCTAACCCAGCTCAGAGTGCTGCTGTCCAAGCCACGGGCTGACAGCTTGGCACGGAGTTTCAATTGTTAGTTCTTATCTTTTCTCAAGGCCAGCCAGAAGCATTGTCATCTCCCCAGCAGAAACAGAACAGCCAAGCCAGAGAAAAATAAAAGTATTGGGGATGGAAGTGAAATGTGAATGACTGTTATGGTACAGCTGCTCCTATCCCACATTTTGTCCAATTAATTTCTTTTGAATAATCTTTTGTTTTCCTTTTTACACCCAATAGTGAATTATTTATATTTTTTCTACTTTTCTGCTCAAAATCTGCAGCTAAAGTTTAAAAGCATAGCCTAAAACTGTCACAACTAAGAAAATCCAGATGGTAGCCTCAGAAAATAACAGGATACACAGAACAGAAATAAAGAATCCCCTGTGCGATTTTGTCATATAGGAGTAAGTATCATAGGGAAATGGACGCGAACAGACATTTTCAGTAACTTCAGAGTACTTCTTTTGATATTGTCCGGCTTTAAGTGCCTAAATGTTGGAGAATAAAATATGTTTTTAGGAATTTCTTAATTTTAACTATGAAAAAAATCAAACACAATATTAATGCTCACTGTGAAGCACTATCCTCAATGGTAAAAGTGGCACAACAGCTACATACCCTAAATCTTGAGATCAACCTTAGTTTTTATATCCAGACCCTTTAAGACATTTTGATTTCCAATAACACTTGAAAATAGTCTATTTTATACACCTAAGTCACTAGCAGATCTTCACATGAGTTGGGAAGTCTTACAAGTTCTGCTTGTATTTGTCTGGGATTTGTAAAATAGACACTGCGACAACTAAGTCCTGTGTAATAAAGGTGTTAATTTATCTTTAGTAGTGACTTTCCTACTCTCTCTAAAGGTCTGTACCATCAGTGTCAGTTTCTTCTCCCAAGTAACTAGCAATAGGGCAAGAGGAAATGGGCTCAAGTTGTGCCAGGACACGTTTAGATTTGATATTAGAAAAAATTCTTTACTGAAAGAGTAGTGAGGTGTTGGAACAGCTGCCCAGGGAGGTGGTGGATGTACCATTCCTGGATTTGTTCAAGAAGCATATAGATGTACTTTAAGTGCTCAGGATATAGTTGACTGGTTGTGGTAGTTGGATTACAGTTAGATTTGATGATATTAAAGGTCTTTTCCAGCCCTGATAATTCTATGATTCTATGTATTTTAAGGTGTATCATGTAATCCAGTAAGTGTAATAGCTCAGGAACAGGTACATTCAGCTCTGTCTATAAGATCAGTAATATCTAACAAAAATAAAAGCAAGAAGCTGCCTAAGTGTTACCTGAAACTGCTTAAGACAAATTGCACCTAGCTATATGGATCCCATTTGGGTGACTTTACGCAAAAAAATCTGTATACACTAGCACTGTTGGACTATGTTTTGCTCCTTTTGATGTGATTCTATTCAGAAAGAGGAGATACTCTAATTCCCTTTATAGCTTCCTGTGGTAGGGTGAGAAAGTTCTCCCCCACACACAAAGAAACCACAGCTAACTCAGTCGGAGAAAGCAAATGAAATAAGCTATATTTACAAGCAGAAATGGAATGCAATGAATATGTACACAAATATACAGTATTTACAATATATACAGAAACATACAGCAATTAATATAATACAGAAGAGCTTTTTCCCTCCAGCTGGCCAGGGGGGTTCCCTGACCCCCCCTCTCTCCCTCCCTACCTCCCCTTTTTTCCCAAAAAGGGTTAGAGAGAGAGAGAAAGGCAATTAAGGAGAAAAATTCTGTTAGCTCAAAGCATATGCAAGAATTAGTTTTCTTATCTGGTTAGCTTTGTTAATTCCAGGTCGCTTCTGTCTGGCAAAGCTGTTGCTTCAGAGGGAGAAACAGGCCCACATGAACAGTGGGAAAAGTACAGACTGCACTCCGACTGAACAAAGACTGAACTGACAGAACTTAAAGTTGCATTCTACCAATCTACCAATGAAATTAGTTTAGACTATCTTGTTGTCATTTAAATATCAAAAACATTCAGCCAGAGTGTTCCAGCAATTGTCCCTTTTCTTAAAGGCACAGCCTAAACCGGTCACGCTTCTCCAGATTCTGCTCTTCCTTGCAGTTACGGTATAGCACTTCTTCTTCCTTATTAAGCTCTTGATGCAGGTCTCTGTCATAGTGATTAAACTCTGCTTCCCCTCTCATACCAGTCTGCCTATGCTAGCATGAACACCCTTTGAATAACCTCTGTTGCCTTCCTCTCAAATTCTTCCATACCTAATAATTCCTGAGAGTGCATCACCAAAAAGAGTCTCTGAAGGAGTTACAAGATGTAGCCCAAATCGGCTTTCAGTTGCCAAGAGTATCTAAAAGACAAGAATATCTACTGCTTCTATCGAAGAGCCATTCTCAGCACAAAAATGTAGTATGGCAAGACATGGATTTTCTTGACCAGTGAAAATTAAAAACTGAAGTTCTTGATAGCTGTGAGGAAAAAGATTAGAAGACTCCAACTGCTCAAGTATAACTGGGAGGAAAAATGAAAGGAAAAAAGAAAGTTATTCTGGGAAAAGAACACAAATGCAAATCTTTTAAATTAATATTTTTAAATAATGTTATTTATATATTAAGATATTCAGTAGCATTTCAATTATTAAAAGTTAATTATCAGGTACCAAAGAAGTATTTCTGGCATGCACAACCATTTGAGAAGTTATTCACAGAATATCATTTTAAGCATTTGATTCCACAGTCCTAAATTGAGAGACAGTCTCCTCTGTCCTCTCTTGATCAATGCAGGAATGAAATGTCTCTGGAAAGCAATTCAGAACTGCCACTCTGGCAGGATTTCCATCTTCATACCTAAGGCATACTAAAATCCTCCCAGCTTAAGGCACTATGGATCAGAAGGGGAGAGAGAGAAATTAGAAAGAGAGAGGAAGAGGAAAGTAATTATATTACCACACCCCTCACCCCCCAAGACAGTTTGAGTCTGTGGAGGAAAGGTGCTGCAGCTTTGGACATAGAGGAGATGTTGGGTCTGTAGAGGAGAGGTGCTGCAGCTTTGGCTGTAGAAGAGATGTGGACCTCTGGGCAGCCTCTTCAGCTCCATGAGTTGCAGCAGACTGAACTTAGGACACAGAGAGAGGGTTCCTCTTGGTCTGCTTCTTCCAGGCTCCATGGTGATGTCTCTGTCATTTTTTCTCTCCTGGTATTCTCTCCATTTTTCTTCAGAGCAGCACTGCCCTAGGCTTTTCCTTCTCTCGTGTTTTCCTTCTCAGCAGCATTGTCCTTCTCCTGTGTTTTTCTTCTTCCGAGCCCGTAGTTGCTCAGATCTTTTATACAGATTTTAGTCGCTGGTTTGTGTCCAAGTATTGTCCCCCAGGAAATCGTCCTGTGTATTCTTTGTGTTTGGACAGGGGTCTGGAGGAAGGGGGGGGGGGGGGGGGGGGGGTGTCCGCCTCCTCCTTCTCCATTTACCTGCCCATACACCCATTACACATCGGGGGCCAGGTGGTGAATCCATTAATCCATTGTCTCACCATCCTCCCTTTCTGGGGTATCTGATGCGTGTGTATGATCTTGTCTCATGCATATTCCCGAAGGTCTCAATGGCAGTGGCCCCAGGTTCATTGTCTGGGCCAGCAGCAAAGGTGATTTTTTCTTTGTTGAGTCACATCAGGAGTGATAAGATTTAGTCTCTTACAGTATTCATAATGTATGTCACCATTGTATCAGCATACTTTGTATTTTATTTGTATAAATTAGGCCATCAAAATATATGACACATTTAAGTGTATCCAGATTTGAATATGTTACTGGAAATGTGCATTAGTCTCTCCACACATTTATATGCATATGAGGCTAAAATAAGTTGGAGGGACTACATCTTAGAAATACCTATTTCCCAGTATTCAGTCTAAAGGTAACCATCTGTGAAATAGGCCATCTTATTTTATGCACATCAAGAAGAAGGAAATCTCTTAGCAAACTTTAAGTAGCTGTATTGTACATACATGTATATGTGCTGGTCATCCAAGATTTCTTTTGTAATTAAAAAGGATATGGATACTTTGGGGGTCAAATTTTGAATGCTCTGTCTGCAGAATTATTCTGTGTGCTCTAGCAGGTACGTAAGATGCCTTTCTTGATTTCTTATCCCCCAGTAAAAGAAATTGCACTATCCTGATAGTGAGGTTATACGAAATCATTGTCATGACTTGTTGTCTAAATTGCACAGACCTAATTCCTTTGCTCTAAAATCCATTTGAAAAAATATTGCAGGCAGTTTAGCTTTTTCAATAGGTTCTTCCAGTAATTGATTTTGTTTTCTTTTCAACTGAAATTTGATGCAGAACATGGAGTTGTACGTTCTAGCAGACAAGTTGTATGAAGGTGAAATTGATTAAAGAAGATGCAGGAAAAGTCTATTACCAGTATAGAATAATGCAACTGCCAAGCAAAATGGACAAAGGAACTGGAGACATTTAAGATAATTCCAATACAGAAGCTTTGGACAGAATTGTAGCAGATGATGAATGAAACATGAGCCCTAGAGGCCGAAGGATTCTTCATAAGTATAAACACATTTGTAGACAATTGAGATGGGAGGAGAAAACCATTTGTTATTCATAGAACAAAAACTACCACATACACAAAATACATTTGTAATATGGAAATGAGAGGATCTTCAAAAATCATCCATTTCAACCCCCCAGCCATGGACAGGGTCATTTTTAACTAGTTCACATTGCTCAAAGCCCTTTTCAACCTAACCATGGGCACTTCCAGCGATGGGGCATCCACAGTTTCTTTGGGCAAGTTGTTCTGGGGTCTCATCATCTACATCATAAACAGTCTAAAACTGCCACCTCTTATTTAATCTCTACAGGGCCCAGTAAAAAGTATCTGACTTTCTTATAAGCCACCTTTATATAGTGAAAGGCTGCAGTAAATCCTCCCTGGAGCCTTCCCTCCCCCCAGATGAAAAACCCCTGATTCCTCAGCTTTCCTTCATGTGAGAGATGTTTCAGCACTCTGACCACTTTTGTGGCTGTCCTCTGGACCTGCTCCAACAGGTTCATGTCTTCCTTGCACTGGGAACTCCAGAGCTGGATGTAGTACTCCAGATGAGGTCTCATTAGAGTGAAGTAGAGGGGCAAAAATCAACTCCCTTGATGTGGCTATGCTTCTTTTGATGCAGCCCAGGATATTACTGGCTTTCAAGGTTATGTCACCATGTATTTTATTATCATTAACTGATAACCAAAACCATACTAAAAATCAGTAGAAAACAGATATATTTGGGGTTTGTCTGGTAGATGCAGAAGGAGAAGGGGACAATACAGAGGAAATATGCCATCAAGCAAGACAATACAGAAGGGGATGATGCAGAGAGGGGTGATGCAGAAGAAGAAGGGAATGATGAACAAGAAGAAGGGGAAAATGTAGAAGAGGATGAAGGAGAAGAAGGAAAGGGCACAACACAAAAAGATGACACAGCAGAGAGGATGAAAAAGAAGAGGACAACATGAGAGGATGACACAGAAGAGGGAAAAAATGACAGAGCAACAGAAGAAGAAAGAAGAAGGGCACAATACAAGAGAGCATGAAGCAGCAAAAGTGGATGCAAAAAGCAGAAGAGGAGGAAGAGGACAATAGAAAAGAAGGGCACAAAACAGAAGAGCACAATGCAGAAGAGGAAGGGCACAATAGAGAAGTAGGGCATGATGCAGAAGTGGATGACACAGAAGAAGAAGGGTCCAACACACACGAAGAAGGGTCCAACACAGAAGAAAATGTCCTAGTTTAGAATGGGACAGATGCTCTATTGTCCCAAAAGGGGAAAAAGAATGACACTGATACAAATGGATTGGTTAGTTATTGAAAAGCAATTAACATACTACAAAACTACAAAGCATTAGTGGTGAGCATATCAAATGCACTGTTCAGCTCTGCTAAATTACAGAATAACTCTCATGAAGTATTCTGTGAAAAGTATTCTGGGAAGTATTCTGAGGTAAAATTAAGAGCCTGGTGTGCTTTATGGGGTGAGAAATTACTGTTCTTTAAAAAAAAAAAAATCTTACACCCATCCACATTAGTTTAGAGCATTAGTTTTACCAGCAAGCTTGCTATGATTATAAAAGACTTTATTCTCAGCTGAGGAGATGAATTGACAAGAAGTTCTGTAAATCTTGGAACTGGTTTGGTGAAAGATTCAGAAAGCTGGTAAGAAAAGCAAGTTGAGATGGTTCAGTCCCAGAATGATGCTAGAACTTAGTCTGAAAAAAAAGAAAAAATAATTCAGATGGAAAATCACAACAAAGCCTATAAGATCTTATTATATTTATCACTTATTTTCCTCTTTAGAATTAATGAGACAAAGTCAGCATGATTTTGTCCTTTATGGCAATTGCTTTAAGATACAGCCTGAATCCTTGTTATAACACTTTGGAGCTTGAAATCGAAACAGAATTTGAATTATTTTATTTTTCTCCATGTATTATTGACTTGTGGGAATATAATTTCATTCAGGTTAAAGCAAAGGACTACATAAAGATATCCATCACCCAGGAAGACAGTTGTTGCTGGAAACTGCATAACATAATGAGAAAGAAAAGTTCAGGGTTTTGTGAAGGCTTATAAATGACTGACAATCCTTTACTTCTGTATTTCCTATACAATTATTTCACTTACAAAAATGGAACAGCCATAAATCTAGCCCAAGTGGCCAAGAAGGCCAAAGGCATTCTGGCCTGCACCAGAAATAGTGTGGCCAGAGTCCTGTGTCCAGTTCTGGGCCCCTCAGTTTAGGAAAGATGTTGACTTGCTAGAATGTGTCCAGAGAAGGGCAACAAAGCTGGGGAGGGGTTTGGAGCACAAGCCCTATGAGGAGAGGCTGAGGGAGCTGGGGTTGCTTAGCCTGGAGAAGAGGAGGCTCAGGAGAGACCTCATTGCTCTCTACAGCTACCTTAAGGGTGGTTGTGGCCAGGAGGGGGTTGGTCTCTTCTCCCAAGCAACCACCAACAGAATAAGAAGGCACAGTCTCAAGCTGTGCCAGGGGAAGTTTAGGCACAAGGTGAGGAGAAAGTTCTTCACAGGGAGAGCTGTTAGCCATTGGAATGGGCTGCCCAGGGAGGTGGTGGAGTTGCTGTCCCTGGAGGTGTTCAAGAGGGGATTGTATGTGGCACTTGGTGCCATGGTCTGCTCGTCATGAGGTGTTGGGTGACAGCTTGGACTTGATGATCTTTGAGGTCCTTTCCAACCTTGATGATTCTATGATTCTGTGATTCTAAATTGCAGCACTTAATATGTCATATGACTTAGCATAACACCTCATAGGACACTTCAAGAATATTTATTTGGGGGGGGGCCTGCATTATGTTATCAATGTTTAAAAAAAAATCACAACTACATAATACCCAATTGTGTTATACATGAAATTTTTACTGATTTGTTCATGGCATAGAGCAAATGAGAAAAACTAAACACATGGAATGTAATCTTACTACTCTTGAAAATGCTGTGTAGAATAGATGTTCATTAGAGAAAGATGGGGAAACAAAAACACACATTTACCTTTATGAAGACCTGAGTGACTGATGTGCAAAGATAGTTGCCTTGCATTTTCACTTGTAGGTGTCATTACCAATTTATGTAACAAAAATATAAAAAATTATATAAATTAGGCAAACTTACTTAGAATTTTCAAAAGGATCACAGAATAATTAAAAATTCTGTTCTATACTTCTGAAAAATACTTTTTTAAACTGAATTTTTCAAAAAGCTGTAGTTGAAAAACATCTGCAAATTAGCCAGAAAGAATTTCCATGTTTTACGGTCTTTTAATACTCGGATTTCTTTATTTCATACAAGTAAGGATCACTTTCCATCTTCTACAATGTCAAGATCTCTGACAGTACACAAAATCAAGGCTTTTATACTAGAAAGCTGTGCTGCAGTTCAGCAAGACCTGGAGAGCTGGACAGAGGTGAACCTGGTGAAGTTCAACAAAGGCAAGTATAGAGTCTTGCACCTGAGAAGGAATAACCCCATGCATCAGTACAAGTTAAGCTCTGTGAATAAGGACCTGGGAATGCTGGTGGACAAGTTCACCATGGGCCATAGATGTGCCCTCATGGAAAAAAAGGTCAATAGTATTCTGGGGTGCATTATTGTACCTGGAGATCAGGGATGACTGGGTTGAGTGCTTGTGGGTGAGAATTAGAGGGAAGTTCGGGAGGGCAGACATCCTGGTTGGAGTCTGTTATAGACCACCCAACCAGGAGGAAGATGTAGATGAGGCATTCTATAGACAGCTTAAGGCTGTCTCAAGGTCACCTGACCTCATTCTCATGGGCGACTTCAACCTGCCTGATATCTGCTGGGATCTCAACACAGCAGAAAGAAGGCAGTCTAGGAGGTTTCTGGAGTGTATGGAGGACAGCTTCTTATCCCAGGTGCTGCGTGAACCTACCTGGGGTAAGGCTATGCTTGACCTCCTCTTCACCAACAGGGAAGGGCTGGTGGGTGATGTGGTGGTCGGAGGGTGTTTAGGCACCAGTGACCACGAGATAATTGAGTTTTCGGTATTCAGACAAGCCAAGAGGGGCAGCAAGAAGACCTCCACTCTGGACTTCAGGAGGGCAGACTTCAGACTACTCAAGGAACTAACTCAGAAGGTTCCCTGGGATACAGCCCTTAAAAATAAAGGGGTCCAGGAGAGCTGGAGCTGCTTCAAAGAAGAACTCTTGAAGGTTCAGGAACAGGCTGTGCCAGTGTGCCGGAAGATGAGCCGCCGGGGCAGACGGCCAGCCTGGTTGGTCAATGAACTCTTAATAGAACTAAGGGAAAAAAAGAGGGTGTATCATCTCTGGAAGAAAGGAGAGGCAACCTATGGAATATTTAGGGATGTTGCTAGGACATGCAGAAAGAAAATTAGGGAGGCAAAAGCCCATTTAGAACTTAGACTGGCCTCTGCTGTGAAGGACAACAAAAAGTCCTTCTATAAATACATCAATAGCAAGAGGAAGGGCAAGGACAACCTCCACTCCTTGGTTGACACGGAGGGGAACCTTGTAACAAAGGATGAGGAAAAGGCAGAGGTACTTAACGCCTTCTTTGCCTCAATCTATCCTAGCATGGCAGAACATCTTCCAGACAGCTGGCCTGCAGAGCTGGCAGATAGAGCCAGGGAGCTGCATGTTTTCCCGCTGCTCCAGGAGGTAGGTAGAGATCTTCTGAGCCGCTTGGACCCCCACAAGGCCATGGGACCAGATGGGATCCATCCTAGGGTGCTGAGAGAGCTGGCAGATGAGCTGGCCAAGCCGCTCTCCATTATTTTTCAGCAGTCCTGGCTCACTGGAGAGGTCCCAGAAGACTGGAAGCTGGCCAACGTGGTGCCCATCCACAAGAAGGGCCGGTTGGATGAGCCAGGGAATTATAGGCCTGTCAGCCTGACCTCAGTGCCAGGCAAGATTATGGAACAGGTCATCTTGAGTGCGATCACGCAGCACTTACAGGATGGCCAAGGGATCAGGCCTAGCCAGCATGGATTTAGGAAGGGCAGGTCCTGCCTGACCAACCTGATCTCCTTCTATGATCAGGTGACCCGCCTGGTTGATGTGGGGAGGCCTGTGGATGTGGTCTACCTGGACCTCAGCAAGGCCTTTGACACCATCCCCCACAGCAAACTCCTGGCCAAGCTGGCAGCCCATGGCTTGGATGGGAGCACACTGCGTTGGGTTAGGAACTGGCTGGAGGGCCGAGCCCAGAGAGTGGTGGTGAATGGTGCCACATCCGGCTGGCGGCCAGTCACTAGTGGTGTGCCCCAGGGATCAGTGCTGGGCCCCATGCTCTTCAACATCTTTATTGATGATCTGGATGAGGGCATTGAGCCCATCATCAGTAAAGTTGCAGACGACACCAAGCTGGGAGAAGTAGTTGATCTGCTGGAGGGCAGAGAGGCTTTGCAGAGGGACCTCGACAGGCTGGACAGATGGGCAGAATCCAACGGCATGAGATTGAACACATCCAAGTGCCGGGTTCTGCACATTGGCCACAACAACCCCATGCAGTGCTACAGGCTGGGGTCAGAGTGGCTGGAGAGCGGCCAGGCAGAGAGGGACCTGGGGGTGCTGGTTGATTGTAGGCTGAAAACGAGCCTGCAGTGTGCCCAGGCAGCCAAGAAGGCAAATGGCAGGGAGGTCATTCTGCCCCTGTACACTGCACTGGTTAGGCCGCACCTTGAGTCCTGTGTCCAGTTCTGGGCCGGTCAGTTTAGGAAATATGTTGTCTTACTGGAGCGTGTCCAGAGAAGGGCAACAAAGTTGGTGAGGGGTTTGGAAGACAAGCCCTATCAGGAGAGGCTGAGGGAGCTGGGGTTGCTTAGCCTGGAGAAGAGGAGACTGAGGGGTGACCTTATTGCTCTCTACAACTACCTGAAGGGAGGTTGTAGCCAGGCAGAGGTTGGTCTCTTCTCCCAGGCAGCCAGTACCAGAACAAGAGGACACAGTCTCAGGCTGCGCCAGCGCAGGTTTAGACTGGATCTTAGGAAGAAGTTCTATACCGAGAGATTGATTGCCCACTGGAATCAGCTGCCTGTGGAAGTGGTGGAGTCACCTTCATTGGAGGTGTTCAGGAAGAGGCTTGATGGGGTGCTTGGTGCCAGGGTTTAGTTTTTTAGTTGTTTAGGTGGGTTGTATTGTACTGTATTGTACTGTATTGTACTGTATTGTATTTAGGTGGGTTGGATTGGTTGATGGGTTGGACGTGATGATCTTGAAGGTCTCTTCCAACCTGGTGTATTGTATTGTATTGTATTGTATTGTATTGTATTGTATTGTATTGTATTGTACCTGCCTAAATGATCACAGATCAGTCCCAGCAAATACTTGTAAATCAATAAGCTGCAAATTGAGAAGAGTAATTGTTTAAAAATCCAAAGCACTTTCATGTTGCTCTTCTGATCTGAGCAGGCAATAAATCAAACACATTTTGCCCTGCTTCTGGAAAGCAATTATCCAAGCCCCGCGTTGGGTGCCAATAAATTAAAGTGGTGGTGAGAAGTTCAGTTCTCCCCATACACAGAAACCACAGCTAACTCTGTCAGAGGAGCAGATGGAAAAGCTATATTTTACAGGCAGGATGAAATGTGATGAATATATACACCATATACAATATTTACAGTATATACAAAAATATACAGCAAAGAAGGTAACACAGAAAACCTACCCCTCCTCGCAGGAGGAGGGTGTCCCCCCAAAAAAACCCCCTTTTCTCCCTTCCTCCTTTTTTCCCAAAAAGGGTTAGAGAGAGAAAAGTAATTATTAAGGGGGAAATTCTGTTAGTTCAAAGCATATGCTAAGGGAAGAAAAAGAATTAGTTTCTTATCTCATTAGTCCAAGGTCAGCCAAGCACAGAAAGACAGCAGCTGCCTGGGCAGACTGAAAAAGACAGACTGACTGAGACACAAACTGAACTAAAACTAAAATTTAAAGTTGCATTCCCACTGATCTACCAATGAAATTCATTTGGAGCTATCTTTTGTTTTCCTTTTCACACCAAAACATTAAGCCAGAGTGTTTCAGTAACTGTCCCTCTTAAAGGCACAGCCTGAAACTGTCACAGGAGGTAGTGGGCTGCTGTTGCTCTTAGGCCTAGTGTCTGTAGCTCCAAGGTTGCAGGAGGGCTTAGCAAAGTGCTATTAATTAATGTTGAAGTTGCCTTAGGATCTTCTGCTAGTTGTTCTAAAGAATCTTTAACTAATTTCCATGTTGAAAAGGAAGACATACCAATTTTGCTTACTTTCATTGCCATCCTGAGATCTGTACTGACTACCAATATTGCTTTCTCTTCTTGCACTTTAAGCCTCTCAAATGTGATCCACCAACAGCAGTTGTCTCTTTCTGATATGATTGGATGGTTAGGAGATACAAGTAGTACAAAACCTACAGAACCCAACTGAGCAATGAAGTACTTCCTCTGCAGCACCTTGAACAGTATTGCAGCATTCTGTTTCATTGACCTTATCAGTAATGATTTGGTAATCACATTTCAGAAAAATAGTTGATTTCCTGGAATTAGGAAATGTGAAAGTTAGGATTTATGGATAGTCCACAGAAAAACCTTTGTGTTTTCCCTCTTGTATCTATCCAAGACATTAATTCATAGGGAGTTCACTGTTCTGCTGCTCTGGTTTTGAAATGGAACAATATAGTTGAAAATTGACTTGAAAAGCATAAATGTTGAGTTCTTGTGAGCTCTCTCCAAATGTAGAAACCAATGACTCATTGCATAGTATTTCTCTGAATTTTGAACTAACTTATGACAGGTCAATATGTAAGCAGTTTCTTTTACAGTGCTGTAGTTCAAAGGTAAGATTTAAATATAATTCCTTCTTGGATTATTACTCTCTCAGTGAAACCAGCATTAAATTTTCCATTACTTAAATAGAAAGAAAAGTAAGCTGATACTAAGAAAGCATTTGATAACAATATTTCAGTTGATTGACTCTCAGTTTGCACAGATTTAGCTGCCAGGAGAATGAAACATTATTTGATCACTTGTAGGAAAAAAAAAATCAAAGAATGTTGTCTGGTAAGAGGATATAGTCAGCACTCTTTGAAATCAGTGTAGATTTTAGCTGAATAAAAAGACTGGGATTCTGTGACTGAAAGCAAATGAAGCAGCAATTCAAGGCTGAGTATTAAAAAACAGAGAGAAAAAAATATGAGTAGTTCAAACTTCTATTTAACCCTTCACTTTATATTCTATTCTTGAAATTCTCACTAGTACTCCAGATGTCACTATCATCTGTAGTAAAACCACACCTTACTGTTTATTTTTGTTTTTTGCTGTTTATTTTAGTGTTTTACTTAGCCTTCAATATCTGATAAAGTAAAACAAAATTCAAAAACATAATTCAAAATAACTTTTAAAAGATATAAAAATATAATTTTTTCCTTTGCACATTATGTTTGTTTATTTTTTACTGCTTCTTGTTTGCTTCTCCAGACCTTTTCAGAAAACTAAAGGCTAAATAAATAATTTAGCTCCAAACCAAGGAATTTAATTCATAAAAATTTAATGTATTGGTCATGTGCAAACAACCTTCAATGCCGGGTGACTTGGGAGAACTAATAGGGTTTCAATTGTCAATCTGATGGATGAAATTAATTAGAATCAGAAATTACAATCATTCAGTTTATCATGCATTTGTCTCAAAGATGTAAAAGGAAAAGTTATTTACACTAGCTCTTCACAATGTAATTTGAACACATTAGAGAAAAAAAGCCAAAACCCAAAATACATTAATTTCCTCTTGTTCAGAGGAATTTGGTCTGTTCTCTCCAGTAGACAATATTTTTATCAGGATCTTGTATCTGTCTGGGTAGATTGGGTTGAACTGGATCTTTGAGGACTCTCTGTGATTCTGTGATTCTGTATTTTTCTACCTATACTTGTACCTAAAATACCAGCCCCTCTTACCTACTCCCTAAAAATACAAGACTAAAAGATACTTGATCATTGCAGTGTTATTAAGAAACAAGTATGATGACAGTTAACTCTAATGATGTCCTAAATGAGTTCCATGTGAACAAAGTAGTATATATTTGTAAACCTATACAAACTTTGTATTAAGATAAGCTTTTGAAAAGCTTATAATAAATCCAGTGCTATCTGAAAGGCAGCTCTTGGGTTTCATAAACAGAACAATTTTTGACCCAGAATCTATAAAACTTTTGAGCTGACTTAGAATGTTTCCCAGGTATTATTTCGTTTGGCTGTAGGAGAAAAAGAAAACCTGGAGACATTGCTTTAACTGTTTTCTGGTGAATTGCCAACAGACACTACACTAGACTTTTGCAAGCACTTTGTTCACACAAATACACAGTATAAAAGTGATAACACATGAAGGATTCCATTTCTTTTCTTCCATTACTTTCTGGTTTATGCTTAAAAAAAAAAATCTGCACAGGTGATTCTTCAGTGCTCTCTTCTTTTTTGGGAAAATAGCCCATCAGCTTCTACATCCCTGTAATAAATAAAGGGATGAATTATTTGTTAGCCATATAAATGATCAATGATGGAGTCATGATCAAGTCAGACAATGCCACTCAATGATAAGACCATGTAACATCCTGTTTTGAACAGTATGTACTTAGTTTTAAGCTTGTTAGGCAGAAATCTACAGAAGTTGGGCAGCTGGTTCAACATCCACTGAGCCTGCCAGAAACCAGGTTAAAGATAAGGAAGACTATCAACATCCTCACAAGAGACTCCAGACCAGGATGCTGACCCTTATCAGCAACTCACACTGGCACAGCCAGAAGGGTGCATTCTATGCATGAGGAATTGGCTGTTACGGTTGCAACATACCTCCACCTTAAAAGAAGAGAGTGGATCCTCATTTGGTGTGTGCTGTTGTGGAGCAGGAGACTCCCAGCTGCCCAGCGTGCTGCTTTTGCTTATTTTACCCACAATAAAATGTCTTATACTCAAAACTCTCAATTGGCATGGAGAGTGTTTGTAACAAATTTGGTGCCGTGACTCGGATCCCGGTACTCTGGGTTGGAACTATAACTCAGGGAAAGGCGCCTCCGTTTTACAACGGTCCCTGGGTTCTACTCTCTGATTCAGACTACGGGATATCCGAACAAGGGTAAAATAAGTAAAAGGAAGGACCCCGTAAAATTTGTGGACGAAGACCAGGCAAAGACTCCTATTGTCAGGAGTACGTGAGTATATTGCAGGCTTGCTGCGGGTACTGCTTGGTTGGGGTTTGTGGATTCCTGGAAGTGCTAATGTAAGAGACATCCAATTAAGGACGAAGCGAGTGCGGACCCTTCAGTAGCGCAGTTCTCATTACTCGTGAGAGTTTGAGTCACAAACAAGGGGAGCGTGTGTGTGTGTGTGACGGAGCACTCCAGATGAAATGGGGCAGAGTACTTTAAAGTCTGCTAGTAAGACAGACAAAAACAAGAAAGGTGTCAAGCTCCCTGATATCCCCCGTGATAGCCCTTTAGGAATTATGATTAGAAATTGGATGGACCCCCCCTCCCGAAGGGGAAAATCTAAAGAAAAGATGATTGTAGTGGGTAGAGGCAGCCCCCCTCCCCACCAAGAGCACAAATAACAACTCAGACAAACGGATTGCAAAAGTGATGGAAAGTTTAAATGGAAAAGCAGTGAATGTTTACAGAGAAAGCCAGAAACAGTGACAAAAGAAAAATCCCAAAGCATACCCAGAAAGATCCCATCCCCACCTGGGGATACACCCAAAACCCCCAGGGCTCCTTCTTCCCCCCTCCCCACTGCTAGGCTAGTCTCAGCTGGCCAGATCTGAGACTGCCCATCCCCCCGTGGCCTTGGGCCTAGCCAGGCCCATGGCCGGGAGACAACATCTCCCCCAGTTACCGGGTGACGGCAACGAAGAAAGAGGAGGTGCCAGACCTCGCACTGGATCCCAGAGTGCTGGTGCAGAGAATTATGGTAGAAATACCTAGTTTCCTGTGTCCACCCACTGGGCTGGACCTCTGGACACAGGAAGCACCTCATGTAGCAGAGGGCACCCAGCCCAAACTGCAACATGCCACCCCTTATTTCATACCATAATCTGCACCCCAAACATATCATCAAATCAGAAATCTTCTGATGACATGTCCAGCGAAGTCTGTATCTTCATCTGGGCGTCCACCCAAACAGTCTCTCATTCAGGCTCAAGCATCAGTCCATTCCAGTTCTTCTTCTCTCATCTAATGGAACCTCCCAGCGATGCAGAGTTCACTCTTCTGCAGTGCAAGTTCTTCATGGATCCGTTGGACATGCTGGTCACCTGGAAAAGCCTCACAACTCCTCACCCCTTTATTTCCATCTCTATTTACTCAGCGGCATATTTCCACCCCTGGGGCAAGCCAGTCAGAACAATCAGGCTCTAACTGCTTCTCCACCCCTCCAGGAAAATAGCACGCTGAGCCTTCCACAACCCTGCACGGACCTATCCCAAGCCCAGTGCTGACCGCTTCCAGCCACGGCCCGAGGCTCCACAGATGCATGTCACAGTACACCGCCCTCCCGCTGGGCGTTCGCGTACCGAGGCGTGACAGCATCAGACTACACAACCCTCCCCCCAAAAGAGGGAGGGGCTGCTCCACAACCTACTGAGAAGAAGGGAGGTACTGCCAGGTGCTTGGCGCCATTTTCGGAACTCGTCCGAAAGATCGGGAAGAGACTAGGGCCGGCGCCGCCACAGCCCGAGCGCACGGCCGGGGCCGCCGCCGCCACAGCCCGAGTGGACGGCCGGAGGCCGCCGTCGCCTCTCAGAGCGCACGGCCCAGCCCACCGCCGCCGCAGCCCGAGCATACAGCAGGGCTCCAGCCACCTCTATCGCCGCGGTACAGAATCAAAATCACCTCCACCCCTCGGGCATTCAAACAGCTCCTCCAGCGAAAGCCATAAACGCGTTCTCAGAGCCCTTGAGAACGGCTTTCCAGCTGGGGTCCCCGTTCGCCCTCCTGAGTTTCGGGAGCTGGGCTCGCCCGCTCGCCACGGCTGGCTCTATCCCCGCAGCGAGAACGGACCTGACTTTGATCTGCTCGCCGCTGCCCCTCCCCTGCTTCACTCCCCGCCGCTTCTGTCGCTCCGCAGAGAATAAAGGTGGAGGAAGGGCAGGTCCCGCGTTCTTAAGCAGTACCCCAATTCCGATGGTCCAGAACCACCCCTGCATAACACAGCAGGAGGGGGCTCCGTGCCACCGGCCACGCACCAGGTGTCCCCCTGCAATCCACAAGAACTCACAGAATCGCCCCGGCAACAATACTTGAGCCCCAACTTCTAAAACCCAAACCGACGCCCAGAACTAGATTTAAACTCTCCGTCTTTTGCAATCCGATCTGCAGAATGGCCACAGTAACAAACTCCTACTCCTGGGTGGATTGCCAGGAATGCAAAAGGGTTGAGGGCAAACCCCCTCCCCACCGGAACCATCCTCTGCTACCAATAATGTAGTGGGTTGAGGCAGCCCCCCTCCCCACCACGGGCACAAATAACAACTCAGACAAACAGATTGCAAAAGTGATGGAACGTTTCAATGAAAAAGCAGTGAATGTTTACAGAGAAAGCCAGAAACAGTGACAAAAGAAAAATCCCAAAGCATACCCAGAAAGATCCCATCCCCACCTGGGGGTACATCCAAGACCCCCAGGGCTCCTTCTTCCCCCCTCCCCACTCTAGGCTAGTCTCAGCTGGCCAGATCTGAGACTGCCCATCCCCCCGTGGCCTTGGGCCTAGCCAGGCCCATGGCTGGGAGACAACATCTCCCCCAGTTACCGGGTGACGGCAACGAAGAAAGAGGAGGTGCCAGACCTCGCACTGGATCCCAGAGTGCTGGTGCAGAGAATTATGGTAGAAATACCTAGTTTCCTGTGTCCACCCACTGGGCTGGACCTCTGGACACAGGAAGCACCTCATGTAGCAGAGGGCACCCAGCCCAAACTGCAACATGCCACCCCTTATTTCATACCATAATCTGCACCCCAAACATATCATCAAATCAGAAATCTTCTGATGACATGTCCAGCGAAGTCTGTATCTTCATCTGGGCGTCCACCCAAACAGTCTCTCATTCAGGCTCAAGCATCAGTCCATTCCAGTTCTTCTTCTCTCATCTAATGGAACCTCCCAGCGATGCAGAGTTCACTCTTCTGCAGTGCAAGTTCTTCATGGATCCGTTGGACATGCTGGTCACCTGGAAAAGCCTCACAACTCCTCACCCCTTTATTTCCATCTCTATTTACTCAGCGGCATATTTCCACCCCTGGGGCAAGCCAGTCAGAACAATCAGGCTCTAACTGCTTCTCCACCCCTCCAGGAAAATAGCACGCTGAGCCTTCCACAACCCTGCACGGACCTATCCCAAGCCCAGTGCTGACCGCTTCCAGCCGCGGCCCGAGGCTCTACAGATGCATGTCACAGTACACCGCCCTCCCGCTGGGCGTTCGCGTACCGAGGCGTGACAGCATCAGACTACACAACCGTCCCTCAAAAAGAGTGAGGGGCTGCTCCACAACCTACTGAGAAGAAGGGAGGCAGTGCCAGGTGCTTGGCGCCATTTTCGGAACTCGTCCGAAAGATCGGGGAAGAGACTAGGGCCGGCCCTGCTACAGTCCGAGCGCACGGCCGGGGCCGCCGCCACAGCCCGAGTGGACGGCCGGAGGCCGCCGTCGCCTCTCAGAGCGCACGGCCGGGGCCACCGCCGCCGCAGCCCGAGTATACAGCAGGGCTCCGGCCACCTCTATCGCCGCGGTACAGAATCAAAATCACCTCCACCCCTCGGGCATTCAAACAGCCCCTCCAGCGAAAGCCATAAATGCGTTCTCAGAGCCCTTGAGAACGGCTTTCCAACTGGGGTCCCCGTTC
Source organism: Colaptes auratus (assembly GCA_015227895.2). Lineage (NCBI taxonomy): Eukaryota > Metazoa > Chordata > Aves > Piciformes > Picidae > Colaptes > Colaptes auratus. The sequence goes on from CM037631.1 coordinate 52,464,373, forward strand.
GCCCTCCTGAGTTTCGGGAGCTGGGCTCGCCCGCTCGCCACGGCTGGCTCTACCCCCGCAGCGAGAACGGACCTGACTTTGACCTGCTCGCCGCTGCCCCTCCCCCGCTTCACTCCCCGCCGCTTCTGTCGCTCCGCAGAGAATAAAGGTGGAGGAAGGGCAGGTTCCGCGTTCTTAAGCAGTACCCCAATTCCGATGGTCAAGAACCACCCCTGCATAAAACAGCAGGAGGGGGCTCCGTGCCACCGGCCACGCACCAGGTGTCCCCCTGCAATCCACAAGAACTCACAATCGCCCCAAAACCAAAACTTGAGCCCCAACTTCTAAAACCCAAACCGACGCCCAGAACTAGATTTAAACTCTCCGTCTTTTGCAATCCGATCTGCAGAGTGACCACAACAACAAACTCCTACTCCTGGCTGGCTCGCCAGGAATGCAAAGTGGTTGAGGGCAGACCCCCTCCCCACCGTAACCATCCTCTGCTACCAATAATGTAGTGGGTAGAGGCAGCCCCCCTCCCCACCAAGGGCACAAATAACAACTCAGACAAACGGATTGCAAAAGTGATGGAAAGTTTAAATGGAAAAGCAGTGAATGTTTACAGAGAAAGCCAGAAACAGTGACAAAAGAAAAATCCCAAAGCATACCCAGAAAGATCCCATCCCCACCTGGGGATACACCCAAGACCCCCAGGGCTCCTTCTTCCCCCCTCCCCACTGCTAGGCTAGTCTCAGCTGGCCAGATCTGAGACTGCCCATCCCCCCGTGGCGTTGGGCCTAGCCAGGCCCGTGGCCGGGAGACAACATCTCCCCCAGTTACCGGGCGGCGGTGAGGAAGAAAGAGGAGGTGCCAGACCTCGCACTGGATCTTATAGTGGTGGTGCAGAGAATTATGGTAGAAATACCTAATTTCCTGTGTCCACCCACTGGGCTGGACCTCTGGACACAGGAAGCACCTCATGTAGCAGAGGGCACCCAGCCCAAACTGCAACACTATTGTATAGAGGTTTGGGGAGGAAAAGAGATTAGGCAGGGGACTTATTGGCCAGTATTTGGCACTTTTGAAGATTGGGTATGTCAAACCTTGAATATTTATGTTAATGACAAGATGCCTTTTAATAAAGAGGAAAGTGAATATGCGTATTTATGGTTAACTGACCAACAGCTATTTAAGGTATTCACCGTAAAAGAGGAGAAAAAGGACATTGACAAAAAGAAAAAAGGAGGAAATTGAGTATGGTGATGTTTCTCCTCCTCCATATGCGGGACCCCAGGGACAGGATCCACCAACAGCTCCTCCAGAGGGGGCCCCTGAGATACCCCCTGAGGACTTGCCTGGCCCAGATGAAGCGAATATCCGCCGACCCGTGACTAGAAGCCAGACTAGAAGGAAGAAGGTGTTGCAATATCCCTTAAGGGAGATTGCCATGGGCGGGCCTCAATTAGGTGTAGGATTTGTGTCTGTTCCTTTAATCTCAGGGGATGTTAGAGATTTCCTTTGGGAGTAGCTGAGAGGCTTGATCAGTTCCTAGGACCCTCTATCTATACCTGGGATGAACTACAGGCTATTCTAAGAATTTTATTTATTGTAGAAGAGGAGAAATGGCCAAACCCCTTCAAGGGACACAGAGGCCAGAAAAGAGGTAGTGTGTTATTATTGTCAGGGAAAGGGCCATCTGAAGCGCAACTGCCGCAAAAGAATACAAGATGAGAAAATGTTTCAGGAGGAGTAGGGAGGTCAGAGGCTCTATCTCCTGGGGACTCACAACATTCAAGAGCCCTTGATAAAATTAAAATTGGGTCCCCAGCGACAAGAATTTACCTTTTTGGTGGATTCAGGAGCAGAAAGGTCCACCATACAAAACATCCTGACGGGATGTAAGGAATCAATGGAGAAAATAGGGGTAATTGGAGCAAAAGGAGAACCATTTAAGGTATCCCTTATTAAAGAAGTAGAAATTGAGTCCCCTACTAAATTTTCTTTAGGAAACTTTTTGCTGGTCCCAGAAGCTGAATGCAACCTATTAGGACGAGATTTGATGGTAGAATTAGGGATCAATTTGGAAAGTGATAAACAAGGCATAAAGATTAAATTATATGCCTTAACAATAGAAGATGAAAAAGAAATAAATCCTGAGGTATGTAGGAAAATTTGACATTGAACCATTTGAAATCACAATTAAGAATCCCTCTGAACCAATACGGATACGACAATATCCCATTTCCCAAGAAGCAAAGAGGGGATTACAATCTGTAATTGACAGATTGTTAGCTCAAGGGCTATTAGAACCCTGCATGTCCCCTCATAATACTCCAATACTACCTGTTAAAAGGTCAGATGGAACCTGTTGATTAGTGCAAGAATTGAGGGCTGTGAATCAAAGAACCCTCACCAGTTTTCCAGTGGTGGCGAATCCTTACACCTTGCTAAGCAAGCTATCTCCCAAATATACTTGATACAGTGTAATTGACCTGGAGGACGCCTTTTGGGCTTGCCCCTTAAAACAAGAAAGTAGAGACTATTTTGCATTTGAATGGGAAAACGTGGATACCTGGATGTGATTTGTGTTACAAAATATAATTTCAGGGTGGCTTGGCACCAAGGTTGGAGCGATGGCTTGTTTTGAGAATGGATGGTAAAATGTTCAGACTGTTTTGGTTTCAAGGAGAGCGTTGTACAGGACCGCGGAATGTTTACATTAGATAAGGCAGGCCTGAACAGCTGTGCCTGTGAGAAGCCTCCCTGTGCCTGTGTGAGAAGATGAGGTCATTCAAAGGACACAAGGAAGACTCCCCCTACTTCATCTATGACCCCCACTGAGACCCCCACCACAAGGAAAGTGCATGCTCAAGAAGCCCAGGAATTTGCTAGAACTCATTATCATATCCTTGCCTTCTAATAAGCATAAGCATGCATATGTAAATGATATAAAGAAAAGATAGTAAGTATTAGGGGCTTTTTTGCAGAGAATGGAGGTGTGCTTTGAGGGAGAGTCTCTGCAGCTGGGCGCGTCGCTCCTTGCTTGCTTCTATTTTTTTAATAAAACAACTCTCACAAGAAACTTAGAAATTCTCTTGTGCGGCCTGTTCATAACATTCTGAACTCATAATTTTCCACAGTATCAGATTAATAATAGCTTTTTGTGTTTTCATACTGAGTAAAGTCATAGAATCATAGAACCACAGAATTGCTTTGTTTGGAAATGACCTTAAAATCATTGAGTCTAACCATTCTCTAACTCTACCAAATCTGGTGCAAGTAAACTGTGATGGTTTGGTTTGTCACATGAACCAAACAAGCTTCAAATTCATTATCCAATGTTGTATGTGCATGCCTTTCCTATTCTGCTGAATAAATTTAACAAGAGGGAAAACGAACCTCAATTACATATTGTAGTGGATAGATGCCAACCAGCAGCAAAACACCCACAGGATCCCTCACTGAATTCTCTCTCCCACAGAATGGGAAAAAAATAGAAGGAAAATTAAAAGACCTATGAATTGAGAAAATGACCAATTAATAAAGAAAGCAAAAACTGTCCACATAAGGAAATCAAAAAGAGGAATTACTTTAGCACTTTCCATCAGTAGGCAGTGTCCATCCAATTCCTGTTAATCCAGAACTCAGCACATGTAGCTGTTTCTTGGGAAGACAAATGCCACAATCAAAGGTATCTCTTCTTCTCTCCTTGAGCTTTTACTAATGATCATCATGTCATAAAGCAGTTAATCCAAGTCAGATCCACTATACATGTATTTAAGGGACAAAACAAAAAAAGAAGATATTTGTGTTTATGCCTTTACTCTTTATCTTTCACCATAAAAAGTCTATCCTCTGGAAGAACAGCATCAGTGCTCTGGTGATTTTGAAACAGTAGTTTCTACCAGTCCTGGCTTTCAATATAGAAAGATGGATTACCAGATTTACAGACTTTAAGGACCACTAAGTCATTGTATCTAATTGTCTTGATTCATATATCATTACATTATTATTTAGTAGGAGAAGCTACACAGAAAACCACTGGAGAAAGATCAGATTCTAATTAAAGTTTCACTTCAGTACACAGCTACAGCCTTCAAACAAGTATTTAAGAGGGATGCCTACAGATACTAAGTTCTATCTGTTCTCTGTCTTAAAGCACTAAACCAAGAGCCTATGAGTATATATTAATGTCTCGGTCTGGAGAGGGAAAGAGACTCAGTTCTTTTGAATATTCCTGTGTTGTGAAATGAGAGGCACAAACGAGGCCAAAATATCAACACCTAGACTATTTATTACATAAATAAAGTGGAGGCATCAGAAGGGGAGAGGAAGAAAATAGAGAGCGAGAGAGAGAGAAGAGGAAAGGAATTATATTACCGCACCGCTCACCCCGCCAAGAGATGTTGGGTCTGTAGAGAAATGGTGCTGAGGCTTTGGCTGTAGAAGAGATGTGGTCCTCTGGGCAGCTTCTTCAGCTCCATGAGTTGCAGCAGGTGGAACTTAGGACATGGAGAGAGGGTTCAGTCTGCTTCTTCCAGGCTCCATGGCCTCTTTACTTCGGAGCAGCATTGTCCTTCTGTGTTTTTCTTCATCTGTGTTTTTGGTTCTCTGTTTTTCTTCTCTCCGTTTTTCTTCTGCCAAGCCAGTAGTTGCTCAAGTCTTTTATACAGTTTTTTAGTCCTTAGCTATGTGTCCAAGTATTGTCCCCCAGGAAATCAGGGGCCAGGAAATCATCCTTAAGTATCCAGGTGTTGTTTCCCAGTAAATCTTTCTGTGTATTCCTGTGTGTTTGGGCAGGGGTCTGGATGGGGGAGACCTGCACCTCCTCCTTCTCCATCTACCTACCCACACACTCATTACACATCAGGAAACAGGTGTTGAATCCATTGCCTCATCATCCTCCCTTTCTGGAGTATGTGATGGCTGGAAATTGTCTTGTCCTGAAGGTGTGATGGCTGGGTCCTTGGGCTATTGTTGTAGGCCAGCTGCAGTCCAGTGAGCAATGTTATCTTTGCACCTTCCAAGAGTCCTTTCAGTGGCTCTGCCCAATGCATATCAGCTGTTGTCTGGGCAAGCAGTAAGTGATTTTATCTTTGTTGAGTCACACCAGGAGAGACAAGCTTTTAGTCTCTCACATATATCAGGCTTGCTTCTGGTACTGAGTGTGAATTGTCACAACACTAAAGCCTTTTGTTAAATACCTGCTGTGATTTCGGAAATCATATCAGAAAACTATGCTTATGTAGCAAACAAATTTGGAACCCTTTACATTGCCAGTATCATCTGACCAAAAAAACCCTTCCAGACCTAACAATCTAAATGATCATCTTAATTTTACTTTTCTATTACATATTACTTTAAATGCTGTGCAATTCTTATCTCAAAGATAATTCGAAGTCTTCCACCCCTATAGCACCAAACCTTTCCAAGGAGTCTGCTATTGTAATTATTGATCCGGAGAAAATGTCTTTCTTTCAGCTTTCTACAAAACACATCAAATAGGCAATTAAAATCTTTCAAGACATTTTGAAGGCAAACTAACTCTTTATTATTATCCAATCTCATTACCTATCTCAGAGACAAATGAGAATGGTTACTATTCAGTCCAGATTTAGTGTTTAACACTATATCATGCAGAACAATATGATTTCAGGAAAACTATGGAAATTACCTTTTCAGTGGTTTTCTTGAGTATGCCTTTAAACAGCTACAATGGCACTGGCAGTCAACCCTAAAATCTAATTAAATCCATTGAGCGTAAGAACTGAAATAAGACAGGAGAATCAGGGATGATTACTCAATAGAGCATTTCAGTCCTGAGCATGTAGACAGTGACTTAAGATGGCAGGTGAACTGGTGTGAAAAACCAGAAATTCATGCTTACGCTTTCATCCAAAGCTTAAACCAAAATAGTATTAAAGAACTAAAACACTTCTTTGTGAAGTCACTAGAAGAAAACCTTCTTTAACTGACTCATTGACTTTTTGTATGTGAAAATGCGTATACACACACAAAGCATTTACTTTTCACAATAATAATGCATATATATTTGGAATTTAATTTAACAGTCTTCAGGACTTGTAATCTACATTTTTGATGTTATGAAAAAGGGATTTCTTATGTGCAAATATTTGTTTATTATATTTTCAGTTTTCCTGAATCGTAAGTATGGAAAACTTTTTTTAGCATCATCAAACAACATCAACAAAACATGGAAACGAAACAACATGTATGCATTAAATCACTCATGAATGGAAGTTGCATAATTTAGAGAACAAGATCCTATTACTGTGATAGAATGGAAGCTGTATAATTTAGAGAACAAGATTCTATTACTGTGATACTTTTTGTATTACATAATTTGTTGTTTTTCAAAAATCCCCAAAAATTGCATTAAGCAACACAAAAAGCCACAAGAACACCAGCTCAGGCTATCAAATCTGAAGATATACACCACAATAACTTAAAACAAAAGCAAAAATCTTAACATCACACAGCCATTTTTTATTTAAAAAGATGTGTAGTAGTCTGTTAAACTTCCATTTTTAAAATTAACATTAACAGCATTTTTCACTTTACAGAAATGGAAATAAAGGAGTGTAAACATCAAACAATGGTATTTGTCTGTTACATCTAATTGTTTTCTTTATTTCCTCAGAACATCTTCTTTGCTTAGCAGTTACTGAAAAAAAAGAGGAAAAAGAAAAAGAACATGCTCCATATCAAAATCCCGGACTGAACTGCCTCATGATTTAGTTTCATTTGGATGCACTTCCACTTCTGAGGTAGTTCAACATTAGGCCATGGAAATCTGATGACGTGAAAATCTGAAGGGAAAATGATGGAGCAGATTATCCTAGCGGCAATAACTGCACACCTGCAGGATGGCCAAGGGCTCAGGTCCAGCCAACATGGATTTAGGAAGGGCAGGTCCTGCCTCTCCAACCTGATCTCCTTCTATGATCAGGCGACCTGCCTGGTGGATGTGGGGAGGCCTGTGGATGTGGTCTACCTGGACTTCAGCAAGGCCTTTGACACCATCCCCCACAGCAAACTGCTGGCTACGCTGTCAGCTCGTGGCTTGGACAGCAACACTCTGCGCTGGGTTAGGAACTGGCTGGAGGGCTGTGCCCAGAGAGTGGTGGTGAATGGTGCCACCTCCAGCTGGAGGCCAGTCACTAGTGGCGTCCCCCAGGGATCAGTGCTGGGCCCCATCCTCTTCAATGTCTTCACTGATGATCGGGATGAGGGGATTGAGACAGTCATCAGCAAATTTGCAGATGACACCAAGTTGGGAGCAGATGTTGGTCAGTTAGAGGGTGGGAGGGCCCTGCAGAGGGATCTTGACCGACTGGATAGATGGGCGGAGTCCAATGGGATGGCATTCAACACGTCCAAGTGCCGGGTGCTGCACTTTGGCCACAACAACCCCATGCAGAGCTACAGGCTGGGGTTGGAGCGGCTGGAGAGCTGCCAAACAGAGAGGGACCTGGGGGTGCTGATTGATAGCTGCCTGAACATGAGCCAGCAGTGTGCCCAGGTGGCCAAGAAGGCCAATGGCATCCTGGCCTGCATTAGGAATAATACAATACAATACAATACAATACACCAGGTTGGAAGAGACCTTCAAGATCATCGCGTCCAACCCATCAACCAATCCAACCCACCTAAATACAATACAGTACAATACAGTACAATACAGTACAATACAGTACAATACAACCCACCTAAACAACTAAAAAACTAAACCCTGGCACCAAGCACCCCATCAAGCCTCTTCCTGAACACCTCCAATGAAGGTGACTCCACCACTTCCACAGGCAGCTGATTCCAGTGGGCAATCACTCTCTCGGTATAGAACTTCTTCCTAAGATCCAGTCTAAACCTGCGCTGGCGCAGCCTGAGACTGTGTCCTCTTGTTCTGGTACTGGCTGCCTGGGAGAAGAGACCAACCTCTGCCTGGCTACAACCTCCCTTCAGGTAGTTGTAGAGAGAATGGTATGGCCAGCAGGAGCAGGGAGGTCATTGTGCCCCTGTACTCTGCTTTGGTTAGGCCACACCTTGAGTCCTGTGTCCACTTCTGGGCCCCTCAGTTTAAGAAGGACATCGAGGCACTTGAATGTGTCTAGAGAAGGGCAACAAGGCTGGGGAGAAGCCTTGAGCACAAGTCATATGAGGAGAGGCTGAGGGAGCTAGGGTTGTTTAGCCTCTAGAAGAGAGGCTCAGGGGCGACCTCATTGTTCTCTACAACTACCTGAAAGGTGGTTGTAGCCAGGAAGGGGTTGGCCTCTTCTCTCTAGCAACCAGCACCAGAACAAGGGGACACAGTCTCAAGCTGTGCCAGGGGAAGTTTAGGCTGGAGGTGAGGAGAAAGTTCTTCACCGAGGGAGTCATTTGCCATTGGAATGGGCTGCCCAGAGAGGTGGTGGAGTCACCATCCCTGGAGGTGTTCAAGAGGGATTGGACATGGCACTTGGTACCATGGTCTAGTCATGGGGTCTGTGGTGAGAGGTTGGACTCAATGATCTTTGAGGTCTCTTCCAACCTTGGCGATACTGTGGTACTGTGAAGTATGGAAGGTTTTGATGATATTTATACTGAGGCAACCCTAAACCTTTTTTTTTCGTAATTGATAGTAACTTGCATGGCTGTGACTGTTGTCAATCAACTACTGCTCCCTATAACTTTTAATAATTTTCATTAAAATGCTGGACTCAACCATGAGAAATGATTCTATATATTTTAATCAATAAAATTTAAATAATTAAAGTTTTATTGGGAAAAAGTCCTAGAGGCTATCTATAGCTCTGTAATCTTGTCCCAGTGTTAGGCTGAATCTATGCAATATGAACTCATAAATGCTTCACTATTGTAATTACTGAAGTAAAAACTTCCAGCAAAAGTTATTTTTATAGTTGACACTGAATGCACCAGACAAAGTAGGAGAATGATTTTGAAGCCTGGTGGGCAGTAAAGTGGGAGACCTGAGTTCAAATTCTACATGTCATGACATTTGCAATACAAAATAAAATAGTTTCAATAAGAAAAATTGAAACTAAGGCATTAAAAATGCAGATCAGAGAATATTATAGGCAAAAGAATACATTGTTACATGAGATATCAGGATTGAAAAACTTTCTCCTGGACAAAGGGAAGTAGTATTGATTCTGAGTTTCCTTCTTTGCAAGTATCTGTTGACTGCAGCAGGATATGATCATATCCAATATTGAACCTAAGAGATAAATTTGGAAGATCTGAATAAGGCTCTCACTTGTCTAACTTTTCTCAAACTCAGTATATGCAGACATTTGGGTATATTTATTTTTCTTTCCATTCTAAAAATTCGTACATTTGGAAAAGGAAAAAAAATAGACCAAACAAACAGAAGCCCTCAGGATACCAGGTAACATGCAAATTCTTTTAGACACACTGAAATCTTCCTCCAGCCATTCTGGTTTTCACCAATGCAGCAGCTCTTCACAGGTGTACCAAATCAGCCAGGAACTCTGAGGTAGGGCTCAAACTGAAATAGAATGGAATTACATGTCAATGTTATTACTGAACATTGAGAAGAAGATCCTTTATTGCTCTAATATGTATTCAAATTTGAAAAACAAACTAACAGACAAACAAAAAATTACCAGTACGCACACGCATTTCATTACTGCTTGTCACAAAATATAACATCCCAACACTGCCTTTCCAAAGAGTTTTGTTTCATATACTTGCTCTACATTACCAGGGTATAAAGGGAATCAAATATCTACAGGCCATTCAGTAGAAATGTGAAAAAGGTTTGGACAAAGCAGCACAATGTTTGCTTGAAGTCAGAAGTTGTCATCTGAGAGGAAAAAGAGTCACTCAATTAGTGAAATAAGATCAGATGTGTGAACTGCAGGTTTTCCAGCTCTGCAGAAGATAGTTTTACTCACTAGATCAACAGAGCAGTGAACTGTGAATACTAAAATATAACTTGTGAATAGAATATTTCAGAAAATTAATTCTTTTTCAAGCTGGAATGCCAAATAGCAACCATTAAACACTTTTTTTTTATTAATCAATTGAGCATATACCTAATATAAAGTGATCCTTACTTTAGCAAAATTGTAATTTTTTTAGCTATAAAGCCCTGAAACTATTTTCTCATCAATAGTGTCAAGTGTTTTTTTTTTTAAAAAAAGAAAGTAATGTTATTTTTGAAGAGTAAAAGAAATACAAAGTTCTTGGACATAAACAAGTATGCTCTTCTTGCCATTAAGCTGTACTAGCAGGATCAAGGCCATATGGAATAGGCACCAAAGCATGCAATTGCCTTAAATAATCAGATACTGAGTACCTAATAATATTTTGTGCTCTTTAAGGACTGTAGGCAGCTAGTAAAGCCTAGAAAAATAAATACGCATCTATGAATGCCTGAACAGCTTTGAAAAACTGTTGTAGATATTGATATATTTTAAAAAAGATGTCAGTAGGCCTAAAGGTTGCTGAAATTGAGTCATTTAGTTTAGTTTTAAAGGAAAATCCTCCAACTTACTACATCTGTGCTTTGTACTAAGCTAGGAACAAATTTAGCCTTTAGGAAACAGGAGACTACATCTTTCCCAAGTCTGTGGAACAGGCACACGGAGCTAGGTTTTCAGACACCATCTCTCATTACTGTGTTGCAAAGCATATCGCAGCTGCTAGTGTAAGTTGTTAGATACAAGAAAAGTAGGAAACCTGGCCCAGAATACTTTAATAACTCATTAAGTGTCTTCTCTTAAAAAATTCTGGTTTGCAGACATGATTCAGCAAAAGAAGAGCTTTGCTAACTCCTTTTTGCTTCACTGGGATCAAGAACAAAGCCAGCAGTACTTGACAAGATCAGGCTGAAATGATATATTGGGACAAGTCATCCAATGCAGAAGGATAAGCTGGGAGAACACTTGATACAGGGTGTTGAAGCTGCATTGCTATAAAAGTTTGTCTTAAAAAGGCTGCTTATTTGCTCTGCTTACTTTGTATTCAAGCAACCATGACAGCCTGATCCTGAAAGAGTATGTTCCAGCTCAGACACTGACCAGGTGACTACACCTGTGCCAACCCAAGCCCATTGCTACCACCTTCACTACTTAGCCTGTGCAGACAAAGCCACCCCAAAAATGACTCAGCTAAATGGGGGTCCCAGTGCACCTGTGCCATCACGTAAATGCAGAATGATTCACCTTGCAATGGGACCGCCTTTGCAAACCAACCCTAGGTGGGGAATGAAGGGGAATTTAGGAAAAAAGACAGCACCACAAACTGTTGGTATGCACCCACCCCCAAGAAGACATTGATGATGTGGGGATGCCACTGGATCTCAGAGTGGTGGTATTTTTCTCCTCTTATTTCTGGTTTAATCTCACTTCTTTCATTGATGTTCTCTTAGTAAGCACATATTTATTAATCACTTCACCTGCTTTAAGATTCACTGTACGATCAAAGTGATCTCCAAGAATTTATAATTAATAAATCTGTAATCCTTCTAGCCATTTTGGTGTCAGTTTGCCTTACCTCACTCCTTAGGTATCACTAAAGAATGTCCCACAGGCCGTTCCTCTGAGGCTGGGTTGTGACATGGGAGAATCTTATTGCTGTCATTAACAAGCTAGAGAGTGGTTATAGGGAAGATGAAGCAAGAAACTTCTTGGAGGTGCACAACCAAAAGTACAGATGGCAACGGACACAATGGGATTAGATATAAGAATAATTCTTCATAGTGAGGCTGATCAGACTCTAACAGATTTCCAGACAGATTTGAAACTTAACTGCATAATGTCCTGAGCAACCTGATCTACCCTTTATGTCTTGAGTAGCACAAATAACATTTAAAACTACTTAAATTATTCTATTATTATTATTATCTGCACTGATATAACACATTTAAGTCCTCAGTATGACAACAGAACTCCAGTTTTTGTCTAAGTGATTCTTTGCTTGTTCTACACTTCCATGGCCCATTAACAGAGTATCCATTATAAGTATTTCTTGAATAGACATATAAGGAAGAAGTTGGTGAATATTATTATTTTTGGCACCCCCTCATGAACCTTCTGAAACTACCAGAGACACCCCAGAGGGGTCTAGAAAACCTAAAACTGCTGGAAAGATTGAATGAAAGTGGAATGTTTAAAGATGAAAAGATTTTTGTGTGATGTGACAGTATTGTTCAAGTTGCGCTGAGCAACTGAGCAGTTGCTCTCTATATCAGTGTGGGTAGTTAAAAAAGCAATGAGTTAAATTATAGTAAATATAGCCAAAGATGCCTGTTAACATACACCTAGCACCTCGTGAAATATTAGAATAGGTTGCCTGGGTTATATTATGAGGCCTCATCACTGAGGGTTTTTTCAAGAAAGGATTAGACAGACATATGTTCTGCCTGATGGGGCAAACGTGAAAATCAGCCAGTCTTTCACTGTGGGTAGTGGCTTCTGGGGAGAAAATAAAGGACCTTACAAAAGATGGGAGGCTGCAGAATAACAATAAAAACAATAAAAACAAAAGTGCTTGGGTAAAAGGACACATTTTTTATAATTCACAGTCATTCTCATCCCCATCTCTTCTTATTTCCCTGTAGCAAACCAATTTGTTTGCCTCTAATGTGAGTATATGAATAGGTCTAACTTTCCACTCTGTTTTAACATCTGCTTTCCTACAGGCTTAAAATACCGCATTAGCTAATATTAGAGAAGTTGTTAGTAGAAAGGGAATGGCAGAAAACTATCCTGCCCTCCACCACATTTAATCATAAATATATCAGACAGTCTAAACCATGAAATTTAGGTTGGCTCAACTAACAAATCTCAGTGCTCAGAATGAAACCTTAAACTGGCAAAGGAACTGATTTGTTCATGCTTTCCCCTAGCCATAGTGTCAGGAATGTAATAAATAGTGTTCTGGCCCATACCAGCGGGATATTAACTGTTCCCAAAGAAGAGCTAAATTGTCTTGGGACAAGACAAAAAAGTTACATGTGGTACTCTCTGTTATTACAAATAATCATCTTGATTACATCTTTTAGACAATTGTGTTAAAACACATAAAGAGGTAGATCTCAAATAATTACAGCATACAGAAGGACCTGTGGATGCATTTTGTATGAAAGATCACATTGACTGAAGATTATTGTTTGATTAAATTTGCTACCTGATGGTAAAGCTTCCAACAGATAAACACAGACAAGAATTTAATCAACAAACTACATCATATTTGAATCTATTCCACATCTGTCTACCTAGAGAAGGAACAGATGCAGACTCAGTAGGAGCCAGAAGGAAAGGAATCAATAGGGAAATACTCTATTAAGAAGTTGTTTCTGGAAGTATAATCCAACCTTGACCCAAATATATTTAGATTCACAGCCTGATACTTCTCTTGAACTGGTCTCTGAAATCCATATTCTCCCTCATTAGTAATATCCCTTTGTTGGCATTATTGTGCTAAATGAAATACTAAAATAAATTATTTTTAAAGCCCTTCTGACATATGCTAGTGCAGATGTTACTCTTAATAACTATCTCTGCCTGCAGTATATCTTTGTTTAGCCTGTAGATGCTTTATGTGGATTTGTTCTGAAAAATAAATGAACAGAGCTGTTTCAATCCATCCAGGGCACAAAATTGTATCTGCCAGACTCCTTTGTGAAGGAGTCACCAGACTTCATCATCTTAAGACACTCACAGAGAGAAACATTATCCTTTATTTTGTTATTCAAGAGTGTGTATAGACTTGGTCTGCCTTTGACTCAGTCCACATTCACAGAAGCAGGATGCAGCTGATTCACAAACAGGGTGTGTCAAAATGCCACTATCAGCCTCCACAGCATAAAACAATGAACAACTTTTCTTCTCCTAATGTATATTGTCCCATTTCAATAAGATTAATTATTTAAATTTCATATTACATAATCTGTAAAATAGTTCTTGGCTATACATCGAAAAAATATAATTTATACATGTAACTTTAACAAAATAACTTTAAAAAAAATATTTTATTACTCTATTTAATAAAAGCCTAATTAGAACTCATGTTTTTCATGTTTTTGATGACCGTGGTATGTCCTGCTGAGTGACTCCATCAAATATATAAAGATTTGGAACAACTGAGTTTCTTAAATTCCCCAAACACTCCAGTTGCTACTGGAAATTCAGTGTAATATATATAAAAGAGTTTACTGTTGGTGGAGAAATAAAGGAAACAGGTTCTTTCTCAGTTATTACAAGGAACCATATGGCATAAAAGTTTCTGGAGTCTGTTACCAATAACATATAATGAAAAAAATAAAAACTAATCACACAAATATAACATTTTAACTAACCAAAGAGCTGAAAATCCTCTTAATAATAGCATAAACAAGTCCAGCATTATGATCATGACATGAGTGATGAATTGTACAACATTTTCCAAAGTGAATTCAGTAAGTAAATTATTCCTTTCCTCAGTAAAAAAAAAAAAAGGCTATTTACACTTCGTATTTGCTTTCTCAATGTTTGGTTTTGGTTTGGTTATGGTTGGTTGGTAGTTTTTTGTTACTCTGGGAATTCCACAGGTCATCTAATACTGCAGACTTTTAAAAATTGATTAATGCCTTTAGAGTCTGACTTTTGTTTAATTTTGTTTCAGAAACAATGAATGTGAGACATGAAATATCTGCCTGCACTTTCTGCATCACATAGGACTTGGACCAAAAAAAAGGAGAGATAGTGAAGCTGAACAGAACCTAAGTCTATAATGATGTACTTAGAGTAATTCTCCTTTTGCTTTAAAAATCATCCCAGGAGAAAATAATTTGAGTTATTCTGTGATGTACTAATTTGCTGACTCAAGATTCCAATACTACTGGGTTACACTCATAAGGTACTTGACCTATTGATGCACCAAAGTACATGTTCAGATTAAAACAAATGTCTGAATCTAATCAATAGTTAGAAATTTTCTGCTACATCAGGTTTGATGATGACTTTTTAGCCTGTACTATATCCTTTTGTCAGATTAAAGAAGTATATTCATAGATCTTGTAGCTTTGACAAACTAATCACTAGAGGGTGAGATATATATCTTCTGCACCTCAAAGATCTTTACCACATTGATTGACCTCCAGGCACTGTAGTAAGAGAGCTTCACATTTAATGCCTGACTGCTTCTGTCATAAATGCCAAAAATATTGTGATTAAAGGTATTAGATGGTAGTGCTCAAATTTGTGATAAATCTAATTACTGATGCCAAAAGGAAATGTTTTGAGGATCCTGGATTTTTTTAATAGTACTTTTAAAATTATTATTTAACTATTATTAAGTTCAGTTGATGCATTATTTACAGAACTATGTAAGCATAAGAAAGAGCTGACCGCATCACTTTCAATGTCTAGTAAATGGCAAAAGTGCTGTGGGTGATATATTAGAGAGTTCAACTCACAGAACCTGTTGCTGCCTCAGTAACGCTGAGGAGTATATGAGGTTGACAAAACACAGTAATCACAAAAGATGATAGGACAAAGTGTGCGGATAAAGAATTTTCTAAGTATTGCAAAGTAAGTTGCAATCCTCCAAGTGAAAGGTTACATTAGCTGGGCACAAAGACAATTTCACAAATATTTTTTTAAAAATCCTTAATAAATATTAAAGTTCTGATCAATGTCTAAAGTCTACAGTAGCAAATGGCTGAATGGCCTTTTTTTAAAAAATATTTTTGTTGGCAAGAAAACCACATCTGTACACATCTCACATGTGTACAGCACAATGAGAAATTGGTGGCAAGCATGCACTCCAATAAATTATCTCTGTAGCCTGCTAAGATGCATGTCTAACCGCAAAGCAATCCTCCCCTGAAAATCTAAGTTTGGAGGCTAGATAGACTACACAGCTATCTGAACTAGCTAACTATTTTGTCTGTCTGCCATAATACAAAATATACTCCGGTGAGACCCACCTGGAATACTGAGTCCAGTTCTGGAGACCCTATTACAGGAAGGCTCTGGACATGCTGGAGCATATCCAGAGAAGAGCCAGGAGGATGATTAGAGGGCTTCTCTCCTGTGAGGACAAACTGAGTTGGGGCTGTTCAGTCTGGAGAGGAGAAGGCTCCAAGGAGACCATCCAGTATCTTAGAGGGGCCTGCAAGAAAGCTGGTGAGGTACTTTTCTAAAAAAAGCAAATCTATTGTCAAGGTATTTTCTGAAGGTGAGATTTCAGCTACAAGTTTTTTGGTTTAAACTTAAATTATCCTCTGTGACTAGAAAAATTAGAGACGCTTTCCTTCTGCCTTTCTTTTTTTGTGTGCTTTTTTTATTAGATAAATTGTTGAGTCATTTTAAATCACAGAATCATAGAATATATCAAATTGAAAGGGATGTATAAGGATCATCAATATATTATTTATTTAAGGAGTATTAATTCCCATTTGCTGTTGCATCTAAGATGGATTTTTGTAAAGAACTATGTAAATGGAAAAAATTATTTCTTTCTTCTTTTGCCTAGAGCAATTCATCTAGGTATGGAACATGAAGAAGGATACGTACCTTTAAACACACTATAGAGCTCTGCTATATTGATTTTTACTTTTAAACGTCAATTATTTTCCTTTTATAAACATAAAGATAAGATCATAATGCTACTATTGCCTGCTTTTTATAGCATTACTGATTATATTCATTCTGTGTATCTTTAACCTCCTGTAAATTATCCTCACTACAGTGTAGATATTAATACCATTGAATACATACCACAAAAAAATCAAAATAATGATTATGTGATAATGTAGGTGTAATGATTTTAAAACAAGAGCTTCTTACCTAAGTAGCATATTTACTTTCTTTAACACACTTTTGAGTTTTATCTATTCTATTGAAATAATTTCAGACAGCTTTTTCAAAAGCAAATTGTTTAGTCCTTGTTTTGATACATGGAAATGTATTTTGAGAATTAATAGAGAATATTCAGACATGCATAAAACTTCAATATAAATCTGAAATCTTGCTTAGCATTTAAAACATTCAAAGAGAGGTAGTCATTCTCCCAAAAAGAGAATGTGAAAAGGACAAACCAGTCAGCCCTGATGTTAAATACTGCATCCCAGGTTGAAAAAGTGTGACCTAGTCGCTTGAAAATTCAACCAGCTCTATCTGGAACGCACCTTCATTTTCTTCTCATTGATAGCAGTATTCAGGAGGTCCAAAGTCTATTCTTCATCTTGCCTTTGCATGGTCATACTGGCGAAACTGCTGCACTCCTCAGTGTGACTGTGAGTCTTTCTGCTCCCATGCATTTTTCCAGTCTATAAGACATTTGAGGCAAGGAAGTTTAATTCATGGTACTGGAATCAGGACTTTCAGGTAACACTATGGTAACATATGTGTGGTGGGTTAACACCCTTTTCTGGGAACAAAAGAACAAAGCAGGGTGGAGGGATTGCAGGTACTTTTCACTCCCTGCAGGGCATTTTTCGCCTGGGAAGCTGAGTCTGTTCCACTCCCCCCCTCCCTGCCCAGCTAGGATATAAAAAGCAGGACCTCGTAGCTGTTGGCCCCGGCTTTTCTGGCTTCTGCCTCTGCTGGACGAGAGCTACTGCAGCTACCCTCCTGCTCCTCTGCCACGAGGTCGGACCTGCTGCCTCCACGCTTCCTCAGAGAAAGGCTGGTTTTGTATTATTCTCTTGGGTTTTTTTGTCCCCCTCCCATCCATCCTTGTTCCTTGCCCTTGTGAACCTTTTTCCTGTTATTGTTATATATATATATATATATATATATATATATATATTGCTTAAAGACAACTCTTTGCCTCTCTACTTCCAAGCCCTACTCCAAATTATTGTTTGGTGGATTTGCTCTTTCCTTTTCTCCCCTCTCTGTTGGGAGGGAAGAGGGGGGGAGTGGGGGAGAGATTCTCAGCCTTGCCCCCCACCTGAGCTCTTAACTTCCAGTTAAGGCTCAAACCATCACAATTTTTTGGCGCCTCCAACGTGGGGCTTGGAAATTAATCTTGTATTGGGAAAGCAAAACTTTGTCTGAAAAAGGGACTGGAAGTAGAGATGGTGATTTTAAAGAGCCTGGTGGTCCAAGCCTTTGCGTGGGTGTTTGGCTGGATCTTTTGGACCCACATCTACAAATTAATAACTTACCATGTGGTGTGGTTAATGATAGAGATGCTGATCAAATGGATGAAAACTTTACCAATGAAGCTGGGCATGTATCTCCTGAATTCATTGAGTTTCACTGTCAGTGGTAACTTTTCTAACACAGGAAATTTTCCTGCAGAAGGCTGTGAAACCAATGGTGTAGATAAATGTTCCTGTGATGGAAAATTGCTGTACATTGCAATATGCTCCATATGCTTGAATGTAATCCTTACAGGGGCATTTGCTGTGACCGTGTTGGGTGGGGGATGAGCTAACCCATTAAGAGCTGTTTGGAGGGTGATAACACACTCCTTTGCACTCTTTAACGACTGGGGGCGTGTCTGCTGTGGGCATTGTGAGCACTCTGTAAACACAAAGAGGGAGGGGTCAGGTTGTAATGAGTGTGCCAGATCTCAGCCTGAGCCCCAGGCACAAGGGGCTGCCCCACCACCAGCAGCTCCACAGTTAACCCCTGATGCTCCTGCAAATGCAGTCTCTCTGGCACCAGTCACCACACGCAGGAAAAGAAGTCAAAAATCATCGCCAAGCACAGATGGTGAGGAAGGAACTTCAGCAGGCCCCAGCACCTCACAGAACCCAGCGGTGGATGAAGATGAGTCAGACCAGGAAATAACTGTCACATTGTTACCCAGAAAGGAACTAAGGCAAACGCAAGGAAAGAGGGTGAGCCAATACTGAGCTGGGCCCTGAGATGCTGGGACGAGGGGGTGGACACAGTGGACCTGGATAAGAGGGAGGCAAAGCTTTTAGGCTCCATGACTCGTGATGCTGGTCTGGACAAAGAGTTAGCCAAACTCGATGGAACACACACTCTCTCGGATCCTCAAGCAAGTACCACTCAAGGGATGACCTGCCCTGGGCCCCAGTTAGATGGACAACTATGGAACAGGGCATTCACTACCTGAGACAGATGGCTGTGCTGGAAATAATTTATGGGGATGGCCAGCTCCCTTCAGACCCAGATGAGGTGCCCATGAGACGGCCCTTTGTGAAGAAACTCACCCAGCGTGCTCCTCAGAAATATGCTCCCACATTAGGAGGGATACTCCTGACTGGACAGGATAGAAGTCCTAAAACTGTCTGTGAGTTTGCCAATGATTTAAGGGAATATGAGGACAGCGTAAATCAGAAACCCCTGATCTCAACCATAGAAACTATGGCCAAAGACATTGTCAAAGAGATCAAGACCTCCATGTCTGAACTGAAAAGGGGGAGCGATGCCTCCTTTTCCCCTTCTCCCTCAGAATGGATCCAGGTTTCAGCAATCAGGAACAGGCGACCTTCCCCTAGGAGAGCACCCCAAGCCAATCGGGGGATGTCAAGAGGGTCTCTGTGGAGGTTCCTCTGTGACCACGGAGAGGACATGGACACCTGGCATGGCCAACCCACATCTGCCCTCTGGAACAGAGTGCGGGAACTGCAAGGTGGCCACACTGGGGACAACTCATCCAGAAGAAGGGCTGCCCCAGTTTCCCGGAGTGGTCCCTCTCGCTCAAGAGACCCTTCCCCTAGTAACACAGGACCCTGCGACAAGTGTGGACATCGCCGCCAGCATTAGAGGTGCCCTACCTCCAGCCAGGTGGAGGCCAGGGATAATAGAGTATACTGGGATGTGTATGTAAAATGGCCTGGCACTTCAGAAGCCCAGAAGTACCGAGCTCTGGTGGACACAGGGGCCCAATGCACCCTGATACCATCGAGGTACAAAGGGGCTGAACCCATAAGCATTCAAGGAGTCACAGGGGGCTCACAAGACCTGACTGTACTGCAAGCTGAGATAAGCCTGACTGGGAATGAATGGGGACAGCACGACATAGTGACTGGTCCAGATGCACCTTGCATTCTTGGCATTGACTTTCTGCGGGAGGGATGCTTCAAGGACCCTAAGGGGCACAAGTGGGCATTTGGGGTGGCAGCTGTGGAGACTGCAGGCAAACAACAGCTGTCCACCAAGCCCGAGCTGTCGGATGACCCCTCCGTGGTGGGCAGCCATAAGGTGCAGGATTTGAAGCTACCTATTGCCTCTCGCATAGTGCATCGCAGGCAATACAGGACCAACAGAGACTCTCTGCACCCCATGCACCAACTGATTCGACGACTGGAGAGCCAGAAGGTGATCAGCAAGGCTCACTCCCCCTTCAACAGCCCGATATGGCCAGTGCGGAAGGCAAATGGGGACTACCATGGCCTGAATAAGGTGACTCCTCCGATCAGCGCTGCCGTGCTGGACATGCTGGAGCTCCAGTACGAGCTGGAATCAAAGGTGGCCAAGTGGTATGCCACAATTGACATTGCTAATGCCTTTTTCTCCATTCCCATTGCAGAAGAATGCAGCCCACAGTTTGCTTTCACTTGGAGGGGAGTACAGTATCAGTGGAATCAGTTGCCTCAGGGCTGGGTCCATAGCTCGACCATCTGCCATGAGGTGATCCAGACTGCCTTGGAGAAAGGTGGGGCCCCTGAGCATCTGCAGTTCATCGATGACATCATTGTATGGGGTGAGACAGCAGAGGAAGTCTACCAGAAGGGCGAGAAGATAATCGATATCCTGCTGGAGGCTGGCTTTGCCATCAAGAGAAGTAAGGTCAAAGGGCCTGCCAGGGAGATCCAGTTCCTGGGCGTTCAATGGCAGGATGGCCGTCGCCACATCCCTCAGGAGGTGGTGAACAGGGTAGCCACAATGGTGCAGCCCACGAACAAGAAAGAGACACAGTCCTTTTTGGGGCTTGTGGGCTTCTGGAAAATGCACATTCCCGGGTACAGTCAGATTGTGAAGCCTCTCTTCCATGTAACAAGGAAGAAAAATGATTTTGTGTGGGGACCTGAGCAGCAGGTGGCATTCGATCAGATCAAACGAGAGGTGGTCCACGCTATGGCTCTGGGACCTGTTCAACCTGGACCAGAGATCAAGAACGTGCTGTACACTGCGGCCGGTGAGAATGGTCCTACGTGGAGCTTGTGGCAGAAGGCTCCTGGTGAAACCAGGGGCAGGCCCCTAGGTTTCTGGAGTAAGGGGTACAAAGGCTCGGAGGCCAACTACACCGCGACAGAAAAGGAAATCCTAACTGCCTATGAGGGCGTCCGGGCTGCCTCGGAGGTAATTGGGACTGAGTCACCTCTATTTCTGGCTCCGAGGCTTCCAGTCCTGACCTGGATGTTCAAAGGAAGAGGCTCAACCCCACATCATGCCACAGATGCCACCTGGAGTAAGTGGATAGCCCTGATAATGCAGCGAGCTCGAATGGGGAGCTTCGAACGCCCTGGCATAGTGGAAGTGATCACCAGCTGGCCAGAGGGTTCTGACTTTGGAATGCCACCAGAGCAGACAGTGAGCTGTGCTGAGGAGGCTCCCCCATACAACGATCTCCCTGAGAATGAGAAGGGCTATGCTCTATTTACAGATGGGTCCTGCCGGCTTGTGGGGAGCAAGCGGAGATGGAAGGCAGCTGTTTGGAGCCCAACAAGGCAAGTGGCGGAAGCAAGGGATGGAGAAGGCGAATCCAGTCAGTACGCAGAGGTAAAAGCTGTCCAGCTGGCCCTGGATATAGCAGAACGAGAGAACTGACCAGTGCTGTACCTCTACACTGACTCCTGGATGGTAGCCAATGCCTTGTGGGGGTGGCTGAAGGAATGGAAGAGGAACGGGTGGCAGAGAAAAGGGAAGCCTGTTTGGGCCGCTGAGCTGTGGCAAGACATTGCTGCCCACCTGGACAGGCTGCCAGTAAATGTACAGCACATTGATGCACACATCCCCAAGAGCAGAGCCACAGAGGAGCACAAGCACAACCACCAAGCAGATCTGGCTGCTAAAATCTCCCAAATAGACTTGGATTGGGAACACAAGGGTGAGCTGTTCTTAGCTCGCTGGGCCCATGACACTTCTGGCCACCAAGGGAGAGATGCCACATACCGGTGGGCTCGGGACAGATCAGTGGACATCTCTATGGACGCCATCTCACAGGTCATCCATGAGTGTGACATCTGTGCTGCCATCAAGCAGGCCAAGCGCATGAGGCCTCTGTGGTATGGGGGCAGATGGTCGAAATATAAGTACGGAGAGACCTGGCAGATCGACTACATCACCCTGCCTCGGTCTCACAGCGGCAAGCAGTACGTACTGACCATGGTGGAGGCAAGTACAGGCTGGCTGGAGACCTACCCAGTACCTCATGCCACTGCTTGCAACACCATCCTGGGCCTGGAGAGAACAGATGGAACAGTGTCTCCTATGGAGACACGGCACCCCCGGGAGGATTGAGTCAGACAATGGAACCCACTTCAAGAACCACCTCATAAGAGACTGGGCAAAGGACCATGGCATTGAATGGATTTACCACATCCCATACCATGCACCAGCTGCCGGGAAGATCAAGCGCTACAATGGCTTGCTAAAGACCACCCTAAAAGCCATGGGGGGTGGAACCTTTAGGAACTGGGAAAAACACCTAGCTCAAGCCACTTGGTTAGTGAACAGCAGAGGATCTGTGAACCGAGCTGGTCCTGCCCAGTCCCACCTGCTGCAGACAGTGGATGGAGATGGAGTTCCTGTGGTTGCTGAGAAGAACCTGCTGGGAAAGGCAGTGTGGGTTTTTCCTGCTGCTGGTGGGGGCAAACCAACCCGAGGGGTGGTCTCAGCTGAGGGGCCTGGTCACACCTACTGGGTCATGTTAGAAACTGGGGACATTCAGTGTATCCCACAGCAGAACGTGACTCTGGCTGAGAGGGGATGAACTCGGGGTGGGGCAACACTTATCAATGTATTATAGTCATTGTGTAAATAGTTATAAGTTGTTCTAAGTTTCTCCCTCCTAGCCTAATACCAGCCTAGCATCCAGGACACAACGTACACACTGCACACCAGTACACCAGAGAGCTCCTGCATCATCTCACCTGCACCTGTACCTGTCCCTGCAGCAACGGACTGTACCCAATGTCCCTACAGCAATGGACTGTTCCTGGCTTTTCCCTTCCAAAGACAAACTGATTCCTGATTTTTCTCCACATCCCTGCCCAGTTCAAGCAGCACCTACATTGACCATCACCAGAGAGAGAGAGAGACTTGCCCTGGGAGAGAGCAAGCCGGGATAACAAGGCACTTGTATCAAGGATCTGAATATCACGTGTCAAGATTGCATGAAGGAGCTGTGGCAGGAGAGAGGAAGTGGAACAGAGGGGTGGATTGTGGTGGGTTAACACCCTTTTCTGAGAACAAAAGAACAAAGCAGGGTGGAGGGATTGCAGGTACTTTTCACTCCCTGCAGGGCATTTTTCGCCTGGGAAGCTGAGTCTGTTCCACTCCCCCCCTCCCTGCCCAGCTAGGATATAAAAAGCAGGACCTCGTAGCTGTTGGCCCCGGCTTTTCTGGCTTCTGCCTCTGCTGGACGAGAGCTACTGCAGCTACCCTCCTGCTCCTCTGCCACGTGGTCGGACCTGTTGCCTCCACGCTTCCTCAGAGAAAAGCTGGTTTTGTATTATTCTCTTGTTTTTTTTTTGTCCCCCTCCCATCCATCCTTGTTCCTTGCCCTTGTGAACCTTTTTCCTGTTATTGTTATATATATATATATTGCTTAAAGACAACTCTTTGCCTCTCTACTTCCAAGCCGACTCCAAATTATTGTTTGGTGGATTTGCTCTTTCCTTTTCTCCCCTCTCTGTTGGGAGGGAAGAGTGGGGGGAGTGGGGGAGAGATTCTCAGCCTTGCCCCCCACCTGAGCTCTTAACTTCCAGTTAAGGCTCAAACCATCACAATATGTCATAATAACTAATTTCTAGGGTTTTGGGTACACCCTCACACTGAAGGTTTACATGCCCCTAGCTGCAGGCTGGATACAGTTGCACATGTGAGTCCTTGGCCACCCAATCACCAGCCCTCACCCTTATCCCAGTATGGGAGCAGGACCCTGGACAGATCTCAGTCCTAACTGAGCTGCAGCTTTTCCAAGGATTCAGGGGCTCTGGGCTGGCCCAAGTCACCAACCCCAGCTGAGCCCTGCTCCTTTGCTGGGTGCTGTGTGACAAGGCTTACTTGAGGGCACAGTCCTGCTGGACCTATGGATGCTTTTGAGTCCCAGCTCCCTCCAACAGAGCAGATGACCCTGACACTCTTGTTTTTTTTACAATCTTATCTTCACACAGAACTAGATACCTCTAATTCCAGACAGTGTCCAGTGTTTCACAGGAGGGTAAAATAAAGACATGAAATATTCTTAATATAGATAATAAAATTAGAAAAATATTCCCTCATGATGTAGATGTTTGGTAAAAGTTACAAAGTATGTGATTGTCACAGTAACAGCAGTAGTACAAACATATCCATAAGGAAAAAAACAATGGGGCATTCTTCTAAATTCTTCTGAGAATATCAATAGCACTGCTTTGGCTTCCTAGTCAGGACTACTTTTGTATACACTTACAGTTTCTTTTACTTGTGACTATAACTACTATAAGCTTTAAAAGAGTGAAAAAATTCAATATCCAGAAACTGTAAGAATGTCTAGTAAAAGCAAGTTCTATGTATTTTTCAGCTAAAAACAATTACAGAAGTTGAAATCAGTTACAAAAACATGGAAGAATATGTGAATTTAAAAAAAGTACCGTGTATAAACATAGAGTGGTGTATCACTTTCAGTAATGCTATGTTACATTCATATTTTAAAATTTTAGTACATCAAAATGCAAATAATAAAAAAACCCAACCAAACAAAAAAACCCAACCCACCCAACTCCTTATCTTCATTTTCCAGAAAGGAAAATGATACAGAAAATAACCATCTATCTTCTCCAGATCCATGCTTCCTTTTCTTCAATTCTACTATACAAAAGAGATGTGGGTTACTTAGAAGCTCTAGATATTTTACGTTGTACAGAAGGAATTATGGACATTGAAATTTGCATGTTCTTTTCCATAGGAAATGGAAGAAAAGGAGTCCTCCAAACCATGTTGACATAATTGCAGCTAAGGATCCAAGTAGTCAGCTTACAGGATGTTGTTTCCTCAGGTGACAATAACTAATAATAAGGATTTCAAATCATGCAGAAAGGAATTCTTTGTGTCCCTACTAGTGACTCAGTTTGCTTCCTCGTTTGCCATAAGCCCAGCTCTCCAAATCATTCATGCTAGAGACATGTATTGCACTTCATCCCAGGTTTCTAATGAATCAGATGTACTCTTTCACAGTGAAACCTAGGTGTGACAGTCAACCCTGCACAGCAGCAGCTGAGTTCTGCAAAAACTTAGTGTAAAAGCTGATAGACACCTCTCAGCAAGGAGACATGCTATGCTCTCAGCATGGGATAATAGGGACATTTTCTGTGGATCTCAAATCATAGGCCAACAGACACTTCATATTACCAGCTCTTCATGAATTCTGCTCTTAGATCAGTGGAATACATTTATGTTCTAATTTATGGGTAAATCATGAGTCCTTATGCCTATGTTCTGAGACAAAAATTGTATGGAGCTTACACTGGGCTCCCAATAATAACTTGGAATACCAGGTGAACTAAATATTTCATTTTAAGTACAGTACAGCCACATGATTAATTTTCATCTTTTAGGAACAGGGAAAGCAAGAAGCAGGAATGAACTCCTGTATGCTGACAATGTAGAGTGACAATGCATTCTTACAGCCTTACATTAATTGACTACTTCAATAAAATTTCCTTCAATTGTATGTAATTTTCTCTATTATATCTAAGTAACCTGTAAAATCATAGGCTGTCTTTTCAAATTTCTATTTTAAAATTGTTTTCAAGCCAGGTCCTTTTAGAGTGTTCCTAATTAATGAAACAACTGGTCTACCAAGACCACTCAGGAAAAGCACCTAAAGCAAATTACCACATAATTAAAAACAAACCTACAGCTCAACACATAGCATAAAATTAAGAATGCCTATATTCAATAAAGTTGGATAGCATTTTCCCTAAGCTCACTAGACTAGGAATTAACCTCCCAGCAGTACATTCTTGATGCAGTCTGGCAGGTTTTCTTTTCACTTTCCATTTTTATAATTTGATCCAAGTTTCTGGGCAACTTCAAGGCTCGAAGAATAGGTTTATCCAGTCCAGTAGCCTTATTTGCTGTAAGCAAATTTCTTTATGATGGTAACTTTAGACATCATAATCTCCTGGAAGTATAAAAAAGGAAAATCTTCTCCTTGAACACTTGGCTTGTCAAAATGTTACATTCCAAACAGCTGGGGTTTTTTTATCATATCAGAGATTTACTGCATGAGCAAGGCAAATTGCAGTTACCCCTTGACATGTTGTCATGATTAGTGGGTCTGATCTGCATTATTGATAAACCCCACTGTTATCATGAGTTTTTGCTGCTACACATAAGAGAGAAAGAAGAAGAAAAAGAGTAGTTCAAATGATAATATACCTTTTGAATTCAAGTTTTGAACACTTCTCTTAGCTTTTTCTATATTGGCGTTTTATTATCTTTGTAAAAATAAAGTGCAGTCCAACATAGTAATGTGACAGAAATATTTCACCAGTTCTCAAAAGAAATGCTATTGTCAGTTGGAAAGATACAGCTAAGAACTTATTTTCTGACCCCTGTAATAAGACAGTTAGATAATAAAATATGAAGAAATTTCTACCACGCAGAGAGAAAAACACAGATGCATGTATGTCTTTTCTTACCTGCATATTTCAAGGATTGTTTTCCTCTTATTCTTTCCTCTTTTCATCTGTTATTATGGTTTTTCTTGTTATGTCTACAAAATTGCTAAATCATAACATAATACAATACAATACAATACAATACAATACAATACAATACACCACCAGGTTGGAAGAGACCTTCAAGATCATCACGTCCAACCCATCAACCAATCCAACCCACATAAATACAATACAATACAATACAATACAATACAATACAATACAACCCACCTAAACAACTAAACCATGGCACCAAGCACCCCATCAAGCCTCTTCCTGAACACCTCCAATGAAGGTGACTCCACCACCTCCCCATGCAGCCCATTCCAATGGGAAATCACTCTCTCTGTATAGAATTTCTTCATAACATTCAGTCTAAAGCTCCCCTGGTGCAGCCTGAGACTGTGTCCTCTTGTTCTGGTATTGGCTGCCTGGGAGAAGAGACCAACCTCTGCCTGGCTACAACCTCCCTTCAGGTAGTTGTAGAGAGCAAGAAGGTCACCCCTGAGTCTCCTCTTCTCCACGCTAAGCAACCCCAGCTCTCTCAGTCTCTCTTCATAGGGCTTGTTTTCCAAACCCCTCACCAAACTTGTTGCCCTTCTCTGGACACGCTCCAGCAAGACAACATCCTTCCTAAACTGAGGGGCCCAGAACTGGACACAGGACTCAAGGTGTGGCCTAACCAGTGCAGTGTACAGGGGCAGAATGACCTCCCTGCTCCTTCTGGCCACACTGTTCCTGATACAGGCCAGGATGCCATTGGCCCTCTTGGCTGCCTGGGCACACTGCAGGCTCATGTTCAGCCTACCATCAACCTGCACCCCCAGGTCCCTCTCTGCCTGGCCACTCTCCAGCCACTCAGACCCCAGCCTGTAGCACTGCATGGGGTTGCTGTGGCCAATGTGCAGAACCCGGCACTTGGATGTGTTAAATCTCATGCCGTTGGATTCTGCCCATCTGTCCAGCCTGTTGAGGACCCTCTACAAAGCCTCTCTACCCTCCAGCAGATCAACTCCTGCTCCCAGCTTGGTGTCGTCCGCAACTTTACTGATGATGGACTCAATGCCCTCATCCAGATCATCAATAAAGATGTTGAAGAGCATGGGGCCCAGCACTGATCCTTGGGGCACACCACTAGTGACTGGCCGCCAGCTGGATGTGGCACCATTCACCAACACTCTCTCTGGCCTCTGAAGGGTTAAATCTGCTGGCCTGATAAGAGGGGATAGTGTTGGCCTTGATGGCTTGTGAATTACGGTCCAGCAGTGTGGTTGGAGGAGGACGTACATTTGATGACGAATGGTTGTTATGACTGGAGTGTGTAAGACTTGAGACAGACCAGATGGTTGTAATGGGGTCACTGCTCCAGTAGTAGGTTGTTTTTTTGTATTGTATTAGCTTTTATAAAGGATTTTGTGTAATAAACTGGATACCTAGCCTGCATCAGGCTGAGTCCCGTCTCTTAATCACGGCAAATGGTGATGCCCGATGTGATGGGGGCGATGAAACGCTAAGCTGTGTCCTGCCGCGTATTCCCTCAGAACTTTGAATGAGCTGCTGAAAGGAAGCAGGAAATGGTGACTCCACCACCTCCTTGGGCAGCCCATTTCAATGGCAAACGACTCTCTCAGTGAAGAACTTTCTCCTCACCTCAAGCCTAAACTTCACCTGGTGCAGCTTGAGACTGTGTCCCCTTGTTCTAGTTATGGTTGCTTGAGAGAAAAGACCAACCCCCTCCTGGGTACAACCACCTTTCAAGTAGTTGTAGACAGCAATAAGATCTCCCCTGAGCCTCCTCTTCTCCAGGCTAAACAATCCCAGCTCCCTCAGCCTCTCCTCGTAGGGCTTGTGCTCAAGGCCTCTCCCCAGCCTTGTTGCCCTTCTCTAGACACGCTCAAGTGTCTCAATGTCCTTCTTAAACTGAGGGGCCCAGAACTGGACATAGTACTCAAGGTGTGGCCTAACCAATGCAGAGTACAGGGGCACAATGACTTCCTGGCTCCTGCTGGCCACACTATTCTTTGAACAAAGAAGCAGACTTCCTTCTTCTTTTCACCTCTAAAAGCATGTGTTTTTCTCAATTTATTAAGCAGCTAGGGATCTGTGAAACCATTCTGTCTGGGCATAAGTCAATGCTTAGTACACAATAGATACAGGTCCCATTTTGTCTTTAAATTATTAACATACAGAATAAGAAAAAAACCTACATTGTCATGGTTCTTCATTGCAGGGATCTGTCCTTTTATATAAGGCTGTTTATGTAACATCTGACAAAGAATTTTTATTTCAACTGTGATTTTAAAACACTATAAAAAAATTATCAAAAGTGTAACTCTTATAGACCTTTAAATGGATAAGATTTACAACATTAAAGATTTAACTATGAAGAAAAGCTTCTGCAAGAATTGTTTATCTTTTTATATTATCTATGGAAGCTGACCAATGAAATGTGATTTTTCATTGTTATCAGAATATTAGGTTGTAGGTGTAATTAACAAGTGGCTCAGAGGCTGCTGCCACCAACAGAATTTGTTTTTTGATCTTGGGGAACTTTCTATGGCATCAGGTCTGCACACAACAGGAGGTGTACATCCATCCCACATGGCCTATCCCACAGAGGGAAAAGAGCTTTAGGGGAGGTGGGGAGGGAGAGAGGGGGGTTCAGGGAACCCCCCTGGCCGGCTGGAGGGAAAAGGTTTTTCTGCATTGTGTTCATTGCTGTTTTCCTGTATATATTGTAAATATTGTATATTTGTGTACATATTCATTGCATTCCATTTATGCTTGTAAATATAGCTTTCATCTGCTTTTCCGACTGAGCTAGCTGTGGTTTCTTTCCCTGTGTGTGGGGAGGGAACTTTCTCACCCCACCACATCTAGGAAGGGAGTTGGCAGGTCTCATTGACAGGGCTTTAAACTAGATTTGAAGGGGGAAGGGGCTGAAACCAGTCCCCCCACACAGGAGTCTGAGAGTGGGAAGCTGGAGTCGAGGGTAAAACCAGCAGCCCAGCTGAAGTGTATGTACACTAATGCACACAGTATGGGTAACAAACAAGAGGAGCTGGAAGCCTTGTTGCAGCAGGAAAGTTATGATATGGTTGCCATCACAGAAGCATGGTGGGTTGACTCACATGACTGGAGTGCTGTAATTGATGACTACAGGCTCTTCAGGAGAGACAGGCGAGGGAGAAGGGGTGGAGGGGTGGCCCTCTACATTAGAAAGGCTCTGGATGCCATAGAACTAGAGATAAGGATGATCAGGTTGAGTGCCTGTGAGTGAGAATTAGAGGGAAGGCCAAAAAGGCAGACATCCTGGTTGGAGTCTGTTATAGAGCACTCTACCAGGATGAAGAGGTTGATGAATCATTCCATACACAGCTAGAGACTGTCTCAAGATCACCAGACTTTGTTCTTACGGGCAATTTTAGCCTGCCTGATATCTGCTGGGAACTTAACACAGCAGAAAGGAGGCAGTCTAGAAGGTTCTTAGAGTGCATGGAAGATAGCTTCTTATCACAGTTGCTATGTGAGCCTACCAGGGGCAAGGCTTTGCTTGACCTTCTTTTTACAAATAGAGAAGGGATGGTGGGAGATGTGGTGGTTGGAGGCTGTCTGGGGTCCAGCGACCATGAGATAATTGAGTTTTCAATATGTAGTCAAACTAAGAGGGGCATCAACAAAACCTCCACTCTGGACTTCCAGAGGGCAGACTTCAGGTTACTCAAGGTACCTTGGGAAACAGACCATAAAAACAAAGGGGTCCAGGACGGCTGGACATGCTTCAAGAAAGAAATCTTGAAGGCACAGGAACAGGCTATGCCAATGTGCCAGAAGATGAGCTGCCAGGGTAGTGCAGCTAGAAATCCATAGATCTGAAAACAGGTTAACTCTTGAAACTTATAAAATAGGCACTCAAATAGGTAACAACTGAGATTTTTTTTTAATGACTTTCCTTCAGATCATTAACTATTTAAGGTTCTGAATGCCATAATTTTTCATGTTGCAAGTGATTTAAACTATTCTCAAACAGTAATATTGGGAAGCTCTACCACACATGGTCTAAGTGAACCTTACTGTGTGAATAACTTAGAAAATCACATTTGTCATTCTAAGACAAACAATGTAATCACAACTTAGAAATGAATTTTTGTATAAATAGAAAGGATCTGGAAGGTATCTGGGTAATACCTAACAGGTAATTATGATTATGAGTTCTGGGCAAATGTGGTAAGTAAGTATTAACTACACTAAATAACAGTATGTAAGTATAGTGGTATCTGGTGCAGCGGGAAGCTCTCTCGGGACTGCGCCAAGACCAGCAGCCTCAGAAGGCATCCACTGCTCTCCTTTTCAGGTGATGGGAACTGCCAGGACCCCAGTAATCCCTAGGCACACTGCAAGGATCGGCGGAGCCATCGTTTCACATGCCTGCTGCTTGTGACCCCTATGTCACCAGCAGCAAATTTTAAAAGACAGACGCAGCTCACGGGGCTTCCATTTCAGTGGGAAGCCTGTATTCTCTCGTTTTCTCTCGTGCTCTCACTCAGCGGCAGCCAGCCGCATGCACTGTGGCAATTTTTCTAATTTTTTGTCCAGTAGGTCATGTGGCCAGGGATAGGGATGGCTGTGACTCGCAGCAAACACTCCTTCAAAAAATCAGTGTCAACCCAGACTGAGGTGGAACACAGGCAGGTAGGTGTCCAGGTATCTGGCTGCAGAGAGTGCTGGAGCCTGGCTCTTGAGATGCAGGGTAGTGGGGACAACTCATGCATTAGGTGTGGGCAGATCGACGATCTGCTTAACCTGGTGGCCAGACTGAAGGACAAGGTTGCTAGACTTAGAGCTGTAAGGAAGTGTAGAAAAGAGATGAACCAGAGAAGGAAAGAGATGAATCAGAGTAACCAGACTCTGAAGGCTCCCCCAGCAGAGGTTGGTTATCCAAAAAGCAGCAGGGAATGGACGCAGGTTCCTCTCAAAAGACACAAAGTAAAACCTCCTTGTCTCCCCTGACCTTCCCCACTGCCCTTGGAAAACAAGTATGGGGCACTGGAGGTCGAGGGGGAGGTGATTTTGATGCTGGAGGACACACCATCTGGGTTTTTTTCCTGAGGCTAAACAGCCTAAGGTTAAACAGCCTAAGGCAAAAGAGCCTAAGTTTAAACAGCCTTTGCCCGGCATCAGGACTTGCTCCCTTAAAAAAAAGAGGAGGGTAATTGTTATTGGTGATTCCCTCCGGAGGGGAACAGAGGGTGTGGTGAAGGCACATTCCGCCTAGATACTAGAGATGGTCCCTGCATGTGGACCAGTTTCCCCTCCTTCACGAGGAAGACAAAAGCCAAGGCATTAGCCAGGCCAGCACGCATTCAGCGTATGCAGTGCGTGTGCAATTACCAAGTATGGGCATAATTCCAGCTTCACGCTTTCTATAGGCTGAAGCCAGTTGTCTATGAGAGTGCCCATTGGTCAAACCCAGCTTCGAGGAATCTATAAGTATTACCTCTGTGGGTAAACAACTTGCCACCTCTTTCACTTTGTCTCTGTACTCGCTCGAGAGAGCAGCTCTCAAGCCATAGCCTCTGCCATTGAGCTTATTGTTATTAGCTTCTATCATACATGCACGCATACTGAAGCCTCTGCATTGTGAGAAGCACTTTGATCGTGAGGATCATCCCAGAGGGAGGACCTTCGCTGAGCCCGAGAAGCCAGCGTCGTCACAGCCAGTCGTACTGACCGGGAAAGCCCACCGTGCTACCGGAGGACTGGACCAGCCCCCGAGGGTAAGATCTGCCCAGTTGTTGGGGAGAAGGGACTTAATAGAGACTAAGTCCGCATATACCTAGCCCCGCCATAGTGGGAGAAGAGCCGCCACGTGTGCCGCTCCAAGCCTTGTAACTGCAGGGAAGGCTAAAGCATTGGTCGTGCCTATACTGCACCGAACCCGGGACTACCCCAATCATCCCGCTGTGCCTTTAAGCCCAGTAACAGAGAAGCCGCAGTTCAGCGCAGCTGCATTCTCTCTCCGAGGCTGTTTACCTCAGCCCCGAGATCCGTCGCCACAAGGCCGACCCCATAGCTATTGTTGTCCGACCGGGAACCTCTGAACCTGCCTACCGGCAACCGTCGCCCCGCCCTGCCGTGCGAGCCGACTCCCAGGGATGACCCTACAGGCTGAACCCGACCAGGACCTATCCCTATTGTCTGGAGGGAACTGACCGAGTCCTGAAGGGAACCTGCTTCCAAGCCAAGCCCAGGTTCCAGCATTCCTTCTCCACTGCTGCAGAGAGAGGAGATAATACCCAACACCACCGTTTCAAGTCTACTAGGAATCAGTCCAGTGGCAGTCGTCAGCCGGACCCCCACCTTGCTACAAACAACAGCTACCGAGTATCTCCCACGTGCTTTCCACCCACTAGCACTCAGTTCAAAGTATCCACGTGTAGCAGAGTCATCGCTGACGCACAGAAAGATTGCAATATTGTTGTACATAGCCAGAAACCGCCCGCGTTCCGCCGAGTCGCCAACTAGTGGCCAAGCGGCGGAACTGCACTCTTCATTATATAAACATACAAATAGTCTGTAGATAGTTTAATTAAGTTCTGATCATAACACTAAGCCATTTATGGAATGTATTTCACGAACGTGCACTAGAACATATATATAAGTTGTTGATTCATCGGTTATTAATATTTTGGTAATTAATAAAATGAATATTTTCATAATTCATATTTCATATTCATTAAATTTAATAACCTCTTCACAACAGAGGGCCCCATATGTTGGCCAGATCCTTCTCACAGGGAAGTTTGCTGCCTCCCAGGAGTTCAAGTTAGAGATGTTACCAGAAGGCTGCCTAGTCTGGTACAGCCCTTTGACTACTATCCCTTAATAGTCATGCAGTTAGGGAATGATGATGTTGCAACCAGAACTCCCAGGGCTATCAAAAATTACTTCAGGGCCCTGGGAGATCTGGTTGAGGGGTCAGGTGCACAAATAATTTTTTCATCTATACCCTTAGTTGCAGGAGGGAATACCAGAAGGAACAGGTTGGCAGCTATAGTCAACAAGTGGCTTAGAGGCTGGTGCAGTCAAAAGAATTTCAGGTTTTTCAATCTTGGAGAAATTTCTACTGCACCAGGTCAGCTGGCAACAGATGGAGTACATCTGCCACAGATGAGGGGAAAAGTCACAGTATACGAGAATGCCCTATCCCTCAAAGGGATAAAGAGTCTAGGAAGGGAATTGGCAGGTCTCATGGATAGGGCTTTAAACTAGATTCGAAGGGGGAAGGGCCTGAAACCAGTGCCCCTAGGCAGGAGTCTGGGGGTGATAAGCTAGACCCAGGGGTGAAACCAGCAGCCCAGCTGAAGTGCATGTACACTAATGCACAAAGCATGGGCAACAAACAAGAGGAGCTGGAAGCCTTTTTACAGCAGGAAAGTTATGATGTAGTTGCCATCACGGAGATGTGGTGGAACAACACACATGACTGGAGCGCTGCAATTGATGGCTACAGGCTCTTCAGGAGAGACAGGCAAGGAAGAAGGGGTGGAGGGGTGGCCCTGCACATCAGGGAGGCACTAGGTGCCATTGAGCTGGAGATCAGGGACAATCGTGAAAATTAGAGGGAAGACCAGCAGGGCAGACATCCTGGTTGGAGTCTGTTGTAGACCACCCAACCAGAAGGAAGATGTTGATGAAGCATTTTATAGGCAGCTTAAGGCTGTCTCAAGATCGGCTGACCTTCTTCTCATGGGCAACTTCAACTTGCCTGATATCTGCTGGGACCTCAACATAGCAGAGAGGAGGCAGTCTAGAAGGTTCTTAGAGTGAATGGAGGACAGCTTCTTATCCCAGGTGCTGTGTGAGCCTACTAGGGGTAAAGCTATGCTTGACTTCCTCTTCACAAATAGGGAAGGGCTGGTGGGTGATGTAGTGGTCGGAGGGTGTTCAGGCACCAGTGACCATGAAATAATTGAAATAAATTGTCCAAGCCACTCTCCATCATCTTTCAGCAGTCCTGGCTCACTGGAGAGATCCCAGAAGACTGGAAGCTGGCCAACGTGGTACCCATCCACAAGAAGGGCCAGTTGGATGAGCCAGGGAATTATAGGTCTGTCAGCCTGACCTCAGTGCCAGGCGAGATTATGGAAGAGGTCATCTTGAGTGCAGTCCCACAGTACTTACAGGATGGCCAGGGGCTCAGGCCCAGCCAACATGGATTTAGGAAGGGCAGGTCCTGCCTGACCAACCTGATCTCCTTCTATGACCAGGTGAGCTGCCTGGTGGATGTGGGGAGGCCTGTGGAGGTAGTCTACCTGGACTTCAGCAAGGTCTTTGACACTGTCCCCCACAGCAAACTCCTGGCCAAGCTGGCAGTTCATGGCTTGGACAGGAGCACACTGCATTGGGATAGGAAGTGGCTGGAGGGCTGATCCCAGAGAGTGTTGGTGAATGGTGCCACGTACAGCTGGTGGCCGGTCACTAGTGGTGTGCCCCAAGGATCAGTGCTGGCATCAAAATGCTCTTTAGAATAGAATAGAATAGAATAGAATAGAATAGAATAGAATAGACCAGGTTGGAAGAGACCTTCAAGATCATCATGTCCAACCTATCACCCAACACACCTAATCAACTAAACCATGGCACCCAGAACCCCATTAAGTCTCCTCCTGAACACCTCCAATGATGGTGACTCCACCACCTCCATGGGCAGCCAATGCCAATGGGCAATCACTCTCTCTGTATAGAACTTCTTCCTAACATCCAGCCAAAACCTCCCCTGGCGCAGCCTGAGACTGTGTCCTCTTGTTCTGGTGCTGCTTGCCTGGGAGAAGACACCAACCTCTGCCTGGCTACAACTTCCCTTTCAGGTAGTTGTAGAGAGCAATAAGGTCACCCCTGAGTCTCCTCTTCTCCAGGCTAAGCAACCCCAGCTCTCCTCATAGGGCTGGTGCTCCAAACACCTAACCAACTTCATTGCCCTTCTCTGGACAGGTTTGTAGTGGGTTGAGGCAGACCCCCTCCCCACCACGGGCAGAAATAATGACTCAGACAAACAGATTGCAAAGGTAGTGGAAAGTAAAAATAGAAAAATAAAAAGGAACAACAATGAAAGTTTTACAGAGAATCACAAGCACCATGACAAAGAGAGAGAGATCCCATCACCACCTGGCGGTACACCCATCCCCCCCTCCCAGGGCTCTTTCGCCCCTCACAACCCAGC
This sequence comes from Colaptes auratus, assembly GCA_015227895.2. NCBI lineage: Eukaryota > Metazoa > Chordata > Aves > Piciformes > Picidae > Colaptes > Colaptes auratus. The sequence goes on from CM037631.1 coordinate 52,500,402, forward strand.
CTTGGGCCTGGGCAGGCACAAGGGAGGCAGCTCACGCCATTTTACCTAGGCACTGGCCAGGGGATGAAAGAGGAAGTGAAGACCCTGCGCTGATATTTTATAGGGGAGCAGGGCATTATGGGAAATGGAATACCTGGTTTCCTGTGACCACCCCCCTGGGCTGGGCCCACCCCTTGGCACCTCCCAGGTGTGCTCTGTGCAGTGGCATCCGGGCCAGCACGTAGCCTAAACCACCAGAATGTTCCAGCAAGTCAACATTCTTCCTAAACTGAGGGGCCCAGAACTGGACACAGTACTCAAGGTGTGGCCTAACCAGTGCAGCGTACAGGGGGATAATGACCTCCCTGCTCCTGCTGGCCATATTGTTCCTGATTCAAGACAGGATGCCATTGGCCCACTTGGCTGCCTGGGCACACTGCAGGCTCATGTTCAGCCTACCATCAACCAGTACCCCCAGGACCCTCTCTGCCTGGATACTCTCCAGCCACTCTGACCCCAGTCTGTAGCACTGCATGGGGTTGTTGTGGCCAATGTACAGAACCCGGCACTTGAATGTGTTAAATCTCATGCCATTGGAATTCTGCCTATCTGTCCAGCCTGTCGAGGTCCCTCTGCAAAGCCTCTCTACCCTCCAGCAGAGTAACATCCTGCCCCCAGCTTGGTGTCATCCGCACATTTACTGATGATGGACTCAATGCCCTCATCCAGATCATCAATAAAGATGTTGAAGAGCATGGGGCCCAGCACTGATCCCTGGGGAACACCACTAGTGATGGGCCGCCAGCTGGATGTGGCACCATTCACCAACACTCTCTCTGGCCCTCCAGCCACTTCCTAACCCATTGCAGCATGCTCCTGTCCAAGCCATGGACTGCCAGCTTGGCCTACATCCACAGGCCTCCCCACATCCACCAGGCAGCTCACCTGATCATAGAAGGAGATCAGGCAGGTCAGGCAGGACCTGCCCTTCCTAAATCCATGTTGGCTGGGCCTGAGCCCCTGGCCATCCTATAAGTACTGTGGGATTGCACTCAAGATGACCTCTTCCATAATCTTGCCTAGCACTGAGGTCAGGCTCACAGACCTATAATTTCCTGGCTCATCCAACTGGCCCTTCTTGTGGATGGGCACCACGTTGGCCAGCTTCCAGTCTTCTGGGATCTCTCCAGTGAGCCAGGACTGCTGAAAGATGATGGAGAGTGGCTTGGACAGCTCATCTGCCAGCTCTCTCAGCACCCTAGGATGGATCCTGTCTGGTCCCATGGATTTGTGGGGATCCAACTGGCTGAGGAGATCTCTAAGTGCCCCCTCCTGGAACAGAGGAGCACTATGCTGCTCCCTGGCTCCATCTTCCAGCTCTGCAGGCTAGCTGTCTGGAAGACATTCTGTGCTGCTAGTAAAAATTGAGGCAAAGAAGGTGTTAAGTACCTCTTCCTTTTCCTCATCTTTTGTTACAACATTCCCCTCTGTGACCACCAAGGAGTGGAGGTTGTTCTTGCCCCTCCTCTTGCTATTAATATATTTATAGAAGGATTTTTTGTTGTCCTTCACAGCAGAGGCCAGTCTGAGCTCCAAATGTGCTTTTGCCTCCCTCATTTTCTTCCTATATGACCTAGCAACATCCATAAACTTTCCATGGGTTGCCTCACCTTTCTTCCAAAGATGGTACACTCTCTTTTTTTCCCTTAGTTCTTTTAGAAGTTCATTGACCATCCAGGCTGGCCGTCTGCCTCGGTGGCTCATCTTCTGGCACATTGGCACAGCCTGTTCCTGCGCCTTCAAGAGTTCTGCCTTGAAGTAGGTCCAGCTCTCCTGGACAACAGAACAAGAGGACACAGTCTCAGGCTGCGCCAGGGCAGGTTTAGACTGGATCTTAGGAAGAAGTTCTATATAGAGAGAGTGATTGCCCATTGGAATTGGCTGCCCGTGGAGGTGGTGGAGTCACCTTCATTGGAGGTGTTCAGGAAGAGGCTTGATGGGGTGCTTGGTGCCAGGGTTTAGTTGTTTAGTGGGTTGTATTGTATTGTATTGTATTGTATTGTGTTGTATTTTGGTGGGTTGGATTGGTTGATGGCTTGGACGTGATGATCTTGAAGGTCTCTTCCAACTTGGTGGTGTATTGTATTGTACTGTATTGTAACCTTTGTTTTTAAGGGCTGTTTCCCAAGGAACCTTCTGAGTTAGTTCCTTGAGTAACCTGAAGTCCACCCTCCAGAAATCCAGAGTGGAGGTCTTCTTGCTGTCCCTCTTAGCTTGACCGAATACTGAAAATTCAATTATTTCATGGTCACTGGTGCCTGAACACCCTCCGACCACCACATCACCCACCAGCCCTTCCCTGTCGGTGAAGAGGAGTTCAAGTATAGCCTTACCCCTGGTAGGCTTGCACAGCACCTGGGATAAGAAGCTGTCCTCCATGCACTCTAGTATCTTTATTGATGATCTGGAGAAGGGCATTGAGTCCATCATCAGTAAATTTGCAGACAACACCCAGCTGGGGCCAGGTGTTCATCTGCTGGAGGGTAGAGAGGCTTTGCAGAGGGACCTCGATAGGCTGGATGGGTGGAGTCCAACAGCCTGAGATTTAACACATCCAAGTGCCAGGTTCTGCACTTGGGCTGCCCAGGGAGGTGGTGGAGTTACTATCATTGGAGGTGTTCAGGAGGAGACTTGATAGGGTGCTTGGTTGCATGGTGCAGTTGATTAGTTGGGTTGCATTAGTTGATAGGTTGGACACGATGATCTTGAAGGTCTCTTCCAACCTGGCCTATTCTGTTCTATTCTGTTCTACTCTATTCTATTCTATTCTAGTCAATGAAGCAGAGTGAAATAATCAAGAAAGATGCATCAAATTATTCTCTTCATTGCTGATACACATTACTCTTTAACTGTCTGAGTCATCCAAAAAGTAGATGGAACCTGCCTTACTTCCAATAGCTTAAGCCATTTGAACTCAGGGATTATTTTGAATACTAGCTACTACTATCTTTCACATGCTGGCATTTCTGGTCATCTATCTTGTGGCTATGAAATTCCCTATTTCAAATTGTATGTAGCTGTATCGCTGTGAAGGATGTTTCACATAATTTTGATTTTAGTCTAAAACAATTGTCCTACCATGCCAATATAATGAAGCAGGGTTTGAAAATTTTCCAAGCTTTCAGGAAACTGAGCTCAGCTATAAATGATAAGAGGCTGGCTATTTCCTTTTTCCTCTATGGAAAGATTCTTAACATTTTTGGAAGTGTCTTTGTGGTCTTCACTCCAACTCTGCCACCATGAAGGAATCATTTCAAATATCCGCTACCAAAACTGCCTCCAAACAACTTAAAGAGAGTGAAAAGAGGGCATCTCAATTAGCAGCAGATCCCTTCACTGCTGTAGGCCCATCTCCACTCACCAACCTGAGCACTGACTTGAATGGCAGTGCATTTCAGATAGCCTTTGAACCCCACTTCTACTACTGTTACAGTTAAAAGGCATTCAGGTAGGACCCTTGTGACCGTTTGAGGCTGTGCCTTTAAGAAAGGGACAGTTGCTTGAACACTCCGGCTGAATGTTTTGGTGAAATAATTGAAAACAAAGATCAGGTCTAAACGAATTTCATTGGTAGATTGGTAGAATGCAACTTTAAGTTTTAGATCAGTTTGAGGCTCAGTCTCAGTCAGTTCTCTCTGTTCCTGTCGGCCTGTCTGTTTCTGTCTCTCTCTGAAGCAACAGCTGCTGGACAGAGTCGACCTTGAATTAACAAAGCTAACCACGTAAGAAAACTAATTCTTGCACACGCTTTGAGCTAACAGAATTTCCTTCTTAGTTACCTTTTTCTCTCTCTAACCCTTTGTGGTGGAGTGAGAAAGTTCCCTCCCCACACACACAAAGAAAGAAACCACAGCTAGCTCAGTCGGAAAAGCAGATGAAAGCTATATTTACAGGCATAAATGGAATGCAATGAATATGTACACAAATATACAATATTTACAATATATATACAGAAATACACAGCAATGAACGTAATGCAGAAAAGCCTTTTCCTTCCAGCCGGCCAGGGGGGTTCCCTGAACCCCCACCCCTGCCCTCCCTCCCTAAGTCCCCTTTTTCCCAAAAAGGGTTAGAGAGAGAGAGAAAGGCAATTAAGGAAGAAAAATTCTGTTAGCTCAAAGCATATGCAAGAATTAGTTTTCTTATGTGGTTAGCTCTGTTAATTCAAGGCCATTCCTGTCCTGCAAAAAGCTGTTGCTTCAGAGAGAGAGAAGCCGACCAGCCCACAGGACAGAGAAGAACAGACTGAACTCAGCCAGAACCCAGACAAAACTGACAAAACCTAAACCTACCAATGAAATTAGCTTAGACTATCTTGTTTTTGTTTAAATATAAAAAAAATTCAGCCAGAGTGTTCAGCAACTGTCTCTTTCTTAAAGGCACAGCCTAAACCGGTCACAATCCACCTCTTCTAAACAATTTCATTGGCTGTTCGTACTGTCCATCCAATCCAAAACAATATCTACAATTTGTAAGTAGAGTTCATAGTCCATTCCGGCTATCCTCAGGTGTAGATGATTCAGAAGTCCAAGAAACAAGAAAGAATGAAAAACAGTTTGTCTCTTTGCAGATGAAGCGAAGAAAAGGGAAACAGGGACACAGGGAAACAGGGACTCTCAGTTGACTCAGGGCTCTCAGGGTTCTCAGGGTTCGTGCACTGTAGATTCCTCAAGGATTCTTCCTTTGGGCATGATGTAGCTGTACAACACTCTGAAATTAAACTCTTTCTGCTAAAGTTAAATTTCTTTGTGGAATGCACTGAATTTCACCATTCTCTTGCATTACCCAATAAGTGTGACCAGGACCTTCAGCTGAAACCACCCCTCGGACAGGTTTAGCCTCTCCTGAGGGAGAAAATACCCAAACAGTTTTACCTAACAGATTCTTTTCTCTAACAACAGGAACTCTATCACCTTCTACTTTCTGTAGAATATTTGAGTGTGTCGGTCCAGCTCGGTTCACTGAACCTCTGCTATTTACCAGCCAGGTTGCTTGTGCTAAATGTGTTTTTCCCAGTTTTTCAAAGATCCATCCCCCATGGCTTTAAGGGTGGTCTTCAACAAACTGTTGTAGCGTTCAATCATCTCTGCAGCTGGTGCATAGTAGGGAATGTGGAATATCCACTCAATGACGTGCTCTTTTGCCCAGCTCTTTACAAGGTTGTTTTTGAAATGAGTTCCATTGTCTGACTCAATCCTCTCTGGAGTTCCATGTCTCCACAGGATTTGTCTCTCCAGACCAAGAATGGTGTTGCGTGCAGTTGCATGTGGAACTGGATAAGTTTCCAACCATCCAGTGTTTGCCTTTACCATAGTACACACATACTGCTTACCAGGATGAGAACGTGGTAGAGTGATGTAGTCAATCTGCCAAGCTTCACCATACTTGTACTTGGACCATCTGTCACCATACCATAAGGGCTTAAGTCTCTTTGCCTGCTTACTAGCAGCACAAATGTCACAGTCATGGATGACTTGTGTGATAGCATCCATGGAAATGTCTATGGATCTGTCACGTGCCCACTGGTAGGTTGCATCTCTGCCTTGATGTCCTGACAAATCATGAGCCCACTGAGCTAAGAATATCTGACCTTGGTGTTTCCAGTCGAGATCAAGATCAGAGTCCATGTCTACTTGAGAATCTCTTGCAGCTAGATCTGCCTGACAGTTGTGTTGCTGTTCCTCAGTAGCTTTGCTCTTAGGGATGTGGGCATCAATGTGTCTCACCTTCACTGGAATTCTCTCAATTCGATCAGCAATGTCCTGCCACAGGTCAGCTGCCCAAATGGGCTTTCCTTTTCTCTGCCAACCATTCCTTTTCCAGTCCTTTAGCCAACCCCACAGAGCATTGGCTACCATCCATGAGTCAGTGTAGAGATAAAGCTTTGGCCACCTCTCACATTCAGCTACGTTGAGAGCTAGCTGGACAGCTTTTACCTCTGCAAATTGACTGGATTCTCCTTCTCCATCCTTTGCCTCTGCAACTTGGCGTGTTGGATTCCACACTGCAGACTTCCACCTTCGCTTGTTCCTGACAAGACGACAAGAACCATCTGTGAACAAAGCATATTTCTTTTCATCATCAGAAAGGTCATTGTAAGGAGGAGCTTCCTCAGCACGAGTTACTCTCTCCTCTGGAGGTTTAGTGCAGTTGGTACCTTCAGGCCAACTTGAGATCACCTCCACCTGACCAGGTCTTTCAAAATTTCCCATTCGAGCTCTCTGTGTTATCAGAGCCATCCACTTAGACCAGGTAGAGTCTGTTGCATGATGTGGTGTGGAACCTTTGCCTTTGAACATCCAATTAAAACCTGGTAATCTGGGAGCTAAGAGAAGTTGTGATTCAGTTCCAATTACTTCAGAAGCTGCTTTCACTCCTTCATAGGCATCTAGAATCTCTTTCTCTGTTGGAGTATAATTAGCCTCTGAACCTCTGTAACCTCGACTCCACAAACCAAGAGGTCGTCCACGTGTCTCACCTGGAGCTCTTTGCCACAAGCACCAGGTTGGACCATTGTCACTTGCAGCTGTGTACAAAATGTTCTTAATGTCTGGACCATCTCAGACAGGTCCCAGACCCATTGCTTGAACCACCTCTTGCTTTATCTGGTCAAAGGCTGCTTGTTGTTCAGGTCCCCAGTGGAAATTGTTTCTCTTTTGAGTCACATCATACAGAGGTTTCACAGTCTGACTGTATCCAGGAATGTGCAGTCTCCAAAATCCCACTATCCCCAAGAAACGTAGAGTTTCTTGCTTGTTCATGGGATTTGCCATGGTAGAGACTCTATTTACCACATCCACTGGAATGTGTCGGCATCCATCCTGCCACCGTACTCCCAGAAACTGAATCTCTCTGGTAGGTCCTTTCACCTTGTCTCGCTTGATGGCGAAATCTGCATTCAGAAGAATGTCAATGACTTTGTTACCTTTCTTGAAGACTTCCTCAGCAGTTTTATCCCAGACGATGATATCATTGATGAACTGGATGTGTTCTGGAACACCACCTTTCTTCAGAGCATCGTGGATCACCGCATGACAGATGCTGGAGCTGTGGATCCAGCCCATTGGCAATCTGTTGAAAGTATACTGGATTCCTCTCCAGGTGAAGGCAAACTGAGGCTTGCATTCCTCTGCTATGGGAATAGAGAAAAATGCATTAGCAATGTCTATGGGAAAAAAGGGAGGTAGGGAGGGAGAGGGGGTACAGGAGGGGGAACCCTCCTGGCTGGAGGAGGGGAAAAGGTCTTCTGTATTACGTTCATTGCTGTATATTTCTGTATATATTGTAAATACTGTATATTGTGTACATATCCATCTGCATTTCATTCCTGCATTTAAATATAGCACCTTCATCTGCTTCTCTGACTGAGTTTAGCTGTGGTCTCTTTGTGTGTGGGGGGTAGAACTTTCTCTCACCACCACAACCCTAAAACTCAGAACTATCATGGAAATTATTCCACAGCAACTAAATACTACAGTTTTGCAGCTAATAAAAAAAATCAAATAAAACCTCACACAAACAAACGAAAAAACCCCAAAGGGCTACAGCATTATAATTGTCCATTATGCTCTGAAAGTAAGCAAAAACTTTTTTATCATGTTATGACATGCAGCCCAGAAAACCTTTCTCTTTCTTAGTGGCAATAAAAGCTTGATCTCTCTACTGCTCTAATAACATTCTCCCAGTCATGCCTTGAGACAAGTAAAGAAAGGAAAGGACACTTTATTTATAGTCACCAGTATAAAACAGTTTTATCCCTCAAATACCTCTTGCAATATGTAGTTCTTATGTTTGTCTCTCATTGCAAGGGAGTTTTTAGGATTTCTTTTCAGTGGTGTTTGGTGTTAGAAAATTAGCATGAAGTAAATTTGAAAAATGAGCATAAGCTCAGCATAACATATTTTCATACTTTCCAGTACAGTTTGGGCAAAGAACCAGAAAGATATTATGTAGAAATAGTACTAAGAAATGCTTGGAGTGGTTTACAGAAATAAAAAGGAGAAACTGGCTTCAATCTTTTTGGGAGCATTTCTGATTTATTGCCTTGCATAAGAATGTGCCATCTTCCACAGCTTCATTTGCTTGTCTACACAGAAACTTATTGATAGGCAAGGGTATGTGGGGAGTAGGTTTTGTATCATCCAAAGAGTTAGTTCCTTAACTAAATTTCTGTCTACAAAGGATTTGAGAGAAGCATTATATATTTAATTGGCAAACATCTCTCTTTTGGAATGTAGGGTCTTTTTGGTCCTTTCTTAGGCAGCCTGGCTGAAAAACAATGGCGGTTCCCATCTGCCGAAAGATGAGCCGGTGGGGAAGGTGACCAGCCTGGATGAGCAAGCAGCTCCTGGAGGAACTAAGGGGAAAAAAGAGGCTGTATCACCTTTGGAAGGAAGGGAAGGCTTCTCGAGGTATGTTCAAAGAAGTTGTTAGATTATGTAGGAAAAAAATTAGCTGGAGCTGAAGCTGGCCACCTCTGTGAAGGACAATAAAAAGCATTTTTACAAATATGTTAATGCCAAAAAGAAGGGCAAGAAGAACCTGCACTCCCTATTGGACCTGGAGGGGAACACCGTGACTGAAGACAAGGAAAGGGCTGAGGTCCTGAACACCTTCTTTGCCTCAATTTTTAACAGCAAGGCAGGAGGAGTTCAGGACGAGTCGCCTCCTGAGCTGGGTGATGGGGTCAGGGAGCAGTGTAATGCCCTGGAGATCCATGAGAAATTAGTTCAGGACCTGCTGAGCCACTTGGACACTCATATGTCCATGGGGCCAGATGGGATCCACCCTAGGGTCCTGAGAGAGCTGGCAGATGAGCTGGCCAAGCTGCTCTCCATCATTTTCCTCCAGTCCTGGCTCACTGGAGAGGTCCCAGATGACTGGAAACTGGCCAATGTGATCCCCATCCACAAGAAGGGTCGGATGGAGGAGCCTGGAAAATATAGGCCAGTCAGCCTGACCTCAGTGCCAGGGAAAATGATGGAGCAGATTATCCTGGCGGCAATAACTGCGTACCTGCAGGATGGCCAAGGGCTCAGGTCCAGCCAACCTGGAAGCGCAGGTCCTGCCTGACCAACCTGATCTCCTTCTATTATCAGGTGAGCTGCCTGGTGGATGTGGGGAGGCCTGTGGATGTGGTCTACCTGGACTTCAGCAAGGCCTTTGACACTGTCCCCCACAGCAAACTGCTGGCTAAGCTGTCAGCTCATGGCTTGGACAGCAACACTCTGCGCTGGGTTAGGAACTGGCTGGAGGGCTGTGCCCAGAGAGTGGTGGTGAATGGTGCCACCGCCAGCTGGAGGCCAGTCACTAGTGACGTCCCCCAGGGATCAGTGCTGGGCCCCATCCTCATCAATGTCTTCACTGACAATCTGGATGAGGGGATTGAGACAGTCATCAGCAAATTTGCAGATGACACCAAGTTGGGAGCAGATGTTGGTCAGTTAGAGGGTAGGAGGGCCCTATGAGGAATAGCTGAGGGAGCTGGGGTTGTTTAGCCTGGAGAAGAGGAGGCTCAGGGGTGACTTCATTGCTCTCTACAACTACCTGAAGGGTGGTTGTAGCCAGGAAGGGGTTGGCCTCTTCTCTCTAGCAACCAGCACCAGAACAAGGGGACACAGTCTCAAGCTGCACCAGGGGAAGTTTAGGCTCGAGGTGAGGAGAAAGTTCTTCACCGAGAGAGTCATTCGCCATTGGAATGGGCTGCCCGGGGAGGTGGTGGAGCCACTGTCCCTGGAGGTGTTCAACAGGGGATTGGATGTGGCACTTGGTGCCATGGTCTAGTCATGGGGTCTGTGGTGACAGGTTGGACTCGATGATCTTCGAGGTCTCTTCCGACCTTGGCAATACTGTGATACTGTGATACCATGCTGCAGACATGTCAGCTTCAAGAACAAAAATGCTGGCTGGAGTAAAGTACTATGGTGCCTGAAGTTCAGACTGAAACAGGGGAGACTTCCTGTTCCAGTTGCTGTTTCTGGGTTTTGGGTTGTTTTGGGTGTTGGCTGGTCCGATGTGATGGCAGTGGGATGAGGAGCGATAGGGAAGTAGTGGTCTTTCTTGGACTTCTGACTCACTTGCTTCTGCTTGCTGCTGCATTGTGCCATGCTTTTTCTGCAAACAGGCTAAGGTAATTGTGCATTTTGTAAATGGTTATCTGATTTTTGCTCAGTAAACTCTATTCTTATCTCACCATTTTTCTCTCAGACCCAAGGTTTTATCTGTTACTTTTCCCTCACTTCTGTATTTGGAAAATAGGTTAACCTTCTGTTTAACCCTTCTTGTCCTGGTTTAAACCATTACAGTAAGGTCCCATTGAAGACTACTGTAGGAAACACTGACACTTTCCCAAACATGTGGAAGGCAGAGTTCATTAAAAAAAGCACTATTGTTGCAAAGGCAAGTTATCCACATACTACATTTTTTTCCCCTGAAAGAAACTTGCTCATGTCATGTTGTGAATCATTATTTCAGAACTTAATGTCTTTAGTTTAAAAAGCTCAGTTGCCTGGTTTACTTGATGTAAAGATTAACTGTAAGCATGAATTCCCTTTTTAACTGATTAAAAGGGCTGAAGAAATGTAGCTAAATCTGCTCAGCTGAGACCAGTGTAATACCTGCTTTATCTGCAAATTGCTTCCTTCAATAGCTTGTTTTAATGAGTTGGACCTTCTCACTTCAAATACTGGGGTTTTGTTATTGTTGTAGTTGTGCGTGTGTGTCTGATATTTTATCACCTGATGGTATCTTGCAGTTACTTTCATCCTTTAAAACAAATCTAAGTGTTCACATCTGTGTTATGAAAATTATCATATGTATGTATATGCAGTACTTACTGTGGTAGTTTGACTCACCAGCATTGACAAAAACTCAGCTCACTCAGGTGGGGAAAGCAAATGGAAGCTGTATTTACAAGTAAAACTACACTCTACAATGGAATGCAATGAATATGTACAAATATACAGTATTTACAATATTATATAGGTATTTACAATCAGAACACAGCATGAAAACCCCCTGAATGAGGGAAACTGCCTCGTTTCTCCCCCTTAAACTCCCACCCCATAAACTTCCCCTGTGACCAGTTTAGGCTGTGCCTTTAAGAAAGGCAGTTGCTGGAACAATCTGACTCAATGTTTTGAAAAAAATAAAGATAAGGTATAAACGAATTTCATTGGTAGATTGGTAGAATGCAACTTTTAAGTTTTTAGTTCAGTCAGTTTTGGTTCAGTCTGTTCTCTCTGCTCCTGTGGGCCTGTCTGCTTTTCTCTCTCTGAAGCAACAGCTGCTGGAAGGAGGTGACCTTGAATTAACAAAGCTAACCAGATAAGAAAACTAATTCTTACACACACTTTGAGCTAACAGAATTTTCTCCTTAATTGCCTTTTTCTCTCTCTAACCCTTTTTGGGAAAAAAGGGAGGTAGGGAGGGAGAGGGGGGTACAGGGGGAACCCCCCTGGCTGAAGTGGGGGGAAAGGGTCTTTCTGTATTACATTCATTGTTGTATATTTCTGTATATATTGTAAATAATGTATATTTGTGTACATATTCATTGCATTCCATTTATGCTTGTAAATACAGCTTATTTCATTTGCCTCTCTGACTGAGTTAGCTGCAGTTTCTTTGTGTGTGTGAGAACTCACTCACCCTACCACACCCCCCTTCCCCTTTCCTCTGTTTAATTAGAAGAAAAGAGAAAGTGATGTTAGAGAGTTCTGTTAGTCTTATCTACAAGGTCAGCCAGTAGTGATAAAATCCTCCCAGCTGAGCAGAGGAGAAAGCAGCATGCCAGTGAAGGAAGAAATTAATAAAGTGGGATGGGAGATATTGATAGGGGTACATCTTACATCTGGCCAATGAAACTGATTTAGAATAATCTTTTGTTTACCTTTTTACACCCAACTGTGAATTGTTTATACTTCTTCACTCTTATGCTCAAAAATCTGCAGCTAACTTTGAAAGGCATAGCCTAAAACTGTCACACACAAGCATATACCTATGCATCTACATAGTTGTTAAATTAAAGTTTTAAAGAAGTAGAAATAATATCTAAATATGTTTAGTTAGGATTTTTACCTGTTATAAAGTGTGAATAACAACCCTTCTAAGTCCTTAAATATAATTGTGAAACACTTAGCAACAAAACTGGTGTAGAATGAACTCTCCCCATCTTTGCTTGTTTGATATATTTTGTTTTCATATTGAGTGAAAAATTACACAGTCAGGGGAAAAAAATTATGATTCATCTCATCTTAAACTGCTTCCAAATAGCCATAGTTATGCAATTGAAAAGCAGAGAAAGTGCAAATTCTGTATACTTCCCAGTTAGCAGGTGCTGTGGACAACCAAAAGTAAGCCTAGTAAATGCCCACAGGAAATAAAACTAATCATAGCTGTCTTTAGTATAAAGTCAAGGGAAATAATCACTGCAGAGGATGCTCACACTGAGGTCATGGCAAGGGATTTACTTTGGACTAGTTCTAAATTTGGTCTCTATGGTGAAGGCACATTTTACCCAGATATTAGATCTTGTCCCAGCATGGGGACAAGTTTCCCCTCTTTCAGGAGGAAGACAAAAGCCAAGGCATTAGCCAGGCCAGCACTCACACAGCTGTGACAGGGTGAGAGAAATTTCTCCCCCTACACACAGAGAAACCACAGCTAACTCAGTCTGAGAAGCAAATGAAGGTGCTGTATTTACAAGCAGAAATGGAATGCAATGAATATGTACACCATATACAGTATTTACAATATATACAGAAATATACAGCAATGAACGTAATACAGAAGACCTCCTCCATCCAGGAGGGTTCCCCCTCCTGTACCCCCTCTCCCTTCCTACCTCCCTTTTTTCCCAAAAAGGGTTAGAGAGAGAAAGAAAGGCAATTAAAGAGAAAATTCTGTTAGCTCAAAGCATGTGCAAGAATTAGTCTTCTTATCTGGTTAGCTTTGTTAATTCAAGGTAGACTCCATCCAGCAGCTGTTGCTTCAGAGAGAGACAGAAACAGACAGGCCAACAAGAACAGAGAGAAACAGACTGAACTGACTGAGACTCAAACTGAACTTAAAGTTGCATTCTACCTATCTACCAATGAAATTCGTTTAGAAGGAGTGGATTGTGACCATTTTAGGCTGTGCCTTTAAGGAAGGGACAGTTGCTGGAACACTCTGGCTGAATGTATTGAAAACAAAGATAAGGTCTAAAAGAGGACAGTGCTGCCCAGAGAGAACACTCCTTCCCAACCAGAACCGATCCCTATTGTCTGGAGGGAATCAGCTGAGTCCTGAAGGGAACCTGCTTACGAGCTAAGCCCAGGTTCCATTCCCTCTCCACTGCTGTGGAGAGAGGAGACAGCCACCCAGCACCGCCGTCTAGATCAACTAGGAACCAGTCCAGTGACAGTAGTCTGCCAGACCTCCACCTTGCTACAAACAACAGCTACAGAGTTCCACGTACTTTCCATCCATTAGCACTCAGTTCAAAGTATCCACCTCTAGCAGAGTAATTTCTGACGTACAGAAATATTGTCATAGCATTGTATGTAGCCAGAAGCTGCCCGTGTCCCGCCGAGTCGCCATCTAGTGGCCAAGCAGCGGAACTGCACCTTTCGTTATATAAATATAGAAATATAAGTCTGTAGATAGTTCAATTAAGTTCTAATTTTAACACTAAACCACTTACGGAATGTATTTCATGAACGTGCACTAGAACATGTATATAAGTTAGTGATTAATGGCTTATTAATAATTTTTATAATTAATAAAAATAATATTTTCATAATTCATATTTCATATTCTTAAATTTAATAACCTCCTCATCACAGTCTCAAAGTCTCAGCGACCATTAACATGAGAATTGCATTGTGAAGGAACTTTCTGCTTTACTTTATGAAAGCAAACTTGTTCATGTGCTCTGAAATGAGATCTGATATCAAGGAAGACAGCAGTTCTCAAAAGCCAGGAGATTAATATGAAAATTGCACTCCTGAATCCAACCTGTGGAAGTGCACAGACCCATAGTTTTTCTGTTATTGTTCATCCCAGAATGATGTTTGAAAATATTATTTTTATCAAACTAGTCTTTCATTATAGAGGTGTCTTTCTCTCCAGAAACAGTTTGTTAACAGTCTACCTTCTTGACAGTCCACTGCTGAATGAGGAGGCAGTCCTGATAATTGAGGATGCAGAGAAGAAAGAGTTGCTAAATATTATCTTTGCTTCAGTCTTTACTCATAAGACCAACCCCCATGAACTTCAGACCCTGGATGAAGGAGAGAAAGCCTAGAGGATGGAAGACTCCACTAGTCTATGAAGACTGGGTTAGGGATCAGTTACAGATATACACAAGTCCATGGGCCCTGATGAGATGCACCCAAGGGCATTGAGAAAACCAGATGATGTTGTCACTCTACCACTCTCCATCATTTTTGCAAAAACCTGGCAGACAGGAGAGGTGCCTGAAGACTGGAGGAAAACCAATGTCACTCCTGTCTCCAAAAAGGGCAAGAAAGAGCTTCCAGGAAACTATGGACCAGTAAGGCTCACCTCCATCCAGGAAAAACAGTAGAGCAGTTCATTCTGGAGGTTGCCTCTAGGCCTTTGGAAGAGGTGGTGATGATCAGGAGTAGTCAGCATGGATTTACCAAGGGGAAATCATGTTTGACTTATCTGATTGCCTTCTATGATGTCATAACTGAATGCAGGGAGACCAGTGGATCTAGTTTATCTTGACCTTAGTAAGGCTTTTGACACTGTCTCCCATAACATCCTTGCAAGTAAGCTCAGGAAGTATGGTATAGATGAACAGAAAGTGAGATGGATTAGGAACTGGTGCAAAGAGTGATGATCAATGGTGCCAAATCCACCTGGAGACCTGTAACTAGTAGACTCCCCCAGGGATAAGTCTGGGTCCAGTCCTGTTCAGCATCTTTATCAAGGACATTGTTGAGGGACAGACAGACAGAGTGTCTGCTCAGCAAGTTTGCTGACAATACCAAACTGGTAGGTTTGGCTGAGACACCTGAAGTCTGTGTGGTCATTCAGTGAGACCTGGACAGACTGGAGAGCTGGTCAAAGAGGAACCTACTGAGGTTCAACAAGGATACCTTATTGAGTGCAGAGTCCTGCACCTGGGAAGGAATAATAAACTGCACCAGTACAGGTTAGGAGGTGATCTGCTGGAGAGCAGCCCTGTGGAGAAGGACCTAGGAGTCCTGGTGGAAAACATGTTATCCATGGGACAGCAATGTGCCTGTGTGGCCAAGAGGATCAATGGGATCCTGGGGTGCATTAAAAAGAGTCCAGCAGATTGAAGGATATTCTCCTCCCCCCTCTACTCTGCCCTAGCAAAGCCCCACCTGGAATATTGCATCCATTCTGGGCTGCCCAGTTCCAGAGGGACAGGGATCTGCTGGAAAGAGTCCAACAGAGGGATACAAGGGTGATTAAGGGACTGGAGCACATACCTTATGAGGAAAGGCTGAGAGACCTGGGACTTATTAGTCTGGAGAGAAGACTGAAGGGGGATTTCATAAATGTTTATAAATATCTGGTGGCTGAGTGTTAAGAAGGAAGGGACAGCCTCTTCTCACTTGTGCCCTGTGCTCGGACAAGGGGCAATAGATGCGAACTACAGCACAGGAGGTCCCACCTCAACATGAGAAAAAACTTTACTGGAAGTGTCTGCTCAGAGAAGTTGTGGAGTATCCTTCTTTAGAGACTTTCAAGACCTGTCTGACCTCTGCTACATTATATGGTCCTGCTCTGGTGGAGGGGGTGGGACTCAAAGATCTCCAGAGGTCCCTTCCAACCCCTAACAATCCTGTGATCCTGTGATTCCAAGAAATACATGGTGTGGTGGTTTGAGCCTTAACTGGGACTTAAGAGCACAGGTGGGGGCAAGGCTGAGAATCCCTCTCCCGCTTCCCTCTCCTCCTTCCCAACAGACAGGAAAAAAGAATGGGAAGGAGCAAATCCACCAAGGAATAATTTGGAGATGGCTTAGAAGTAGAGAGGTAAAGAATTTTCTTTAAAATATATATATATATATATATATATATATATGAAAATATAACTGGTAAAGTTCACAAGGGCAAGGAACAAGGATGGATGGGAGGGGAAAAAAAAGAATACAAAACCAGTCTCTCTCTGAAGAGGTGTGGAGCAGCAGGGAGAAGGATCAGGCCCAATCACATGGCAGAGAAGCAGGGAGCCACTAGCACTTCTCGTCCTAGCAAAGGCAGGGCCCAAGAGACCTAATGGTTGCAGTGTCGTCCCTTTTATACCCTTGCTGGACAGGGAGGGGGAGTGGAACAGGTTAGCTGTTTCCCAGGGGGAAAACATCCTACAGGTAAGGCAATGCTCTTACAAGCCCCACCCCCCCACCCCCCCACCCCTGCTTCCAGGATGGGCATTAACCCATCACACATGGTGATGAACTTCTTTTAATTTTGAGAATGTTCTCCTTTAATGCATCTTAACAGGATGTGTAATCTTTCAAATACTATAGTCCAAGACCACAGTTTTCAAGAAAAAGTTGAGCTTATGTGAGTATACTGCCTGCTCAAGGTGTTCACTATTCCAGATGTCCAGTTAAAATCAGTGGTAGTTGCGGTTTTGCCCTTTTCCAAGCGAATTTGCATGGTGAGTCTGTGAGAATAAGAACACTATGAATTGATTTTATGCTCCAGTGTAGCTTCCCTTTTCTTTTTTTTTTTCTTTCTTAGAAAGTTGTTTAAACTATGGATGGAGTCAAGAAGGCAAAAATTTTGGAAGGTTTGTTCTTTTCATTTCTTGTTTGATTTTTTGCTTTTGAGGTTGGATTTGGTGAATAAGATTTTTTTTTTTATTTATTTAGCATACTAATTCCCAAGCAATTGTAATATACATGGTCCTTGATACTATGTTTTCCATTCCTGGGAAACTGGCTGTTAGTCTCTGACTGAAAAATTACAGTAAAAATACTTTGCTGCAACTGCTCATATAAAATAAACCTTAACTTTAAGGTCTCTCCACAGTGCATTATATTAATTGCACTTCTAGTCAGGAAGTAGCAGCCTACTTCACTAGTGGCATAATTACAATGCAAGCAAAGATGAAGACATCACAGAAATGGTTATGTGTTATAAACCAGCCAGCAAATATTACATCTTTTCAATTATTAGTATCCTAAATGTGACTGAAATTGTATATAAGAAATACAACAGGAAAGGATTTTTCAGGCACCTAGGAAATCCTCTCAAGGCATTGATCCTTGAAGGGTTTCTCAGAGAGTTAGCATATACAAATTTTTAATGTTGCTCTAACTCCTGTGTTTGTGACACAAACCCACTTTAAATTCCATCTATCTGAGTTAATGGCCCATGATAACAGTTTCTAAAAATTCTTGTGTTGAAACTTAAAAGCTAATATTTCCATCTCAGGATGGTCAATGCAATTTATTTTTATTATTTTATAGTACACCAAGTGATCCTTTTTATTTCCTCTCTCTGTCTTATTCCCTACATGGTAAAGAAATGTTATTCCTGCTGGCAAATGCAGCATATATTATAGGACATATGACAAAAACTGATGAAAATGAAACTGGAGTTAACCCCAGATGATCTTATACCTTATGCAGTAGCATCATATTTAGAATTCAAGTATCAGCTTCAATTTAAAGAAACAAATTGGATTACAAATTTTCCCATAATGTCATTTAATGCAAATGTAAAATTAGATTTTTTTAAAATGTGCATTATAATGTATGATTGGAAGTGTCATATATGTTTAGAACTGTCAGCCAAAAATCCAGTGGCCAGGATTCTGTCTCTTCAGATCTCCATTGTCCTGTTATAGTAATAATTTTCTAGACTCTGATTGTGCTGTTTGAACATTTCCATTTGTATTCTCATATGTGTATATACATAGTTTCATAAAGTGTTTAATAAACTATTAACATACAGATTCAGAAACAGGCTTTGAAGTAGGGAACAAACCTACAGATGCGTATTTTTTATATCTGCAACAGGAATTTTCAGTATTTATTATAGTCTAACTTTGAACAGGTGAGGCCTTAAAAATAGTTATATGGAATGATTAAAATTATCCTAATATACTGCTATGGTCCTGAATAATAGACTCTCATTCTGCAGGTATTTTATTTCACATGCATATTCTGTCCCACCTGAGGTGATATGTATCAATTGTAAAATATGCTTCTTAGGGAAGGGGAGATGAGCAGCCAACACTGTTAGCACTTTAAGATGATAATTTTGCAATTATTTAGGGGGGTCTGTTGTCTAATTCTTAGTGGAATATTTGGAAATTGTGTATACATATACACATGACATCTTTGAAAACATTATCCACAACTCACCACTGTTCTTTGTCTATTGGATGAAGGAGTAATTTGCAATGATATTTTCAGGACTCCTCATCAATCTGGATCAACTTTTTAGCAGCATGCAAGTCAAGATTCTCTCACCAAAGAGCTCTTTAAATGACCTGTTACATTTGGCTGCTAAAATTCCTCTTAAAGGCTTCTTTCATACTTAGAAGGTTGTTTATGAACACAACAAGCAATGGAGTGGTTAATTCATTATTTTCTTCTTCTTTCAGGAAAGATTGTCAGATAATTAATAAAGTAAAGAAAACAGACTGCATGTCCAGTGAAAGGTGTGACAAAGGCTTATGAAAAGTTAAAACACAACCAAATATAGCATAGGATATTTTATTGTCTTCCTTATGTGTGGTGGTTCAGGCTGGGTGCCCCCCCTGATGCCACTGCACAAGCCACACCTGTGGTGTCCCAAAGTGTCCAGCCCAGTGGGTGGACACGGGAAGTTACGTATTTCATCCCATAATGCCCTGCTCCCTTATAAGACATCAGTGAGGGTCCTGCACTTTCTCTTTCTTCCCTCACTGCCACCTGGTAATGGGGGAGGCATCTTGCAGCCTCTTGGGCCCAAGACCAGGGGGAAGGGCAATCTCAGATCTGGCCTGATGAGATTTGCCTAACAGTGGAGGGGGTTGCATGTGTGTGAAGAATGAGCCCTAGGGGTTTTGGGGGTACCTCAGGTGGGCATGGGATGCTTTTGGGTATGCTTTGTTAGATCTCTCTTTTGTCACTGCTTGTGGCTGTCTGTAAAATTTTCACTGTTTTTCCATTTAAACTTTCCACCACTTTTGCATTCTGTTTGTCTCAGTCTCATTTTTGCCTGTGGTGGGAGCAACAGCCTTTTCAACCCACCACATTATGGGGGGGGAAAAAAAAAGTTCTGTATGTCAGCATGTCAACAAAAGTGTTAACTTCTTTTTCAAGTTGTCCCATTCTGTCTTGTTTGCAAGTTCACGTAAGGCAAAAACCTCATTTATTTTAGTGCTGGTTATTCTTTTGAACTACATACATAAGAATGTCATGGTATTTTCTTCACAGATAATTCATGATCAGTAGACAAAGGACAGAAGCTAGAGATAAGAAAATATTCATTCTGTGAAAAAAATAAATCATTATATGGTGCAAAATATTTCCTGACTGCCACTTTGAAAATTCTCTGTGTTTCTGCTCAGTTTCCTCAGTGGCAGGGGTGTTACACTGAGGGGAACAGGGGAACCCATACCATCAACAATTGGCTCAATGGATGGTGTCAGTAATGAAATTTTGGGTTCTTTGATCAAGGGGCAACTTTTACTGCACCTGACCTACTGGACTTTGATGGGGTGAATTTATCTAGAAAGGGCGAGAGGATACTAGCTTTGGAGTTGGCAGGGCTCATTAGGAGGGCTTTAAACTAGGTCTGAAGGGGGTGGGTGAGGAAACCAGTCTCTCCGGAGAGGAGAGAATGGGACATAAATTAAGGTTAATTGAGAAATCAACAGCCCAGCTGAAGTGTGTGTGCACCAACGCATGCAGTATGGGTAACAAACAAGAGGAACTGGAAGTCTTGGTCCAGCAGGGAGACTATGATATAATTGCTATTATAGAAACATGGTAGGATGATTCACGCAATTGGAGTACTTTACTGGGGGGGTTACAGGCTCTTTGGGAGAGACAGCTGAGGGAAAAGAGGAGGAGGGGTTGCCCTGTATATTAGGGAATCTCTTGATGCCTCAGAACTTGAGGTTGCAGATGAAAGGATTGAGTGCCTGTGGGTTAAAATCAGCAGGCGGCTTAACAAAACTGACATCCTGATTGGAGTCTGTTATAGACCACCCAACCAGGATGAGGAGGCAGATGAAATATTCTACAAGAAACTGGAGGCTGTCTCAAAATCATCAGATCTTGTCCTTGTGGGTGACTTTAACCTGCCAGACATCTGCTGGGAACTTAATTCAGCAGAGAGGAGGAAGTCCAGAAGGTTCCTAGAGTGTATGGAGGACAACTTCCTGATACAGCTGTTAAGTGAGCCTACCAGGGGTCAGGCTCTGCTTGGCCGGCTGTTCTCAAATAAAGGAGGGCTGGTGGGAGATGTGATGATATAAGGTTGTCTAGGGTTCAGTGATCATGAGATAGTGGAGCTTTCAGAGAAATAGGAAACAGCAGTAACAGAACCCTCACTTTGGACTTCTGGAGGGCAAACATTAACTTGTTGAAGCAACTTATTCAGAAAGTACCCTTGGTAGCAGCCCTTATGTGCCAAGGGGTCCAGGATGGTTGGACCTACTTCAAAAAGGAGTCTTTGAAGGCACAGGAACTGGCAGTTCCCACATGTCAAAAGATGAACCGGCAGGGAAGGCAGCCGGCCTGGATGAGCAAGCAGCTCTTGAACAAATTAAGGGAAAAAAAGAGGGTGTATCACCTTTGGAAAGGGGAGGAGGCAACTCGTTATATGTTTAAGGATGTTGTTAGATCATGTAGGAGAAAAATTGGAGATGCAAAAGCCCAGTTAGAACTTAAGCTGGCCACTTCTGTGAAAGATAATAGTAAGCATTTTTATAAATATGTTAATGCTAAAAAGAGGGGCAAGAAGAACCTCCACTCTTTATTGGACCTGGAGGGTAAATTGTAACTAAAGATGAGGAAAAGTCTGAGGTTCTAAATACCTTCTTTGCCTCCATTTTCAACAGTAAGGCAGGAGGATTTCAGGATAACTGGCCTCCTGAACTGGTTGATGGGGTCAGGGAGCAGTGTAGTCCTGAAATTTGCGAGGAATTAGTTCAGGACTTGCTGAGCCACTTGGATTCTCACAAGTCCATGGGACAGGATGGGATCCATCCTAGGGTGCTGAAAGAGCTGGCAGATGAGCTCGCCAAGCTGCTCTCCATCATTTTCCACCAGTCCTGGTTCACTGGAGAGGACCCAGACAACTGGAAACTGGCCAATGTGGTGCCCATCCACAAGAGGGGTCGGATAGAGGAACCTCTAAACTACAGGCCTGTCAGCCTGACTTCAGTGCCAGTAAAAAATTATGGAGCAGATACTCTTGAGGACAATCACTGCACACCTGAAGGATGGCCAAGGGCTCAGGTCCAGCCAACACGGATTTAGGAAGGGCAGATCCTGCCTCTCCAACCTGATCTCCTTCTATGATCAGGTGACCCACCTGGTGGATGTGGGAAGGGCTGTTGATGTAGTCTACCTGGACTTCAACAAGGCCTTTGACACTGCTCCCCACAGAAAACTCCTGGCCAAGCTGCTAGCCACTGGCTTGGACAGCAGCACTCTGCGCTGGGTTAGGAACTGGCTGGAGGGCCGTGCCCAAAGGGTGGTGGTGAATGGTGCCACATCCAGCTGGAGGCCAGTCACTAGTGGTGTCCCCCAGGGATCAGTGTTGGGCCCCATCCTGTTTAATATCTTCAATGATGATGTGGATGAGGAGATGGAGTCCAACACTAGTAAGTTTGCAGATGACACAAAGTTGGGAGCACATGTTGGTCTATTAGAGGGTAGAAGGGCTCTGCAAAGGGACCTTGACAGGCTGGACAGATGGGCAGAGTCCAACATAACGACATTCAACAAGTCCAAGTGCTGGGTGCTGCACTTTGGCCATAACAACCCCATGCAGTGCTACAGGTTGCAGTCAGAGTGGCCGGAGAGCAGCCAAACAGAAAAGGACCTGGGGGTACTGATTGACAGCTGGATGAACATGAGCCTGCAGTGTGCCCAGGCAGCCAAGAGGGCCAATGGCATCCTGGCCTGCATCAGGAACAGTGTGGCCAGCAGGAGCAGGGAGGTCATTCTGCCCCTGTACACTGCACTGGTTAGGCCACACCTTGAGTCCTGTGTCCAGTTCTGGGCCCTTCAGTTTAGGAAAGACATCGAGACACTTGAAGGTGTCCAGAGAAGGGCAACAAGGCTGATGAGAGGCCTTGAGCACAAGCCCTATGAGGAGAGGCTGAGGGAGCTGGGATTGTTTAGCCTGGAGAAGAGGAGGCTCAGGGGAGACCACATTGCTCTCTACAACTACCTGAAAGGAGGTTGTAGGCAGGTGGGGGGTTGGTCTCTTCTCCCAGGCAACCAGCACCAGAACAAGGGGACACAGTCTCAAGCTGCACCAGGGGAAGTTTAGGCTCGAGGTGAGGAGAAGGTTCTTCACTGAGAGAGTTGTCAGCTGTTGGAATGAGCTGCCTGGGGAGGTGGTGGAGTCACCATCCCTAGAGGTGTTCAAGAGGCAATTGGATGTAGCACTTGGTGCCATGGTTTAGTAGTCATGACGTCTGTGGTGACAGGTTGGACCTGATGATCCTTGAGGTCTCTTCCAACATTATTGATTCTGTGATTCTATGAAATAAGAGAAATGAGGTTTTTGCACTCAGCCTAGCTGTTACTTGCTATTCCTCCAGAAACTTTTCTAACCTGAGGAATAATTATTTTACTGTTTTTAAAATACAATCAGGCAGGCCTGAAAGGACCTCCAAGATCATCAAGTCCATCCATTTTGCCCACTCCACCAAGTCTGTCACTACACCATGTCCCCAAGCAACAGATCCATGCAACTTTTAAACACGTCCAGGGATGGTGATTCAACCACCTCCCTGCATAGGCCACTCCAGTGCCTGAAAATCCTTTCCATGAAAAAAAAAAATTCTTCATATCATCTAAACCTCCCTGGTGCATCTTGAGGCTCTTGTTCTATTGTTTCAGCCAAATGTGTTAGAGGAGTGCAGGTAAGTGCTTACAGGCTGGTAAGAAAAAAGGTGGAAAAGATAAATCCAAATTTGTTCTTGCCTATAAGGAAAGGCTGCAGTAATAGTGGGCTTAAGCATGATCGTAAGATGGGTGCAAGCAGATTAGTACTAAAAAGTTTCTTTAGTAACTTAGTAAATTTTCTGTGAGAAAATAACCCAAATCATCTTGAACATGCTACAAGTGGATGTAGAGATGCATCCTCTGAAGGCTGGTGAATGCTAGGTGGTCTTTAATACCCTATCCAAGACAAGAGCTAATGTACTATTGTCACATTAATTAAGAAGAAACTATTTTTCTTGTAAGTGTGACAGAGCATGAGAACAGGCTGCCCAGAGAGGCTTTCAGTCTCATTCTCAAGAGATTCAAAACCTGCCTGGACACAATCCTGGGCAACCTGCTTTGGGTAACACTGTTTTAGCAGGAGAGAAGTGCCTTCCAGCCTATATTATTCTGTGATTCTTATCAAATTCTAATATGTTCTTTATGTAGGCTTTGTCTTGGGTTTAAAAGGCTCTGAGGCCAACTACACCATGACAGAGAAGGAAATCCTAGCTGCCTATGAGGGTGTCTGGGCTGCCTCTGAGGTAATTGGGACTGAGTCACCTCTATTTCTAGCTCTAAGGCTTCCAGTCCTGACCTGGATATTCAAAGGAAGAGGCTCAACCCCACATCATGCCACAGATGCCACCTGGAGTAAGTGGATGGCCCTGATAACTCAGCAAGCTTGGATGGGGAGCTTCAAATGCCCTGGTGTAGTGGAAGTGATCACCAACTGGCCAGAGGGTTCTGACTTTGGAATGCAACCAGAGCAGACAGTGACCTGTGCTGGGGAGACTCCCCCCATGTAATGATCTCCCTGACAATGAGAAGGGCTATGCTCTATTTACAGATGGGTTCTGCTGGCTTGTAGGAAGCAAGTGGAGATGGAAGGCAGCTGTCTGGAGCCCAACAAGGCAAGTGGCGGAAGCAAGGGATGGAGAAGCCAAATCCAGTCAGTATGCAGAGGTAAAAGCTGTCCAGCTGGCCCTGGATATAGCAGAATGAGAGAACTGGCCAGTGCTGTACCTCTACACTGACTCCTGGATGGTAGCCAATGCCTTGTGGGGGTGGTTGAAGGAATGGAAGAGGAACAGGTGGCAGAGAAAAGGGAAGCCTGTTTGGGCTGCTGAGCTGTGGCAAGACATTGCTGCCCACCTGGACAGGCTGCCAGTAAATGTACAGCACATTGATGCACACATCCCCAAGAGCAGAGCCACAGAGGAGCACAAGCACAACCACCAAGCAGATCTGGCTGCTAAAATCTCCCAAATAGACTTTGACTGGGAACACAAGGGTGAGGTGCTCTTAGCTCACTGGGCCCATGATACTTGTGGTGGTGAGAGAAAGTTGTCTCCCCCCCCAAAGAAACCACGGCTAACTCAGTCAGAGAAGCAAATGAATAAGCTGTATTTACAAGCAGAATGAAATGCAGGTGGATATGTACACAATATACAGTTTTTATAATATATACAGAAATATACAGCAATGAACATAATACAGAAGACCTTTCCCTCCTCCAGCCAGGAGGGTCCCCCCCCCTTGTATCCCCCTCCCTCTGCCTACCTCCCTTTTTCCCCAAAAAGGGTTAGAGAGAGAGAAAAGGTAATTATGAGGAAAGGATGAGGGAGCTGGGGTTGCTTAGCCTGGAGAAGAGGAGACTCAGGGGTGACCTTCTTGCTCTCTACAACTACCTGAAGGGAGGTTGTAGCCAGGCAGAGGTTGGTCTCTTCTCCCAGGCAGCGAGTACCAGAACAAGAAGACACAGTCTCAGGCTGCGCCAGGGCAGGTTTAGACTGGATCTTAGGAAGAAGTTCTATACCGAGAGAGTGATTGCCCATTGGAATCGGCTGCCCGTGGAGGTGGTGGAGTCACCTTCATTGGAGGTGTTCAGGAAGAGGCTTGATGGGGTGCTTGGTGCCACGGTTTAGTTGTTTAGGTGTGTTGTATTGTATTGTATTGTATTGTATTTTGGTGGGTTGGATTGGTTGATAGGTTGGACACGATGATCTTGAAGGTCTCTTCCAACCTGGTGGTGTATTGTATTGTATTGTAATTATTGTATTATTAGGAAGGAAATTCTGTTAGCTCAAAGCATATGCAAGAATTAGCATTCTTATCTGGTTAGTTCAGTTAATTCAAGGTCAACTCCATCCAGCAGCTGTTGCTTCAGAGAGAGACAGAAACAGACAGGCAGACAGGAACAGACAGAACTGAACTGAGAATCAAACAGAACTAAAACTTAAAATTGCATTCTACCAATCTACCAATGAAATTAATTTAGCCTGTATCTTTGTTTTCCTTATTATTCCAAAAACATTCAGCCAGAGTGTTGCAGCAACTGTCCCTGTCTTAAAAGCACAGCCTAAAACGGTCACAATCCACCCCTGCTAAACAATTTCATTGGCTGTTTGTACTGTCCATCCAAACTAAAACAATATTTACAATTTGTAAGTAAAGTTCATAGTCCATTCCGGCTATCCTCAGGTGTAGATGATTCAGAAGTCCAAGAAAATCAGGAAACAAGAAAATGGAAAACAGTTTGCCTCTTTGCAGATGAAGCGAAAAAAAGGGAAACGGGGAAACAGGGACTTTCAGTTGACTCAGGGCTCTCAGGGTTCTCAGGGTTCATGCACCATAGATTTCCTCATGGATTCTTCCTTTGTGCGCAATGTATCTGTACAACATTCTGAAATTAAACTCTCTCAGCTAAAGTTAAATTTCTTTGTGGAATACACTGAATTTCACCATTCTCTTGCATTACCCAATAAGTGTGACCAGGACCTTCAGCTGAAACCACACCTCGGACAGGTTTAGTCTCTCCTGAGGGAGAAAATACCCAAACAGTTTTACCTAACAGGTTCTTTTCTCTAACAACAGGAACTCTATCACCTTCTACTTTCTGTAGAATATTTGAGTGTGCCGGTCCAGCTCGGTTCACTGAACCTCTGCTATTTACCAGCCAGGTTGCTTGTGCTAAATGTGTTTTTCCCAGTTTTTCAAAGATCCATCCCCCATGGCTTTAAGGGTGGTCTTCAACAAACTGTTGTAGTGTTCAATCATCTCTGCAGCTGGTGCATAGTAGGGAATGTGGAATATCCACTCAATGACGTGCTCTTTTGCCCAGCTCTTTACAAGGTTGTTTTTGAAATGAGTTCCATTGTCTGACTCAATCCTCTCTGGAGTTCCATGTCTCCACAGGATTTGTCTCTCCAGACCAAGAATGGTGTTGCGTGCAGTTGCATGTGGAACTGGATAAGTTTCCAACCATCCAGTGTTTGCCTTTACCATAGTACACACATACTGCTTACCAGGATGAGAACGTGGTAGAGTGATGTAGTCAATCTGCCAAGCTTCACCATACTTGTACTTGGACCATCTGTCACCATACCATAAGGGCTTAAGTCTCTTTGCCTGCTTACTAGCAGCACAAATGTCACAGTCATGGATGACTTGTGTGATAGCATCCATGGAAATGTCTATGGATCTGTCACGTGCCCACTGGTAGGTTGCATCTCTGCCTTGATGTCCTGACAAATCATGAGCCCACTGAGCTAAGAATATCTGACCTTGGTGTTTCCAGTCGAGATCAAGATCAGAGTCCATGTCTACTTGAGAATCTCTTGCAGCTAGATCTGCCTGATGGTTGTGTTGCTGTTCCTCAGTAGCTTTGTTCTTAGGTATGTGAGCATCAATGTGTCTCACTGTGACCGTTTTAGGCTGTGCCTTTAAGAAAGGCACAGTTGCTGGAATACTCTGGCTGAATGTTTTGAAAAATAAAGATAAGGTCTAAATGAATTTCACTGGTAGATTGGTAGAATGCAACTTTTAAGTTTTTAGTTCAGTCTATTTTGGGTGCAGTCTTTTCTCTCTGTTTCTTTGGGCCTGTCTGCTTTTCTCTCTCTGAAGCAACAGCTGCGGAGAGAGGCGACCTTGAATTAACAAAGCTAACCAGATAAGAAAACTAATTCTTACACACACTTTGAGCTAACAGAATTTTCTCCTTAATTGCCTTTCTCTCTCTCTCTCTAACCCTTTCTTGGGAAAAAAAGGGAGGTAGGGAGGGAGAGGGGGGTTCAGGGAATCCCCCTGCCCAGCTGGAGGGAAAAAGGTCTTCTGTATTACATTCATTGTTGTATATTTCTGTATATATTGTGAATACTGTATATTTGTGTACATATTCATTGCATTCCATTTATGCATGTAAATACAGCTTATTTCATTTGCCTCTCCAACTGAGTTAGCTGTGGTTTCTTTGTGTGTGTGGGGGGAGAACTTTCTCACCCTACCACACTCACCTTCACTGGAATTCTCTCAATTCGATCAGCAATGTCCTGCCATAGGTCAGCTGCCCAAATAGGCTTTCCTTTTCTCTGCCAACCATTCTTCTTCCAGTCCTTTAGCCAACCCCACAGAGCATTCTGGCCACTAAGGGAGAGATGCCACATACCGGTGGGCTCGGGAAAGATCCATGGACATCTCTATGGAGGCCATCTCACAGGTTATCCATGAGTGTGACATCTGTGCTGCCATCAAGCAGGCCAAGTACATGAAGCCTCTGTGGTATCGGGGTGAGATGGTTGAAATATAAGTACGGAGAGGCTTGGCAGATCAGCTACATCCCCCTTCCTTGGTCTCACAGCGGCAAGTAGTAACTATTCCTATCAATATTTTCCGATGTAAGATACCAGAAGATACCTAGAATATGCTTCACTGAACAATATCTAACATTGCTAATGAAGATTTTAGAAGCACAAATACTTTATGTGCAGTGAATTTGTCAAGGAGCTTTGAAGATCAGTCTGTGGTTCACAGACAAAGACAGGTCAATAGCAAGAACCATGAGGACATTTGTATTTCCAGCTCTTTTGATTTCAGTGTAATTTAGGGTTGTATAAATCTTTTTATATCTGAGTCAAAATTCTCCCAAGCCCATCTTATGGAGAATATGGAGCTTTTCAATTGTTGAGTCAGATAAAGGTTTCTTTGTCCTTTCAAACAGTTATAATTATATTTTTCCTGAAATGTAGGTGTATTCAGGTTGATGGTTGGTTTTGCCTCTTTTCTGATGAAGTATACTTTATCGCATGCAAATTACAGTTTTGGCAAAAGAAGGAACCATAATGTTTAAGCACACATATTGAAGCTACAGGACACATATTTATAAATCAGTTAGAAATCATTGCTTTATGTATGATTCATGATCAAGAATATATTTATGCAGCATTTGTAATCTAAAATACAGCTGCGTGGTAATGATGTGTATTCACTAATAATGTTTAAACAAATGTACATGCATGCATAGCAGTATCTCTTAGCCTTTACGGCTTCATAGTCTAGGACAAATAGAACTCGATTATTCACAGCTCTTCTAAAAATCTTCTTTATTATTTTTAAAAATTTTTTTAATATACTTTCACCTCTTCACAATGAAGTTTACCTCTAACTGGTGTTCATTCAATGTCTACAATTAGGAATTCAAATATCTAGCAAAGTCTTGGGGTGACAATCATGCCTCCAATTACAACATATATCAGATTTCCTATGTTATTTATCCTTCACACTGTAATAATAGATCTTATTATCTGAATGTGGTGAAGGCACATTCTGCCCAGATACTAGATCTGGTCCCAGCATGTGGACAGGTTTCCCCTCCTTCACGAGGAAGACAAAAGCCAAGGCATTAGCCAGGCCAACACACATTCAGCGCATGCAGTGCTTGTGCAATTACCAAGTATGGGCATAATTCCAGCTTCATGCTTTCTATAGGCTGAAGCCAGTTGTCTATGAGAGTGCCCATTGGTCAAACCCAGCCTCGAGGAATCTATAAGTATCACCCCTGTTTGTAAACAAGTTGCCCCCTCTTTCACTTTGTCTCTGTACTTGCTCGAGAGAGCAGCACTTGAGCCACAGCCTCTGCCATTGAGCTTGTTGTTGTTAGCTTCTATCATACATGCACGCATACTGAAAACCTCTGCATCATGAGAAGCATTGTGATTGTGAGGATCACCCCAGAGGGAGGACCTTCGCTGAGCCTGAGAAGCCAGTGTTGCCATAGCCAGTTGTACCGACCGGGAGAGCCCACCATGCTACCGGACAACTGGACCAACCCCGGAGGGTAAGATCTGCCCAGTTGTCGGGGAGAAGGGACTTGATCGAGACCGAGTCTGCATATGCCTAGCCCCGCTATAGCAGGAGAGGAGCCACCACGTGTGCCGCTCATAGCCCTGTAAACCTCAGGGAAGATTAAAGCACTGTTTGTGCCTATACTGCACCAAACCCAGGACTACTCCAAGTGTCCCACTGTTCCTTTAAGCCCAGTAAATGAGAAGCCGCTGCTCAGTGCAGCCACATTTTCTCTCAGAGGCTGTTTATATCAGCCCTGAGACTCGTCGTCACAGGGACGACCCCATAGCTATTGTTTGTTGTCGTCGTCCGACTGAGAACCTCTACTGGCAACCATTGCCCCGCCCTGCTGTGCGAACCAAATCCCAGGGTCCTCCCGTGGGACCGAACCTGACCAGGACCTATCCCTATTGTCTGAAGGGAACCGACCGAGTCCTGAAGGGAACCTGCTTCCAAGCTAAGCCCAGGTTCCAGTATTCCCTCTCCACTGCTGTGGAGAGAGGAGACAGTAACCCAACACCGCTGTCCAACTCGACTAGGAACCGGTCCAGCGACAGTAGTCGGCCAGACCCCTACCTTGCTACAAACATCAGCTACAGAGTATCTTCCACGTGCTTTCCATCCACTAGCATTCAGTTCGAAGTATCTGCATGTAGCAGAGTAATCACTGACGTATAGAGATTGCAACATTGCTGTATAGAGCCAGAAGCTGCCTGCGTTCCACCGAGTCGTCATCTAGTGGCCAAGTGGCGGAACTGCACCCTTCATTACATAAAATATAGAAATAGTCTGTAAATAGTTTAATTAAGTTCTAATCATAATACTAAGCCACTTATGGAATGTATTTCATGAATGTGCACTAGAACATGTATATAAGTTGTTGATTCACAGGTTATTAATAATTTTATAATTAATAAACATTAATATTTTCATAATTCATATTTCATATTAATAAATTTAATAACCTCTTTGCAACATTGAACTGCAATTTCATATGTAGTTGTAAACAAAAATAGAGCAGCCAAAACCCAGATAAATCTCTCAATGTGTGTTTTCATCTCCTTATGTAGAGAATTTTTAGACAATGGTGATGTCATTTTCTCATGCTTGAATTGTAAGTCTCACATTTATGCTCTGTTGTTTTACTTTTAACAGGTGAGAGCATGACAAGTTTCTGCAACTCAGTGTGAAGCACATTGTAAAATATGATTGTAAATGCATACTGGTTTTCATTGAAATAATCAGCATGGTGCTATGTCTTGGACAATACATGATGTTTTAGTTAATGCTGAGCTAACGCGGGTCAAGGTCTTTTCTGTTTCTCACATTCCACCCACAAGTAGGCTGAGGGATGCAAAGAAATCTGGGACGAATTATTCCAACTTATCAAAAGGAAAACTTCTCTACCAAAAGGGTTATTAAAGACTGGAACAGGCTCCTCAGAGTAGTCATTGAACTGACATTCCTGGCTGTATTTAAAAACTGTCTAGATAGGGTGCTTAAGGTGCTTAAGTGTAGTAGTGGCTCTGGTAGAATTAGGTGATGGTTGGACTTGATCTTACAGGACTTTTCCAACCACAATTATTCTGTGAAAAGGGCATTCCATATCAACAAAAGCTAAGGAAAGAAAGGAAAACAGGGACCTTTGGAGTGACAGCATTTGCGTTTCCAAGTAACCATTATTGTCTACCAGCTGGAATTAGCAAATTAATGCCTGATTTTTCTTAGCTTGCACATGTAGCTTTTGCTTCACCTATTAAATTTTCTATACCTCCATCAATGAATTTTCTCATTTTTACCTTTCTGATTCTTTCATCCCACTGCAGAGCAGTGAGCAAGTGTAGCTCCCTGATGAAGCTTTAAAAACATTATTTCAAGCAGAATAAAGTGGAAGTAAATTTTAATCTGAGACCTGATGAAAAGATATTCTCACCAAAGAAGTATGACTTTCTGAATCCAGAATGTCTCCTCAGGATTAACTATTTTTCATGCTTTTATTCTTATTAGATCCATGCAAGCTTGTACTTAAAATGAACCGTAGAATACAGCCTTTGAACCAAGTTTATTATTAAATTTAAGGGAATCCTATTTATTCAAATAAGTTTACAATCATAAATGTCTTCAAGTATTTGATTCTGTTCTTTCTATGCACATGGGCATTTGAGAACTCATTTGTTAAAGCTTCATGTGCAAATAATCAACACAGCCAACATTAGTTCTTCTCACCCCAGGAGAGATGTAATGGCATTTTAGCCTGTAAGTAGGTCTATTGAGCTACAATGCAATCAAAATATTTTATTTAAACAGCAAACATTATATGGTTTTGATTAATAAGCACAGAATTGCAATGACAAGGTCAAAGCAAAATAAAACCTATATAATTTGTTGGAGGTCTTATTGGCAGATACTACCTCCTGAAATTTCATGAGATGGCCTCATAAGAAGTTTCAGTTTCATTGCTCAAGTGGACCTGATCCAAGTCACTGGGGGAGAAATTCATCTCACCTAACCATAGGCATCTTGCATGCAGATCTTGAATCTAACAGCTAGTCTCTTAAGAGTCCTATTTCATTCACTAGAAAGATACAGGCAACATAGCCTCTAATTGATCTATTTTAGAAGTTTTCTTCAGAACAAGATTAAGTCCTTCATTATTTTCATAATACATAGAGATTTGTGGTATATAAAGTGAATATAGAGAGTTAGCAAATACAGGTTTAAGTGGCAGATATCAGCATTTATTTAGATAAACTGTACCCTGAGAGTGTTACTCTTCAGTGCATGATTATGCCAGGTTAGTATATTCCTATAGGTATGGCTATATATGAAATATTCAGAATCTTCCAAAGATCCTACAGCCTTGTAATGATGAATACATATCTGCTCCTTCCCTGTTTATTAATCTTCTATAACTTTGCTCCAGAGCAGGTGTATCACTACAAATGGTCCCTATTTGGATTTTTGGGAGTATCATAGAATGGTTTGGGTTGGAAAGGACCTTAAAGAACATCTAGTTCCAAGCCCCCTGCCATGGACAGAAACATCATCCACTAGAAGAGGTTGATCAAAGCCTCATACAACTTGGCCTTGAATACTTTCAGGTGCCATGGACAGAAACATCATCCACTAGAAGAGGTTGATCAAAGCCTCATACAACTTGGCCTTGAATACTTTCAGGCAGGGGAAAGGCACAACTTCTCTGGACAATCTTTTTCAGTATCTCTGCACCCTCATCATAAAACATTTCTTTTTAATATCTAATATACATCTAATATCTATCTACATCTACATATCTATATATCTAATGTTTAATATACATCTAATATCTAATGTCTTTCAGACTGAAACAAATACCTCTTGTCCTGGTGTTACTGAAAAATGGTCCTTCCCCATCTTTCCCCTAGGCCATAGAAGACTGCTATAAGGTCTTCCCAGAGCCTTCTCTTCTCCAGGGTGAACAACAGCAACTCTGTTAGAGTGTTTTCATAGGAGAGGTATTTCAGCATTCTGATCATCTTCATGGCTGTGGAAGTTTTAGGCTGATGCCTAGGAAATTTTCCATATATCTTGAGTAGAAAGTGGTAGAATGTAAATAAATTGCTATTGGATGTAAAGGGAAAATAATGATAAGGTCAAAATATTCCCATTGGTCTGATAACTAACATAAAGTTAGATGTATAAACTAATTATCTCTTTTTCTCATCTCTGTGCTCTATCAGATACTAGCTGGTTGCTTCTGCTTGCTTACTGACCTTGGCTGCATTTCTTTGTTGTGGCTAAATACTAACAAGCTACTATCAGCTTTTCTCCCCTTTCTCTTTCCCTTGTCTGGGGTGGGGAGAGGGGAAAGCTACTCGTAACTCCATGGTTTTGTCCAGGGGAGAAGTTGTGTTGTTTATAAATTGTAAATAGTTTCATAGTTTCATAGTTTCAGTTAGGGTTGGAAGGGACCACAAGGATCATCTAGTTCCAACCCCCCTGCCATGGGCAGGGACACTCTACCCTAGATCAGGCTGGACAGAGCCTCGTCCAGCCTGGTCTTAAACACCGCAAGGGACGGGGCCTCAACCACCTCCCTGGACAACCCATTCCAGGCCTTCACCACCCTCACGGTGAAGAACTTCCTCCTCACATCCAGCCTGAATCTCCCCACCTCCAGCTTCATCCCATTCCCCCTAGTCCTATCACTCCCTGATAGTCTGAAAAGTCCCTCCCCAGCCTTCTTGTAGGCCCCCTTCAGATACTGGAAGGCCACAATGAGGTCACCTCGGAGCCTTCTCTTCTCCAAACTGAACAGCCCCAACTCCTTCAGTCTGTCCTCATAGGAGAGATGCTCCAGCCCTCTGATCATCCTCGTGGCCCTTCTCTGGACACGCTCCAGCACCTCCAGATCCCTCTTGTAATAGGGGCTCCAGAACTGGACGCAGTACTCCAGGTGGGGTCTCACCAGAGCTGAGTAGAGGGGGAGAATCACCTCCCTTGACCTGCTGGCCACACTTCTCCTGATGCAGCCCAGGATCTGATTGGCTTTCTGGGCTGCAAGTGCACATTGAGAGCTCATGTTGAGCTTCTCCTCCACCAGCACCCCCAAGTCTCTCTCCTCTGGGCTGCTCCCCAGCCAGTCACTGCCCAGCCTGTATTTGTGCCTGGGATTGCCTCCACCCAGATGCAGGACCCTGCACTTGGTCTTGCTGAAGCTCATGAGGTTGGCCTGTGCCCACCTCTCCAGCCTGTCAAGGTCCCTCTGGATGGCATCCCTTCCCTCCAGCGTGTCTGCTGCACCACACAGCTTGGTGTCATCAGCAAACTTGCTGAGGGTGCACTCAATGCCACTGTCCATGGCACCCACAAAGATGTTGAACAAGACTGGTCCCAGGACTGATCCCTGAGGGACTCTGCTTGTCCCTGGCCTCCACTGGGACATGGACCCGTTGACAGCCACTCTTTGGGTGCGGCCATCAAGCCAGTTCCTTATCCATCTGGTGGTCCACCCATCAAACCCGTGTGTCACCAGCTTGGAGACCAGGATGTGGTGTGGGACAGTGTCAAAGGCTTTGCTCAGGTCCAGGTAAACGACATCAGTTGCTCGCCCCTCATCTATTAATGCTGTCACCTGTTCATAGAAGGCCACCAGGTTTGTCAGGCAGGATTTGCCCTTGGCAAAGCCATGCTGACTGCTCCCAATCACCTCTTCACTACTCTTCTGAGTCAGTAGTGCCTCCAGGAGGATCTGCTCCATGATCTTTCCGGGCACAGAGGTGAGACTGACCGGCCTGTAGTTCCCTGGTTCCTCCTTCTTACCATTTTTGAAAATGGGAGCAATATTTGCCCTTTTCCAATCTGTGGGGACTTCCCCAGTCTGCCATGACTTTTGGAATAGAATAGAGAGGGGCTTAGCAACCTCATCTGCCAGTTCTCTCAGCACCCATGGGTGTATCCCGTCGGGTCCCATGGACTTGAACACTTTCAGGTTCTTCAGGTGATCACGAACCTGAGCTTCACTTATGAAGGGCAGTTCTTCCTCCCCATCCCTGGCATCATCTGCCATGACTTCAGGAGTGTGGCTGGAGGCCCTTGCAGTGAAGACTGAGGTAAAGAAGTTATTGAGTACCTCAGCTTTTTCCACATCACTTGTGACCAATTCACCAGTTTCCTTTCTGAGGGGGCCCACACCTTCCCTACTCATCTTCTTGCCATTAATATACCTGTAGAAATTCTTAGTGCTCCCTTTGACCTCCCTGGCTAGATTCAATTCAAACTCTGCTTTGGCTTTCCTAACCAGGCCTCTTGCTGCTCGGGCAGCTTCCTTATATACCCCCTGTTCTAGCTGTCCTTCCCTCCACTGCCTGTAGAGTTTCTTTTTAAGTAATAGTGTGTCCAGGAGCTCCTTGTTCATCCAGGCAGGCCTCCTAGCGTTCTTCCCTGTTTTTCTCTTTGTTGGTATGCATAGCTCCTGGACACAGAGGAGGTGGTCCTTGAATACTGACCAGCTGTCCTGGGTCCCTCTTCCCTCCAGGACTTTGTCCCATGACACTGTGGCTAGCAGATTCCTGAAGCAATTGAAGTCTGCACACCTAAAGTCTAGGGTCGTAAGCTTAGAATAGGTCCTCCTGAGAGCCCTGAGGATATTAAATTCAACTGCTTCATGGTCACTGCAGCCAAGGCAGTCTCTGAGCCTCACATTGGTTACCAGCCCTTCCCTGCTGGTGAGAACAAGGTCCAGCAGAGCACCTTTTCTTGTTGGTTCCTCTACCATTTGGAGGAGGAAGTTGTCTTCTATGCAGTCCAGGAACATCCTGGATTGCTGGTGCCTTGCTGTGTTGTCCCTCCAACAGATGTCAGGGTGGTTGAAATCACCCATGAGGACCAGGGCTTGTGACCTGGAAGCCGCCTCTATTTGCCTGTAGAGGGCCTCATCTGCTTGGTTCTGCTGGTCAGGTGGCCTGTAGGAGACCCCCACAGTAATATCTCCTTCCCCTGTCTTGCCTTTAATTCTAACCCATATACTCTCAACCATCTCATCATCCCTCCCCAGGTGGAGTTCTGCTGACTCCAGCTGGTTCTTGACATAGAGGGCAACACCTCCTCCTCTCCTTCCCTGCCTATCCTTCCTAAAAAGCTTGTACCCATCTATCCCTACATTCCAATCATGGGAATCATCCCACCAAGTTTCAGTAATGCCCACTATGTCATGGCCTCCCAGCAGCACGGTGGCCCTTAATTCATCCTGTTTGTTGCCCAAGCTGCGTGCATTTGCATAGAAGCACTTCAGCTGGGCTGGCCCTGTCGTCCTCTTCTGCCAATTCCCCTTGGTTTTCACAGGGTGTCCTGGTGTGTCATCTGTGTCTCGCCTCAGGGCAGCAAGTTGAGAGCCCTTAGCAGCTCTCCATCCCACTGCCTCTGGTGAGCTGCCCCTCTGCTTCTCACAGGCCAGCAGGAGACTATTACCCCCTTCCCCCTTCAAGTCTAGTTTAAAGCCCTATCAATGAGCCCTGCCAATTCCTGCCCCAGGATCCTTTTCCCCCTCTGGGACAAGTGTGCCCCATTAGTTGTTTGCAGCACTGGTGCCTTGTAAACCAAGCCATGATTGTAGAACCCAAATCCCTGTTGATGGCACCAGCCCCGGAGCCATGAATTGACCTGTTGGCTCTTCCTCAGTGTTCCCTCATCCATCGCTGACATTAGAGGGATAGCAGAGAACACAACCTGAGCTCCTGATCCCTTTAGCAGGTGCCCCAAGGTTCTGAAATCACTTTTAATTGATTGCGAGCCTCTTGTTGCATCGTCACTACCCACCTGAAAGACCAGCAGTGGGTAGTAGTCTGAAGGACTCACGAGTTTGGGAATTTTGCCTATAATGTCCTTTACTTGGGCACCAGGGAGGCAGCAGATCTCCCTATGAAAGGGGTCTGGTCTGCATATTGGACCCTCTGCTCCCTTCAGTAGGGAGTCTCCTATAACGATGACCCTGCGAGGTTTCTTTTCTGGTCTAGTTTTGATAGCTGGCCTGAGGCAACCTGTCATTGGTGCAGCTTCTGCCTTCCTTGAGTCCTCGTCCTCACCTATGACCTGTTCCTCCTGCAGAGCCTCATACCTATTCTGTACCTGCACTGTAGGCAGTGTGTTGCTCAAAGTAGCAGGCTTGCTCCGTCTGCATTTCTTCCGTCGGGCAGAGACCTGCTCCCATTGGCCCTGCCCTTGTGGGTTACTGCAGGGAGGCTGAGAGGCTTGCTGATGAGAAGGTACCAAACTCCCTGTTCCACTAAGAGTCACCCCCTGTTCTAGTTTAGTAGAGGTTAGATTTTTGAAATAGTCAATGTTCCTTTTGCTGTCTCTTACAGCTCTTAGCCTTTCTACCTCTTCTTTTAGTTCAGCCACCATGCTCATCAGATCACTGATCTGCTCACATCTGACACAGGAGTTGTTCCTTCCATCCTCCATGTCGAGTGCCAGATCCCAGCACTCACTGCAGCCACCCACCTGAACACCCGCATGCTTGTGAGTGGCCTCTGTTTGGGTGCCCACTGTTCTTCTACTAGCCTTACTTCTAGTAGTAACCATGTTGGTGTCATGCTGCTGTAACCACCCTCTTAACCACCCTCTCCACCCGGCGCCCTTTTTTTTTTTTTTTTTTTTTTTTTTTTTTTTTTTTCCCCTCCCTCAGTGAGAAGCAAGCTCTCAGAGCTGAGTGCCTCGCCGCTGCCTGCTCTCTCAGCCACGCGCTGGGGTCTCTTTGGTTTGCGCGCGGTTTCCGCGGCAACCCCTCCCCCTGCTACGTCACTGCCCTCAGGCACGTAGGCAACCCGAGCCTGCTGCCCCTCCTCCCCTCTCCAGGAGGTCCCGAGCCACCAGCCCCCTACCTCCTGAAAAGCAAGGAAAGCAAAGCCAAAAGCAAGCTCTCAGAGCCGAGTGCCTCGCCGCTGCCTGCTCTCTCAGCCACGCGCTGGGGTCTGGTCATACAACATGTAAATGTTGTATATTTTGTACATATTCATTGCATTTCATATTTCTAGATTGTAGGTTTGCTTGTAATTATAGTTTTTTTTGCTTCCAACTGAGCTGGTCTGGCAATTTTATTTTGGGGATAATTTCAGCTCACCTCAGTGGCCCTTCTCTGGATGCACTCCAATAGATCCATGTCTTTCCTATGCTGGGGGGCCCCAGAGCTCAACACAGTACTCCAGATGGAGTACGAGAGTGAAGTAGAGGGGCATAATCACCTCCCTCAACCTGTTGGTCATGCTTGTTTTGATGCAACTTGGAACACAGTTGACTGTCTGGGCTCTAGGCATACTTTTCTGGGTTATGTAGATCTTCTAACCAACCAACACTCCCAAGTCCTTCTCCATAGGGCTGCTCTTAATCCACTCACTTTGCAGCCTGTACTTGTGCTCAGGATCGCCTCAGACCATGTGCAGGACTTTGCACTTGTCCCTCAGATTGCTCTTCATCCACTCATCATCCAGCTTGTATTTGTATTTGGAATTGGCCCAGCCCATGCACAGGAGCTTGTACTTGGCTTTTGTAAGGTTGGCACTGATTCACTTCTCATGCCTGTCAAGGTCCCTCTGGCTAGTATCCCTTCCCTCCATCATGGTACATAAAGGAAACTGAAATATTTTAAGAAAATCAGATGTAACAGATCCCTTTCCACCAGGGGTCTGGGACAGCAGAAGACGTGTGAATGTTAAGGTACTGATCAGTATGGAAGAAAATTGTTAAAAGTAGACAAGGAGAACCAAGAAAAGAGATGTCTATGTCTTTATAGACCTTACTCCATAAGAAAAGGAAAGGAATCCTTATTTCCCATTTAATTTCACATTTTTTTCTATGGTATTTATCAAATAGAATAACAATTCTGTCATGAATTCTTATAAGTTGGTAGAGTATGATTATTTAACATATAAAAATGTTCTCTCACTTCTCATGACAGTGTGAAAGTTATTGAAAAGTGACAAAAAGTATGTTCACCATTTAGTTATGGTGAAAATCTGTATATTCATGATTTTCTCCTGCATAGTGGAATTTGCTTCCTTTCTAAGAAAGATTCATTAATTCATGAGTATAAGCGAACAGGATAATGCCATATAAATTCTGTGTTACTGCAGAGTTGTTCCAGAGACCCTAAAATTCAAGGTTCAAGAGAGCCACTAATCTATGTGGTCTACACATATGGCCTTATGAATAGAAAATTCAGAGTCTTTTATCTCTAATGACAACTTAATGATTTAAATGTTTCATCTTATTGCAAGAAATCCAAGTCAGTGTAATCCTATGACTTGCTATTGTGGTGGTTTGAGCCTTAACTGGAAGTTAAGAGCTCAGGTGGGGGGCAAGGCTGAGAATCTCTCCCCCACTCCCCCCACTCTTCCCTCCCAACAGAGAGGGGAGAAAAGGAAAGAGCAAATCCACCAAACAATAATTTGGAGTCAGCCTGGAAGCAGAGAGGCAAAGAGTTGTCTTTAAGCAATATATATATATATATATATATATATATATATATATATAACACAATAACAGGAAAAAGGTTCACAAGGGCAAGGAACAAGGATGGATGGGAGTGGGACAAAAAAACAAGAGAATAATACAAAACCAGCCTTTCTCTGAGGAAGCGTGGAGGCAGCAGGTCCGACCACGTGGCAGAGGAGCAGGAGGGTAGCTGCAGTAGCTCTCGTCCAGCAGAGGCAGAAGCCAGAAAAGCCGGGGCCAACAGCTACGAGGTCCTGCTTTTTATACCCTAGCTGGGCAGGGAGGGGGGAGTGGAACAGACTCAGCTTCCCAGGCGAAAAATGCCCTGCAGGGAGTGAAAAGTACCTGCAAGCCCTCCACCCTGCTTTGTTCTTTTGTTCTCAGAAAAGGGTGTTAACCCACCACAGCTATGAAACAAAATCTGATCTCTTTAAAGATGTAAGCACTTTTGGTGAGAACCTGGGACATGAATAGAGTAAATATGAAGCTGACGTCAGCTATTAATTTGAATCTAATGTCTAGCCTTACATAACTGTCATATGAAAATAGTTCTTGTCGTTGTAGAACACTTCTACTCTTAATTAATATAATGAAGTGCTTTTATCTTTGAAGCACATCAAAGCTAAAGTCTAAAAGACTTTGTGGTGCTTTCCTCTACCACAGTGACAAAGAAACTTAAGGCAGAAAATAACATTGTCTTGTGTGGATGTTCAGACTGAATGGACAGGTTGATAAATGGTGAAGAAGGAAAAAACTTTCATGTTCCAAATCCTGCATTAGTAAGCAAAAATGTTTGATGTGTCATCTGGTTACATTATGAGCTAAAGAATGATATCAATTTAAGTGGCTCCCCTTAATGCTCAGTCAGTTTGCTCAGAACTGGTGAATGTGAAATAGTCATAGTGGGGGAAAAGCAAAACCGTAATAGACTTTACCCTCATTTGGATTAGTTTCTGCTTCTTTGCTCAGTGACATCTGTAAACATAAAATGAGCTTTTTCTTTCTTCTTGTCCCTCTTTTTGCTATAAGAATATTTTTTATTATCCTTCACGGAAGTGGCCACTTAAAGTTCTAAATGACCTAGCAACATCCTTAAATGTTTACAGAGTTACCTCCCCCTCTTTTCAAAGGTAATACATCCTCTTTTTCCTCCTTAATTCCTTCAAAAGTTCCTCGCCCATTCAAGACAGTTATTTTCCCCATTGGCTCATCTCATAGCACATCAGGATGGCCTGTTCCTGCACTTTCAAGACTTCTTTCTTGAAGTAGGTCTAACCTTCCTGGACCCCTTTGTTTTAAGGGCTGTTTCCCAAGGTACTCTGTGAGTCAGTCCCTTGAGTAAGCTTAAGTCTGCCCTTTGGAAGTCCAGTGCAGAAGTTTTGTTGATGCCCCTCCTTGTTTCACTGCATATTGAAAACTCTGTTATTTCATGGTCACTTCATCTCAGTCAGCCTCCAACCACCGCATCTCCCACCAGCCCTTCTCTATTTGTAAACAGCTTCAACAGCTGTCTCTGCTTTTGCCATAGTTACTCTACAATGATGGCCAAATTTTCCAGTCTCTTTTCATTTTTCTTACAAATAGGAGATATTTGTAATGGAAAAAAGGGGGAAACTTTCTTTTCTCTACCTTTTTTAAGAACTGGCATTCTCAAAGAATATTATTATTCTAACAGCTTTTATAAGCTGCTGTTGTCAGTGGACAGAACAAGTGCACAGGATGAGCAAAAACGAATGTTGGATGATAATTCCCAGGAATTAATTCAACATATCTTTCTTTTAAGTTTTTTTTTTTAATGTTAAGAAATACCATTCACAGCAATCATACTATGCCATAAACAATAATATTAAAGTTTTTGTAAACAAGTATTGATAATGACTGACTGAAAAAAAAAATAGTTCTCAATTTGCCAAAACAAAATATACTGGCAATGAAGTATAAACCACAGAGAACGTCACTCTCATATTTTATTTCCCATTTCAGTAAAAACTTTAGGCTCTTTTTGCAAGATTGAATGTCTTTATGTCCTCCTTCTATAGCATTTTTAATTGTTTGCTGTTGAGACTGACTTTTATCCAAGTGGGTAGTAATAAAGTGCCTACTTCATCACTACTAAACCCAGTCCTTAAGCTGCTCTCGATTGTATGAGATCCTTTTATTTCCAGCAATATTTGGGGTGGAGGAAGGAGGGAGGAGGTTAGAGGGATATTCAACAGAGGTCTATAGTTCTTGCCAAACAAATGCATAATGAGCTAGGCTGTGACCTTCAATATTTTCATCCCAAGACAAGACAAAGCAGCATTGCTTCCCTGAAAGGAAAACTCCAAGGAGAAACTGTACAAATAGCCTACAAACAGTTTCAGGAGTTGCAGTCTGCAGGGTAGACCTGTCTTGCTTTGCAGAACAAGAAGTGGGGTAAATCCTCTCCTTATCCACTCAGGGGAATTCAGTCCTTGGTAGTTGTGACCATTTTAGGCTGTGCCTTTAAGAAAGGGACAGTTGCTGGAACACTCTGGTTGAATGTTTTGGAATAATAACAAAAACAAGATATTCTAAACTAATTTCATTTGTAGATTGGTAGAATGCAACTTCAAGCTTAGTTCAGTTTGAGTCTCAGTCTCAGTCTGTTCTCTCTGTTCCTGTCGGCCTGT
The DNA here is from genome assembly GCA_015227895.2 of Colaptes auratus. Classification (NCBI taxonomy): domain Eukaryota; kingdom Metazoa; phylum Chordata; class Aves; order Piciformes; family Picidae; genus Colaptes; species Colaptes auratus. Next base: position 52,542,330 of record CM037631.1, read on the forward strand.
CTGTTTCTGTCTCTCTCTGAAGCAACAGTTGCTGGACGGAGGCGACCTTGAATTAACAAAGCTAACCAGATAAGAAAACTAATTCTTGCACATGCTTTGAGCTAACATAATTTCCTTCTTAATTACCTTTTTCTCTCTCTCTAACACTTTTTGGGAAAAAAGGGAGGTAGGGAGGGAGAGGGGGTACAGCCGGGGGGAACCCCCCTGGCTGGAGGAGGGGAAAGGTCTTCTGTATTACATTCATTGTTGTATATTTCTGTATATATTGTAAATACTGTATATTGTGTACATATTCATTGCATTCCATTTCTGCTTTGTAAATACAGCACCTTCATCTGCTTCTCCGACTGAGTCAGCTGTGGTTTCTTTGTGTGTCAGGGGAGAACTCTCTCTCACCACCACAGTAGCGCCCTCTCTACAAGTTATTGCCTAATTAGAGTTTTTGATGACATGATAGTTTTGTGCAATCATAACTACAGAAGAATGAAATGAAATAAAATTATAAAAATTGAAAAGAAGGCTATCCCAGTTCACCAACCAAAGAACAGTGCAACACAGAGCCACACTGAGCTGTAAACTCACATTGTACAGTGCAGAAGGGATGTTCTAGTTCACATATGGGGAAAGGGAAAGAGTAAGAGGTGAAACTGACTTCATGGTTTCATCAGATTGCATCTAATTCCCATCAGATTTTGGAGTATTTAATTGTGACCGTTTTAGGCTGTGCCTTTAAGAAAGGCACAGTTGCTGGAATACTCTGGCTGAATGTTTTGAAAAACAAGATATTCTAAACTAATTTCATTAGTAGATTGGTAGAATGCAACTTTTAAGTTTAAGATCAGTTTCAGTCAGTGTTCAGTCTGTTCTCTCTGTTCCTGTGGGCTTGTCGGCTTCTCTCTCACTGAAAGCAACAGCTTGCTGGACAGGAGCAACCTTGAATTAACAAAGCTAACCAGATAAGAAAACTAATTCTTGCACACGCTTCGAGCTAATAGAATTTTTCTCCTTAATTGCTTTTCTCTCTCTCTCTCTAACCCTTTTTGGGAAAAAAGTGGAGGTAGGGAGGGAGAGGGGGGTACAGGGGCTGGGGGGGGGACACCCTCAGCTGGCTAAAGGTCTTCTGTATTACATTCATTGCTGTATATTTATGTATATATTGTAAATACTGTATATTTGTGTACATATTCATTGTATTCCATTTATGCTTGTAAATACAGCTTATTTCATCTGCTTCTCCGACTGAGTTAGCTGTGGTTTCTTTTGTGTGTGTGGGGGGAGAACCTTCTCACCCTACCACATTAATCAAATACTCAGATGCCTCTGCTGTGCTTTATTGCATTTCAAGCACATGCTTTCCTAATTGGGGTCAAGAAATCAGGAAGGAAGATATGCTATAGTGAAGAGGACCATCAAGGAATATGAATGCTGCCTTTTGTGAGATATCATAGATGAAGAAAGCAGTAGTATTAAAAACCAACCAAACAAACAAAAATCCCCACCAAAACCAAACAAAACCAAAACCAAACAAAACAAAAAAACATGCACTCTTCAGTATTCCTGTTGCTTAGCTTGGTTGTCCTAACCAGCAGATGGACAACCCTTTTAAAGGTATCTTCTATGAGGTACTCAATACTATGCTTCAGGTGTCCGTAAATCACACCAACTCCTTCCTTTTCCATTAGTTGCTTTGTGAACTACTATGATATTATTACAAGCTGAAAGTCTTCATATTGTAGCAAAGCTTCCTATAAAAATAATCTCTCCTTCTAGACAAAAACAATTATATTATAACAAACTTTAATTATTTGCTGGGGAGAAAAATACAGTAACTAGCAACAAATCAACACTCAGGAGAAATAAAAATTGAGGTACATAATATGCATGTTTCTTTAGCTTTAAAGATCAGCAGAATATCCCACTTTTTAATGCAAGGACTTAAGTGAGCCACTGCAAAGCTCTCCAAATCCAAGAATCTGTGGATTTGCACTCTCTGCATCTGCTTTAGTTATAATACATCAAGTGTTTTGCTGCCATGGTGATAAACATGTCCATCCCAATTTCCCTCTTTAGAACACAGAGGATGAAAGAGCATTAAGTTACTATAGCTATAGGATGACAAGTGTCACAGAGAGGGTGAAAAATGTATCCATTGTTTGGAACTATAGATCTATTCTCACAAAGAATGTACATTTATTTTATAAATTGTTTGCAGGCAGTTGCAGTTAGCACCTTAAGAGAATATCAAATTCTAAGCAATCTGAAGGGAAAATGAAGACTAAATATCTTCTCAATAGTTGGCTTTGTTACATTTTTATTCACCAAAGAGTGATTTGGGGAATTTTGATATGAAACAATGATACTGGTAAAGTTTATTTTCACTTTTCACAGGAAAGTAAAAATTCAGATGGAAAACATTAACGTGAATTGGAAACAGTAGCTTAAGGTGTTCCATTTGTAGATTAAGTAAATGTCCTTCACTATTCAGATCAGCTGCTAATTCTGCACATGAACTCAACATACAGGGAGGAATAAAATATAGAGATGAGAAAGATTGATTTGTTTTCATTTAAAAGGAATGGGGCTTTTTGTCTTTGTCTTGAAAGATGAGGTACATTGAAAGATTTTTTATCTTGATTATTATTTTACATATTTTATATATTTTCTTTCTGAAAATCAAACCTGATAATTCAGATATGAAATATATAAGTAGCATTGAAAGAAAGGATTTCTGCATGGGATGGAATTTTGTCTTCTCCAATTTTAAAATGCTGCTTTTTTTGTAGAAGGTGTAGAAGCCCTACAAGGGGAAATTGGCTCAGCTGTGATTTAGAGGAAAAGTGCAGCATTCTTGATAATCACCTAAGATCTTTGAAGACATTGCTAGCACATCAACCATTTTGATCTAAGCTAGCTGAGCATTTTATTGGCCTGAACAGACATTACCTAGCCTGAGAATCCACCAGGAGCCAAACACAATTTCATATCATTAGAATGGTGTATTATTCATATACAGCATAATAGGACTAGAACACAACTCTTATGAGGAGCAGCTTGAAGAAACTGCAGATAATCTGGAGAAAAAGGAGTCTGAGGGGAGCTCTTATCACTCTGTACAACTATTTGAAAGGAGATTGAAGGTAGGTGGGGACTGATCTCTGTTCCATATAGCAAGGGAAAACAGCCTCAAGTTGTGTCAAAGGAGGTTTATATTGAATATTAGAAAAAAAAAATCTTCACAGAAAATGTTGTCAAGCACTGGAACAGGCTGCCTAGGGAAGCGATTGAGACACCATCCATGAAAGCATTTACAAAGTCATGTAGATGTGGTGTTTAGAGACATGGTTTAGCGGCAAACTAGCAGTGTTGGTTTAATGGTTGGATGTGATGACCTTCAAGTTCTCTTCCAAACAAAACTATCCTGTGACTCTGTGCATTACATACTAAAAAAGTAACATATTTCCCAAATGGAGCACAATTGCTTCCTGGAAATACTGCCTGATACTTCAGTCCCTGTGAGCGAATAGTGCTACTCTTTGATATGTAAATACATATTTAAGGTTATAACTCTAAATTTTTTTTTATTATTATTTTCTGTTGTGCACCGTTTGTTGAGCCTTTCTCACTGTGGCAGTTCTTGTATGTTTGGCAAAGCAGAGGTTCTTAGCTGAGGTTTTATGATGCGCAAGCATCACTCGACTTGTCCTTGCAAAAATTCCTCTTCAGTGGTTACTCTTTAAGAAAAAAAAAAAAAAAAGTGATTCTTTGCAAAGAAAGTAGCATTTCTTTGCAAAGAAAGTGGGATTTCATTTGAAAGTTTCACAGCTACTAACAGTCCATTGGAAGCCAAGAGCATCTGCAGAGGCAGATTCTGTTATTCTCCTCTGAGGCATTTATTCTCTGTTGGTAGCCACTTCAGATTTCCCTCCACATCAGTGTGGAGCGTTGATCTCAGCCCAGTCTCCACCTGGACACTCAATATAACTGAGCATGATGTTATGCAGTATGGAATGCTTCTTTTTCTGTTTCTGTTTGCTGTGTCCCCTTCCAAGTGTTTGTGCACACCAGACCTCTCACTGAGAGGTAACGTAAGAAACAGGAGGCCAGTATGCTGTAACCACACTGGTTAATGATAGACAAAGCACTGATGTGATGAAACACAGTTTTGACCAGAAATCTAAACCACTCCACCATACCAGATGCTATGAAGAAAGTTAACTCCATCCCAAGCAGACCCAGTAGAGTTAGTTTCAATGCTTAGGAAAGCTTCTTTGAACTTTAGGGCTTAAATAAAGTCAGGATGGATTCCCTGTAACTACAGAAAACTAAAGCATTTTCTCAGAAGCAAGGAGTAGCACAGGTGGGAAGGGAGATAGAGGGTCATCTGGCCCAAGGTGCTGTGCCAGCCAAAACTCTCTTCTGTGGTTTGTTCATAGAATGACAGAATCATCTAATGGTTTGGGTCGGAAGGGACCTCTAAAGGTCAAACATCCCCCTGCAGTAAGCAGGGACATCATCATCTAGATCAGGTTGCCCAGAGCCCTGTCAAGCCTCACCTTGAATATCTCCAGGAACATGCGTCAACCACCTCCCTGGGCAACTCATTCTAGTGTTCCATCACCCTCATGGTGAAGAACTTGTTCCCCAGAGCCTATTCCTAATCTCATGGTCTTCAGCTATGAGCTAGTTAATGCAGCATAAATAATATTCCTATGGTTCCTAGAAGAGGTACTTGATGTTAGTGTTGAGTAGATAAAACATGAATTAATTTTTCTCACCTTCCCAGTGTAAAGGTAAAACTACAAATGAGCCAGAAAACTCACAGACAAAACTAACATTTCCTTTTCAGATTTCATACTTGTGCATGGACATACCCAGAGCCATAAATAACTTCAGAATATGACTACTTGTCATTAAGTGATGCTGAGACAGAAGATTCATGATTAAATATCTTCTATTGAAAAGATGGAATATGACTGTTGTGTTAGTCCCTGGACTGTTCAATATAATTTATTTTGGAGAGAGCTGTCTGATAATCTGAAAACATATTTATTATATAATAACATTTTTATGTAGTGTGGAAGAAAGAAAAAATATTACAAGCTACTTAAAGCTCAAAAGGAAAAAATTTGAACAGAAGAGCTTTAGTTTCATTTGGACTTAAGGCAATCAGAGTTTACAGAAAGATAAATGTGAACAAGATTTGACCTTGTGTCTTCGCAAAGTCTTGTGGATTATAATCTTCTGTTCCAAATGTAAAATGCATAACATCATTTTATTAAATAAGCTAAGCATTTTTAACATAGTGAAAACTGACTGAAGTATGATATTGATGAAGACTTTACATGAATTATTTTTCCAGATAGTGTCCATACAATTTGAATGTGTTTCTCCTGGAAAAAAACATAATAAATATACACAAAAATGCTATTATGATAACTTTGAAAAGATGAAAAAATTAATGCATTTAAAGTAATTATGAAAAAGGTATTTTTCTACTGGGAGGGCATGGATTTGAACAGTGGTTAAAACTTGTTACTATCTTGATGTCACACTGAGAAAGTAAATTACAAAACTGCATATTCTCAAACAGAGATCGGATTTGTGAAATGGTGCTGAAGAACAGGGGCAGCTCTTCTTCATGTTACTACAATTTTCCAACAACTGAGCAGATAAGAAATGCTACTGGCATTTGGAAACATCACAGGTGTGTCATAACAGTCTTCATGTTAGTATAAAGAATCCCAAAAGATGCTGTTTCTTTCAGTATCTATGTAATCATGCTATTAATAGAAGGAACATAGTATTGTGCTTCATAATTTCTAATTATTTCCTAACTTTGCCTTACTACTTTCAAAGGATTGAACCCTCCTGTTCTCATAAATGTAAGTTAATCAGAATTCACCTGATACTGGTCTGAAACTTGAGTGAGGCAGAAATATCCAGCATTTTTATTTCTACTTCATATATCCATTTTCTGTTTAGTACACATGATTACATGATTTTCATTTTCTGGTTGTTTCATAACTTCACAGGCCAAAACAAACTGTACATCAGTTTGCTCCTTTAATAGAAACTGGAAGACAAAACTGTTAATTTTATTTTTGTTCACTTTAACTTGGGACTGGTTTCTTCTAAGGTCACAGTTCTTTGGACAGCTGCAAAACATCAAAAAAAGTATTAATATGCACGCTGAACAAACCCCCATATTTCTTTACCATTATATTCTTTGAAGTCTCCATTGTGCTACTTTTCCAACAAGGTAATGAATTACACAATTTCTAGAGTAGAAAAACAGAACTGCAAAATAACTCTCAGAAGAAAATTGAATCTACAGAATTTTCATGGGTTCAGATAGCTGAACCAGCTAATGGTATTCAATACCATGGAAAATCATGCCAGCTTTATAAAGAAAGTGCTGTCCAGAAAGAAAAATCATGCTGCTTGTAGTTCGGATTGCAGTGTGAGATGCTTCCTGTTTCCAGGGGCTTTCTTCCAGCTTTCACTTTGGGAGTGTTAGCCTTTTGCTGGCTGTGGACTTGGGGAGTGCTGCTGGCTCACTTCTGCTTTTTGCAGAAAGTATTGTACATTGTATTATTCCATTAAACTCTCCTTATCTCAATATGTAATGCTTCTGGCGTTTTTATTTTGTTGGTTTTTTTTTTTTTTTTGTGTGTGTGTGTGTTTCTCTTGCTCCCAATCATGGGGGTGGGGTGAGTCTTGTTAGAGCAGGCTTGCTGGAAATCAGCCACCAGCTGAGTCAAATTATAACAACAATGAAATTGTCTTTTAATGTATGCACGACTAGAAATGTTAGTGTCATTCTTACTCTTACTCAGCATGACACTGCATAGGATTGCATCTAGTCATGATCATAATTCCCTACCATTTCATCTGTAACAAAATTATTACAAGAGTCTTTTAATTTCAGATTATAATGGTGGAGAAGAGAAGGATCTGAGACCTTACTGTGGCCTTCCAATATCTGAAGGGGACCTGCAAGAAAGCTGGCGAGGGACTTTTTTAGGGTGTTGGGTAGTGATAGTTAATGAATCCAAGCTAGCGGAGGGTAGATTTAGATTAGACATTAGGAAGAAGTTCTCATAGGGGTGGTGAGACACTGGAACAGGTGACCCAGCGTGGTGGGTTGAAATTTCCCCCCAACATTAAATTTGACAGACCAGCTCAGTTGGAAACAAATGGAAGCTGTATTTACAAGCAAAACTACAATCTACACTGGAATGCAATGAATATGTACAAAATATACAGTATTTACAATATTCACAGGTATTTACAATTAATAAACAGCACAAGGACCTCCCTGGCCAAGGAGTTCAAGATCTGTGAAATTTTTTTAAAGGCATAGTTTTAAACTACCACACCCAGGGAAGTGGTGGAAGCCTCATCCCTGGAAGTTTTTAAGGCCAGGCTGGGTGTGGCTCTGGGCAGCCTGTTCTAGTAGAGGGTGTCCCTGCCCAACCCTGACAATTCTGTGATTCTGTGAAATATCAGTACATTAGGGGAATTTGTTTACTTGGGCCTTGAAACAGCCATCAGACACTGATGACTTTATGTCATAGTAGGAATCCAGAAATTACTTTAAGCTGAAAAGGCCCTGAAACTTTTAATACCTCTTTTATTTAGAACATTTAAATATGAGGATATAATTAATAATTGCTAGTTCAACACTACAGTTTAATGTGTTTGTTGTTTAATTCATTCAGGAATAGTTTATTGGAACACCCAGGTTAAAAATACCACACCTGACACAATTTGTATGGGAGAATTAATTATCCATATTGCCTTTCCACACTCGGTATGTGTCTTTGTAGTCATGGTGAAGTAATAACAATATTCGTAAAATTAGGTCCACATTGCACCAAACCAATATATCTGAAATACAAAAGAGGATGCTCTGTCAATAAAAAATACAGAAGATGAGAGGTATCTAGGTCAAGCTACAGATACCACAAGTGTGGTGTACCAAGTAACAAGGCAGACCATCCTTAGAATTGTACAACACTATCCTTAAAGATCTTCCAGCTTTCCCAAGATCCTTAGCCTTTCAGAGCTGGAATCTATCTCAATGACACCTATTAGCTTTGTGAATACGAAATCTGTTCACCTGAAATGCATAATATACATCCTGTTACTCTCCTCTTTCACTCACCTCAAGATCACCAACTCCTATATTGAATGGCACCACAATCAAAAGTTGCCATTGACTACATATTCCAAATCTGTTCTTCCTTGCCAGTGAATAGCAGATCCAGCTGTGCATATTCCTGATTGGTGCACGCAGTATGCCCTTCAGGATACTCACAAGTCATCAAATCAAGCAATAATTGCATCTTCTATTTCATGTATAGATAATTTAGATGACTACTCAGATCTCCTACTCAAAGTTTGGTCAACTTCAAAGTTACATTAGACTGACCAGGATATTGTCCAGTCAGGTGCTGAATATCTCCAAGGATGGAGACTCAACAACATCTCTGATCATTCTCTTCCAGCCCAACTGGAATTTTATTTGCTAAAACTTTAGTTTGTTGCCTTTTGCTATTGTCACCCACGAAGAATCTGACTCTCTCTTTTGCCTGAATACCCATTAAGCCCTTCAAGGCAGGAACAAGATTCCCCCGAGCCTTCTTTTGTCCAGGCAAATTACAAACTAAGGTACACTTTCATATTGTGACGTGGAAGGCTGGACTAGTTGCCATTCTATAGCTGTAACTATAGGCATAATTAATGCATATTTGGTACTGGGAGCATCTGTTGAAAAGCTAAACATTTCGATTAAAATATCTTAAATTTCTGTTATCTCTGAAACTCTCTCTGTTAACTCTCTGAATCTCTATAGATTCAAGTTACCTTTATTTTCTTCCCTGTCTTCCTATTTAAGTGAACTGTAATTTCATTACTGTGCATTGAGCATTAATAATTCTTCAGTGTAATGGTCCATACTAAAGAATTTCATATTACACTGAGTATAGAATGTCCAGTATTTTTAGATGCAATTTCTGAAGTTTAGATATTTTAACAAAACTTTTTTTCAATGAATGACAATTAACAGTTAAACCATAATATAAGTTTTTGTTGTTCAGCATATAAAATTTTCATCATTTTTCTTATGAAACCATTTTTACTTACTTTCTGTTTTAATGAACTAAATGTATTTCACACTTTTTTACACAATAGTATTCTTGATTATACTCATGAAGATGTTGGCATGACCAAGGATTACTTGTTCTGTCTCTGGAAGACTGACCTGTTTGGACCTAAAATGCTCATGAAATGTATTTATGTGTGAGACTTTTAAGGAGGTGTGGGTTATAAATAAGGTGATCACATAAATAAGTAGCCCCCAATAAGTTACTTTTAATTTTCTTCCACCCCCCACCCCCCAAGGTTCTTGGCACTGTGTCTTCCATCTACTCTTTTGCTTCCAGTCAGATTATGGTGAGATATTAATCTGACCACCCAGACGCAGACAGCTTCTGCATAAGAAGAAAGGTTGTCTAGAAAGAATAACTGGTGAAGTTTCCTGAGATGTATTACTTCCTGTTGCAAACAGAAAGGCAAGGTTTTTTTATCAAAATGCATGAAGATTACTACCAAGAGAAAACAAGAAAAGGATAACTAAATCCTGTATATTCTGTTTATTTGAGGAAAAAAGATACAAATTTGTCCAGCTGGCAAGAAACTACTACTATATAGGAAAAATAATATACTCATTCTACTTATTTTTCTCCTATTTTTAATTTCTTCTGCTTGTTCTATAATTTTCAGAGCCAACAGGTCAGCATGCTCATAAGGATTCAGTCTACTTCTGTGTGCACCAGGGAGTTTACTTGCATATTCTTTGAACTGAGATTAATAGCTTAGCTAACCCTTTCTGTTCCTGACATTTTGAAATGCTTTTAGGAATATCCAGCTAAAACCCCTTCCCTACTGAGGCATCCTTTATCTTCTGTTTTTTGATGACTTTCAATGTTATTTTCTATGAGTGAGAGTATATGGATCACACTGGGTTAGATTTCACTGCAGCTGACCTCCATCAATAATAAAAGCAGAAAGTGTGTGATTCTTTTTTGTTGATACTGAATTGTTCCTTGAGTGAATTAATCTTTCAAGTCTAATGGAATAAATATATCTGTATATTAATTTAGGATGTATTTAAGCTATTTTATTATGCTTTAGGTTTCTTGCATAGTACATAGTCTCTAGAAGCAAATAGATTCATAGATTTATAAAATACTCCTTCATTGAGCTCACTGCTTTTACAGAAGACTGGTCTAATGCCAGTAAAGCACCTGAGTGCTTAGTGGAGCCTTGTGTGTACATGCAAGGCATGGGAGTGAGATAGGAGAAGCCTGACACTTGCAGAAATGCAGTTAATTCTCTGTTCAATATATAGTCTTCACACTAGCTTTGGGATCTATACTTTTTCTTCTATATCAAGAAGCATGTAGTTATGATGCTTATAAGTAGTATGAATGCTTATAAGAAGCATTCCCTGATCTTAAACTGGGAGACAAATTAATCTGTTTTATCTCATACATAAACATACAAGGGGAATTCTCAGAAATTCACAACCTGCATTTAACTCTGTCACAGTAAAAGACAGAGTTTTACAGTTGATCCCAGTAGGAAGAGAATGCAGGAAATGTCAAATTGAAAACACCACTCCCTCATATTGTGGAACAATATAAGAAAAACTGAATTTTTCATAATTCAGAGCATAGGCACAGTATAGAAATATAATTTTATTCTGCTACAAATCCAGTTGCACTGCATTGTACTTCTCCAGGCAGCAGATGTGTCCCGAATTAGCAGATCTGGCCCATTTCTAAATATCATCCACAGGCCCCAAATATCAACTATCTGTGCATGTCACTTTACAATACACTATCTAAGCTAAATATAAATCTTAGACTTTTGGGTGCACAATGCTAGGATAAACAGCTACATTTTGATAGCATATCTACAATCAGATGTCACTACTGAGAGATAAAATAAAATCCTAGGGAAGTGGTGAGGCACAGTACAGGATAGCTGTGGAAACAGCAATGCGTTAGTCTATCCCACATAATACAGTTCATGCAGTGGCAGCTTCCTAGGGCTAGTCTTTTGTTACTTAAAAAAATAAAAGAAAAAAAAAGAAATAAAAAAGAAAACAACAACAAGAAGAAAGGTAAGTTTCTTATATTTGCTGTCCAATACATAGAGTGGAGATATGATTTTTTACTCTGTCTGTGTTGCTTTCTCAGTTGTCCTTCCCAAAGAGAGTATTGACATTTGCTACAGTCGCAAATAAGTAAAAGTAATGATGAACATCTTTTGGATTTCTGAACAAGGTCATGTTAATTTGCATTTGCATATTACAGGGGAAAAAAACACAACAAATCTTTTTAAAAATGTCACAACTTACAGTCTTTTTGCTCAGTTCCAGAAAATATCAGAGTTTTGATGCACTACCATGACCTGATATATAAAGTTTTGAATCTATACTGCACAGCAACAGCTTCCGGTGTGAAATACTCCTAAATATGTAGTAAACATCTAGCTTATCAGACAATAACAGATTTTCTCCTAAAACTGTTAAAAAGCCTTCCCAGACCTGGGAAAGAAACATTATGAAACAAGGATGGTCACAGTTATGGAGAAAGACTAGTGTGAGCCCTGTTCTGGTTTCAAATGCAATAAAGCTATTTTTTTCCCAATAGTTGGTTCAGTGCCATTTAGGATGAGAACAGTATCAATAATATACTGATGCTGTTGCTGATGGTACTTAACATTAAGTCAATGACTTTTCAGCTTCTCCTACTGCCTTGCCAGTGAGGAAGCTAGGAATACAGAAGGTAGGAACGCAGACAGGACAGGTGACTCAAACTGGCCAAAGGACTATTTCATACCATATGACATCATGATACAAAATAAAACTGAGAAGAGTTGGAACAGGAATAACAGCCCACTGCTTGGTGACTGGCGAGGCATCAGTCAGCGAGTGGTGAGCAATTGCATTGTGCATAATTTGTTTCATATATTTTTATGTTTTCATTATTATTTACTCTTCTATTCCATTAAACCATCTTTATCTCATCTCACAGGCTTTACTTTTTTTCTGATTATCTGCCCTATTCCATTGAGAAGGAGTGAGCAAAAGGCTGTGTGGATTTAGCTGCCTGCCAGGTTAAACCACAACAGCCCACTGAAGAAAAAGGAATCCAGAGAAACCAACTCAGTCAAAATGGTGCAAAACACCATCATGAAACAGGTAGTGTATAGTGGGGATGCTAGTTATCTTTGTTGTTTACACACAGGATCTCTTGAGCAGTTTTTCCTTCTCTGCTGGGCTGAAAATGTCTTTTGGTAAGAAAATTTCAAAGACTAAATTCAAGTAACACCATATTTCAATGCTCAGAAAATTCTATCTTCAGGAAAAGGCATGGATATAGAGGGCTAGAGATTTTCAGAATGCCTATGGCAACTCTGCTGAAACCTAAGGATACAGAACTGATGAAGAAACCTATATGCAAATGCTAAGAACAAGACAGACATAAGTAACTAAACAACACAAAGACAGGATGCACTTTCAATTAAAACATCCAAATTTCATTAAATTTGGAGCAAACAAAGTTTTGTGGAGATGAATTAAATGCTTAATAGAATCGCATTACTCAGACTGTTCACAGGACACCTGGTAATCTATAGAAAAATGTGGCCATTCCCCACTCCCAGACCCCAACAACTTCCCCAGTCTTCCCAAGAAGAAAAGGTACTTGACTGATTGCAGAACTCTACATTTGAGAGAGGTGGAAACTCATGGAATGCAGAAAGAAAAAGTGCATCTATGATACAAAGTCTGCAATGTAACGCATTCATCATTCATTTCAAGGAAATAACTCTCCCACACACAAATTCCTTAGATTCTCTGGGTGAACAGAAGTCAGTTATTCAGCATGGTAGTGCTTGAGCCCAACTCCTGACAACAAGACTAATGCTAACTAATGTCCAGGTCACTTTTGCCAGTGGAATATCGTACTGCTGCAGTTGAATAGGAGTGTTTGGCAACAAGGCTTGAGAAGTTATATGCAAAAAGTCCATCTGGTACACTTGAGAGAGAAATCCTCCAAACACAATATGATCGTAGACCACAAGAGAGAGGCTTTTGAGAGCTGCTGCTAGCTGTCCCCAAATGACTTCTGCATATGCTTTGAAACTCCACTGCTAGCAATTGGATGCACATCAGAAAATTGAGACTAAGAGGCACATCAGTGACTTTGTACTCAGAGTTGCCTTAAAGCATGGAAATAAATACATCTGAATGAGGGTTAGCTAGACAGAGAACACAGAAAGATACAGGAAACATAAACCAAAACAGTTCTCTTTGGCAAAGGCTTTCATTTGGACATTTTAAAAACTGTGCTGCTATATCACCAAAGAGTCAGCCAAAAAACATCAAATTGCACACTATGCTGTTCACTAATTATGCTTCTATCCTGCCTGGGTAATACTAATAGTTAAGCTTTGCAGGAGTGGGAGGCTTTACTCCCACTTCTTATTGATAATGCTGCACAGCGGACCACATCAGAACACTGAGGAAAATTCTATTAATTAAAAATGCTGTCCTGGTTTTTACTTGTTTGTTTCAGTTTGGGTTTACATGATCTACCATTGTCAAGTCAACGATAGTTATTTCTGACTTTTTCTGATAGAGAATTTCAATATATGCAGTGCAAAAATATGGGACATTAAGACAATGACAAATACAAGATCTGTGTGACAAAAGTAGAACCAAGCAACTTAAACAATTCCATGCAGTAGGGTAGTTACAGGTTAGTTTGTTTTCCCTTCACTTTTTCTTAGCAGATATTTATTCCTATTAAATTTTAACATACTCCTTTTGAACATGTAAATAGGAGAAACATTACACTGAAATAATTATGTTCATTTTACCCTCTCCTTGCTAACTCTAAAAATTAGACTGAAATCAGTCTTCACTTACAAGTGAATTTTGGGCTGGGACAAAAGATTCTTGAGCCATTAAACTCAGGAACAGAATTCTTTTTTCTGACTGATACATACATGATTGTTCAGACACTTTCATATGCTTTATTTATTGGATGTTGCCCTTGTGAGTAAATACAACCCTAAGCCTAGCACATCTGTCTCCTCACAACACAGGGCAATATTTAATCCAAAAGATGCATGTCTGTTACATCACTGAGAAAAAGTAGATTATTCAGTGTATTTCTGAATCGGGCATCTACCTGCTGAGGACATTGTGGACAAATGTGTGCCATCTGACTGAGAGTCACTTTTACACTATTAGTGTAAATTATTTATATTCAATACCCCTTACAGCTGAGGAACAAACTAATATTGCTTGAATGTTTCTTCAACAGCAGGCTGTTGAATCTCCAAACTGGGAGGTTTTCAGAGGTAGGCCTGATAAAATTGCCCTAATTTCCACAAGAGCTTGGAGAAGAAGAACCCCTAGAGATCCCCTCCCCTCTATATTTCTATAATTAATTTTGTGACACAGATTGCTCTCTCTGGATACACAGTGAGGAAGAGAGAAAGCACCAAGGGACAGAACATCTATGTAGACTAAAAGGCAGTTCTAGCCCAGAAGCATTATTTTTCTGACTTACTGAAAATACTTTTATGGCGGACATTAGAACAATGTTTTTAAAGATGACAATGGTGGGATTCTCATAAAGTAAATTAAGGCAAAATGGTAATTATCATTAAAATGAGGCTTTAAAAAAATTGTGGAGCTTGTCTCATATGATGTCTTTAATGTAAATTATTGTATTAGGTGATACTTCATATAGCTAACATACTGCTGGGAAATTCATGTGGTCTCATTTTTGCAAAATAGTTTGTGTAAGAGTGGTCTGGAAGTGAGAATAATTACACCTGAGTGGAAGATACCAGGATGTTTAAGAGGGACTTTTTCTCAGCAGAAAATGCTGAACAGGAAGATAAACAACCATCAGATTAAACTACAGCTGCGGGTTACACAGGCTTTTGGAGAAGGGAAAGGGGAAATAAGAGACAGTATCTCAAAAAGAAGTGTAAAGAAAGCAAGAGAGAAGGAAATGAGAGAAGTGTCAGGTTTGATACTGAGGTAAGTGGTCTCTAGCATTGAAAACTCTGTTCAGCCCAGACAGAGCACTGTCATATGGGAACCTGTATCTAGCTACTGGATAGACATGCAGAGCACCCCATGGGAATGCACTTAGTATCTTCCCTCCCATGTGTGTTGGTGGGTGGTCAGGAGTGGCAGGGACTCACCTGTTATTGGAGCAGCCAACTACCCCACAGGGAGAATGAGAAAATCACCATGTGGTTTGATGGTGACCCAAAAAGTCTGGGGGTATGCAAACCTCTCTCTGTGTATGTGTGTGTTCTTGCATGAGTGTGTGCCTGTCAACAGAACTTGTGGAGATTAGTTGCAGAAGGATGTTCAGAAATTTCTATTTTTTTATAACATTTGGTAGAACCACACTATTGTGATTTATCTCTTCTGTTCCTGATATTGATCTGGAATATATAGCTTACTGGTTACTGGTTAATTATCTCTCATAAATTAAAAAATAAAACACTTTAGTACTGATTTAATTTAAATTATTTGACCTGAGGAGCTTACTCCCAAAACAGTGCTCACCTGTCAATTTTTCTTGCATAAAATTGTCAAAATTACAGTTCCAAGATAGATTTCAGTCAAAAGACTCCTATTACTTCTGACAGTCTTTAGATCAGATTGAAAATCATTACAAGTGAAGAAAAGTACATTAACTTAGCAGTGAGCATATGGCAGGGGAAGGAAATGTTGTTTAAATGAAAGACTATATAGAGTTTAAGGCCCTGGAGCTTAACATCAAATTAATACAGTGACACAGTTTTTACATTCCCACTAGCTCATGTTTGTCCTCATCATAGAATGCAGTTGCTTATTAAGGGTTTTCTCAGTAACACTTGAATTTTGTATTCACATTTTCACAAAGAATCTTGGAAACCATTCAATGATAAACTAATGAAAAAAAAAAGAAACAAACAAAACAAAACAAAAGAAACCACCACACAACAATATGAAAACACCATAATATAGTAATGGATTTTTTTATTCCCAGTTTTAAATACCTGTAATATAGACACCTATTTTTAACTTTTTCTTTGATTTCTGTGAGATGCCATGCCTCTGATATACTACACAAGCAGCGATGCCTCTTAGTTGATATGACTCTCTAATGTTTCTACTTGCTTACCACACTTCAACTGAGGTAAAAGGAGTGACTGGTTGTCAGTTTTCTATTTTATACATGCTTACTGAACAACAAATTTGCTTGTTCTTGCCCTACTCAGTCACTGACTTCACAGCATTTAGCTAATACCACTTCTTAGGAAGTTTGTCTTGCTTTTATATGGTGGGGGAAACACTATTCAGCCACATTCAGAATGCTCTACCAAATGTCTTAGAAGAAGTGATAGTGTTTTTCATTCTATGAGGCTATGCCTATACTAGCAGGGATAGATGTATTCTGACTTCCTGGCTGTGGACTGGAATATACCCCAATTACCTTCTGTTTCCATATGGGGCACAACCTAGGCATGCACCAACCTTCTTTCTTCATGTCCTGTTTTACACAGAAAAGAAATGTGGCTTCTGCAGCTAAAGGGAAGCTGAACAAATCATCGTCTGTTGGATCAAGTTCCCAGACTACTTACAGAAGGATGCAGGCAAAATGTTCATAGTTACAAATTTTCCTGCTCTTTAGAAACCTGAGTGCCTAAAGCCTCATATTCCCTTTGAACTCAATACTAAATGGCAGTTATTTCAAATCTAAGGTTAAAATGAACACTTTGAGGTAAAACACACAAAAGTTTTTACCTGTGTGGTATTAATTAGCACTTTAAGGATATGGTCATGTGGTCACTGAAATGTGAAGACTGACTGCTTATCAGCAGAGCCATTGTATCAGACAACACACGTGCATTTAGTTTTTCTTGTCAATTGTAAAGAGAAACACATTCACTGAAGATGGGAAATCCAATGAGAGACAGCTATTACAGCCACTGGGAAAATATGTGTGCTCTGCAAATCACCCCATGCTTTTTGCAGTGAAATGTCAAGATTTAAAGACATTACAAGAATTGCACCAGCCATAGATCTTCTCCAGGGTGGCCTTCTCCAGTTGTGTTTCCCTTTTGTCTAAGAGAGAGCTGGAAATCAATTATTTCAAATGTAAGCCATTAAAAGCCATAACCCCATTCCTTCCTTTACTTTTGGATGACTTCCATAATTATAGTGTTTCTCCTCAGCAAGCATGGATCCCCCATATCTTTTAACTGAGTGCTTAGCTCCATGGTGAGATACAGCTCTTGAAGCATTTCAACATATTGCTACTATCTAATACTGCCTTTGCACCTTAGATTAGAGCAAATAATCAGGACTATAAATGGTTTATAAACTTTTCCTCCCTGTGATTAAGCCATTGACAATGGCCTTTTTTTGTGCTCATGAGTATTTTCTGCTTTTCTTACTTTCTTAACATACACACTATTTTTTTTCAGATGCTTGGTTTGTTAGGAGTCCTGTGAAGCTTCATCTGCAGCTCCACTAAGGCAGATCATCCACTGAAATAATCTCTCATCTCTAAGAGCTCTAAGTGTAACCCCTACACTTGTAGAGGTTTTGGTTTTGGTTTTTTGTGCTTTTTTTTTTTTCATGTGAATTTGACAGGGAAAGCAAAACTTTAACAGAAAGTCTCAGAGGCACTGGCATCTTGCTTCTGCATCAATCAGCAATTTCCTTCCTTAATATAGAGAAGAGCTTAAAAAAGGAAATGCTTTTTACCCTTACAGGGTATATGGGTTTTTTCTGACAACTTTCACTAAATGAAAATTGGAAGTATTTATTTTCTTAAGTCAAAACTGAATACTGCCATTTCCTTTTTTTCTGTTTTGGTTTGGCTTGGCTGTTGGTCTTTTTTTGTTTGTTTGCTTGTTTGGGGGTTTACTGTATTGCCTTTGTTGGTGTTTGGTTTTTTTTAATATATATTCCCACTATACAAGGGTCCTGAAAAGATATGGTTTATTCATTTATTCTGCTCTTTACTTGTCCTGGGACACAATTTTAATAAATGGTATGGTGGAACAGAAAACCTCTGTGATAAGGGAGGTGTGAAATATTTCACGCTTACCAAGGGTTTCTTCCCACTTTGAGTGGTTAATTTTCTTATCTCTTACAATAGCACAGGTGGATAGTCATGTCCTAATAGCAGATGGTTGTGGAAATGGTGCATTATGTTATTTCTCTTTATATGACTTTTTCTTCCATTTTCCAAAGTTCTTCAAAAAACAAAGCCAATAGAATAGAATAGAATAGAATAGAATAGAATAGAATAGAATAGAATAGACCAAACGAGGTTGGAAGAGACCTTCAAGATCATCACATCCAACCCACCAACCAATCTAACCCACCTAAACAACTAAACCATGGCACCAAGCACCCCATCAAGTCTCTTCCTGACCACCTCCAATGAAGGTGACTCCACCACCTCCACGGGCAGCCAATTCCAATCTACAATCACTCTCTCTCTATAGAACTTCCTAACATACACCCTAAACCTCCCCTGGTGTAGCCTGAGACTGTGTACTCTTGTTCTGGCACTGGCTACCTGAGAGACGAGACCAACCTCTGCCTGGCTACAACCTCCCTTCAGGTAGATGTAGAGAGCAATAAGGTCACCCCTGAGTCTCCTCCTCTCCAGGCTAAGCAACCCCATGTTGTGAAGAGGTTATTAAATTTATTAATATGAAATATGAATTATGAAAATATTATTTTATTAATTATAAAATTATTAATAACCGATGAATCAACAACTTATATACATGTTCTAGTGCACGTTCGTGAAATACATTCCATAAGTGGCTTAGTATTATGATTAGAACTTAATTAAACTATTTACAGACTATTTCTATATTTTATGTAATGAAGGGTGCAGTTCTGCCGCTTGGCCACTAGATGGCGACTCGGCAGAACGCGGGGCCTTCTGGCTCTATACAGCAATGTTGCAATCTCTATACGTCAGTGATTACTCTGCTACATGCAGATACTTCGAACTGAATGCTAGTGGATGGAAAGCACGTGGAAGATACTCGGTAGCTGTTGTTTGTAGCAAGGTGGGGGTCTGGCCAACTACTGTCGCTGGACCGGTTCCTAGTTGAGTTGGACAGCGGTGTTGGGTTACTGTCTCCTCTCTCCACAGCAGTGGAGAGGGAATACTGGAACCTGGGCTTAGCTTGGAAGCAGGTTCCCTTCAGGACTTGGTCGGTTCCCTCCAGACAGTAGGGATAGGTCCTGGTTGGGTTTGGCCCGTGGCGTAGGCCCCGTGGCGACGAGTCTCGGGGCTGATGTAAACAGCCTCAGAGAGAGAATGCGGCTGTGCTGGGCTGCGGCTTCTCTGTTACTGGGCATAAAGGAACAGCAGGACGCTCGGAGTAGTCCCGGGTTTGGTGCAGAATAGGCACGAACAATACTTAAGTCTTCCCTGAGATTTACAGGGCTCAGAGCGGCACACGTGGTGGCTCTTCTCCCACTATGGCAGGGCTAGGTGTATGCGGACTCGGTCTCGATCAAGTCCCTTCTCCCCTACAGCTGGGCAGATCTTACCCTTGGGGGCTGGTCCAGTACTCCGGTAGCACGATGGGCTCTCCCGGTCAGTATGACTGGCTGTAACGACGCTGGCTTCTCGGGCTCAGCGAAGGTCCTCCCTCACGATCACAATGCTTCTCACAATGCAGAGGCTTCAGTATGCGTGCATGTAAGATAGAAGCTAACAACAACAACATCTTAATGGCAGAGGCTGTGGCTCGAGAGCTGCTCTCGCGAGCAAGTACAGAGGCAAAGTAAAAGAGGGGGCAACTTGTTTACCAACAGGGGTGATACTTATAGATTCCTCGAGGCTGGGTTTGACCAATGGGCACTCTCATAGACAACTGGCTTCAGCCTATAGAAAGCATGAAGCTGGAATTATGCCCATACTTGGTAATTGCACAAGCACTGCATGCGCTGAGTGCGTGCTGGCCTGGCTAATGCCTTGGCTTTTGTCTTCCTCATGAAGGAGGGGAAACCTGTCCACATGCTGGGACCAGATCTAGTATCTGGGCAGAATGTGCCTTCATTGCACCCCAGATCCCTCAGCCTCTCCTCATAGGGCTTGTGTTCCAAACCCCTCACCAACTTTGTTGCCCTTCTCTGGACACATTCCAGGAGGTCAACATCCTTCCTAAATTGAGGGGCCCAGAACTGGACACAGAACTCAAGGTGTGGCCTAACCAGTGCAGTGTACAGGGGCAGAATGACCTCCCTGCTCCTGCTGGCCACACTGTTCCTGATGCAGGCCAGGATGCCATTGGCCCTCTTGGCTGCCTGGGCACACTGCAGGCTCATGTTCAGCCTCCCATCAACCAGCACCCCCAGGTACCTCTCTGCCTGGCCGCTCTCCAGCCACTCTGACCCCAGCCTGTAGCACTGCATGGGGTTGTTGTGGCCAATGTGCAGAACCCGGCACTTGGATGTGTTAAACCTCATGCCATTGGATTCTGCCCATCTGTCCAGCCTGTCAAGGTCCCTCTGCAAAGCTTCTCTACCCTCCAGCAGATCAACTCCTGCCCCCAGCTTGGTGTCATCCGCAAACTTACTGATGACGGACTCAATGCCCTCATCCAGATCATCAAGAAAGATGTTGAAGAGCATGGGGCCCAGCACTGATCCTTGGGGGACACCACTAGTGACTGGCCGCCAGCTGGATGTGGCACCCCCATTGGAATGGGCTGCCCGTGGAGGTGGTGGAGTCACCATCATTGGAGGTGTTCAGGAGGAGACTTAATGGGGTTCTGGGTGCCATGGTTTCGTTGATTAGGTGTGTTGGGTGATAGGTTGGACATGATGATCTTGAAGGTCTCTTCCAACCTGGTCTATTCTATTCTATTCTATTCTATTCTATTCTATTCTATTCTAAAGAGCATTTTGATGCCAGCACTGATCCTTGGGGCACACCACTAGTGACGGGCCGCCAGCTGTATGTTGCACCATTCACCAACACTCTGAGCTCAGCCCTCCAGCCAGTTCCTAACCCAGCACAGAGTTGGGCCAGAAGTTTGCTGTGGGGGACGATGTCAAAGGCCTTGCTGAAGTCCAGGTAGACTACATCCACAGGCCTCCCCACATCCACCATGCAGGTCACCTGATCATAGAAGGAGATCAGGTTGGTCAGGCAGGACCTGCCCTTCCTAAATCCATGCTGGCTAGGCCTGAGCCCCTGGCCATCCTGTAAGTGCTGTGTGATTGCACTGAAGATGACCTCTTCCATATTCTTGCCTGGCACCAAGGTCAGGCTGACAGGCCTATAATTCCCTGGCTCATCCAATCGGCCCTTCTTGTGGATGGGCACCATGTTGGCCAGCTTCCAGTCTTCTGGGACCTCTCCAGTGAGCCAGGACTGATGAAAAATGATGGAGAGTGGCTTGGACAGCTCATCTGCCAGCTCTCTCAGCACCCTAGGATGGATCCCATCCGGTCCCATGGACTTGTGGGGATCCAACTGGCTGAGGAGATCTCTAAGTGCCCCCTCCTGGAACAGAGGAGCACTATGCTGCTCCCTGGCTCCTTCTGCCAGCTCAGGAGTCCAGCTGTCTGGAAGACATTCTGTGCTGCTAGTAAAAATTGAGGCAAAGAAGGTGTTAAGTACCTTTTCCTCATTCTTTGTTACAACATTCCCCTCCGTGTCCACCAAGGAGTGGAGGTTGTCCTTGCCCCTCCTCTTGCTATTAATATATTTATAGAAGGACTTTTTGTTGTCCTTCACAGCAGAGGCCAGTCTGAGCTCCAAATGTGCTTTTGCCTCCCTAATTTTCTTCCTACAAGACCTAGCAACATCCTTAAACATTCCGTGGGTTGCCTCCCCTTTCTTCCAAAGATGGTACACCCTCTTTTTTCCCCTTAGTTCTATTAGAAGTTCGTTGCCCATCCAGGCTGGCCATATGCCCCAGCAGCTCATCTTCCAGCACATTGGCACAGCCTGTTCCTGTGCCTTCAAGAGTTCTTCCTTGAAGTAGGTCCAGCTCTCCTGGACCGCTTTGTTTTTAAGGGCTGTTTCCCAAGGAACCTTCTGAGTTAGTTCCTTGAGTAACCTGAAGTCCACCCTCCAGAAGTCCAGAGTGGAGGTCTTCTTGCTGCCCCTCGTAGCTTGACTGAGTACTGAAAATTCAATTATCTCATGGTCACTGGCCCCTAAACACCCTCCGACCACCACATCACCCACCAGCCCTTCCCTATTGGTGAAGAGGAGATCAAGCATAGTCTTACCCCTAGCAGGCTCGTGCAGCACCTGGGATAAGAAGCTGTCTTCCATGCACTCTAAGAACCTCCTAGACTGCCTCCTCTCTTCTGTGTTGAGATCCCAGCAGATATCAGGCAGGTTGAAGTCGCCCATGAGAACAAGGTCAGGCAATCTTGAGACAGCCTTAAGCTGCCTGTAGAATGCTTCATCAACATCTTCCTCCTGGTTGGGTGGTCTATAACAGACTCCTACCAGGATGTCTGCCCTGATGGTCTTCCCTCTAATTCTCCCCCACAAGCACTCAACCCAATCGTCCCTGATCTCCAGCTCAATGGCATCTAGTGCCTACCTGGTGTACAGGGCCACCCCTCCACCCCTTCTTCCTTGCCTGTCTCTCCTGAAGAGCCCATAGCCATCAATTGCAGCACTCCAGTCATGCAAGTCGTCCCTTACATTACTGTTTTTTTGTGGCAATGGTAGCAGTAAGTGGTGTGAGCAATCTGGTAGTATAGGCTTA
Source organism: Colaptes auratus (assembly GCA_015227895.2). Classification (NCBI taxonomy): domain Eukaryota; kingdom Metazoa; phylum Chordata; class Aves; order Piciformes; family Picidae; genus Colaptes; species Colaptes auratus. The sequence goes on from CM037631.1 coordinate 52,565,199, forward strand.
GAGCCTGACATGGTGGTAGGCCATCCTCAGCATAAGTAGCTAGCAATTTAGCAAAACAGTGATGTGCTAGCAGCATATAACTAAAGCAGGGCACTGGTAGCTATAAACACAGAAAGTTATCTGGGAATAACAGGATGCACACCTGCATCAACAACCTCCTGTGTTATTAGTAGTTTGACCAATAATCTATTAATAGTACGATGTGTGGTCACTCGTGGGGAACCAATGAAGCCATGCCAACAATGCTCTCCAAATCTATATAGGCTGTAGAAGTTCCCTTAATAAACAAACAATACTAGAACAATACTAGATCATATTGGTCGTCCGTATTGACTCCATTCTCTGTTGCTGACATTTTTTGTTTATTCAATTTCAATTTTATGGCCTGTGTTTCCAGATTTCTAAAATAAACTTCAACATCGGATTGAAGATTCTGGGTAACTGGGGAAAAAAATTAATAAATTAATTCTATCATTAAGTATATAAAGCTACACTCTCCTATAATTTTGTCCTGCTTTTCATAAATGCAGAATATCTATTTGTTCCTAAGGTAACAATTTTTCTTCATGAAACCACTATTTTTTTAAGGAAGCCTGATGCCCTCGAAAGACTAATAGCTTTCAAAATGTTTCTATAATATTTATTCAGAATTATTCCTTATTTAGGAAATTAATCTTAGCAGATTTTTCACACCTACTTTTTTATTTTAATACATCTGTTGGACTCAGACATAAACAGCTGGGGAAAAAATGGCCATTTGCTATGTGTGTTTGTTAATCTTGTTTATAAAACACTCACTAGTGATTGCAAGATGATTCCTAGCCAGAATATTAATGCCCTAGTGTAAACCATTCATTTATGTGCTACTTCTCCATGGACATCTTCACTTAACCTTATATTTCTAGGTGCTAACACTGTGGATTCTTAATGTTGAAATAGGAAAGATTTTTTGCTCAGTTAGTCCTCCAGGGACTAAGAACTTCCTCCTCACATCTAGCCTGAATCTCCCCACCTCCAGCTTCATCCCATTCCCCCTAGTCCTATCACTCCCTGATAGCCTGAAAAGTCCCTCCTCAGCCTTCTTGTAGGCCCCCTTCAGATACTGGAAGGCCACAATGAAGTCACCTTGGAGCCTTCTCTTCTGCAGACTGAACAGCCCCAACTCCTTCAGTCTGTCCTCATAGGAGAGGTGCTCCAGCCCTCTGATCATCCTCGTGGCCCTTCTCTGGACACGCTCCAGCACCTCCATATCCCTCTTGTAATAGGGGCTCCAGAACTGGATGCAGTACTCCAGGTGGGGTCTCACCAGAGCTGAGTAGAGGGGGAGAATCACCTCCCTTGACCTGCTGGCCACACTTCTCCTGATGCAGCCCAGGATCCGATTGGCTTTCCGGGCTGCAAGTGCACATTGAGAGCTCATGTTGAGCTTCTCGTCCACCAGCACCCCCAAGTCTCTCTCCTCAGGGCTGCTCCCCAGCCAGTCCCTGCCCAGCCTGGATTTGTGCCTGGGATTACCTCGACCCAGATGCAGGACCCTGCACTTGGTCTTCTTGAAGCTCAGGAAGTTGGCTTGTGCCCACCGCTCCAGCCTGTCAAGGTCCCTCTGGATGGCGTCCCTTCCCTCCAGCGTGTCTGCTGCACCACACAGCTTGGTGTCATCAGCAAACATGCTGAGGGTGCACTCAATGCCACTGTCCATGGCACCCACAAAGATGTTGAACAAGACTGGTCCCAGGACTGATCCCTGAGGGACTCCGCTTGTCCCTGGCCTCCACAGGGACATGGACCCGTTGACAGCCACTCTTTGGGTGCGGCCATCAAGCCAGTTCTTTATCCATCTAGTGGTCCACCCATCAAACCCGTGTGTCACCAGCTTGGAGACCAGGATGTGGTGTGGGACAGTATCAAAGGCTTTGCTCAGGTCCAGGTAAACGACATCAGTTGCTCGCCCCTCATCTATTAGTGCTGTCACTTGTTCATAGAAGGCCACCAGGTTTGTCAGGCAGGATTTGCCCTTGGCAAAGCCTTGCTGACTGCTCCAAATCACCTCTTCACTACTCTTCTGAGTCAGTAGTGCCTCCAGGAGGATCTGCTCCATGATCTTTCCGGGCACAGAGGTGAGACTGACTGTCCTGTAGTTCCCTGGTTCCTCCTTCTTACCCTTTTTGAAAATGGGAGCAATATTTGCCCCTTTCCAGTCTGTGGGGACTTCCCCAGACTGCCATGACTTTTGGAATAGAATAGAGAGGGGCTTAGCAACCTCATCTGCCAGTTCTCTCAGCACCCATGGGTGTATCCCGTCGGGTCCCATGGACTTGAACACTTTCAGGTTCTTCAGGTGATCACGAACCTGAGCTTCACTTATGAAGGGCAGTTCTTCCTCCCCGTCCCTGGCATCGTCTGCCATGACTCCAGGAGTGTGGCTGGAGGCCCTTGCAGTGAAGACTGAGGTAAAGAAGTTATTGAGTAGCTCAGCCTTTTCCACATCACTTGTGACCAATTCACCAGTTTCCTTTCTGAGGGGGCCCACACCTTCCCTACTCTTCTTCTTACCATTAATATACCTGTAGAAGTTCTTAGTGCTCCCTTTAACCTCCCTGGCTAGATTCAATTCGAACTCTGCTTTGGCTTTCCTAACCAGGCCTCTTGCTGCTCGGGCAGCTTCCTTATATACCCCCTGTTCTATCTGTCCTTCCCTCCACTTCCTGTAGAGTTTCTTTTTAAGTAATAGTGTGTCCAGGAGCTCCTTGTTCATCCAGGCAGGCCTCCTAGCGTTCTTCCCTGTTTTTCTCTTTGTTGGTATACATAGCTCCTGGACACAGTGGAGGTGGTCCTTGAATACTGACCAGCTGTCCTGGGTCCCTCTTCCCTCCAGGGCTTCGTCCCATGACACTGTGGCTAGCAGATTCCTGAAGCGATCGAAGTCTGCATGCCTAAAGTCTAGGGTCATAAGCTTAGAATAGGTCCTCCTGATAGCCCTGAGGATATTAAAGTCAAGTGTTTCATGGTCACTGCAGCCAAGGCTGTCTCTGAGCCTCACATTGGTTACCAGCCCTTCCCTGTTGGTGAGAACAAGGTCCAGCAGAGCACCTTTTCGTGTTGGTTCCTCTACCATTTGGAGGAGGAAGTTGTCTTCTATGCAGTCCAGGAACATCCTGGATTGCTGGTGCCTTGCTGTGTTGTCCCTCCAGCAGATGTCAGGGTGGTTGAAATCACCCATGAGGACCAGGGCTTGTGACCTGGACGCTGCTTCTATTTGCCTGTGGAGGGCCTCATCTGCTTGGTTGTGCTGGTCAGGTGGCCTGTAGGAGACCCCCACAGTAATATCTCCTTCCCCTGTCTTGCCTTTAATTCTAACCCATATACTCTCAACCATCTCATCATCCCTCCCCAGGTGGAGTTCTGCTGATTCCAGCTGGTCAGTTTTGCCCTCTGTTGAAGGTGTAATATTAAACTGCCCCTTGTGATATGAGGCAGCAGAAGATAATTGTAGCAACTGAAAGTGAACAATTATCAAAATCTATCATGTTAGTGATTATTGGATTTATGCTCATTCACCTTTTCTTTTGTACAGCTCAGGAAATAAAAATTCAAGTTTTAAGTTTCCTAGCTTCACTGTTTGATCCATTTTTCACTGGTCTTCAGGGTTTTAGATCTATAATGAAACCCCAATGGACTATCTGGGAATAGCAAAATTATAAACTATAAAAGTAAAAGTTGAAAAAAAATGTATTTTTCAAATTAATTTCCTAATAAATGTTCTCTATGATCCTTTCTTTAATTACATACAGTCTGTCAAGACCAGGGCCAGAGTCTGTCTTCATTTATTAGATCACTCAGTGTGCCAAAGCAGTAGGATATGAATTTGGAGTTATTTGGCAAATAGCATGTCCAGACATTTTCCCACTTCACTGGTGCCACAGACACTTAGCAGTGTTTTCTCCTTTCCAGAACATTAAGTTTTGCTATCTTTCCTAAATATCCGTTTTCATTTGGGGAATGCAGGTCTCAACTATGTGTCTTTTCTTCCAAAATGAAATTATTTTCCTATTCTCTTTAGTGGAGAATACAGATACTGACAACTACTCTCTGTCCCACTACATATAATCCTTACACTAGAATTGTAAAAAAACCCTAGAAGTATACAAAAGCACACACTTTACTATTGCATATTTATGTTATATTTCTCCTGAGTGGTGTCTTACTTTTGTAGTTATTCATAGAATCCTATGTTTGTTAAGTGATAACTTGAAGATGTTTCCTACATATGAGCTAAAAACTGTTTCAGAGAGTAATAAACTCACATGCCAAAAGCTCATTTTTATGAGTCCAGTAAATGATTTTCACTTCCTAGTTCTATTGAGTTATTACCCTAATATATGGTGTAAGTATAAGAGAGAAATTAACTAAAAATAATATTCACATTTTAAAGTTCTGTGTAAAGTTGGACATCTTGAAAGAAATAATTGATTCCAAGTAGCATATCACTGCTTATAGTTCAGAAAAAGAACTTGTTGGTCTCTGAAGGTCTCTGAATTACACACTGTGTATCTCCTCAGTGCCACTGGAATCATTCTGTGTCTCCAGCTACGGGACATGTGGTGCTTTCCAAAGCCCCAGTTCCTAGATGCTAGCCCTACCCCAAATAACTGCACATCAAGCCAAGGCCTGAGTCCTATCCCTAAAATATACAGGTTCTCTTTCAGATGAAGACCTGGATACATACAGCTTGCTGGATGTGGTGTATTTGGACATTAAGAGCATGAGGCAGCCTTGTCCATCTCTGCAGACACAGCCCCAGATACCAAACTATGAAATACACTGGAGCAGAAGTTGAGATGGTCCCTGCACAGCATTCCCACACCTACCTTCATAAAATTACAGCGTAAGAGCCAAAAGTATGTTCTTGACCCATGACAATACGAAGTCACACAACTTAATGTTTTTCTTTTTTAATAATTTTCTTGTTCTTTGTTTGCTCATTTTGCACAGAGTGCAGCTACTGTAAATGATAGCTCTTTTTCAGCTTCTGATATTTAATTTATAGATTACATAGAGTATAATAATGTGATTTAATTTGAGAAAAATAAAAACCCAGGATGATATTGACATTAAGAGCACTTTCAAATTAGTGTTGCAAAAATCAGCAAAACCAAGTGAGAATCAGTATATGGCTAGTATCATGGATATCAAAAACAAGACACCTATAGCTTGACCCCAATAGTGATAACTGCTTGTAATTATTCATGCTTCATTATACTGGCAAGTACATGAACTGCAACTAGAACTTGCAAGTGTCATTTTAATGAAACATCAAACAGGGTAATTCAAAAGGCAGTTCCTACTATGAAAGAGTTGTTAGATAATACTCAGCAATTATGGAGTGATTTTCTACTTCAAAGCCCTTCACAGTCACTGATGAATTTACATAATCTCTCTGTGAGGAGGAGGAGTATCATTGTTCTGTTCTGCAGACACAGAGCACAGAAGCAACTTGCCCAAGACCACAGAGGCCAGACCAGAACTTAGGACTCGATGACAGACAGACATATGGCTAGACCATTACATCACACTCAGCCTAGCAGGGCATTTTACAAAGTCTTTAATTCCTTTAGATAAAGGAATTGCCTTAGCTGCAAAGATGGTGTGTACTCCAGACTACTTCGTTTTCATGGTACATGGTTGTTCAGACTAGAGTCTAACACAGTTCCAACCCACGACCTTCAAACCCACAACCTTAGGTCTCCTTACAAAACTGTACCCAGGGAAATGGTACTCACCATAGCACCATCCTGATAAACTGTCATGATGCAAACATGTAAGTGTATCCAAAATGAGGAATCCAGGAACATTCGGCTCAATCGCCAGTCAGAACCGCTCCTTCGGGACAGCTCCGCTTGCCTAGTGAGTTTCTGCTGGGCTTTTTGCCTTGCTTTCGGGGTTTAGCGGGTCGGGAGGACTCCTGGGGGGCAGGGATTGAGGCGGGCTCGTGCTCTCGCGAGCGTGCACGGGAGCGAGTGCCTGACGTCAGCCGCGGGAGATTTGAATCCCAGCCGGGCTGTGCGGGCGGCGCCAGTTCGGCTCAATCGCTGCCTTCCGGCTGCTTGCGCAAAAAAAAAAAAAAAAAAAAAAAATTTTTTGTGTGTTTTCTTTGTTTTTGTTTTTTTGTTTTTTGTTTTCACTCATACGCTGCACCATGGTCATTACTCGGACCAAGGGTAGAAAAATAGCATCTACCCAGACAGAGTTGTTTTTCCAGCATGCTGGAGTCCAGGCTGCCAGCTGCGGAGAGTGCTTCAGCCTGGCAGTTGGAATAGAGGGAGAGGGAGAGGGAGAGGACGCCTGTGTCAGGTGTGAGCAGGTGAACTTTCTCCTCAGCCTGGTGGCTGACCTGAAGGATGAAGTGGCCAAGCTGAAAGAGGAGGTGTCTAGGCTGAGGTCAATAAGGGAAAGCGAACGGGAGTTAGACTTGTGGGAGAAGGCTCTGCAGATCTCCCCTGCTGAGGGCCAGGCCCCTGAAAACGGAGAGGGATGGACACAGGTCCCTGCCAAGGGTGGCAAGAGAAATCCACCCCGGCCCTCTCCTCCTCCTCCGCTGCCCTTGCGTAATAAGTATGAGGCCCTGCAGGCTGAGGGCGGTGGGGATGAGAGGGCTGAGGAGCGGCCATCCAGAGGGGAGACCAGGGCCAAGCGGTCCCCGCCGGCTGTAACGACCAGCTCTGGGGAGCAGCCTAAGGCCAAGCCTAAGACCAAGCGGCCACCACCAGCTATAATGACCGGCTCCACAAAGAGAAGGAGAAGGGTTATAGTTGTTGGGGACTCTCTCCTGGGGGGTACTGAGGGACCCATATGTCGTCCCGACCCATCCCACAGGGAGGTCTGCTCTCTACCTGGGGCGCGGATAAGGGATATTGCAAGGGGAATCCCCAAGCTCATCAGTCCCTCTGACTATTACCCTCTACTGGTAATACAGGCTGGGAGTGATGAGATCGACAGGAAGGGCACCAGGGCAATTAAGAAGGAGTTCAGGGCCCTTGGACAATTGATTGATGGGGCAGGCACGCAAGTGGTGTTCTGCTCAGTTCCCTCAGTGGCAGGGGAGTACACTGAGAGGAACGGGAGAACCCACACCATCAATAAGTGGCTCAGGGAATGGTGCCAGCGGAGGAACTTTGGTTTCTTTGATCATGGGCCTACTCTTACAGCACCCGACCTGCTGGGTCCTGATGGGGTGCATTTATCTAGAAGGGGCAAGAGAGTCCTAGCACTAGAGTTGGCAGGGCTCATTAGGAGGGCTTTAAACTAGGTCTGAAGGGGGTGGGTGAAGACATCGGTCCCTCTGCAGAGGTAAGAGTAGGGCACAAGGTAGGGTCAACTGAGAGGTCGGGAGCCCAGCTGCAGTGCATGTACACCAATGCACGCAGCCTAGGCAATAAGCAAGAGGAGCTGGAGGTCCTAATCCACCAGGGCAACTATGATATAGTTGCCATCTCAGAAACATGGTGGGACAACACGCACGATTGGAGTGCTACACTGGGGGGTTACAGGCTCTTTAGGAGGGATAGGAGAGGGAGAAGAGGAGGAGGGGTGGCTTTGTATATTAGGGAGACACTTTCTGCCTCTGAACTTGAGATGGAAGATGAGGGAATTGAGAGCCTGTGGGTTAAAATCAGAGGGCAACCCAACAAATCTGACATCCTGGTTGGAGTCTGTTATAGACCACCCAACCAGGATGAGGAGATTGATGAATTATTCTATAACCAACTGGAGGCTGTCTCAAGATCATCAGATCTTGTCCTCGTGGGTGACTTCAATCTGCCAGATATCTGCTGGGAACTTAATTCAGCAGAGAGAAGGCAGTCCAGAAGATTCCTGGAGCGAATAGAGGACTGCTTCCTAACGCAGCTGTTAAGCGAGCCTACCAGGGGACAGGCTCTGCTTGACCTGCTGCTCTCCAATAGGGAAGGGCTGGTGGGAGATGTGACCGTGGGAGGCTGCCTAGGGTGCAGTGACCACGAGATAGTGAAGTTTTCAATATGCAGGGAGATAGGGAGGAGTACCAACAGAACCTTCACCCTGGACTTCCGGAGGGCAAACTTCAGCCTCTTTAAGAAACTTATTTGTAAAGTTCCCTGGGTACCAACCCTCATGAACCGAGGGGTCCAGGAGGGTTGGACCTACTTCAAAAAGGAGCTCTTGAAGGCACAGGAACTGGCGGTCCCCATGTGTCGAAAGATGAGCCGGCGGGGAAGGCGACCGGCCTGGATGAGCAAGCAGCTCCTGGGGGAATTAAGGGAAAAAAAGAGGCTGTATCACCTTTGGAAGGGGGGGAAGGCTTCTCGAGGTAGGTTCAAGGAAGTGGTTAGATTATGTAGGAATAAAATTAGAGAGGCAAAGGCCCAGTTAGAACTGAAACTGGCCACCTCTGTGAAAGAAAATAAAAAGCAATTTTACAAATATATCAACGCTAAAAAGAAGGGCAAGAAGAACCTCCACTCCCTACTGGACCTGGAGGGGAACATGGTGACCGAAGATGAGGAAAAGGCTGAGGTCCTGAACGCCTTCTTTGCCTCCATGTTTAACAGCAAGGCAGGAGTCCAGGATGAGTGGCCTCCTGAGCTGGGTAATAGGGTCGGGGAGCAGTGTAATGCCCCAGAAATCCATGAGGAATTAGTTCGGGACCTGCTGAGCCACTTGGACACCCACAAGTCCATGGGACCAGATGGGATCCATCCTAGGGTGCTGAGAGAGCTGGCAGATGAGCTGGCCAAGCCGCTCTCCATCATTTTCCTCCAGTCCTGGCTCACTGGAGAGGTCCCAGATGACTGGAAACTGGCCAATGTGATCCCCATCCACAAGAAGGGACGGATGGAGGAGCCCGGAAACTACAGGCCAGTCAGCCTGACCTCAGTGCCAGGGAAAGTGATGGAACAGATTATCCTGGAGGCAATAACTGCGCACCTGAAGGATGGCCAAGGGCTCAGGTCCAGCCAACATGGATTTAGGAAGGGCAGGTCCTGCCTCTCCAACCTGATCTCCTTCTATGATCAGGTGACCCGTCTGGTGGATGTGGGGAGGCCTGTGGATGTAGTCTATCTGGACTTCAGCAAGGCCTTTGACACCGTCCCCCACAGTAAACTGCTGGCTAAACTGTCAGCTCGTGGTTTGGACAGCAACACTCTGTGCTGGGTTAGGAACTGGCTGGAGGGCCGAGCCCAGAGAGTGGTGGTGAATGGTGCCGCGTCCGGCTGGCGGCCAGTCACCAGCGGCGTCCCCCAGGGATCGGTGCTGGGCCCCATCCTCTTTAACATCTTCATTGATGATCTGGATGAGGGGGTTGAGTCAGTCATCAGCAAGTTTGCAGATGACACCAAGTTGGGAACAGATGTTAGTCAGTTAGAGGGTAGAAAGGCTCTGCAGAGGGACCTCGACCGACTGGACAGATGGGCAGAGTCCAATGGGATGGCATTTAATAAGTCCAAGTGCCGGGTGCTGCACTTTGGCCACGGCAACCCCATGCAGAGCTACAGGCTGGGGTCAGAGTGGCTGGAGAGCTGCCAAACAGAGAGGGACCTGGGGGTGCTGATTGACACCCACCTAAACATGAGCCAACAGTGTGCCCAGGTGGCCAAGAAGGCCAATGGCATCCTGGCCTGTATTGGGAATAGTGTGGCCAGCAGGAGCAGGGAGGTCATTCTGCCCCTGTACTCTGCATTGGTTAGGCCACACCTTGAGTACTGTGTCCAGTTCTGGGCCCCTCAGTTTAAGAAGGACATCGAGATACTTGAACGTGTCCAGAAAAGGGCAACAAGGCTGGTGAGAGGCCTTGAGCACAAGCCCTATGAGGAGAGGCTGAGGGAGCTGGGATTGTTTAGCCTGGAGAAGAGAAGGATCAGAGGTGACCTCATTGCCCTCTACAACTACCTGAAAGGTGGTTGTAGACAGGAGGGGGTTGGTCTCTTCTCCCAGGCAACCAGCACCAGAACAAGGGGACACAGTCTCAAGCTGTGCCAGGGGAGGTTTAGACTCGAGGTGAGGAGGAAGTTCTTCACTGAGCGAGTCATTCGTCATTGGAATGGGCTGCCCAGGGAGGTGGTGGAGTCGCCGTCCCTGGAGGTGTTCAAGGGGAGATTGGACGTGGCGCTTGGTGCCATGGTCTAGTTGTGAGGTCTGTTGGGACAGGTTGGACTTGATGATCCTTGGGGTCTCTTCCAACCTTGGTTATACTGTGATACTGTGATACTGTGATACTGTGATTCCTATCTACTCAAGTTTAGACAATTCCTCCACTCTGCCCCCATGGTGTCTGCAGTACCATAAAGAATGGATTTTGTAGCCACTTGTATTTCTTGGTGTGTCAGTAGATGCCTTTTTTTTTATTTTTTTTGTTAGTGGTTAACAACAGTGCAATCCACCGACTCTACACAAGTTTATCTTTCTACTTTAATGCCAAAATGCAGATGTTTGGCAAATCTCACATGTAAGACTAGATGCCATTTCTCATGCATGTAGTGATTGTTTGAATTACCCTGGTAGCAGTTGCTCTTAAAATCTGGAGTGGTCACAATCTGCATTGGTTATGCTGTTTTTCTCTTCCCACAATAGAAGGAATCATGTCCATTTTGAAAAATAAAAAAAACCAACTCACTGTATTAAATATTAATAACTGTAATTGTATTTGTTTCTCAAACTTACCTATAGATGTAGATAGAGATTCTGAATCTTGTTAATCAATCCATGCATCCACAATCTTGAGAACACAATACAAAATGTCATCCTTTTAATGAATTTTAATAATTCCTACATCTACATTTGGGAGTATATAAAACAAAGTATTTTAATGCAGGTGTTGCATTGAACGAATAGCAAAGGTTGTCTGATGAAGCATCTGAAGAACTTTGGAATAGCAAGATACTCAAGTTCTTTTAGCTGGTCATTCCAATTCCTTCTAAAATCCTTGAAATCTGCCTTTTTTTGAGAAGGCATTTTACCTAGACATAAGTTCACTTTGGAAAAAAAAAACACAAAAACCCAACAGCAACAACAAAAAACCAAACCCACACCACAAAAAAACAAACCATACCAAACCGCACAACATTATTGACTATGATTCACTCCAAGTGCTTTTGAGGAAACATAAGTTTGGGTACCACTGAAATCCTGCAGATCTTTCTTTCTTTACATTACTTGTCAGCTTGATGTTTTATCATTTTCCTTGCACAGTAGTGAAAGAAGGCATGTTCAAGAAAGAATTCCCAGTAACAGCCACCATTGTTCTGGGTGATCACCCAGAACAGCAACTGGGAAAAGTATTGAAGAAATAAAACAGACATAAATTTTTTAAAAGAAAGGAAAAAAGGAAAAAAAAACCAAAAAAAACAAACCCAAACACCCAACCCAAATTAAAACAAAATCAATTAGGTTTTGGATCCTTTCATTTTTCCACCAGATCTGGCTTTACCTGTACTAATAGTTCAGATGCATTTTAAAAACATTGTTTTATTACAAATTTGCAAACTGAGTAACATTTTAGATAGAATTCATTTTCACTACAGAAATTTTAATCTTACTTCAATATGATAATTATCAAGTAACTGAAGGAGGATTGCCCAATATAGGATGTGTGTACTATTTGAAGAAAACACTATATTGAATAATAATTAGTTCTCACCAGGAAGAATAGTCATGCTCTGGTTTGTATGTGATAAAGGTATACAGACACTTACTAATAACAGTGCTGTAAAACACATTTGTGCCTTATTTCATAACTTTTCCATTAACTAGCTCCTTACAAGAATAATGTAACTTAAATGCAAAGGAATAATGTAATTTAAATTATTTTGACACCATGCTTAGTGTGAACACATGCATAGGTATTGCTGTCTTTCCCTAAAACTTGCCTTCATTTTAGTGAAGTAAAAACTGGGAATCACTGTTGTAGCTCAGTTCCTCATCTGCCCTTCCATGCTGCTGGAATCCATCTCCCCCTCTGGAGCCCTGAATAAACAAGCAGAAGATGGCTCACAGCATGGCTTCACAATGAAATATTTGCTATAGTTAGGATATCTGGGAACAGTTTGGGGACAGCTTCAGGTCTGGAACTATCAATTTGAACTGGAATAATTTTGTTTGGCAGGTTTGGTCTTGATTTGAACTCCGCTTTCTGCCAGCTGGGTAAATCTACTTGTGGCTGGGTGTACTGTGGCGTCTGTGGTTTGCAGATGTATGTTCCTCTCCATCATTCTTTGCTGACACACCCCATATTGTCTTCTTCACTTGGAAGACATCTGTGGAGCTAAACTTTTTGATAAGCTAAGGTTGAGAGCATTTTGAAACATAAACTTTATTTTCATAATGTACCATAATATACATATAGAGTTTAGTGTTGTTATTTAGTCTAAACAATTTCAGATTCTAGATCATCCATGCAACTGTTAAAATCTATTATTTTAAAAAATTTTAGTAGATTTTATAAAATTCAATAAAACTGAGAAACAAATTTTCAGATCCCCTTCATGAAATCTTGTTTCCTTGAAATGAATAAAACTAGATAATTTTTATCACTTTTATTCCATTTTAACTGTATTTTTAATGCAATTGTAACTATTAAAGCAGAAAAATTTGGAGGTAACTTTGGAAAGGAAACAATCTACACCTAATTTCCCTTTCACTTAATTGGGTTTCACAACACTAAAATGGAGTTCTCTTTGTTTTTTACAAGTCTGAGAACGAATTTACTTGTATGTGCAACTAAAAAATTAATTAATATACCAATTTATTGGTTAATTGATGGTTGAAGGAAATTGGGAAAACATGAATATATTCACCAAACTGCAGAATCTTAAAGCCATAGAGAACGATAGGAATTAGACTCTAAAATATCAGACAGAATTTTCTGTTTCTCAGAGCTTAGTTCTGAAAATTTCAAATTCAAAAATAGTAGTTTCTGGTATTAAAAGGGTAAAAAAACAACACAAACACAACAACATTGTCATGGTAGGAATTACTATTCAGTCTTCTGTGTACAGGGCATGGAAAATGGCTGTGAGCACAGTGAAAGTCTACCTGAGGGAGAACTTAGCAGCTTAAAACATCTTGAAATTCAGACAGCTATACAGCTTGTCTATTTTCCCACTATTTTCCCAAACTAACCATATAAGTAAGTCTTTGTAGAATGTTTAAAGTCTGATGAGTACTTCTGTACTGCAATTGAGAGATGGGACAAAGTTTGATGCAAGCAAAGTGTCTACTTTATTGTACAAAGTCTTTTCTTTATATAGGCTAACATAATCAAAATCAACTCGTGATTGGTAATTAGATGTGTCCCTGCCATGTGACAGTTACAGATTCATGATTGGCTGCCGAGAAAATGCCAGGGAACACACATCCCTTGGCAAGGCTCAGACAGGTGTTAGACAAAAGACAAATGATCACACATCTCTTATCTAAGTTCAGACAGAAGACAAAAGACTCTATTGCAATGTTTACCAGCTCTTATTCTCAGTTCGTTGTGTGGCTCCACTGAGTCACAATGGTGGTTGGTAATCAGCTAAATGCTTTTTTCTCTCTACACAGCTGCAGTTTGTTTCCAGGGTTTGTGGCCCACAAGAGCTAAAACACTTCCTTCTATCAGCTGAGCATTGCTTGAGGTTCTACTCCCTAAATTCAGCCCGTCAATTCTGTGTTATGACTCTGCTCAAAGAAGCCTGAAAAGTAAGATATGGTACTAGTGGCTTTCCATCAAGAGTCTACTGGCCAGAATACCTACTCAGGAGGTGAGAGAGGCACAGCTGTAGGCTGCAGTCCAACTCAGGAGGATTACATTTCCATCTTCCCAAGGACTGCCTTAACAACAAAACTGTATTCTCCCAACCAAGAGCATCTCCATCCAATGGAGGGGTGTTCAACCAGTACTAGAGTGAGTGCAAGACAGAGAGCAAACAGAAGAAAACCTATTTGGGCAATTTTGGTAATTGCAAATTGCAAGTGTAAGGAACTCAGCTAGGAGCACCAGAAACACCCTTCCCAACTCTTCCCTATGCAAAGTGACACACAGTACTTCTGCCTTTTCCTCATTTTTAGTTACAATATTCCCCTCCATGTCCACTAAGGAGTGGAAGTTGTCCTTGCCCCTCCACTTGCCATTAATACATTTGTAAAAGGATTTTTTTTTGTCCTTCACAGGAGTGGCCAGTCTAAGCTCTACGTGGGCTTTCGCCTCTATATTTTTTCCTACGTGACCTAGCAACATCCTTAAATATTTCATTATGAAGCAGATACTAGACATTAGAAACATTGTGTGATTTTTCTTCTAAGGGAACAAAAAGGCCAGCAACAAAAGAATCTCTGTTTTAAATTCAGCTCCTTATATTCAAGGCTGCATGGTGCTTGTCAAATGAAAATGCACTAAAGAATTTTTGGTCTGCTTTGACAAGAAATTAAAAATATTTCCATCTAATATTGATTAAAAATACAATTAAAATAATATCTTAATCCATTTTATTGTTTTATTCTTTACTATATCCCTGCAAATCAATATATCCTCATACAAGAACCAGTCACCCAAGCGTGCATGTTTTTCCCAGACTAATTGTATTGACATTTGATAGACACAAGCCTTCTCTCAGAGTTTCTAAGGAATTTCTGAGGAAACTGTTAAATACATCTACAAGAAACTCCAAGACCTAACAATACACTTCTGAAATCACTTAAATGGATTTTAGCTTATGTTTGAAGAAAGATAAAAGATTTAATTTTATATATACACACATTAATTTTTAGATTTATAACTGATTTTTTAATCATCACCAGTTTACAATGAACTTAATAGGAGCAAACTTGATCCAAAATTCCAGACTGAAAAAAAATAGGGGAATGTGTAGACTTCAGTCTAGAAAATTCTGATGTATACAGAAGAACTACTATTTAGACTATGGTCATAGACATTTCTCTGGCAATTTTAAGTTTCTTGCTATTTTGAGAGAGATCAGATGGACAGTGGCCATTTCTTGAATTCTCTGTTTACTGAGCATTTTGGATTTACAGTTCTAGATCTCAATACCATTAAGTGACATAGCCCTCACTACTTGAAAGAAACTTGATTACAAGATCATTTACTGAGCATCAAGGATAATATTACAGCGTGCTTGATTTGAAGACATCCTTTGATTTGTCTACATCAGACTCGAAAATAATAAAATATAATTTTTTGTCTTTTCTTCTCCCATGTGGTGGTGAGAGAAAGTTCTACCCCCACACACAAAGAAACCACAGCTAACTCAGTCAGAGGAACAAAATGGACAAGCTGTATTTACAAGCAGGAATTAAATGCAGATGGATATATACACAATATACAGTATTTACAGTATATACAGAAATATGGAGCAGAGAATTTAATACAGGACAAAATTCCCTCCTCCAGCCAGGAGGGTCCCCCCCCTGTACCTTCCTCTCTTCCCCTACCTCTGTTTTTTCCCCAAAATGGTTAGAGAGAGAGAAAAGGTTATTATTAAGGAGAAAATTCTGTTAGCTCAAAGCGTATGCAAGAATTATCTATTAGTTCAAGGTTAACTCCATCCAGCAGCTGTTGCTCAGAGAGAGACTGAAAGTAGACAGGCAGACTGGAACGGACAGAACTAAAATTCAAACAGAACTAGAACGTAAAGTTACATTCTACCAATCTACCAATGAAATTTCTTTAGAATATCTTGTTTTCATTATTCAGCTAATGTTAGATTTCTTTGTGGAATACACTGAATTTCACCATTCTCTTGCATTACCCAATAAGTGTGACCTGGACCTTCAGCTGAAACCACCCCTTGGACAGGTTTAGCCTCTCCTGAGGGAGAAAATACCCAAACAGTTTTACTTAACAGATTCTTTTCTCTAACAACAGGAACTCTATCACCTTCTACTTTCTGTAGTAGATCTGAATTTGCTGGTCCAGCTTGATTCACTGAACCTCTACTATTTACCAGCCAGGTTGCTTGTGCTAAATGCTTTTCCCAGTTTTTCAAAGATCCATCCCCCATGGCTTTAAGAGTGGTCTTCAGCAAACCGTTGTAGCGTTCAATCTTCCCTGCAGCTGGTGCATAGTAGGGAATGTGGAATATCCACTCAATGCCATGCTCTTTGGCCCAGTTCTTTCCAAGATTGTTTTTGAAATGAGTGCCATTGTCTGACTCAATCCTCTCTGGAGTTCCATGTCTCCACAGGATTTGTCTCTCCAGACCAAGAATGGTGTTGCCTGCAGTTGCATGTGAAACTGGATAAGTTTCTAACCATCCAGTATTTGCCTCTACAATAGTAAGCACATATTGCTTACCAGAACGAGAACATGGTAGATTGATGTGGTCAATCTGCCAAGCTTCACCATACTTACACTTGGACCATCTGTCACCATACCATAAGAGCTTAATTTGCTTTGCCTGCTTAATAACAGCACAAATGTCACAGTCATGGATGACTTGTGTGATAGCATCCATGGAAATGTTTATGGATCTGTCACAAGCCCACTGGTAGGTTGCATCTCTGCCTTGATGTCCTGACAAATCTTGAGCCCACCGAGCTAAGAATATCTGACCTCGGTGTTTCCAGTCGAGATCAAGATCAGAGTCCATGTCTACTTGAGAAATTCTTGCAGCTAAATCTGCCTGATGGATGTGTTGCTGTTCCTCAGTAATTTTGCTCTTAGGCATGTGAGCATCAATCCACCTTCACTGGAATTCTCTCAATTCAATCAGCAATGTTCTGCCACAGGTCAGCTGCCCATATAGGTTTTCCTTTTCTCTGCCAACCATTCCTTTTCCAGTCCTTTAGCCAACCCCACAGAGTATTGGCTACCATCCATGAGTTGGTGTAGAGATAAAGCTCTCTAGAGACAAATTCTCCTCTGGAGGTTTAGTACAGTTGGTACCTTCAGGCCAACTTGAGATCACCTCCACCTGACCATGTCTTTCAAGATTTCCCATTTGAGCTCTCTGTGTTTTCAGACCCATCCACTTGGACCATGTGGAGTCTGTAGCATGATGTGGTGTAGAACCTTTGCCTTTAAACATCCAATTCAAACCTGGTAATCTGGGAGCTAAGAGAAGTTGTGATTCAGTTTCAATTACTTCAGAAGCTGCTTTTACTCCTTCATAGGCAGCTAGAATCTCTTTCTCTGTTGGAGTATAATTAGCCTCTGAACCTCTGTAACCTCGACTCCACAAACCAAGAGGTCGTCCACGTGTCTCACCTGGAGCTCTTTGCCACAAGCACCAGGTTGGACCATTGTCACTTGCAGCCGTGTACAAAATGTTCTTAATGTCTGGACCATCTCAGACAGGTCCCAGACCCATTGCTTGAACTACCTCTTGCTTTATCTGGTCAAAGGCTGCTTGTTGTTCAGGTCCCCATGATAAATGGTTTCTCTTTCAAGTCACATCATACAGAGGTTTCACAATCTGACTGTATCCAGGAATGTGCAGTCTCCAAAACCCCACTATCCCCAAGAAAAGTAGAGTTTCTTGCTTGTTCATGGGATTTGCCATGGTAGAGACTCTATTTACAACATCCACTGGAATGTGTCGGCATCCATCCTGCCACCGTACTCCCAGAAACTGGATCTCTCTGGTAGGTCCTTTCACCTTGTCTCGCTTGGTGGCGAAATCTGCGTTGAGGAGAATGTCAATGATTTTGTTACCTTTCTCGAAGACTTCCTCAGCAGTTTTACCCCAGACAATGATATCACTGATGAACTGGATGTGTTCTGGATCACAGCCCTTCTCCAGAGCTTGATGGATCACTACATGACAGATGCTTGTGCTGTGGATCCAGCCCACTGGCAATCTGTTGAAAGTGTACTGGATTCCTCTCCAGGTGAAAGCAAACTGAGGCCTGCATTCCTCTGCTATAGGAATAGAGAAGAAAGCATTAGCAATGTCTATAGTAGCATACCATTTGGCCTCTTTGGATTCCAGCTCATACTGGAGTTCCATCATGTCTGGTACTGCTGCACTCATAGGTGGAGTTACTTCATTCAGGGCACGGAAGTTGACTGTCAGACGCCAGTCTCCATTCTGCTTTTGCACAGGCCACACTGCACTGTTGAAAGGTGAATGAGTTTTGCTGACAATTTTCTGGCTCTCCAACTGATGAATCAGATTCTGAGTGGGCAACAGAGAGTCACAGTTGGTTCTGTATTGTCTGTGATGCACAGTTTGAGAAGCAACCAGCAATTTAATGTCCTGAATCTTGTGTTGTCCCACAACTGCAGATTCATCAGAATGATCAGGTCTCACAGACCGCTTCAATTTTTGTCCATCAACTTCTACAGATGCTACTCCAAAAGCCCATTTGTAACCTTTAGGGTCTTTGAAATGCCCTTCTCTCAAAAAATCAATTCCCAAAATACAGG
Organism: Colaptes auratus; assembly: GCA_015227895.2. Lineage (NCBI taxonomy): Eukaryota > Metazoa > Chordata > Aves > Piciformes > Picidae > Colaptes > Colaptes auratus. The sequence continues at coordinate 52,583,596 of CM037631.1, forward strand.
GTGTGTCAGGTCTGGTCACAACTGTATGCTTCTTCCACTGTTTACCAGTTAAACTTACATCAACCTCTACCTTAGTTAACTCTTGAGATCCACCAGTGACTCCCAGAATAGTTATAGCTTCTGATCCCTGATAATTTGATGGCATTATGGTGCACTGAGCCCCTGTGTCAACCAAGGCCCTGTACTTCTGAAATTGTGAAGTGCCAGGCCACTGGATGTACATATCCCAATAGATTCTGTTATCTCTATTATCCCTCTCTTCCCCCTGGCAGAAGGCAGGGCCCCCCCTGTTATGGGGAATATGCTCACATGTGCAATGAGCACAGTGTGCAGTGTTAGAATTGGAGCCACTGTTGGAGCTATTAGAGCTGTCCTGGGAAACTGTGGAAGTAACAGCTACCCTTCTGGTATTGCTACCTCGGGTTCTGCCACTTTGCATTTCCCTCAGTCTCCTGAAAAGATTAGCAGTTGGTTGACCATCCCATCTGTTCATGTTCTCACCAAACTGATCACGCAGAGTTATCCAAATACTCGCATGTGATTGCCTTGGTGGTCTGTTTTGGAATGACCTCCTTCGAGGACGTCTATTCCTCACAGATGAAACTTGTATCCATCTGGAGGAAGAATTGGAATTATTTCTTTGTGTCAATTGGGATATGGAATTTTTATTTTCATCCTTCAGCTCTTTCATGCAATTCTTTATCTCACCAGACAGAGTTTCAATGGCTGAAACCAAAGAAACACGTGTCAGGCTATCCTCCAATTGTCTCATTTGATCAGTGAATTGGCCAACCATAGGAGGTGCTCCACCATAATTTCTTGCAACGATTCTGCTTGCCAGAGTATTTGCATAATTAGGAGGAGCAAGTTTGATGAGCTTTTTAGCAAGACCAGTTCCTACAGGAATTTCATCAGGATTCAGAGTTTCATGGTCACCAGAGAGTACCTCTCTGACAGCAAATTCTCTCAGATGTTTAATTCCCTCATCCATGGTAGTCCAGGGTTTAGGATTCCATGGAAGATCGTCTCGGGATGGGTGTCTCATGAGAGCTGCCAATAAAAGGCCTATCCACAGTGTAACCTTACCAAGAGTCCTGCCTAGATGTCAATCTATTCCATTAGCCTTCGAAAGAGTTCCTAGTTGAGTTCCTGACTTGTCTCCAACCATTAGAGCTGGAGCACCTCTATCAAAACATCTACCAAGCCAAGCTAGAACTGGCTCATTCTCTGCTCTGATGTAATCCTTCCACACATGTCTAAGTTCTTCGTGGGGGGCTGAGGTGTTCTGAATATCATCCTCTTCCTCATCTGTCTCATCTTCCTGAACATGTTGTCCCCATAATCCTTCTGACACTCTCCTAAAGGATCTCTTTAAGCTCAGAAGCACCTCCACTAGCTGCTGTCCTACCTGGACCTGTGATTTGCCCTACTGGGTCTCCATGCTGTGATGGTCTCAATAACTCAGCTATATCTGTAAGACAAACCTTCTTTTCTTCCTCAGGAGGCTCTTTTTTAGCAGCAGTTGCCTCATCATCAGCAGTATCTTGCTGGTCTCCCCCATCAGCTCCTAGATCAGCTTTGCGCCTTCCACCTCTCTTATCTGAAACTGCTACTTGCTTAATTTGAGCTGTGTTTGAATTCACAGCCGCCTTAACAGAAGCTGACTGGTTTTGAGAAGGATCATCTGCCACGGAGGATACTTCCGGTCCAGCCGAAGAAGGAGGAAATGGCTTCGCCTCTCTAATGGCTGCCGAGGACATGGGAGCTGCCATGTTAGGAGCTGCTGCTGCCCCTGACTGATTGCCAGAATCACCAACAGCACCATTCAAAGCAGCTTTTCTGATAGCCTGTTTAGCTCTATTTTTAACTGATACAGATTCTTCATTCTCCTCATCACTAGAAATCTCCAGGGTCGAATTAGAACTCTGCTTTCTTCTCCTTGGTCTATGCTTACTAACAAAGCAAGTTTTAGATACCTTCCTCTCCCAGTACAGTTCATATAACAAGTACATAATCACTACCACCAGCAACCCGATTGCACACATCAAATAAATAACCTTTGGATCCCAGCCATCACTTAAAATTACTCTTTCACCTACTTTTAAAGGCATAGCCCCAAACGGTCACAACATTACACTTTTAAAAATAAATTATCAATTCTAAATCATCAGTGTTCCAACTGACGTGGCCTTGCCCTTTTGTAATGGCAAAATCTATCTTAAAATGCATCAGTTTATTACAATATTTGTTGACAGTCATCTGCATAGTTTCCTGTTTTACAAGCCGATTTTGCATTTAGTCTTCTAGTTAAAAACTGCTACATTCACTATACTAATTTGCAGCTTTCTTTTATTACCACAGAAACATTTCTTTACTATAAAGGGAAGATGACAGTTATGATAGTTCCCAACATTTTTAATTTTGTTAAAACTTTCAGGATTTTTTTTTTTAAACCTTATTAACAGGGGTTGGAAGGGACCTCCGGAGATCATGAAGCCCAACATCCCTGAAGAGCAGGACCACTTAGGGCAGGTCATACAGGAATGTGTTCAGGTGGGTTTTGAAGATCTCTAGAGAATTAGACTCCACATCCTCTCTGGGCAGCCTGATAATAGGAAAATATAATTTTTTTCCCTCTTCTTAAGTATAATATGTGGAATAATTTAGGTTGTAAAATATCTTTAATATTATCAAGGCCAATTTTTCACCTTACACTGCCAAGTCCATCATTAAAGCATGTCCCAAAACACCATATCTACATGTCTTTTAAATACCTCTGGGGATGGTAACTGCACTATCCTTGGCAGTTTGTTCCAATGCTTGACAAGCCTTTCAGAGAAGAATTTTTTCCTAATGCCATTCCCTCTTGTCCTACAACGTATTTTTGCTTGGCCAAAAAGATGACCCCCCACCTCACTACAACCTCCTTTCAGGTACTTGTGGAAAGCAATAATGTCTCCCCTCTGCCCCCTCTTCTCCAGAATAACCAATCCCAATTCCCTCAGTCACTCCTCATAAGACTTGTTCTCCAAGCCCTTCACCAGCTTTGTTACCAATTTCTGGGCACACACCAGCAACTCAATGTCTTTCTTGTAATGAGGTGCCCAAAACTGAATGCAATATTTGAGGTGAGGGCTCACCAGTGCCAAATACAAGGGCACAATCACTTTGCTACTCCTGCAGGCCACTGCATTCCTGATACAGGCCAGGATGCTATTGGACCTTTTGGCCACCTCTGCACACTGCTGGTTGGCCCATATTAATCCAGCTGCCAAACACCACCTGCAGATCCTTTTCTGCCAGGCAGCTCTCAAGATACTGTCCTCCAAGCCTGCATGGGGTTATTGTGGCCTAAGTGCAGAACCCAGAACTTGGCCTTTTTAAACCTCATACAATCAACTATGGTCCATTGAAACAGCCTGTCTAGATCCTTCTGAAGAGCCTTTCTACTTTTGAGCAGATCAACACTCCAATCCAAATTGATATTGTCTGCAATCTTACTGAGGGTGCACTTGATCACCTCATCCATATCATTAGTAATATTAAACAAGACTGGCCCCAAACTGAACCCTGAGGAACACCCCTTGCAACCAGCCACCAACTGAATTTAAGTCCATTCACTGTAACTCTTTTGGCCTGGTCATCCAGCCAAAATTTTCCAGCTAACAGTATGCCCATTTAAGCCACGAGCAGCCAGTTGCTCCAGGACAGTGCTGTGGGAAACAGCACTTCTGTTCAGTTCCTTGCATAACCTCACAGCTTCCTTGTAGTCCTCCAGACTTGCCTGTCTTTTCTTCTGGAGGTCGTAAACTCTCCTTGTTTTCCTAAGTTCCAGGTTCCAGCAAAAGCTCTCAATTCAAACAAATCCCTTGTAGATGGTTTCTATGAACCTAGGACACTAATGTTCTTTACTCCTTAAAGCCTGTCTACAAAGCTCTGAACACCAGCTATTACTTCACAAAATGGTAACCAACAATAGGAAACTGTTGTAAAAAAATTTAATATATAATCTTAATCTATTTATATGAAAAGTGATAAAAATATTAGAGATTCTGTGCCCTGAAACATTTATCCCTAACTTTCTGATTGATTTAATAAACTGTTTTTGTTCTACAGTTTTGGTTCCAATACTGTCCCAAAGTGACGGGGGTTCTGAAATCAGCCATTTCTGTGAAGTGTGTGAGTTATAACCTTACTGTACGTATTTGCATGGGTGTCTTTCATACTTTGTGGCAGCTAGCATCACTCAGATATCCTGAGATGTATTGCCTGAGTTGTATCCCCAAAGGAAGGTGAAAAGATTGAAGAGTTTTTTAGTTGGATTTTTTTGTAGGAGATGTTTTTGTGAGGAAGGAATCAAACCTCTATACAAAACACAATACTGGTTTGATTTTGTGGTTTATCTTTTGTCTAATGTACTTCAAGTTATGTCTTGTCTTTTATTTTTTTTAGCTATTACAATAAATTCTTAAGTTTAAGGAAGCTATGGTCTCATTTCAGTGAGGCAAGATTTCCATCAGGTTTTGTTGTCCATATTTTTTTTTAATGTATTTTGAATGAAAATATGCCAACCTTTTGAATATTTCAGGAGCAACAAAGATATTTCCTGAGAGAATTCACTTCCCTTCCTCTCACTGAGCCCCAAAGTTCTTTTTTTCATTAATATAATAAACCTATTTTGAAATCTGCACAAAATCAGCTAGTGATCTTATTGAAGACATTGCCATTGCACATGCTGATGAAAAAACTTTGCCACTATTTCAAATATTGTCAAGAGCAAACCAATTTTTGGAAAAAAATTTCCAAGTCTAGTCCTAGAGATCTCAGTTGGTAGAGCATGAGACTCTGAATGTCAAGATCATTGGTTCAAGCCGGCAGTGGGCAGCAGTGACCTCCCTTTTATACCCTAGCTGGGCAGGGAGGTGGGAATGGAACAGACTCAGTTTCCCAGGGGGAAAATGCCCTGCAGGGAGGGCAGAGAACTAGCAAGCTCTCCCCCCCTGTTTTCAGGATGTGCGTTAACCCATCACAACAGTACAAAAACCAAATGCTAGGTGTGTTAAAATGTCTCTGCTTTTTTTCTACAAAGGAATCCTTAGGCCCCTCTCATTCACCTAAACCTCCAAGAGAGTGATACCTTTTGTATGCTACAGTAAGCATCCTCTTCCCTTATAGAGGACCCTTTTAGGCCTATTAGTCTGTAGGCTTTGCTGAAGAATAAAGACCACCATGAAGAAAACTGAGAAGCCAGCTAAATCTTGTCACAAGTGGCAGACCATAGCCAAGATATTATGAAAATTCAAACAATTTATTAATCCTGTGTCATGGGTTCTGCTGAATCTGCTAGTGAATATTTGATACCATGCTGCAGCCATGCCAGCTTTAAAATAAAAGTGCTGACAGAGCAAAGTATCATGGGGCTTGGAATTCCAGTTATAACATGAGAGGCTTCCTGGTTCCAGATTTGGCTTCCTGTTTCTGGTTGCTGCTTCCAGTTTCCAGTTTGGGGTGTTGGTCTTTTCCACTGGATTGGCTGTAGACTTAGGGGTGAGGGGGTTGATTTGTGGCTAGCTTCTGCTGCTGCTTTTTCTTTTGCTTTTCTGTGAAGTAGCTAAGGGAATTGTGCATTGTATTATTTTCATTTAACTCCTTATCTCAACCCAGTGTTTTTTGTGTTACTTTCCCTAATCTGTCTGTATGGGGTTTTACTTCTCAGCTCAGGATTTGTTAAGCTAGTACACCCTGACTGCCCTTAAAGAAGAGTCCTACAACAGCTCAAGCTCTAGTTTTACTGCTGTCCAGAACATGCATAGTAATATGTCTAATTTCCTGTTGACAATGGAGTTCAGAATCAATACAAATGACCAATATGATGCAAGTATTGTTCAGTTTAATTAAGGAACCTCTACAGCTTATATAGGCACACAGACTCACAGAGCATGGTTAGTATAATCTCATTGGTTCCCCAAAACTGTCCACACAACCTAGTGTTATACATTATTGGTTAAACTACTAATATCATGAGAAGTTGTTGATCGACATATGCATCCTGTTATTCCAAGATAACTCTTTGTGTTTATAGCTACCAGTACTTTGCTTTAGTTACATGCTGCTAGCACAGTACTATTTTGTTAAACTGCTGGTTATTTCTACACTTATGCTAAACATGGCCTGCCACTATATCAAGCTCTAAGCTTATATTACCATATTGCCCACACTACTTACTGCTATGATTGCCACAATTTCCTCCATTTCCTCCATTTCATGTAGTTCAGTAATCAGACTGCATGTATTAAATAGTCCCTGAAGGTGCACAAGATTTAAATGTCGAGAGTGAGGAAAGATTTTAGTTATTCCCCTCAAGCCTATTTATGTAGAGGCCAGAGATTTGACAGTGCTTCTGAAAAGCCATCAGATGGTTTATAACAAGCAACTCATTACATTCTTTTGCTTCTCAACTGGCATAGAATGCTACTTTAAATTATTCTACCATAATGTGCTTACTACACTTCTAGACTGATTGCAAGCTGTTCAGATGAAGTATTTTATACAATAGACTAGATGCTGAAAAGATCAGATTCAGTCAACATCCAGAATTTGGTCCTAAATAATTGATGAAATACTGCCATCAGGCAACCACTGAACATTTCAGCTGAACATTGTGTGTTAAATGAAGAATGCATTCTAAAATCTGGAAACAGTTTCATTTCAAGATGACTCTGTGACAGTAAATAGTGCTTAAATTAAACTGCCTGTACAATAATCCCTTTTTTTTTAACCCACAGATTTCAATCAAATTTAAATTAAATTTAACATTGAGTTGTTATCTCCACCATAATGAAACTCCTATAGATTAAGAAAAACTACAACCTGGTAGAGGAGAAGGTGATATGCTAAGTCTGAAGGAGAAGTGAGGAAGTGGGCTGAGCTCAGTGTGATGAATAGGTTATTAATTTATGAATATGAAATATGAATTAGGAAAATATTCTTTTAATTAATTATAAAAATATTAATAACTGATTAATCACTATTTTATATAGATGTTCTAGTGCATGTTTCTGAAATACATCCCATAAGCGGTTTAGTATTGTAATTAGAACTCAATTGGTATATTTACAGAATCACTTTCTATATTTTTATAATGAAGGGTGAAGTTCTGCCACTTGGCCACTAGATGGTGACTTGATGAGGCTCAGGCAGCTACTTAACTCTATACAGTGATATTGCTGTCGCTGGACTGGTTCCTAGGCTGGTCTGGATGGCGGCACTGGGTGGCTGTCCTCTCTCCGCGGCAGTGGAGAGGAGATGGAACCTCGGCATAGCTAGTAAGCAGGTTCCCTTGCAGAACTCGACAGATTCCCGCCAGACGATAGTGTAATAAATAAAGGGATGAATTATTTGTTAACCATATAAATGATCAATGCTGGAGTCATGATCAAGTCAGACAATGCCACTCAATGATAAGACCATGTAACATCCTGTTTTGAACAGTATGTACTTAGTTTTAAGCTTGTTAGGCAGAAATCTACAGAAGTTGGGCAGCTGGTTCAACACCCACTGAGCCTGCCAGAAACCAGGTTAAAGATAAGGAAGACTATCAACATCCTCACAAGAGACTCCAGACCAGGATGTTGATCCCTATCAGGAACTCACACTTGCACAGCCAGAAGGGTGCATTCTATGTATGAGGAATTGGCTGTTACGGTTGCGACATACCTCCACCTTAAAAGAAGAGAGTGGATCCTCATTCGATGTGTGCTGTTGTGGAGCAGGAGACTCCCAGCCACTGAGCGCACTGCTTTTGATTATTTTACCCCCAATAAAATGTCTTATACTTAAAACTCTCGATCGGCATGGAGGATGTTTGTACCAAATTTGGTGCCGTGACTCGGATCCCGGTACTCTGGGTCGGAGCTATAACTCAGGGAAAGGCGCCTCCGTTTTACAACGGTCCCTGGGTTCTACTCTCTGATTCAGACTATGGGATATCTGAACAAGGGTAAAATAAGTAAAAGGAAGGACCCCGTAAAATTTGTGGACGAAGACCAGGCAAAGACTCCTATCGTCAGGAGTACGTGAGTATATTGCAGGCTTGCTGCGGGTACTGCTTGGTTGGGGTTTGTGGATTCCTGGAAGTGCTAATGTAAGAGATGTTCAATTAAGGACGAAGAGAGTGCGGACCCTTCAGTAGCGCAGTTCTCATTACTCGCGAGAGTTTGAGTCGTGAACAAGGGGAGCATGTCTGTGTGTGTGTGTGTGTGACGGAGAACTCCAGATGAAATGGGGCAGAGTACTTTAAAGTCTGCTAGTAAGACAGACAAAACCAAGAAAGGTGCCAAGCTCCCTGATATCCCCCGTGATAGCCCTTTAGGAATTATGATTAGAAATTGGATGGACCCCCCCCTCCCGAAGGGGAAAACCTAAAGAAAAGATGATACACTATTGTATAGAGGTTTGGGGAGGAAAAGAGATTAGGCAGGGGACTTATTGGCCAGTATCTGGCACTTTTGAAGATTGGGTATGTCAAACCTTGAATATTTATGTTAGTGACAAGATGCCTCTTAATAAAGAGGAAAGTGAATATGCGTATTTATGGTTAACTGACCAACAGCTATTTAAGGTATTCACCATAAAAGAGGAGAAAAAGGACATTGACAAAAAGAAAAAGGAGGAAATTGAGTATGGTGATGTTTCTCCTCCTCCATATGCGGGACCCCAGGGACAGGATCCACCAACAGCTCCTCCAGAGGGGGCCCCTGAGATACCCCCTGAGGACTTGCCTGGCCCAGATGAAGTGAAAATCTGCTGACCCGTGACTAGAAGCCAGACTAGAAGGGAGAAGGTGTTGCAATATCCCTTAAGGGAGATTGCCATGGGCGGGCCTCAATTAGGTGTAGGATTTGTGTCTGTTCCTTTAAGCTCAGGGGATGTTAGAGATTTCCTTTGGGAGTAGCCAAGAGGCTTGATCAGTTCCTAGGACTCTCTATCTATACCTGGGATGAACTACAGGCTATTCTAAGAATTTTGTTTATTGTAGAAGAGGAGAAATGGCCAAATCCCTTCAAGGGACACAGAGGCCAGAAAAGAGGTAGTGTGTTATTATTGTCAGGGAAAGGGCCATCTGAAGCACAACTGTCGCAAAAGAATACAAGATGAGAAAATGTTTCAGGAGGTTCAGGGAGGTCAGGGGCTCTACCTGCTGGGGACTTGCAACATTCAAGAGCCCTTGATAAAATTAAAATTGGGTCCCCAGCGACAAGAATTTACCCTTTTGGTGGATTCAGGAGCAGAAAGGTCCACCATACAAAACATCCTGACGGGATGTAAGGAATCAATGGAGAAAATAGGGGTAATTGGTATCCCTTATTAAAGAAGTAGAAATTGAGTCCCCTACTAAATTTTCTTTAGGAAACTTTTAGCTAGTCACAGAAGCTGAATACAACCTATTAGGACGAGATTTGATAGTAGAATTAGGGATCAATTTGGAAAGTGATAAACAAGGCATAAAGATTAAATTATATGCCTTAGCAGTAGAAGATGAAAAAGAAATAAATCCTGAGGTATGTAAGAAAATTTGACATTGAACCATTTGAAATCACAATTAAGAATCCCTCTGAAACAATACGGATACGACAATATCCCATTTCCCAAGAAGCAAAGAGGGGATTACAATCTGTAATTGACAGATTGTTAGCTCAAGGGCTATTAGAACCCTGCATGTCCCCTCATAATACTCCAAAACTACCTGTTAAAAGGTCAGATGGAACCTATCGATTAGTGCAAGATTTGAGGGCTGTAAATCAAAGAACCCTCACCCGTTTTCCAATGGTGGCGAATCCTTATACCTTGCTAAGCAAGCTATCTCCAGAATATACTTGGTACAGTGTAATTGACCTGAAGGACACCTTTTGGGCTTGCCCCTAAAAACATGAAAGTAGAGACTGTTTTGCATTTGAATGGGAAAACGTGGATGCCCGGAGAACACAACAATTAAGGAATCTGCGAACCTTTTTGGGCAAGCCCTGGAACAAATGTTGCAGGACTTTGAGGTGGACCCTGAAACAATTCTTTTGCAGTATGTAGATGATTTATCGATAATAGGAAAAGAACAAGAAAAAGTAAGAAAAGCCAGTATTAAATTGCTAAATGTTCTTAACCTTAAGGGACTGCAAGTCTCAAAGTCTAAATGACAGTTTACCGAGGAAAAGGTTAAATATTTGGGTCATTGGCTAGACAAGGGGGAAAAATTATTAGACCCTCAACGGGTGCAAGGGATATTGGACTCACACCCCCCCCCACCCCCCCCCGAGAACCAAGAGACAGATTCGGCAGCTTTTGGGCTTACTGGGGTACTGCAGGCAGTGGATTGAAAACTACAATAAAAAGGTGAAATTTTTTTATGAAAAACTAACAAAAGATGGACTACTAAAATGGAGTCTAGATGATGATAACAGGCTAAAACCCCTTAAATCTGACCTTACCGAAGCCCCGGTACTGAATTTGCCAGATGTAAAGAAACCATTCTTTTTGTATGTTAACCCTGATGAAGGAACTGATTATGGAGTTTTAACCCAAGATTGGGCGGGACATAAGAAACCTGTGGGCTACTACTCAAACTATTAGATCCTGTTAGTAGAGGATGGCCTACCTGTTTGCAAGCTGTAGTATCCACAGCATTACTAATAGCAGAGGCCAAAAAGGGCACTTTAGGGGGAGAACTAATAGTATATACCCACCATGATCTTAGGGAGATATTAAATCAGAAGGCTGATCAATGGCTAACAGATAATAGACTCTTGAAGTATGAGAGAATTCTAATACACTCTCCTAAACTCACATTGCAAACCATTGAATGCTGATGAAGTTTTGTATGGGGAGCTTGATTTAAATCTCACTCATGATTGTATTCATCTGGTAGAAAGACAGGCTAAGGTAAGGGAGGATTTGGAGGAAGAAGAGTTGCCTGAAGGGGAAAAACTATATATAGATGGATCTTCTAGAGTAATAGAAGGAAAGCACAAATCAGGATATGCAATCATAAATGGAAAAACCTTCCAGGTGATGGATTCTGGACCTCTGTAAAGGTCTCGATCCGGAGAGGGAAAGAGATTCAGGTTTTTAATGAATATTCCCGTGTTGTGAAATTAGAGGCACAAACGAGGCCACAATATCAACAGCTAGACTATTTATTACATAAATACAGTGGATGGACATAAATAAAGTGGATGGATCAGAAGGGGAGAGAGAGAAAATAGAGAAGAGAGAAAAGGAAAGGAATTATATTACCACACCCCTCACCCACCCCCAAGACAGTTTGAGTCTGTGGAGGAAAGGTGCTGCAGGAGATGTTGGGTCTGTAGAGGAAGGGTGCTGAGGCTTTGGCTGTAGAAGGGATGTGGTCCTCTGGGCAGCTTCTTCAGCTCCATGAGTTGCAGCAGGCGGAACTTAGGGCACGGAAAGAGGGTTTTCAGAGTCCAGGATCCGTTGTGTTGGCCCGTGATCTTTCCAGCGTGTGGTGCTGCATTTTGAGCAATGTCCCGTGAGCAATGTTATCTTTGCACCTTCCAAGAGTCCTTCCAGTGGCTCTGCCCAAGGCACATCAGCTATTGTCTGGGCAAGCAGCAAGTGATTTTATCTTTGTTGAGTCACACCAGGAGAGACAAGCTTTAGTCTCTCACAACCTCTGAGTAAGCAATGTTCAGCCCGGGCATGTGAATTGTAGGCTCTATTAAGGGCGTTATTGTTGCTAAAAGATAAGGTAGGAACAATCTATACTGATTTTAAGTATGCATATGGGATAGTGCATACCTTTGGGAAATCTGGGAGGAAAGAGGGCTTTTAAACAGCCAAGGAAAAGGGTTGATACATGAGGCACTCACAAAAGTAATATTGTCAGCCTTGAGGGAACCAAAGCAGATATCAGTAGTACATGTAGAAGGATTAGCAAGGGGCATAATAGGAAAATTACATAGTCAAACCCACTGGGGAATACAGGCTTTGGTGGATCAATTTGAATCTAAATATATCTGTATGAGAATATATGGAATAACAAAGAAAATGATAGAAGGATGTCTAACCTGTCAGCAAGTTAATAGAAGGCAATTGAGAGAACGAGTATCGGGTGGAAGAGAATTAGCAAAAAGGCCCTTTGAAAGGATACAAACTGATTTTACTGATCTACCTAAGCTAGGAAGATATCAATATTTAGGAAGCATTTCCAGTAGCCAGGGCAAACGCTAGGACAATAGTAAAAATATTGTTAGAAGAAATCATTCCCCGTTATGGATTGGTTGTAACCATAGATTCTGATAGAGGATCCCACTTTACCTCTAAAGTTATCAGAGAAGTAATGGAAGCCTTAGGGATTAAGTGGGAATATCACACCCCCTGGCATCCCCAAAGCTCTGGTAAGTTGAACGTGTGAATGGAGAAATCAAGAAGCACCTAACCAAATTAATGATGGAAACAGAAATGAGTTGGGTAAAGTGTTTACCACTAGCCTTATTATACATTAGAACTCAACCAAGAGTAGATGTTGGGGTGTCTCCTTTTGAAATGCTGTATGGAATGCCATATGACTTTGAAATCCCTTTAGACCACCCAAAGGTTAAGGATAAAGTTTTAGAAGAATTTATAATAACTCTCATGAAAAGGAAGCAGGAATTAAGGAAGAAGGGGATGGTAGCCCAGAGACCACCTTTGGATCTGGCTACCCATAACCTTCAACCGGGAGATAATGTGTTAATCAGGGTATGGAAGGAATCAATGTTAACCCCAAAATGGGAAGGCCCTTTTCTTGTATTGCTCACCACAGATGCGGCAATTCGTACTGCTGAAAGAGGGTGGACCCACATCAGCAGGGTCAAAGGTCCGGTGAGCTCTGGAAAGTGGAAGGTCTCTACCAACGATGATCCTCTGAAATTAACATTCTCCTGAGCATAAATCTGAATGAACCCGATAGAACTAACGGCTACTGAGGAGCATTGAGGCACCAGTCATCGCTACTGCAGGGTGTTACTTCCATTAATAATCAAACTCTTCGGGGAGGTGATAAACCCTCCCTTATGGACTCAAGACATTATAGAAATTGTTGATGATTTACTTATACATAATAATCAGTTTATGAAAAATAGATATGTTCATAAAAAGTTAGAGAAAAGTTGTGATTCTGGGGATAAGAATTGTACTTATTGGGTAAAACTTTATTGTGGGAGATGTGAATTCGTATATTGGGCAAATAGAATGTTTGTTATCTTAAGGGGAATATGTTCAAGTTGTTGGGATCAGTACCAATTTGAGACCTCGGAACAACATGTGGTGAAGGCATTTGAATCTCACTGGACAGATCAACAGGGAATTCCTGAAGGAAGGATAGATAGAAATTTGGGATATAATTAAAAAAAAATAAAAAAAATCAGGAATTTGTAATCCAAACGTGGGAACTGCAAAGACTGGTAAATCACGTCAGGGGAGTTAGATCAAGTGGAGGAGAGGCTTAAAAGGCTACAACTAAAAGGTCCCTGAAGATTATCTTCTGCTGCCGAGAAGACCTAACACCCCGCTGCGCTGTGCACAAGCGTAGGCGGTGGGAAGGCAGAGAGATATGCTAAAGTGGAGACCCGAAATGAGTCTCATAAAGAGTTTATGATATGCCTAGCCCTAAATATTGTGTTATCCAATGAATTACACCAACCTCATAAATGGTCACTCATGCAATGGAGTGATCAGAAGGTGTTGGATGAAGAAATAACGACTGGAGCTCCAAACTTCCAATTAACTTTGTGTGACTTGGTTCAAATGGAACCCTGTTTAGTTCAGAAACCTTGTTATCTATGTCCCAGTTCAAACCCTGGGAAAACATATTGTAACCAGCCAAATGAATACTATTGTGCTTAAATTTGACGTTAATAAAAAAGGAAATAATAACTTTTTCTCAAGCATTAGGACCTAATCAAATGTTGACAAGGGAAATGGAAAACAGTAAGAATGTGCAAAAGAATATTAGTCCTACCACCGTGCCTTTACCGGAGGAAAATACTAGAGTCAATACCGACCCATTATGGGATGTGATTCAAGCCTCTTACACTGCTCTAAATTATACTGATCCCAACAAAACTGAACTTTGCTGGTCATGTTATGCTGTAAAACCTCCATTCTATGAAGCTGCGGGAATGAATGAGATGTACCAAAAGAGTAATCAAAGTAATCCTCTTGGATGTAATTGGGACAATGATAAGAGAGGAATAACTGTACAACAAATTAAGGGCAAGGGTAAATGTTTAGGGCATGTACCTGCTAATATCAAGAAGAATTTTTGTATAGGCAAGGGAAGAAGGAACCTAAACTCATTATGGACTATAGCCCCAAATGAAACTAAATTGATTTGTTCAAAGACAGGGCTGACTCCATTGTAAATGAGCAGAAAGAATATTGTATATTAGCAACAATCTTGCCACAAATTTTATATCACAATGAAGAATCTATGTTTGTACATTGGGAAAACGGCAACTATAGAATTGTTAAAAGAGAACCCATTACCACAATTACCCTTGCTCCTTTGACGGGATTAGGTATTGCTGGGACAGCAACAGGAGCAGCCTTGCTAGTACAGCAAAAGAGGGGTTATCATCTCTTAGGGCAGCTGTGGATGAAGACTTGGAGAGCATTGAAAAATCCATTTCATACTTAGAAAAGCCACTAACATTGTTATATGAAGTAGCTCCACAAAATAGACTAGATCTAGACTTATTGTTTTTATAGGCTGGAGGCCTATGTGCTGCCCTGGGAGAGGAGTGTGGCTTTTATGCAGATCACACAGGAGTGGTAAGAGACTCATTGGCAAAGGTCCGGGAAGGGCTGGAGAAAAGAAAAAGAGAGTGGGCAAATAATCAATCTTGGTATGAAGGATGGTTCAATCAATCCCCTTGGTTGACTACTTTAGTGTCAACTGTCATGGGACCATTAATAATGATAATATTGATTTTAACCTTTGGTCCCTGTATACTTAATCGGTTAATATCATTTGTAAGCCAAAGAATGGAAAATGTCAAATTAATGATTATCCAGGATACTGAGTCTACCTCAAACTCCAGTGTGGTCCTCATAGTAGCCTCAGATGCCTTATCCTGTGTTGAAACATCTCAGTATGGATAACAAATAAATGAGCAAAAAGGAAAAGGGAGGAATTGTAATAAATAAAGGGATGAATTATTTGTTAACCATATAAATGATCAATGCTGGAGTCATGATCAAGTCAGACAATGCCACTCAATGATAAGACCATGTAACATCCTGTTTTGAACAGTATGTACTTAGTTTTAAGCTTGTTAGGCAGAAATCTACAGAAGTTGGGCAGCTGGTTCGACACCCACTGAGCCTGCCAGAAACCAGGTTAAAGATAAGGAAGACTATCAACATCCTCACAAGAGACTCCAGACCAGGATGCTGACCCTTATCAGGAACTCACACTTGCACAGCCAGAAGGGTGCATTCTATGTATGAGGAATTGGCTGTTATGGTTGCGACATACCTCCACCTTAAAAGAAGAGAGTGGAACCTTATTCGATGTGTGCTGTTGTGGAGCAGGAGACTCCCAGCCACCCAGCGCTCTGCTTTTGCTTATTTTACCCCCAATAAAATGTCTTATACTTAAAACTCTCAATTGGCGTGGAGTTTGTAACAATAGGGAGCGGTTCTGGTAGGTCAGCCTGGCAGGACTGGTAGGGCTGCTCCTGGGACAGGGTCAGCCCTCAGAGTTGGTCCTCACAGTCAGCTCGCACAGCAGGGTGGGGCAACAGTTCCTGATAGGCGGGCTCAGAGGTTTCTGATCTGGCACGGCAGCAGACAGGGCTGAACCCAGGGGTGGGGGTCGGCCCAGCTACAATGGGTCTCGGGGATGATGTGAATGGCCCTGGGGAAGAAGGACGGCTATGTGAAGTGGCAGCTTCCTGTTTACTTGGCTCAAAGGAGCAGCGGGACCCTCTCAGAGTGGTCCTGGGTTTGGAGGAAGGTGCTCTAGGTCTTTCCTGAGGTTTACAGTGCTCAGAATGGCAACGGTAGCAACTACTCTCCTGAGATAGTGGGGTTATGTAGATGTGTGGACTACTGGACTCATCAAGTCCCTTCTCCCAGGCAACTGGGCAGATCTTACCCTGGGGGGTCCAGTCCTTTGGAGGCATGGTGGGCTCTCCCAGTCGGTGTGACTGGCTATGATGACACTGGAACTCCTCAAGCTCAGTGAAGGTCCCTCCTCTCAGAAGGGTTGTGGTTCAATGGGCCTGCCTGGATACGGGCTTCTCATTGTGCAGAGGCTTCTACTATGCTTGTATGTATGAGAGAGAGATAACTTAATAACAAGGAGGTCAATGGCAGAGGCTATGGCTCAAGCATTGTTGTCTCGAGCAAGGAGAGAGACAAAGTGAAAGAGGGAACAACGTGTTTACCAACTGGGGTAATACTTATAGGTTCCTCGAGGCTGGGTTTGACCAATGGGCACTCTTTTAAACAACTGGCTTTAGCCTATAGGAAGCGTGAAGCTAGAATTATGCCTATACTGGGTGTTAGCACGAGCATCCCACACACTGGGTGCTTGCAGTGGTCCGTGCTGGCCTGGCTAATGCCTTGGCCTTTGTCTCCCTCATGAAGGAGGGGAACTTGTCCATGTGCTGGGACAAGATTCAATATTTGGGCATAATGTGCCTTCACCACACTCAGTCACCTTCAATTGAGTAATCATCACTGATTAACTTAACAGTCGGCATACGCAGCTTCCCACTGATCACAGCATGTCTCACTGTTTTGTGGAGGTCTTATGAAAAGTTGGGAAGGGACAAGGTCTGTTGCAGGGCAGAAGAGATGGACACAGGGGCAAATGACACAGCAAATTCAGCTTCCTTAGTGTATTATGCATAAGAAAACTTAGTCTTCTCAAGGAGCGATGCCGAAATAAACCAACATTAAAAAAACAGGAGAAAAAAAATTAAGAAAATTACAAGATGCAAGTCCTGAATATTTGCAGTGCTTTGGTTCAGTAATGAAAAGGACGTTTATTTGTTGTACTATGACCCAAACCAAATCTATTTTCCAAATTTTCACTTTTTATACACAATCAGTGTGGTGGTTTAGGCTGGGTGCTGGCCCAGATGTCACTGCACAGACCACACCTGGGAGGTCCCAAAAGGGCCCAGCCCAGTGGGCAGTCACAGGAAACCAGGTAATTCACCCATAATTCCTTGATCCTCTATAAAACATCCATGCGGGGTCCTTACTTCCTCTTTCATCCCTCACGGCTGCCTAGGTAAAATGGCATGAGCTGCCTCCCTTGGGCCTGCCCAGGCCCAAGGCTGGATTGGGGGGGGAAGAAAGAGCCCTGGGAGGGGGGGTTGGGTGTACCCCCAGGTGGGGATGGGACGTTCTTGGGTATGTTTTGGGATCTCTCTCTCTCTCTGTCACGGTGCTTGCGGTTTTCTGTAAAACTTTCATTGTTTTTTTCCATTTAAACTTTCCACCATTTTTACAATCCATTTGTCTGCCTGATTTTGCTTGTGGTGGGAGAATTGGTCTCCCAAACCACTACAATCAGTTATTCACACCGGGTTGAATACATTATGTCAACTATGCATAAATAATCCATTGCAGAAACTGCCATAAAGTCCTCCACTGCAGTGCAACTAAAATATTTGCAAGAGGCATTGTACATGCCAGTGGAACAGTATCCCAGACATACAGAACAAGTTCTTACAGTGCTGTACTAGATACTAATCAAAGGTAAAAAGCTGTGATATAAATAACAACAGGAAGCAATTCAAGACTCCTTATATGCACACTCTGAACAAAACATGAGAGACATGGAACTGCTGGGCCATGAAGACGATCAAAGGGCTGAAGTATCTCCTTTATAGGGACAGTTGGGGGTGTTCATCCTGGAGAAAAGAAGGCTTATGGGAGATTTTATGGCAGTCTTTCAGTATCTGAAAGTGGCCTACAAGAAAGCCAGGCGGGGACTTTTTACAAAGGCTTGTTGTGACAGGATGAAGGGTAATGGCTTTAAGATTGAAAAGAATAGACTTAGATTAGGATTCTTAGATTAGGTATTAGTCAGAAATTCTTTACATAGAGGGTAGTGAGACACTGGAACAGGCTGCCCAGAGAGGTCATGGATGCCCCCTCCCTGGAAGTGTTCAAGTCTAGGCTGGATGGGCCCTTGAGCAACTTGGTCTAGTGGAAGATATCCCTGCCCATGGCAGGAGGGTTGGAATTAGATGATCTTTAAGGTCCCTTCCAACTCAAACCATTCTATGAATCTATTTATTCTGACAGTGCTGGATATAGTGCAGAAATTACAGTTAATCTCCAATCTTCAAATAGATTTTTTAAAATGCAGGTCCAGAGGACAGCCAGAAAAATGATCAGAGTGATGGACTTCTTCAGCCTGGAAGAGAGAAGACTCTGAGAAAACCTTGTTGCTGCCTTAAATATTTAGAGATGGCCCATAAGAAAGATGGGGACAATATTTTTAGTATGTCCTGCTGTGATAGGACTAAGGGTAATAATTTTAAACTAAAGGAAGGTAGATTTAGACTACATACAAGAAAGATTTTTTTTTTTTGCAGTGAGGATAGTGAAACGCTGGAATAGGTTGTTCAGAGACGTGGTAGATATCTCTTCCCGGGAAACATCCAAAGTCAGGTTGGATGGGTCTCTGAGAAACTAGTTAAAGTTATCTCTGCACACTGCAGGGGGTTAGGGCTAGATGACCTTTAAAGGTCCCTTCCAGCCCAAACCATTCTATGATTCTATGTTTGATAATTTCATAACCACACTATGGCATCTGTATGTAAAAATTGTGCAGGATACCAGTAATTATAGATGACAAAGGCTATTAGTTACTGCGGCATGTGTGTACTTGAAAGGTACTCAGATTCTTGAACTTGAGGTTGAGTGATGTTATACTAGTAAGGAGATACTATGTTTTGGGCTTTTGAAACCACACTTTGGTATCTGAAGTTACCCTTAAATACAAAAAATAAACTTCTTTTTTTTCCTACCAGATATGCAATATATAGCTTTCTAAGGAGGAATTTATTCATTCATATACTGAAACACATTGCATCAGGGAAAATATCACATGTACTGATAAAGTAGCAGGCTCTTTTATGGCAGTGTTAGTAACTGATACCAAAATTCTGTTTGACTTTTGCCCTTGAAGCCTCTGCTGTGTGTTGTATCCAAGGATCTACGAAATATTGCATCCAGATCTTATCAATTTCAAAGCTATTGTCATTCATTTTAGTTTAAAATTTAATGAATTAGCATAACAAGCTGTGCTTGTACTTTTATGATCCTTCTTTGATTGTATAAAATAAATTAAGGTAAAGATAAATGTTTTTAAAATGTCAAACTTAGCCAGGTTGATTTCTTCAGAAATCCATGTGTCTGTATGTTTGCCTAGCTAGCAAGCTATCTTTGACATTTTGTGCATATGTTGAGAGGAGCCTCAAAGGTTTTAAAAGGTCTTAAAAGATTGAAGCACGATTTTTTAACATTAGTAATCTCCAAGCAATTCTCTCTAAATGAAAATGTTTTGTATAAGAAACAGCTGCTGCAAAGTGCTTTAACACAGCAGAAGCAGATTAACGTGCTTGTTAAATTCTGGACTCTACTAGAATAACATCCAAGTCACAACATTCAGCTAAGACAAAAACCTAAAACCTGCAATATACTTCCTCTTATAGTGAATATAAATTTTGAGTATGCAATAAATAAGCACTTGGGCAAAATTATAGTTCTAGACTCATTTAAATATCAATAATCAATTTTCTCCTATAGACAATCAAGAAATTAATTCTAAATAAGAATCTTCGGTGACATCTGTGAGGTCAAAAGTATCAAAAGGTACATGCCAGTGAAAATATTGAGGTTTTTAACTACAGGCATGAAATAACATTTTTAGAAAAAGCCATCGTGTTATTTCCCTTAATATAATCTATATAATGAAATTTTGTTAACATAATTTTTCCTCAGTAGTTATCACTTGATCTTAAACTGAAATTATTAACCTTAAACTTGTAACAAGTTTGTAGCAGGTCTGGTAGTTATACATTATGTTTTATAATACAATACAATACAATACAATAAATCCAGGTTGGAAGAGACCTTCAAGATCATCATGTCCAACCTATCAACCAATCAATCCACCTAAACAACTAGATCATGGCACCCAGTACCCCATCAAGTCTCCTCCTGAATACCTCCAATGATGGTGACTCCACCACCTCCCTGGGCAGACCATTCCAATGGGCAATCACTCTCTCTGTAAAGAACTTCCTCCTAACATCCGGTCTAAATCTCCCCTGGCGCAGCCTGAGACTGTGTCCTCTTGTTCTGGTGCTGCATGCTTGGGAAAAGAGACCAACCTCTGCCTGGCTACAACCTCCCTTCAGGTAGTTGTAGAGAGCAATAAGGTCACCCCTGAGTCTCCTCTTCTCCAGGCTAAGCAACCCCAGCTCCCTCAGCCTCTCTTCATAGGGCTTGTTTTCCAAACCCCTCACCAACCTTGTTGCCCTTCTCTGGACACATTCCAGCAAGTCAACATCCTTCCTAAACTGAGGAGCCCAGAACTGGACACAGGACTCCAGGTGTGGCCTAACCAGTGCTGTATACAAGGGCAGAATGACCTCCCTGCTCCTGCTGGCCACACTCTTCCTGATGCAGGCCAGGATGCCATTGGCCCTCTTGGCTGCCTGGGCACACTGCAGGCTCATGTTCAGCCTCCCATCAACCAGCACCCCCAGGTTCCTCTCTGCCTGGCCGCTCTTCAGCCACTCTGACCCCAGCCTGTAGCACTGTATTCACACACAGAATGCCAAGAATAAATATAATAATGAAATAAGAATATTAACACATCTTTCTATATATTTATCCATTGTCCTAATTATCCAACTGTTCTTATCTAGATCACTAGGCTTATGAGAATGATTCATTCTTTAGCTTAAACCCTTTAATTTTACATTGTTGTTCTTCAGACTTGTTCTCATAGGAAAAAGGACATAGGATTCTCTATCAATTGTTATATTTATCACACTTCTAAGAACTGCATTTGGGCAAAATGATGTTTGGCACCAGTTCAAATATGGGAATATTCTTCTTCCTATGTAAATTGAAGTGGCCTTAAAAGGTAGTACTGATAATGGCATAGCACCTTTCTGTTTTTCGCTCTAGGAAATACTTATGCATCACACCAATGCCTAACTGCAAAAAAACTTTCCATATGGTTTTAACCACATATTGTTCTTCCAATTTAATATTTCTTTTTCTTGTCTGTAAACTATTTAAATGGATTCTATTTAGAATGTCTTATTAATTTTTCATTCTTGTTATGATTTCACTGGTCTTGTTTTAAGAAGTTTTCTCCAAACTAATAACCCCAGCCTGCTCTTAATTTGCTGCTTTTCTGGGTTTGCTTTTTTTTTTTTTTTTTTTTTTTGTTTTTTTTTTTGTTTTGTTTTGTTTTGTTTGTTTGTTTGTTTTCATTATCTCGCACAGGACAAAAACTCAGACTTCCATTAAAAGCTGATTTGACAGGAAAATGAACAGTGGTTATTAGCTTCATCTTTAGAAAGTCAGAGATAAATTTATGGTGTGTGTCAGGCCTTTCTAAAATGCAGCCATGGGGCACAGAGATAAAAATCTGCTTAATCACAAAAAATATTAACAGACCATGAGACTATGAGAGAACAGTGTACAGCAAAAGAGATTAGAAGTAGAATCTGGATCTCATTTCTTATCTTCTCATCACAGATCAATTTTAAGCATATTCCCTAGGTTCTGGAACATAACTGTTATAAAATAATTTAAAAAAATTAAAGAACAACAAAATCACACAACCAAAACCAAGCATTCTAATTCTTAACTCATGACAACAACTAAAGGAGGGATAAAGCTGCATCTTACATGTGTAGGCATACATGCATTTTTGTGTGTATATATATATATGTATATATAATCATAGAATCAATAAGGTCAGAAGAGACCTCAGGGATCATCAAGTCCAACCTGTCACTCAAATCCTCATGACTTCTAAAGCATGGCACCAAATGCCATGTCCAATCCCCTCTTGAACACCTCCAGGGATGGTGACTCCACCACCTCCTTGGGCAGCCCATTCCAAAGGCCAACAGCTCTTTCTGTTAGGAACTTTCTCCTCACCTCAAGACTAAACTTGGGCAGCCCATTCCAACAGCTAACAACTCTCTCTGTGAAGAGCTTTCTGCTCACCTTGAGCCTAAACCTCCCCTGGCACAGCTTGACACTGTGTCCTCTTGTTCTGTCACTGGTTGCCTGGGAGAAGAGGCCAATGCCCTCCTGGCTACAATCACCCTTCAGGTAGTTGTAGACAGCAATGAGGTCACCCCTGAGCCTCTTCCCCAAGCTAAACAATCCCAGCTCCCTCAGCCTTTTCTTATAGGGCTTGTGCTCGAGGCCCCTCACCAGCCTTGCTGTCCTTCTCTAGACACATTCAAGTGTCTCAATGTCCTTCTTAAATTGAGGGGCCCAGAACTGGACACAGGACACAAGGTGTGGCCTAACCAGTGCAGGGACATAATGACTTCCCTGCTTCTGCTGGCCACACTATTCTTGATGCAGGCCAGGATATCATTGGCCTTCTTGGCCACCTGGGCACACTGCTGGCTCATGTTCATCCACCTGTCAATCAGTACCCCCAGGTCCCTTTCTGTTTGGCAGCTCTCCAGCCACTCCAACCCCAGCCTGTAGTGCTGCATGGGGCTGTTGTGGCCAAAGTGCAGCACTCGGCACTTGGACTTTTTGAATGTCATCATGTTGGACTCTGCCCATCTGTCTAGCCAGTCAAGGTCCCTCTGGAGAGCCCTTCTACCCTACATACACACATATTTTTTTATATATATATATAATTAAATTGTTTAGTTTAACATTTCAGATTGAAATTTTGTTCTTGACATGATCTATCACAAGTTTTGTTCTGTCTGATAACAATTCAGCTTAAAGTAAATACCTGGAAATGTGTCAGTATACACACCAAAAGAACATAAACTTGTCCTTATTGAACTTCATATGGCTCCAGTTAGTCCACTCTTCCAGGCTATACAATTCTTCCTTCTGAAGTGTCCACATCCCAACTTGTTTGGTATCATCGGCAAATTTAATCTGGGTACAACTGACCCCATCAACAAGTTTATTAAACATCTCTAGGTTCAACATCAATCCCTGGGGAACCCCACCTGAGACAGTTTGAGAAGAAGCTATTCATCACTACCCTCTGGCTTTGTCCTGTTAGTCAGTTCCCCAACCACCACACAGACAACAGTGCAGCTTTTAGGAAGAAGCTGTGAGGAGCCCTATAAAAAGCCTTGGATAAATGTAGAAAGACAATGTCTCCTACTTGCCCCGTATCAACCAAACAGGTTACTTTGCTGTAGAAGGTGATCAGGTTTGTCAAGTATGATTTACTCATGGTGAATCCATGCTTGCTTTTCCCAATCACAGTTTCATTTGTCTTGTGTTAAATAACACAAGGCTGACATTGTTTACATCTCTACGCAGATAATGCAGAGTAACCATAGCTTTCAAATGTGAGCAGTCCTGCATTCATTCAACTAATTCAAACCCAAATATTAGGTGACAGTCCCATTCTGGTTACACCTGTCATGACTAAGCTTAAAGCAGTTTTTGTTACCCAAGTGTCTTACTTTCCATCCCTTTTGTATCTTAATCCTGTTATGATTTAATTAATATCTGGAAGATAAAAAGTGTAATATTAACGAATTCAGAGTTTTAAAACTTTCATAAAGAGTATATTACTGCTCATGTTATGATGTTAGTTGGAGCTAAACTGGGAAGTAAAGAAAAAAAAAAACAAACAGAAAAACAAACCCCAAGAGATACCAAACCAAAGCCAAAAGCTGGTAGGAAATTTGTAAGATAATTAGACACAACAAATGCTTGGACTGGAGTTGTAGTGGTTTGAGCCTTAACTGAAGGTTAAGAGCTCAGGTGGGGGGGCAAGGCTGAGAATCTCTCCCCCACTCCCCCCCTCCTCCCTCCCAACAGAGAGGGGAGAAAAGGAAGAAGCAAATCCACCAAACAATAATTTGGAGTCGGCTTGGAAGTAGAGAGGTAAAGAGTTGTCTTTAAGCAATATATATATATATATATATATATAACAATAACAGGAAAAAGGTTCACAAGGGCAAGGAACAAAGATGGATGGGAGGGGGACAAAAAACAAGAGAATAATACAAAACCAGCCTTTCTCTGAGGAAGCATGGAGGCAGCAGGTCTGACCACGTGGCAGAGGAGCAGGAGGGCAGCTGCAGTAGCTCTCATCCAGCAGAGGCAGGAGCCAGAAAAGCAGGGGCCAACAGCTACGATGTCCTGCTTTTTATACCCTAGCTGGGCAGGGAGGGGGGAGCGGAACAGACTCAGCTTCCCAGGTGAAAAATGCCCTGCAGGGAGTGAAAAGTACCTGCAAGCCCTCCACCCTGCTTTGTTCTTTTGTTCTCAGAAAAGGGTGTTAACCCACCACAAGAGTCCATCCAAAGGAAGCGAACATGTTGCAATCATAGCAATAAGTAGTGTAAGTAATCTGGTAATATAAGATTAGAGCTTGATATAGTGGTAGGGGCCATGTTTAGCACAAGTGTAGAAGTAACTAGTAGTTTAGCAAAATAGTGCTGTGCTAGCAGTGTGTAGCTAAAAGTACTGGTAGCTGTAAACACAAAGAATTATCTTGGAATAACAGGATGTATACGTCAATCAACAACTTCACATGATATTAGTAGTTTAACCAATAATGTATAACACTAGGGTGTGTGGACAGTTGTAAGGAACCAATGATGTTATGCTAACCATGCTTTGTTAGTCTGTGTGCCTATATAAGCTGTACAGGTTCCTTAATAAAACTGAACAATACTTACATCATATTGGTCATCCGTATTGATTCCGATCTCCGTCATCAAAACTAACAAGACCGAATTTTCAGAGTAGGACAGTAGATGAGCACAGTGTCCATATTCTGCTGCTGTCATCCCATGCTGGTACTTTGAATTCTCCCTGGAAGAATTTAGACATACAATCTGATGATCTCATGGCATGCTATAATTCTGGAGAGATCTGAAGTTAAAATATTTAAATAATGACAGTAACAAAAGCATTTTCATTGTTAAATTAAATAGTAGTATTATAGTAAAAACTTCCTAATTTTTTCTGTATTATATTTTTAATTACTGATGTGAATGCCATAAAATCAAATGTCTTTTACCAGAAAATAAAATCTTGCTTACCAACATGTGATTTACATTGATTATTAATAGCAGTGGGTTTTAAATCATAATCTTATAAGGGTTACCATCATCCCCCTTGGCCTTAGACATTCTGCCAATTCTACTCTTGTTAAAGCTGCCCTGGATGGGGAAGAGGCTGAAATTTGTAACAGAAAACAGAGTGCCATAAATTACATGACAAGGGTCTTTCATTGCTTTGTCTCCAGAAACATCAATGTCCAGAGCTAAGGGTAAACAGAAGGCTAAACAGGATATTTTCTGAATCATGTCTAGAAATTAGGGAATTCTGTGCACTAGAATTGAGATAGATCTATCATGGATATGTGTTAAAAAGACATAATTTTTTTCCCAATTTGTTGTTCTATACCAGCAGCCTCACTAATGTCACCCAGAAGCACAAAGATAGTACCTTTTAGCACCAGCAGAGGGGTAGTGAAAATAAAGAAGTTGTAGCCTAAAGGATGGTATGAAGCTTTCAGCTTGGACCCATGTCCTAAAATCATTCTCCATCACTTATAGGACATATTCTTACTTTTCTGTCTTAGGTTGACACAGCAGACAGTTTTATCCTTAAGGAATATTTCCTCATATTAAGTACAAATAATAAAGAGCATGATCATAGGATCATTGGATGTGAGGGGTTGGAAGGGACATCTGAAGGTCATTGAGTCCAACTGCCCTGCCAGAGCAGGACCATAGACACAGGTCACACAGGAACACATCCAGATGGTCTTGAAAATCTCCAAAGAAGGAGACTACAATCTCTCTGGGGAGCCTGTTCCAGTGCTTTGTGACCCTCACAGTGAAGAAGTTCCTCCTCATGTGGAGGTGGAACCTCCTGTGCTCTAGTTTATATCCATTACCCTTAGACCTATCACAGAGTGAAACAGAGAAGAGCCTGTCCCCTCCTTCTTGACACTCAGCCATCAGATATTTATAAACATTTATCAAATTCCCCCTTAGTCTTCTCTTCTCCAGACTAAACAGCCCCAGGGCTCTCAGCCTCTCTTCATAGGGCACATGCTCCAGTCCCTTAATCATCCTGGTAGCTCTCCATTGGAGTCTCCCCAGCAGATCCCTGTTCCTCTTGAACTGGGGACTCCAAAACTGTATGCAATATTCCAGGTGTGGCCTCACCAGGGCAGAGTAGAGGGGGAGAAGAACCTCCCTCAATCTGCAGGACACACTCTTCTTAATGCACTCCAGGATCTTATTGACCTTCTTATTATCCACCAGGACTCTAAGGTCCTTCTCCACAGGGCTGTTCTCTAGCAGACCACCTCCTAACCTGTACAGGTGCAGTTTATTATTCCTTCCCAGGTGCAGGCCTCTGCACTTATCCTTGTTGAACCTCATTAGGTTCCTCTTTGCCCACCTCTCCAGTCTTGCTGACTGTCTGTACAGCCTTCAGGTGTATCAGACAAGCCTCTCAGTTTGGTATCATCAGCAAACTTGCTGAGCAGACACTCTGTCCCCTCATCAATGTCGTTGGTGAAGATGTTGAACAGGACCAGACCCAGCACTGATCCCGTGGGGGACTCCACTAGTTACAGTTACTCTGCATATGGATTTGCACCATTGACCACCACTCTTGAATTCTATTTTGCAACCAGTTCTGTTCATCTATCCCACACTTCCTGAGCCTGCTTGCAAGGATGTTATGGGAGACAGTGTCAAAAGCCTTACTAAGGTCAAGGTAGACTACATCCACTGGTCTCTCTGCATTCAGTTACAACATCATAAAAGGCTATCAGATTAGTCAAGCATGATTTCCCCTTGGTAAATCCATGCTGACTACTCCTGATCACCACCACCTCTTCCAAAGGCCTAGAGACAACCTCCAGAATGAGCTGCTCCACTGTTTTTCCAGGATGGAGGTAAGGCTTACTGGTCTATAGTTTCCTGGAACCTCTTTCTTGCCCTTTTTGAAGACAGGAGTGACATTGGGTTTCCAGTCTTCAGGCACCTCTCCTGTCTGCCAGGTTTTTGCAAAAATGATGGAGAGTGGTAGAGCGACAACATCATCCAGTTCTCTCAACACTCTTGGGTGCATCTCATGAGGCCCCATGGACTTGTGTATATTCAGTTTCTGTAACTGATCCCTGACTAGTGGAAGGTCCTCCCTCCTCCTGTAATCTCCTTAATCCAGGGTCTGGACTTCATAGGGGAGTTCAGTCTTATGAGTAAAGACTGAAGCAAAGAAGGCATGCAGCAACTCTGTATTCTCTGCATCCTCAGTTATCAGGGCTGCCTCCTCATTCAGCAGTGGATGAATTAGTTATTTTTAATCCCCTGGATTCTTCAATGGCTTTAATACATGCTACAACTAGGCAGGTTGCCATCAGCTGAGAGGAACAGATACAACTCTGCTGTGACCTGATCAATTTTTGATGTTTGTTCTAGAATAAGAAGCAAAGCAATCCCATTATCTCAGGTGGTTAGTCCTCTGTGATAGTCTAGAAAAAAGCCCAGGCAAATAGGGTAAAACCCAGAGGTCTCTTATACTGTTGTTGAAGAGGCAGGATAAATCCCATATTATTTGGTCCATTCACAGGGCAAATAACATGGGTTTTGCAGTGTCTAATTAAGGGTGAAAAAGCAGAAGGAGAAAATTAAGAGCCTGCTTATGTTGCCTTTCTCTGGTCTATTGGTATACTGTCACTTTGCTTTTCTTCTATGGAGTTAAATGCAAAATATGTAAGTTCAGAACTAGCCATGCTTATGCCAGAGTCAGGTTGAGTCCACTATTTATTTTTATGGATTTTTGTAGAAAGCTGTCTTCTAACATTCATTAGACAACTTTATGAACAAAATAAGAAATGGAAAAGAATTTATGAAGTATGACTATTTCTGCTACTGTGTTTGCCCTATAAACTTGACCTTATTGTTAACATTATGTGGGTGGATTAGTATCAGAATATTTCCCTAAATCAAATAAATCTACTCTGAGGTCATATATTCTCCTTCCTTTCCCTTGGCACATAGCTGCACATCAGAATATTTTTCCTACTTTAATGATTTTCTCCCAGTCAAACTGATTAGGCAATGTGACTGCTAATCTTTGGAGACACCAGATGCTGATAATTCTCTCAACAGTATATTAGCAAGTACTGCAATTGACAGTTTGCTGTTGACAGTGCACCCAGATCTCTCAGCATGATAGGTTAGTATGAACCTCCAAAAATCTCATTTCCAGTTTTATAGTATAGTTAAGGAGACAAACTACTTCAGCCAAATATTTCAGGCTTGTCTCTGAAATCAATGTCTTAAATACACAAGTTAACAAAAATCTGCTGAATATGCATAGTTCATTAAGACTTGAATAATATTTTGGATTCCTGATGCTTCTTAAGATTTATTTGCAATTCAAAACTTAATTTCAGGCAACTACAATTTTTTTAAAGGTCTGTTATCATAGAGCAGATTCTGCCAGACTGAGGCAGACTTGCAACTAAGTTATTTCCCAAAACACTGCTTAACATTTTTTCACTAGAAAAAGCTACAAATCACTTTTAAAAGCATGAATCGTTGCATTTTGGCTCTCCATTTTATCAAATCCCATTGCAAAGTTAATCTAGGTCAACATCTTCCCCTTTCTACACAATAAAATCTTAATCTTTTGCCATCTGTTCATAGATACTTCTGATTTTTGAGACTATCTACTTTTCATTCAGTTTTGTGTTCCCCATGTTGAGAGAGGGTGAGTGTATACAGCAGCAATTAAAGCAGAAACTTCCTAAAGCAAAGAGAAAGATAATACTTAAAATCAGATGAATGGTGAAGCTATCGAAGGTGTAAGGAAGGTGACCAATAACATTTTCCAAGGTTTTTGTTCTGTTTGATAAACATTGCAATAACAGTAATGCATTTCATTGCATTTGTCGTAACCACTTCTATTGTATTATAATTTTGTATAAGATTCTCCAAAATACTTTGCTTGTATTTCAAAACATATTCCAGCTATAGAGTGCTGTTTGCTCAATTAATTATCATGCTTGTTCATTATAGAATTCCTTATGTAGCTAGGTTATTTGTAATACTTAAGGTCAAAAACTAGAGCCTGATTTACTGGGACAAGATGCCTAGTCATTTATAGTATCAGAAAATTAATGTGATCTTGATATACTTTCATAACAAAGGAAAATAGAAGTGTTTAGAGTTATTTCTTCTTCTATTACAGCTAAAAATATCTGTCATGAAAAATTCAGCAAAGAACCTAAGAAGAAATTCTATCCTCAAATTCAAGTTATCAAGTCGTATTCTCATTCACAGTTCTCTCATTTTCATATTGCTTAGGTGTCATAATATAGTTTAACATTACTACAAAGAAAATAAAATAATAATTATTATGCTAACTTTGAGTAGAGATTTTAAATTAAAGTTGTTTTGAACGTTATATTAGAAGTTCAAACTGTACAGAATTTAATATTTATGCAACCAGTGTAGAATATTTATGCAACCAGTGTAGAAATTTCCCATGCCAGCCATTTTCATAGAATCATAGAGTCATAGAATCAATAAGGTTGGAAAAGACCTCAGAGATCATCAAGTCCAACCTATCACCCAACACCTCATGACTAACTAAACCATGACTTCAAGTGCCACAGTCTCTTCTCCCAGGCAACCAGCACCCGAACAAGAGGATACAGTCTCAAGCTGCACCAGGGGAGGTTTAGACTGCATGTTAGGAAGAAATTATTCATAAAGAGAGTGATTGCCCATTGGAATGGGCTGCCCAGGGAAGTGGTGGAGTTGCCATCATTGGAGATGTTTAGGAGGAGATAGGATGGGGTGCTTGGTGCGATGTTGATTAGATGGTGTAGGATGATGGGTTGGATGCGATGATCTTCGAGGTCTCTTCCAACCTTAGTGATACTGTGATACTGTGAAGGTCTCTTCCAATCCAGTCTATTCTATTCTATTCTATTCTATTCTATTCTATTCTATTCTATTCTATTCTATCCTGTCCTTTTTTGAATACCTCCAGGGACAGTGACTCCACCACCTCCTTGGGCAGCCCATTCCAGTGGCTCATAACTCTCTCTGTGAATAACTTTCGGCTCACCTCAAGCCTAAACTTCCCCTGGCGCAGCTTGAGACTGTGTCCTCTTGTTCTGTCACGGGTTGCCTGGGAGAAGAGACCAACCCCTTCCTGGCTACAACCACCCTTTCAGGTAGCTATAGACAGCAATATGGTCTCCCCTGAGCCTCCTCTTCTCCAGGCTAAAAAATCCCAACTCTCTGAGCCTCTCCTCATAGGGCTTGTGCTCAAGGCCTCTCATCAGCCTTGTTGCCCTTCTCTGGACACGTTTAAGTGCCTCAATGTCCTTCTTAAATTGAGGGACCCAGAACTGGACACATGACTCAAGGTGTGGCTTAACAAGTGCTGAGTACAGGGGCACAATGACCTCCTTGCTCCTGCTGGCCACACTATTCCTGATACAGGCCAGGATGCCATTGGCCTTCTTGGCTGCCTGGGCACACTGCACGCTCATGTTCAGCCTACTATCAACCAGTACCCCCAGGTCCCTTTCTGCCTGGCCGCACTCCAGCCACTCTGACCCCAGCCTGTAGCACTGCATGGGGTTGTTGTGGCGAGTGTGTAGAACCCAGCACTTGGATGCGTTAAATCTCATGCTCTTGGACTCTGTCCATCTGCCCTGCCTGTCTTGGTCCCTCTGCAGAGCTCTCCTACCCTATAACAGATCAACCTGCCCCCAGCTTGGTGTCACCTGCAAATTTACTGATGATGGACTCAATCTCCTCACCCAGATCATCAATAAAGATATTGAACAGGTTGGGGCCCAGCACTGATTCCTGGGAAACACCACTAGTGATTGGCTGCCAGCTGGATGTGGCACCATTCACCACCACTCTCTGGGATCAGCCCTCCAGCCAGTTTCTAACCCAGCGCAGACTGCTGCTGTCCAAGCCACAGGCTGACAGCTTGGCCAGGAGTTTGCTGTGGGGGATGGTGTCAAAGGCCTTGCTGAAGTCCAGGTAGACTACATCCACAGGCCTCCCCACATCCACCAGGCAGGTCACCTGATCATAGAAGGAGATCAGGTTGGTCAGGCAGGACCTGCCCTTCCTAAATCCATGCTGGCTAGGCCTGATCCCTTGACCATCCTGTAAGTGCTGTGTGATCGCACTCAAGATGACCCGCTCCATAATCTTGCCTGGCACTGAGGTCAGCCTGACAGGTCTGTAATTCCCTGGCTTGTCCAATCGGCCCTTCTTGTGGATGGGCATCACATTGGCCAGCTTCCAGTCATCTGGGACCTCTCTGGGGAGCCAGGACTGGTGATAAATGATGGACAACAGCTTGGCCAACTCATCTGCCAGCTCTCTCAGCACCCTAGGATGGATCCCATCTGGTCCCATGGATTTATGAGTATCCAAGTGGCTCAGCAAGTCCCAAAATAATTCCTTATGGATTTCCAGGGGATTATCCAGTTCGGCTCAATCGCCAGTCAGAACCGCTCCTTCGGGACAGCTCCGCTTGCCTAGTGAGTTTCTGCTGGGCTTTTTGCCTTGCTTTCGGGGTTTAGCGGGTCGGGAGGACTCCTGGGGGGCAGGGATTGAGGCGGGCTCGTGCTCTCGCGAGCATGCACGGGAGCGAGTGCCTGACGTCAGCCGCGGGAGATTTAAATCCCAGCCGGGCTGTGCGGGCGGCGCCAGTTCGGCTCAATCGCTGCCTTCCGGCTGCTTGCGCAAAAAAAAAAATAATTTTTTTTTTTGTTTGCTTTGTTTTTGTTTTTTTTTTTTGTTTTCACTCATACGCTGCACCATGGTCATTACTCGGACCAAGGGTAGAAAAATAGCATCTACCCAGACAGAGTTGTTTCTCCAGCATGCTGGAGTCCAGGCTGCCAGCTGCGGAGAGTGCTTCAGCCTGGCAGTTGGAATAGAGGGAGAGGGAGAGGGAGAGGACGCCTGTGTCAGGTGTGAGCAGGTGAACTTTCTCCTCAGCCTGGTGGCTGACCTGAAGGATGAAGTGGCCAGGCTGAAGGAGGAGGTGTCTAGGCTGAGGTCAATAAGGGAAAGCGAACGGGAGTTAGACTTGTGGGAGAAGGCTCTGCAGATCTCCCCTGCTGAGGGCCGGGCCCCTGAAAACGGAGAGGGATGGACACAGGTCCCTGCCAAGGGTGGCAAGAGAAATCCACCCCGGCCCTCTCCTCCTCCTCCGCTGCCCTTGCGTAATAAGTATGAGGCCCTGCAGGCTGAGGGCGGTGGGGATGAGAGGGCTGAGGAGCGGCCATCCAGAGGGGAGACCAGGGCCAAGCGGTCCCCGCCGGCTGTAATGACCAGCTCTGGGGAGCAGCCTAAGGCCAAGCCTAAGACCAAGCAGCCACCACCAGCTATAATGACCGGCTCCACAAAGAGAAGGAGAAGGGTTATAGTTGTTGGGGACTCTCTCCTGGGGGGTACTGAGGGACCCATATGTCGTCCCGACCCATCCCACAGGGAGGTCTGCTCTCTACCTGGGGCGCGGATAAGGGATATTGCAAGGGGAATCCCCAAGCTCATCAGTCCCTCTGACTATTACCCTCTACTGGTAATACAGGCTGGGAGTGATGAGATCGACAGGAAGGGCACCAGGGCAATTAAGAAGGAGTTCAGGGCCCTTGGACAATTGATTGATGGGGCAGGCGCGCAAGTGGTATTCTGCTCAGTTCCCTCAGTGGCAGGGGAGTACACTGAGAGGAACGGGAGAACCCACACCATCAACAAGTGGCTCAGGGAATGGTGCCAGCGGAGGAACTTTGGTTTCTTTGATCATGGGCCTACTCTTACAGCACCCGACCTGCTGGGTCCTGATGGGGTGCATTTATCTAGAAGGGGCAAGAGAGTCCTAGCACTAGAGTTGGCAGGGCTCATTAGGAGGGCTTTAAACTAGGTCTGAAGGGGGTGGGTGAAGACATCGGTCCCTCTGCAGAGGTAAGAGTAGGGCACAAGGTAGGGTCAACTGAGAGGTCGGGAGCCCAGCTGCAGTGCATGTACACCAATGCACGCAGCCTAGGCAATAAGCAAGAGGAGCTGGAGGTCCTAATCCACCAGGGCAACTATGATATAGTTGCCATCTCAGAAACATGGTGGGACAACACGCACGATTGGAGTGCTACACTGGGGGGTTACAGGCTCTTTAGGAGGGATAGGAGAGGGAGAAGAGGAGGAGGGGTGGCTTTGTATATTAGGGAGACACTTTCTGCCTCAGAACTTGAGGTGGAAGATGAGGGAATTGAGAGCCTGTGGGTTAAAATCAGAGGGCAACCCAACAAATCTGACATCCTGGTTGGAGTCTGTTATAGACCACCCAACCAGGATGAGGAGATTGATGAATTATTCTATAACCAACTGGAGGCTGTCTCAAGATCATCAGATCTTGTCCTCGTGGGTGACTTCAATCTGCCAGATATCTGCTGGGAACTTAATTCAGCAGAGAGAAGGCAGTCCAGAAGATTCCTGGAGCGAATAGAGGACTGCTTCCTAACGCAGCTGTTAAGCGAGCCTACCAGGGGACAGGCTCTGCTTGACCTGCTGCTCTCCAATAGGGAAGGGCTGGTGGGAGATGTGACCGTGGGAGGCTGCCTAGGGTGCAGTGACCACGAGATAGTGAAGTTTTCAATATGCAGGGAGATAGGGAGGAGTACCAACAGAACCTTCACCCTGGACTTCCGGAGGGCAAACTTCAGCCTCTTTAAGAAACTTATTTGTAAAGTTCCCTGGGTACCAACCCTCATGAACCGAGGGGTCCAGGAGGGTTGGACCTACTTCAAAAAGGAGCTCTTGAGGGCACAGGAACTGGCGGTCCCCATGTGTCGAAAGATGAGCCGGCGGGGAAGGCGACCGGCCTGGATGAGCAAGCAGCTCCTGGGGGAATTAAGGGAAAAAAAGAGGCTGTATCACCTTTGGAAGGGGGGGAAGGCTTCTCGAGGTAGGTTCAAGGAAGTGGTTAGATTATGTAGGAATAAAATTAGAGAGGCAAAGGCCCAGTTAGAACTGAAACTGGCCACCTCTGTGAAAGAAAATAAAAAGCAATTTTACAAATATATCAACGCTAAAAAGAAGGGCAAGAAGAACCTCCACTCCCTACTGGACCTGGAGGGGAACATGGTGACCGAAGATGAGGAAAAGGCTGAGGTCCTGAACGCCTTCTTTGCCTCCATGTTTAACAGCAAGGCAGGAGTCCAGGATGAGTGGCCTCCTGAGCTGGGTAATAGGGTCGGGGAGCAGTGTAATGCCCCAGAAATCCATGAGGAATTAGTTCGGGACCTGCTGAGCCACTTGGACACCCACAAGTCCATGGGACCGGATGGGATCCATCCTAGGGTGCTGAGAGAGCTGGCAGATGAGCTGGCCAAGCCGCTCTCCATCATTTTCCTCCAGTCCTGGCTCACTGGAGAGGTCCCAGATGACTGGAAACTGGCCAATGTGATCCCCATCCACAAGAAGGGACGGATGGAGGAGCCCGGAAACTACAGGCCAGTCAGCCTGACCTCAGTGCCAGGGAAAGTGATGGAACAGATTATCCTGGAGGCAATAACTGCGCACCTGAAGGATGGCCAAGGGTTCAGGTCCAGCCAACATGGATTTAGGAAGGGCAGGTCCTGCCTCTCCAACCTGATCTCCTTCTATGATCAGGTGACCCGTCTGGTGGATGTGGGGAGGCCTGTGGAAGTAGTCTATCTGGACTTCAGCAAGGCCTTTGACACCGTCCCCCACAGTAAACTGCTGGCTAAACTGTCAGCTCGTGGTTTGGACCGCAACACTCTGTGCTGGGTTAGGAACTGGCTGGAGGGCCGAGCCCAGAGAGTGGTGGTGAATGGTGCCGCGTCCGGCTGGCGGCCAGTCACCAGCAGCGTCCCCCAGGGATCGGTGCTGGGCCCCATCCTCTTTAACATCTTCATTGATGATCTGGATGAGGGGGTTGAGTCAGTCATCAGCAAGTTTGCAGATGACACCAAGTTGGGAACAGATGTTAGTCAGTTAGAGGGTAGAAAGGCTCTGCAGAGGGACCTCGACCGACTGGACAGATGGGCAGAGTCCAATGGGATGGCATTTAACAAGTCCAAGTGCCGGGTGCTGCACTTTGGCCACGGCAACCCCATGCAGAGCTACAGGCTGGGGTCAGAGTGGCTGGAGAGCTGCCAAACAGAGAGGGACCTGGGGGTGCTGATTGACACCCACCTAAACATGAGCCAACAGTGTGCCCAGGTGGCCAAGAAGGCCAATGGCATCCTGGCCTGTATTGGGAATAGTGTGGCCAGCAGGAGCAGGGAGGTCATTCTGCCCCTGTACTCTGCATTGGTTAGGCCACACCTTGAGTACTGTGTCCAGTTCTGGGCCCCTCAGTTTAAGAAGGACATCGAGATACTTGAACGTGTCCAGAAAAGGGCAACAAGGCTGGTGAGAGGCCTTGAGCACAAGCCCTATGAGGAGAGGCTGAGGGAGCTGGGGTTGTTTAGCCTGGAGAGGAGAAGGATCAGAGGTGACCTCATTGCCCTCTACAACTACCTGAAAGGTGGTTGTAGACAGGAGGGGGTTTGTCTCTTCTCCCAGGCAACCAGCACCAGAACAAGGGGACACAGTCTCAAGCTGTGCCAGGGGAGGTTTAGACTCGAGGTGAGGAGGAAGTTCTTCACTGAGCGAGTCATTCGTCATTGGAATGGGCTGCCCAGGGAGGTGGTGGAGTCGCCGACCCTGGAGGTGTTCAAGGGAAGATTGGACGTGGCACTTGGTGCCATGGTCTAGTTGTGAGGTCTGTTGGGACAGGTTGGACTTGATGAACCTTGGGGTCTCTTCCAACCTTGGTTATACTGTGATACTGTGATACTGTGATACTGTGATACTGTGATACTGTTCCCTGACCCCATCTACCAGTTCAGGAGGCCAGTTATCCTGAAGTCCTCCTGCCTTACTGTTGAAAATGGAGGCAAAGAAGGTATTTAGTAACTCTGCCTTTTCCTCATCTTTAGTTACAGTGTTCCCCTTCAGCTCAAATAAAGAGTGGAGGTTCTTCTTACCCCTCTTTTTATCATTAATATATTTATAAAAATGCTTTTGTGGCCAGTTAAAGTTCTAACTGGTCTTTTGCCTCTCTGATTTTTCTCCTACATGATCTAACAACATCCTTAAACATATCACGAGTTGCCTCCTCCCCTTCCAAACATGAAACACCCTCTTTTTTTCCCTTAATTCCTTCAAGAGATTCTTGCCCATTCAGGCCATTCATGTTCCCCAGCGGCTCATCTTTTGGCACATGGGCACAGCCTGTTCCTGTGCCTTCAAGAGTTCCTGCTTGAAGCAGGTCCAACTGTCCTGGACTCCTTTTTTCTTAAGGGCTGCTACCCATGATACTCTCCAAATTAGTTGCTTAAATAAGCTGAAGTCTGCCCTCCAGAAGACCAAAGTAAGGGTTCTGTTATTGCTCCTCCTTATTTCCCTCCATATTGAAAACTCCACTATCTCATGGTCACTGCACCGTAGACAGCCTCCTACCATCGCATCTCCCACCAGCCCTTCTCTATTTGAGAACAGCGAGTCAAGCAGGTCCTGAGCCCTGGTAGGCTCACTTAACAGCTGTATCAAGAAGCTGTCCTCCATACACAAGAACCTTCTGGACCGCCTCCTCTCTGCTGAGTTAAGTTCCCACCAGATGTCTGGCAAGTTGAAGTCTCCCACAAGGACAAGGTCTGATGATCTTGAGACAGCCTCCAGATGCTTATAGAATATTTCATCAACCTCTTCATCCTGGCTGGGTGGTCTATAACAGACTCCAAACAGGATGCCAGTTTTCTTAACCTTCCCTCTGATTTTAACCCACAGACACTCAATCCTTTCATCCTCTACCTCAAGTTCTGTGGCATCAAGAGATTCCCTAGTATACAGGGCTACCCCTCCTCTTCTTCTCCCTCGCCTGTCTCACCTAAAGAGCTTGTAACCATCCAGTGCAGTACTCCAATTGTGTGAACTGCACCACATGTTTCTGTAATGGCAACTACATCATAGTCTTTCTGGTGGACCAAGTCTTCCAGTTCCTCTTGTTTGTTACCCATACAGCATGCGTTGGTGTACCTGCACTTCAGCTGGGCTGCTGATTTCTCAACTCACTCTAGTTTATGTGTGTCTCTCTCCTAGATCTCATTGCATATTATATCTCTCTCACAATCTTATTACATTTTCTATGGCAATATAATGGTGTAAAGTTAGTATGTTGCTGGCATGCTTTTCCATAAAAATTTTCTTTGTCATATGAACTTCCCAGAGGATGCTATTTTGTCTATAATCTTGGCTTGTCTGTATGGAGCTACATACAGTTCCAGGAGAGCATTTTTGTCTTCCAACACTTGTTCAATGGTCTTCAGTGCAAACATGTTGGCTTAACTATGCAGAGAACGATACCTACTCTTACCTTTGCTTCTGTTGCCTACTGTCTGGATTCTTTAACACATATTTTAGGTAGCATAAATAGACATTAAAGATGTTTGGTAGTAAAAATGATTACATTAATGGAAACTAAAAATGCATAGTAAACACTCAGTGGGTGTATACTTCTGTTAACAGGAATGTGTATTTGAATACCAGACTGATGCCTGTGGTTTGTCATTTCTCATGTGCACTATCCAAGAATGCTTTCTTTTGAATGTGAAAGATAAACTTTGATAACTACTAAGTAGCAAAAAACTCAGGTTTTAAGTTAGATGTTACCTTTTACTTGTAAAGAAATAGAAATATGAAGATCTAGAAATAGATAAAAAAATGGGAAAAGATTATTTTTCTTTCCAGTGAAAGTTGATATGGTTTTACACATAACTTATTGCTTGAAATTGTTTGGCATGGTAACTTTTTTAGCTTTGCTATAGTAGATCACATATTTAGAGTACTCTAATCAGATATTGAAGTTTTTAAACTAGAAATAGTATAATCAAATAAATCTTAAAACTTAATATATTTCCTTTCAAATTTTTCAAGAAAATAATGAAGTCCAAAAATACTGTGTTAGAGTGATTCTTGGGAAAGACCAGTAGAGGAAGGAATTACTGTTTTCACATTGGATACAAAGTCATTTTGGGGCAATAGTTCATTCCTCTTGGACTATAGATACACACTTGGAGCTTAATGCTCTTACCTTGTGCTACACACTGTGTACCAAAACCATAATATTATTTCTCTTAGAACTGTCAATTTTTATTACTTGCATTTTAGTTGGCTGGCCATAAATAGACATTTGTTGAACCAGCCCTGTGTTATTTTGGCATTCACATCTATTAGCAGTCAAGATGATAATACAGGAATAAAGTGCAGCTGCAGTACAGAGAAGCTATGGTATTGGCTTTCCATTTAGAGGGTTTTCACACCTTTCTGGTTTCAAGGTAAATGAAATAATTTCTGCTGTTTGCAAGACTAACAAAAATGCTTTCTGCAACTAAGTATGCAAATATAACTGCTCTTATGAGAGAATGCACACAGACAGAAAAGAAAATTGCCTATCACACAGCATATTTATTTACACACTAATTTCTGTGTAGATTTAAGTCTTTAATCTCCTGACATCTAAAGGATTCTCTTTTTTTATTCCTGAAAGTTTCATTACTCTTAATTTATAATGAATGTAAAGCATAAACTGCAGACCGCCATGGGCAGACATTGCTCTGAATGGTTTCCAGTATATTAAAAAAAAAAAATTCTTTTTTCAATCGAACGGTTAACCATGATTGTCACTCAGACAAAGGGTAGAAAAACAGCATCCACCCAGACAGACTTGCTGCATCAGCATGCAGGAGTCCAGGCTGCCAGCTGCAGTGAGTGCTTGAGCCTGGCACTTGGAATAGAGGGGGAAGGAGAGAACACCTGTGTCAGGTGTGACCAGGTGAACTTTCTCCTCAGCCTGGTGGCCGAGCTGAAAGATGAAGTGGCCGAGCTGAAGGAGGAGGTTTCTAGGCTTAGGTCAATAAGGGACAGCGAGAAGGAATTAGATATGTGGGAGAAGTCTCTGCAGATCTCCCCTGCTGAGGGAAGGGTCCCTGGAAACGGGGAGGGATGGATACAGGTCCCTGCCAGGGGTGGCAAGGGAAATCCTTCCTGGCCCTCTCCTCCTCGTCCACTGCCTTTGCATAATAAGTACAAGGTCCTGCAGGCCATCTGGGCGGGAGCCTTAGGCCAAGCGGTCCCCACCAACTCTAACGACCAGCTCCACAAAGAAAAGGAGAAGGGTTAGAGTTGTTGGGGACTCTCTCCTGGGGGTTACTGAGGGACCCATATGTCGTCCCGACCAATCCCACAGGGAGGTCTGCACCCTACCCGGGGCACGGGTCAGGGACATTGCGAGGAGACTCCCAAAGTTAATCCACCCCTCTGACTATTACCCTCTGCTGGTAATACAAGCTGGGAGTGATGAAATTGACAAGAAGGGCACCAGGGCAATTAGAAAGGAGTTCAAGGCCCTTGGACAATTGATTGAAGGGGCAGGAGCTCAAGTGGTGTTCTGCTCAGTTCCCTCAGTGGCAGGGGAGTACACTGAGACGAATGGGAGAACCCACACCATCAACAATTGGCTCAGGGGATGGTGCCAGCAGCGGAATTTTGGTTTCTTTGATCACAGGGCAACTTTTACTGCACCCGACCTGCTGAGTCCTGATGGGGTGCAGTTATCTAGAAAAGGTAAGAGAGTCCTAGCACTAGAGTTGGCAGGGCTCATTAAGAGGGCTTTAAACTAGGTCTGAAGGGGGTGGGTGAGGAAGTCAGTCCCTCTGTAGACGAAGGAGTGGGGCACAGATTAGGGTCAACAGGGAATTCGAGAGCCCAGCTGAAGTGCATATACACCAATGCATGCAGCATGGGCAATAAGCAAGAGGAGCTGGAAGTCCTGGTCCACCAGGGTGACATGCACGATTGGAGTGCTGCACTGGGGGGTTACAGGCTCTTTAGGAGAGACAGGCAAGAGGGAAGAGGAGGAGGGGTGACTCTGTATATTAGGGAGTCACTCTCTGCCACAGAACTTGAAGTGGAAAATGAAGGGATTGAGAGCCTGTGGGTTAAAATCAGGGGGCAGACTAATAAATCTGACATCCTGGTTAGAGTCTGTTATAGACCACCCAACCAGGATGAGGAGGCGGATGAATTATTCTATAAGCAACTGGAGGCTGTCTCAAGGTCATCAGATCTTGTTGTTGTGGGTGACTTCAACCTGCCAGATATCTGCTGGGAACTTAACTCAGCAGAGAGGAGGCAGTCCAGAAGATTCCTGGAGCACATAGAGGACAGCTTCCTGATGCAGTTAAGTGAGCCTACCAGGGGTCAGGCTCTGCTTGACCTGCTGTTTTCCAATAGAGAAGGGCTGGTGGGTGACGTGACCATAGGAGGCTGCCTGGGGTGCAGCGACCATGAGATGGTGAAGTTTTCAATATACAGGGAGATAGGGAGGACCACCAACAGAACCTTCACCTTGGACTTCTGGAGGGCGAACTTCAGCCTGTTTAAAAAAATTATTTGCAAAGTTCCCTGGGTATCAGCCCTCAAGAACCGAGGGGTCCAGGCCAGTTGGACCTATTTCAAACAGGAGCTCTTGAAGGCACAGGAACTGGCGGTTCCCATCTGCCGAAAGATGAGCCGGTGGGGAAGGCGACCAGCCTGGATGAGCAAGCAGCTCCTGGAGGAACTAAGGGAAAAAAAGAGGCTGTATCACCTTTGGAAGGAGGGGAGGGCTTCTTGAGGTATGTTTAAGGAAGTTGTTAGATTATGTAGGAAAAAAATTTGAGAGGCAAAGGCCCAGTTGGAACTGAAGCTGGCCACCTCTGTGAAGGATAATAAAAAGCATTTTTACAAATATGTTAATGCCAAAAAGAAGGGCAAGAAGAACCTGCACTCCCTATTGGACCTAGAGGGGAACACAGTGACTGAAGACAAGGAAAAGGCTGAGGTCCTGAACACCTTCTTTGCCTCAATTTTTAACAGCAAGGCAGGAGGAGTTTAGGATGAGTGGCCTCCTGAGCTGGGTGATGGGGTCAGGGAGCAGTGTAATGCCCCGGATATCTATGAGGAATTAGTTCGGGACCTGCTGAGCCACTTGGACACTCACAAGTCCATGGGGCCGGATGGGATCCACCCTAGGGTGCTGAGAGAACTGGCAGATGAGCTGCCCAAGCCGCTTTCCATCATTTTCCTCCAGTCCTGGCTGACCGGTGAGTCCCAGATGACCGGAAACTGGCCATTGTGGTCCCCATCCACAAAAAGGTTCAGATGGAGGAACCCGGAAACTACAGGCCTGTCAGCCTGACCTCAGTGCCAGGGAAAATGATGGAGCAGATTATCTTGGCAGCAATAACTGCACACCTGCAGGATGGCCAAGGGCTCAGGTCCAGCCAACATAGATTCAGGAAGGGCACGTCCTGCCTTTCCAACCTGATCTCCTTCTATGATCAGGTGAGCTGCCTGGTGGATGTGGGGAGGCCTGTGGATGTGGTCTACCTGGGCTTCAACAAGGCCTTTGACACTGTCCCCCACAGCAAACTGCTGGCTAAGCTGTCAGCTCGTGGCTTGGACAGCAACACTCTGCGCTGGGTTAGGAACTGGCTGGAGGGCAGGGCCCAGAGAGTGGTGATGAGTGGTGACACCTCCAGCTGGAGGCTAGTCACTAGTGGCATCCCCCAGGGATCAGTACTGGGCCCCATCCTCTGCAATGTCTTCATTGATGATCTGGATGAGGGGATTGATACAGTCATCAGCAAATTTGCAGATGACACCAAGTTGGGAACAGATGTTGGTCAGTTAGAGGGTGGAAGGGCTCTGCAGAGGGACCTCGACTGACTGGACAGATGGGCAGAGTCCAATGGGATGGCATTCAACAAGTCCAAGTGCCGGGTGCTGCACTTTGGCCACAACAACCCCATGCAGGGGTTGGAGTGGCTGGAGAGCAGCCAAACAGAGAGGGACCTGGGGGTGCTGATCGGCAGCCAACTGAACATGAGCCAGCAGTGTGCCCAGGTGGCCAAGAAGGCCAATGGCATCCTGGCCTGCATTAGGATTGGTGTGGCCAGCAGGAGCAGGGAGGTCATTGTGCCCCTGTACTCTGCTTTGGTTAGACCGCACCTTGAGTCCTGTGTCCATTTCTGGGCGCCTCAGTTTAGGAAGGACATCGAGACACTTGAAGGTGTCCAGAGAAGGGCAACAAGGCTGGGGAGAGGCCTTGAGCACAAGCCCTATGAGGAGAGGCTGAGGGAGCTGGGATTGTTTAGCCTGGAGAAGAGGAGGCTCAGGGGCAACATCATTGCTCTCTACAGCTACCTGAAAGGTGGTTGTAGCCAGGAAGGGCTTGGCCTCTTCTCTCTAGCAACTAGCACCAGAACAAGGGGACACAGTCTCAAGCTGCACCAGGGGATGTTTAGGCTCGAGGTGAGGAGAAAGTTCTTCACCGAGAGAGTCATTCATCATTGGAATGGGCTGCCCGGAGAAGTGGTGGTGTCATCGTCCCTGGAGGTGTTCAAGAGGGGATTGGACATGGCACTTGGTGCCATGGTCTAGTCATGGGGTCTGTGCTGACAGGTTGGACTCGATGATCTTCGAGGTCTCTTCCAACCTTAGCGATAGTGTTATACTGTGATACTGTGATTAGATACATGACTTTATTTGACATATTTTCTCTTTTTGGAACTGTTCCTACAGTGCTGTCTTTTTTCAACAACATAGCTTTAGATTTAGTTCCTCTGCCCTCTGAAGTCCCTACAACACTACTCCAGAAAAGCTTTGTCTTTCAAACAATGTTTCACTGCACCCTAGTTTTGTGACATGTATTATGCTTCACTGTCAAAAAAACCCCACCCAAACTAAAAACCAAAACAAACTAAACAACAACAAAACCCCAACAGCCTCTCTGATAAACAGCTTTATCACTCTTATTATTTCAGACATTACAAATGCAAAAATACATGAAAAACAAAAGCACTTTGGTACTGCAACATCATACTAGATCCAGAAAAAGCCATGAGAATAATCTGCTATGGAGAGGAAGAACTAAATGCCAAAGGTAAAAATATAGTAATTGATTTTAGGGATAAGGATCAGTCTCTCTCACTAGACAACACCAGTGCCCTACTGTGGATTTCAGGAGCCATGGAAGGTTTTGACAGCTTATCCAGGTAAAAATCTAGGCAGGCTTACTCAAAACCCAGTAGGACTGAAGAAACTCTTGACCAGAATGATGTCTGAATCACCTGAATGGTTGGCACTAAGTTCATTACAAAATATCATCTTGCCACAACATAGAGTGGGGCACTAGGTCACAGCTGGTTACTTTCTAAAGGGCTGCAGTGAATAACATAACACTCAAGGCTTGACAAAACTCTATGTGGTGAGTTATGTATCTTGAAACAGAACCTTTCCAAGTATAATAAAAACTGCTTTTCTAAATAGTTTTGTGTTCCTTCAAATTCCCTGTAAGTGTATCTGAAACTATGGTGACAGAGGAAAAACAAAAAAAAAAAGTCCTAAAGTAGAAAACAAGAAGTCCTAAAGTAGATAGGTACAATTTATATTCCATTATTTTATACTGTGATTTATGTTACAAGTTTTTAACAAGGCAAGAAATGTCAAAATATTGCTATTGTACTTT
The DNA here is from genome assembly GCA_015227895.2 of Colaptes auratus. Classification (NCBI taxonomy): domain Eukaryota; kingdom Metazoa; phylum Chordata; class Aves; order Piciformes; family Picidae; genus Colaptes; species Colaptes auratus. Next base: position 52,627,525 of record CM037631.1, read on the forward strand.
ATTGATTTATATTACATACACATGAACTAGCAAATTAGGTTTTCATTGTTGAGAAACCCATCTCTTATTTAATCTCGTGTTCAAGACCCCAGTTTAATTTTCTTTCTGGCTCTCCAGGAATACTGTGGCTTGGTGTGATGAAAGATAAGTGTGAAAAGAAAATCTTAAGTATTGCCTTTGATGGAAAAAAATATTTAACCTACTTGCCATATAATCAAGTTTCACTTTGCTCAAAGCTGGAACATATTTGCACACTTGATCAGCTTCATCTCAGTTGGTCTTGTTTTCCACGCACTAGAAACACACACACTTACATTTCAAATGACATTATTTTAGGAAAATTAAACCCCAAACAAAACAAGCAAATAAAACCCAACCAATCAAACAAAAAAAAAAAAACCCAGAAAATAAAATTGAGGTCATTTGTCAAGAAACACAGACATTATCAGCCTAAACTACATTATTAATGGAAAAGAAGACAGAAGGCAGGAATGCACCATGTAAAAACCCAATAACTAACAAACTGCTTTAACCTCTGTAGTATAAAGTTTTTCAGGCTTTATCATATGTATGCATGTTCTTTAGATCTGTTCTCTCATGCTCTGAAAATAAATGTGTGTGAAATGATTGCTTCAAACAAGTGCAGACGCCAGCTGGCTTTGCTTTTCACAGCAATGGCTATTTTATTAGTGATTTTGGTCTTCGTGTGCTTACAGATCTGTAAATTATCCTATTTTCGGTCAGTGGATCTAGGACAACTTAATTTGTCTATGGATTCCCAAAAGTCTAGAAGGAAATACTACTGCAAATCTGGAGACTGAATTAAATCCTCAAAGTGGGTAATGAATAGATTTAATCAACTCAAAATGTATCAAGTAAAATAGTTATAAATGGTTTCATATTGGTAAAAAAAAAAAAAAGAATAGTCAAACACCACAGGAACAAAATGAACACAGTCTACTCCAATACATAATAAAATGTAGAATTACTCTTTTCCGGTGAATTATCTAACTGGCTTTGTGAAACGTCCAATTGGCCATGTCTCTGGGAGAAACAGATTTTTTTCCTTTTGTTTACAGTACAAAATGTCAGCTCCTTCATTCTAAATTTTCTCATTCTACTTTTCAAATGTGTAAAATTTTTTTACTACAGAATTAGCATAGAGGTCACAGCAATGAAGTATCATAGTATCAGTCAGGGTTGGAAGGGACCACAAGGATCATCTAGTTCCCAATCCCCTGCCAGGGGCAGGGACACCCCACACTAGATCAGGCTGGCCAGAGCCTCATCCAGCCTGGGCTTAAGCACCTCCAGGGACGGGGCCTCAACCACCTCCCTGGACAACCCATTCCAGGGCTTCACCACTCTCATGGTGAAGAACTTCCTCTTCATGTCCACCCTGAATCTCCCCACCTCCAGCTTCATTCCATTCCCCCTAGTCCTATCACTACCTGAGATCCTGAGAAGTCCCTCCCCAGCCTTCTTGTAGGCCCCCTTCAGATACTGGAAGGCCACAATTAGGTCACCTCAGAGCCTTCTCTTCTCCAGACTGAACAGCCCCAACTCCTTCAGTTTGTCCTCGTAGGAGAGGTGTTCTCTCCTCAGCCACCCACTGGGGTCTGTTTGGTTGGCGCGCGATTTACGCGGCAACCCCTCCCCCTGCTACATCACTGCACTCAGGCACGTAGGCAACCCGAGCCTGCTGTCCCTCCTCCCCTCTTCAGGAGGTCCCGAGTCACCAGCCCCTTACCGCCTGAAAGCAAGGAAAGCAAAGCCCAAAAGCAAGCTCCCAGAGCTGAGCTCCTCGCAGCTGCCTCCTCTCTCCTCAGCCACGCACTGGGTCAGTTAAATCACTCCAATGCAAATACCTTAATCAGATGAAGCATTTAGAAAAAGATTGCACTTATGTATACATTCTCTCTAGGATATATTTTACAAGAAATCTTGTGTGTTGACAAGACCACTCAATCCAAGGGAAAAATTTAAGCCATAATTGTCTCAGAGTTCTGATCTTGGGAAAAAGGGTTTTGTAAATAAAGCATATCTGAGACCATGCCATTCTTCAAAAATAGAAGGAAACAAAAACAGGTGAGTTTTCCCTCACAATAAAAACAAATGTTAAAGTTGCCTGAACCTAGGAAGGCATTTTTCAGTATCTATTGAAAAAAAAAATTAAAAAAATAAAATAAAAAAATATCTATTTTATAATAAATTCACCTGATAAAAGGTGTCACTGGTTTGGCACTAAGACCAGAAGTATCGTGGCTGTCTTCTAAGTGAGGTTTCAGAAGGCCAGAGGTTTTATCACGCCATCAATGAAAATTAGGCTCTGGATTAGAAGATTGGAAATGTGCAACTGGTCATCCCACAGCATATATCACCTGCTACACCATCTCATCACAGTGACAATTACTTTTCATTCTATTGAGAAATTTTTCCCTACTACAGAGAAGGGGGGTGAAAGACAGCAAAGTAGGAAGCATTGCTGACAGAAACAAAGCTCCAGAAATCATGATTGCATACTTCTGTGCTCAGATGCAGTTCCCATTTCAAGTGATTTGAACATTCAGGTAATTTTTTTGGACTGGCTTGAGTTGTTTGGTTGGGTTTTGTGTTTGTTTCAGTAGAACGCAGACTGTTTAAAATATTATTAACAGTAATAGATGTTTGGATGTCTTTGAGAATTAACATGCATGGAGTTGTGTGTTTCAGCCCTGAAATAATTACAAATAAAAACATATTCGCCAATTTAAGCAGAATTTTAATCACCAACATTAAGTCTTTGGAATCCATACTTGCAGGCTTAAACTTAAGTAAAACAAGGAGAAAGATCTAGGAATAAGAATTTTTGCCATGCGTTTTCCTTTCCATCAAAGAAAATACTTATTTTGGGTATGCATAAATACTTGTACCACTGAAAAGAACACTAGATAGCTCAAGTGAAAAAACCAAACCAAACCAAACCAAACCAAAAAATCCCAGTATTTTCACACAGCTCTGGTGTCCTAAGGCTTAAATATCTAAGTAAAAATAGAATGTAAACAATACTAAAAACATTCATCCTGGTCTAGAAAGCAAATATTTTCCATTTATTATTTCAAAATACCAGGAAAATAAAATTCCCTTTGTTAATGAATTTAACACAGGTTCTGCTTTTCAATGCAAGACTAAAACCACTGGGAAGGCATTGTGAAAGAGACACTCTAAAGTGGCAGACTGTTGTGATGAAGAGGTTATTAAATTTGTTAATATGAAATATGAATTGTGAAAATATTATTTTATTAATTGTCAGCATTATTAATAACCAATGAATCACTAACTTATATACATGTTCTAGTGCACATTCGTGTAATACGTTGCATAAGTGGCTTATAACGAAGGGTGCAGTTCCACCCCTTGGCCACTAGATGGCAACCCGGTGGGAGGCAGGAGGCTTCTGGCTATATACAGCGCTATTACAATGTTTCTATGCATCAGAGATTACTCCGCTAGACGCGGATACTTTGAACTGAGAGTTATTGGATGGAAAGCACGTGGAAGATACTCTGTAGCTGTTGTTTGTAGCAAGGTGGAGTTCCATCAGACTATTGTCGCTGGACTGGTTCCTAGTTGATCTGGACTGTGGCATTGAGTAGCTGTCTCCTATCTCCACAGCAGTGGAGAGGGAATAATGGAACCTAGGCTTAGCCTGTAAGCACAGTTCCAATAATACAATACAATACAATACACCAGGTTGGAAGAGACCTTCAAGATCATCGTGTCCAACCTATCAACCAATCCAACCCACCTAAATACAATACAATACAATACAATACAATACAATACAAACAATACAACCCACCTAAACAACTAAACAACTAAACCGTGGCACCAAGCACCCCATCAAGCCTCTTCTTGAACACCTCCAATGAAGGTGACTCCACCACCTCCACGGGCAGCCGATTCCAATGGGCAATCACTCTCTCGGTATAGAACTTCTTCCTAAGATCCAGTCTAAACCTGCCCTGGCGCAGCCTGAGACTGTGCCCTCTTGTTCTGGTACTGGCTGCCTGGGAGAAGAGACCAACCTCTGCCTGGCTACAACCTCCCTTCAGGTAGTTGTAGAGAGCAATAAGGTCACCCTGAGTCTCCTCCTCTCCAGGCTAAGCAACCCCAGCTCCCTCAGTCTCTCCTGATAGGGTTTGTCTTCCAAACCCCTCACCAGCTTTGTTGCCCTTCTCTGGACACGCTCCAGCAAGACAACATCCTTCCTAAACTGAGGGGACCAGAACTGGACACAGGACTCAAGGTGTGGCCTAACCAGTGCAGTGTACAGGGGCAGAATGACCTCCCTGCTCCTGCTGGCCACACTGTTCCTGATGCAGGCCAGGATGCCACTGGCCTTCTTGGCTGCCTGGGCAGACTGCAGGCTCATGTTCAGCCTCCCATCAACCAGCACCCCCAGGTCCCTCTCTGCCTGGCCGCTCTCCAGCCACTCTGACCCCAGCCTGTAGCACTGCATGGGGTTGTTGTGGCCAATGTGCAGAACCCGGCACTTGGATGTGTTAAATCTCATGCCGTTGGATACTGCCCATCTGTCCAGCCTGTTGAGGTCCCTCTGCAAAGCCTCTCTGCCCTCCAGCAGATCAACTCCTGCCCCCAGCTTGGTGTCGTCCGCAAATTTACTGATGATGGACTCAATGCCCTCTTCCAGATCATCAAGAAAGATGTTGAAGAGCATGGGGCCCAGCACTGATCCCTGGGGAACACCACTAGTGACTGGCCGCCAGCTGCATGTGGCACCATTCACCACCACTCTCTGGGCTCAGCCCTCCAGCCAGTTCCTAACCCAACGCAGTGTGCTCCTGTCCAAGCCATGGGCTGCCAGCTTGGCCAGGAGTTTGCTGTGGGGGACGGTGTCAAAGGCCTTGCTGAGGTCCAGGTAGACCACATCCACAGGCCTCCCCACATCAACCAGGCGGGTCACCTGATCATAGGAGGAGATCAGGTTGGTCAGGCAGGACCTGCCCTTCCTAAATCCATGCTGGCTAGGCCTGATCCCTTGGCCATCCTGTAAGTGCTGCGTGATTGCACTCAAGATGACCTGTTCCATAATCTTGCCTGGCACTGACGTCAGGCTGACAGGTCTATAATTCCCTGGCTTGTCCAATCGGCCCTTCTTGTGGATGGGCACCACGTTGGCCAGCTTCCAGTCATCTGGGACCTCTCCAGTGAGCCAGGACTGGTGAAAAATGGTGGAGAGCGGCTTGGCCAGCTCATCTGACAGCTCTCTCAGCACCCTAGGATGGATCCCCTCCAGTCCCATGGCCTTGTGGGGGTCCAAGTGGCTCAGATGATCTCTAACTACCTCCTGGAGCAGCGGGAAACTATGCAGCTCCCTGGCTCCTTCTGCCAGCTCGGCAGGCCAGCTGTCTGGAAGATGTTCTGCCATGCTAGGATAGATTGAGGCAAAAGATTGAGTCCCTTCAAGACTCGGCTGATTCCCTCCAGACAGTAGGGATCGGTCCTGGTCAGGGTCGGCCCGTGGGGTTGGCCCTCAGAGCTGGCTCGCACAGCAGGGCGGGGCGACGGTTGCCAATAGCCAGGCTCCGAGGTTTCCAATCAGATGTGGCAGCAGGCAGGGCTGCAGGGTTGGCCCGGCTAAGGCTAATCTCGGGGTTGATGTAAACAGCCTCGGGGAGAGAATGCAGCTGCGTCAAGCGGCGGCTTCTCATTCACTTGGCTTAAAGGAACAGTGGGACCCTCAGAGCGGTCCCGGGTTTGGAGGAGTATAGGCATGAACAGTACTTTAGTCTTCCCTGAGGTTTACAGGGCTCAGAGTGGCACACATGGTGGCTCCCCTCCTGCTATGGTGGGGCTACGCATATGTGGACTTGATCTCAGTCAAGTCCCTTCTCCCTGGCAACTGGGCAGATCTTATCCTCGGGGGTTGGTCCAGTCCTCCGGTGGCATGGTGGGCTCTCCCAGTCGATACGACTGGACGTGACGATGCTGGGCTTCTCAGGCTCAGCGAAGGTCCTCCCTCTGGAGGTGATCCTCATGATTGCTTCTCACGATGCCGAGGCTTTCAGTACGTGTGCATGTGCAACCCATTCCAGGGCTTCACCACTCTCACGGTGAAGAACTTCCTCCTCACATCTAGCCTGAATCTCCCCACCTCCAGCTTCATTCCATTCCCCCTAGTCCTATCACTCCCTGATAGCCTGAGAAGTCCCTCCCCAGCCTTCTTGTAGGCCCCCTTCAGATACTGGAAGGCCACAATGAGGTCACCTCAGAGCCTTCTCTTCTCCAAACTGAACAGCCCCAACGCCTTCAGTTTGTCCTCCTAGGAGAGGTGCTCTGGCCCTCTGATCATCCTCATGGCCCTTCTCTGGACATGTTCCAGCATGTCCATATCCCTTTTGTAATAGGGGCTCCAGAACTGGAGGCAGTACTCCAGGTGGGGTCTCACCAGAGCTGAGTAGAGGGGGAGAATCACCTCCCTTGACCTGCTGGCCACACTTCTCCTGATGCAGCCCAGGATCTGATTGGCTTTCCGGGCTGCAAGTGCACATTGAGAGCTCCTGTTGAGCTTCTCTTCCACCAGCACCCCCAAGTCTCTCTCCTCAGGGCCGCTCTCCAGCCAGTCACTGCCCAGCCTGGATTTGTGCCTGGGATTGCCTCCACCCAGATGCAGGACCCTGCACTTGGTCTTCTTGAAGCTCATGAGGTTAGCTTGTGCCCACCTCTCCAGCCTGTCAAGGTCCCTCTGGATGGCATCCCATCCCTCCAGCATGTCTGCTGCACCACTCAGCTTGATGTCATCAGCAAACTTGCTGAGGGTGCACTCAATGCCACTGTCCATGGCACCCACAAAGATGTTGAACAAGACTGATCCCAGGACTGATCCCTGGATCAGTGGACTGATCCACTGGCCTCCACTGGGACATGGACCCATTGACAGCCACTCTTTGGGTGTGGCCATCAAGCCAGTTCTTTATCCATCTAGTGGTCCATCCATCAAACCCATGTGTCACCAGCTTGGAGACCAGGATGTGGTGTGGGACAGTGTCAAAGGCTTTGCTCAGGTCCAGGTAAATGACATCAGTTGCTCACCCCTCATCTATTAATGTTGTCACTTGTTCATAGATGGCCACCAGGTTTGTCAGGCAGGATTTGCCCTTGGCAAAGCCATGCTGACTGTTCCAAATCACCTCTTCACTATTCTTCTGTGTCAGTAGTGCCTCCAGGAGGATCTGCTCCATGATCTTTCCGGGCACAGAGGTGAGACTGACTGTCCTGTAGTTCCCTGGTTCCTCTTTCTTATCCTTTTTGAAAATGGGACCAATATTTGCCCCTTTCCAGTCTGTGGGGACTTCCCCAGTCTGCCATGACTTTTGGAATAGAATAGAGAGGGGCTTAGCAACCTCATCTGCCAGTTCTCTCAGCATCCGTGGGTGTATCTCGTCGGGTCCCATGGACTTGAACACTTTCAGGTTCTTCAGGTGATCACGAACCTGAGCTTCACTTATGATGGGCAGTTCTTCCTCCCCATCCCTGGCATCGTCTGCCATGACTCCAGGAGTGTGGCTGGAGGCCCTTGCAGTGAAGACTGAGGTAAAGAAGTTATTGAGTAGCTCAGCCTTTTCCACATCACTTGTGACCAATTCACCACTTTCCTTTCTGAGGGGGCCCACACCTTCCCTACTCTTCTTCATGCCATTAATATACCTGTAGAAGTTCTTAGTGCTCCCTTTAACCTCCCTGGCTAGATTCAATTCGAACTCTGCTTTGGCTTTCCTAACCAGGCCTCTTGCTGCTCGGGCAGTTTCCTTATATACCCCCTGTTCTAGCTGTCCTTCCCTCCGCTTCCTGTAGAGTTTCTTTTTAAGTAATAGTGTGTCCAGGAGCTCCTTGTTCATCCAGGCAGGCCTCCTAGCATTCTTCCCTGCTTTTCTCTTTGTTGATATACATAGCTTCTGGACACAGAGGAGGTGGTCCTTGAATACTGACCAGCTGTCCTGGGTCCCTCTTCCCTCCAGGGCTTCGTCCCATGACACTGTGGCTAGCAGATTCCTGAAGCGATCGAAGTCTGCACGCCTAAAGTCTAGGGTCATAAGCTTAGAATAGGTCCTCCTGATTGCCCTGAGGATATTAAAGTCAAGTGTTTCATGGTCACTGCAGCCAAGGCTGTCTCTGAGCCTCACATTGGTTACCAGCCCTTCCCTGTTGGTGAGAACAAGGTCTAGCATAGCACCTTTTCTTGTTGGTTCTTCTACCATTTGGAGGAGGAAATTGTCTTCTATGCAGTCCAGGAACATCCTGGATTGCTGGTGCTTTGCTGTGTTGTGCCTCCAGCAGATGTCAGGGTGGTTGAAATCACCCATGACGAACCAGGGCTTGTGAGATGGAAGCCACTTCTATTTGCCTGTGGAGGGCCTCATCTGCTTGGTTCTGCTGGTCAGGTGGCCTGTAGGAGACCCCCACAGTAATATCTCCTTCCCCTGTCTTGCCTTTAATTCTAACCCATATACTCTCAACCATCTCATCACCCCTCCCCAGGTGGAGTTGTGCTGATTCCAGCTGGTTCTTGACATAGAGGGCAACATCTCCTCCTCTCCTTCCCTGCCTATCCTTCCTAAAAAGCTTATATCCATCTATCCCTACATTCCAGTCATGGGAATCACCCCACCAAGTTTCAGTAATGCCCACTATGTCATGGCCTCCCAGCAGCACGGTGGCCCTTAATTCATCCTGTTTGTTGCCCAAGCTGCGTGCATTCGCATAGAAGCACTTCAGCTGGGCTGGCCCTGTTGTCCTCTTGTGCCAAACCTGATTTCTACTGAGCAATTACTAAATAAATTTTAAGACACCCCTTTTCAGAGGAGTATATATGAGGTTCACTTTTCAAAGAGAAGATTTTATCTTTGTGTTTCTTGGTGCTGTCTAGCCTGAATGCAGAAAGAATTTAGAAGTGAGATTCCTGAATAGAAAGAACCATATAGCTGTATCAGTCAAGAGAGGTGTTTGTTCTTCCATTTTTAATTGCAACCACAGATCAAAACCAAACCAAACCAACCAAATAAAAACAAAAAAAAAACCCCAATAGTTATATAGCCACTTTCTTGTTCACAGAATAGTTATGATTAGTAAGGCTTGACCTAGAAGTGATAGCAGTGGGAAATATTCAAGTAACAGGAATACGTTTATCAGATTAAACACTATATTTGAATCTCTATGCATTTTAGATAACACTGTGAGATTGTGGTGCGGTGAGAAAGTTCACACACACACACACACACACAAAAAGAAACCACAGCTAGCTCAGTCAAAAAAGCAGATGAAAGCTATATTTACAGGCATAAATGGAATGCAATGAATATGTACACAAATATAAAATATTTACAATATATATACAGAAACACACAGCAATGAACAGTAATGCAGAAAAGCCTTTTCCCTCCAGCCGGCCAGGGGGGTTCCCTGAACCCCCCTCTCTCCCTCCCTACCTCCCCTTTTTTCCCAAAAAGGGTTAGAGAGAGAGAGAAAGGCAATTAAGGAATAAAACTTCTGTTAGCTCAAAGCGTATGCAAGAATTAGTTTTCTTATCTGGTTAGCTCTGTTAATTCAAGGACGCTCCTGTCCGGCAAAAGCTGTTGCTTCAGAGAGAGAGAAAACCGCCCAGCCCACAGGACAGAGAAGAACAGACTGAACTAACAGAACCCAAACCCAAAGCTGCACTCCACCAATCCACCAATGAAATTAGTTTAGACTATCTTGGTTTTGTTTAAATATCAAAAAAATTCAGCCAGAGTATTCAGCAATTGTCTCTTTCTTAAAGGCATAGCCTAAACCGGTCACAGAGATATGACTTCAGATACTGAACATGCATTTGGGAGGATATTCTTTTATTTCAAACATGGATGAATCCCATGTTCCAGTCAGTATAAAAAGCTCAGGGATTTTTCCTTTCCCAACTTGCATTTTGGTACTCCATTGGTTAAGAAAAATAGGTAAAAGAAAGTTGGGTTAACTAAATCTCAATAAGCAAAAGAAAAAAATCAGAGAAACTATTAATTTTTGGCAACATAAGAGATCACATACATGCACTGACATTTTGGTACACAAAAGATGTCATCCTCTCCTGTGAACTGAAAGTTAAAGATAAGAAGAATTGGTGTGGGGAGATATAATGGATTTCTCAACCATAAAATGTAGTCTACATTACAAACTAAAACACTAATCCACAGCAGTAAGTTTTCAGTCACAAATCCAATGTAATTGTTCAGAAAATATGGAACAGGTTTTAATGTCAGTAGCTTGAAGGTCTAGATTGTACTAAGTTGTGAGAGTTCATTTAAGAAGCATTTCATGTTCCTATCAATCTGTCATTTGTTTCAGGTTATTGAGATAAGAAAAAGTTAACCCAAATGAATGAAAGCTTGTCCAAGATGATTTTTCCTATTTGTAGAGTCCTTCAACCCAGTGAGTTTGTGCTTCAGAAAGGCATTAAGATGGGGGATTAAGAAACAGGATATAAAACCATTTGTGTAGACTCATCTTGACATGAGACCTAATTCAACCTTTGCAACCATTGACATACATCTGGTTTTGATAAAGTGGTCAATCAAATTTAGGGCAATAATTACTCCATAGGAATCTGTTATACTATTCTGCTGAGGTTAATTCCTCAAACTATTGAAAAAAAAAGGCAAACAAACCAAAAAAACCACCACCACCAACAAAAAAACCCACCACACCACACCCAACTTCTTTTTAACACTGTGTTGGAGAATAACCTCAATATAAGTAGCAGTGTGCTGCTGTGGCAAAGAAAGCCAACAGAATGATGGGTTAAATCAACAAGGGAATCACCAGCAAAGATAACAAAGACTTTATCACTCTCTCCTCAGCCCTTGCCAGGCTGTGAGCCACTTGGGCACTCACAAGTCCATGGGACCAGATAGGATCCATCCTAGGGTGCTGAAAGAGATGGCAGATGAGCTGGCCAAGCCGCTCTCCATCATTTTCCTCCAGTCCGGGCTGACCGGTGAGGTCCCAGATGACTGGAAACTGGCCAATGTGATCCCCATCCACAAGAAGGGTTGGATGGAGTGACCCGGAAATTATAGGCCTGTCAGCCTGACCTCAGTGCCAGGGAAAATGATGGAGCAGATTATCTTGGCGGCAATCACATAGCACCTGCAGGATGGCCAAGGACTCAGGTCCAGCCAACATGGATTTAGGAAGGGCAAGTCCTGCCTCTCCAACCTGATCTCCTTCTATGATCAGGTGACCCGCCTGGTGGATGTGGGGAGGCCTGTAGGTGTAGTCTACCTGGACTTCAATAAGGCCTTTGACACCGTCCCCCCACAGTAAACTGCTGGCTAAGCTGTCAGCTCGTGGCTTGGACAGCAACACTCTGCGCTGGGTTAGGAACTGGCTGGAGGGCCGAGCCCAGAGAGTGGTGATGAATGGTGCCACCAGTGGCATCCCCCAAGGATCAGTGCTGGGGCCCCATCCTCTTTAATATCTTCACTGATGATCTCGATGAGGGAATTGAGACAGTCATCAGCAAATTTGCAGATGACACCAAGTTGGGAGCAGATGTTGGTCAGTTAGAGGGTGGAAGGGCCCTGCAGAGGGACCTTGACCGACTGGACAGATGGGGAGAGTCCAATATGATGACATTCAACAAATCCAAGTGCCAGGTGTTGCACTTTGGCCACAACAACCCCCTGCAGAGCAACAGGCTGGGGTTGGAGTGGCTGGAGAGCTGCCAGAGAGGGACCTGGGGGTGCTGATTGACAGCTGCCTAAACATTAGCCAGCAGTGTGCCCAGGTGGCCAAGAAGGCCAATGGCATCCTGGCCTGCATCATGAATAGCAGTGGTTAGGCCACACCTTGAGTCCTGTGTCCAGTTCTGGGAGCCTCAGTTTAAGAAGGACATTGAGACACTTGAACATGTCCAGAGAAGGGCAACAAGGCTGATGAGAGGCCTTGAGCACAAGCCCTATGAGGAAAGGCTGAGGGAGCTGGGGTTGTTTAGCCTGGAGAAGAGGAGGCTCAGGGGAGACCTCATTGCTCTCTACAACTACCTGAAAGATGGTTGTAGCCAGGAAGGGGTTGGTCTCTTCTCTCTGGCAACCAGCACCAGAACAAGAGGACACAGTCTCAAGCTGCACCAGGGGAAGTTTAGGCTTGAGGTGAGGAGAAAGTTCTTCACTGAGAGAGTCATTCATCATTGGAATGGGCTGCCCAGGGAGGTGGTGGAGTCACCGTCCCTGGAGGTGTTCAAGAGGGGATTGGACATGGCACTTGGTGCCATGGTCTAGTCATGGGGTCTGTGGTGACCGGTTGGACTCAAGGATCCTTGAGGTCTCTTCCAACCTTGGCAATACTGTGATACTGTCATACTGTTATACCTGGAATACTATGTTTATTTTTCGTCCTCACTATTCCATAAAGATGTGGTCAGGTTGGAGTGGGTCCAGAGAAGAGCTGTGAAGATGATGAACGGACTGGAAGCTTTTCATAAGAGGAAAAGGTGAGAGAACTGGGTTTGTTCCATCTTGAGAAAAAAAGCCTTAGAATGTTCCAGCATTTAAAGGGTGGATACAAAGACAATTGAGATTCCCCTTTTTCCAAGGAGTCACACAGAAAAGATGAAGGATAATGAATGCAAGTTACTTTTGGGGAGATTCTGGTTGAACACATGGAAATTTTTTCACTATGAGACTAACCATTGGAATATTCATCCCAAAGAAATGGTGGAGTCCCCACCATTGGACACTTAACTTTCAGATGAAGAGGGTGCTGGGCTATCTAGTCTACATTGTTCTTTTGCCAAGAAAGCTTAAGCTAGATGATCTTTGAGTTCCCTTTCAACTTGGTGTTCTGTGATTCTATGATGATATCCTATGCACTGTCACTGAGTCCTCATGGTTCCAACATCAAAGCAACCAATGAAAAGTTTGTATTTTCATAATTAAAAGTAATATCATGAAAACTTAATAGAAGCTTCTGAGGAGGAATTCTTCCCCCAAAATGGCATTTTAGTACTTCAACCTGCCTGATATCTGCTGGGATCTCAACACAGCAGAAAGAAGGCAGTCTAGGAGGTTCCTGGAGTGCATGGAGGACAGCTTCTTATCCCAGGTGCTGCGCGAACCTACCAGGGGTAAGGCTATGCTTGACCTCCTCTTCACCAACAGGGAAGGGCTGGTGGGTGATGTGGTGGTCGGAGGGTGTTTAGGCACCAGTGACCATGAGATAATTGAGTTTTCGGTATTCAGACAAGCCAAGAGGGGTAGCAAGAAGACCTCCACTCTGGACTTCAGGAGGGCAGACTTCAAGTTACTCAAGGAACTAACTCAGAAGGTTCCTTGGGATACAGCCCTTAAAAATAAAGGGGTCCAGGAGAGCTGGAGCTGCTTCAAGGAAGAACTCTGGAAGGTGCAGGAACAGGCTGTGCCAATGTGCTGGAAGATGAGCCGCCGAGGCAGATGGCCAGCCTGGATGGGCAACGAACTTCTAAAAGAACTAAGGGGAAAAAAGAGGGTGTACCATCTCTGGAAGAAAGGGGAGGCAACCCATGGAATGTTTAGGGATGTTGCTAGGACATGCAGGAAGAAAATTAGGGTGGCAAAAGCCCATTTAGAACTTAGACTGGCCTCTGCAGTGAAGGACAACAAAAAGTCCTTCTATAAATACATCAATAGCAAGAAGAAGGGCAAGGACAACCTCCACTCCTTGGTTGACACAGAGGGGAACGTTGTAGCAAAGGATGAAGAAAAGGCGGAGGTACTTAACGCCTTCTTTGCCTCAATCTATCCTAGCATGGCAGAACATCTTCCAGACAGCTGGCCTGCCGAGCTGGCAGAAGGAGCCAGGGAGCTGCATAGTTTCCCGCTGCTCCAGGAGGTAGTTAGAGATCATCTGAGCTGCTTGGACCCCCACAAGGCCATGGGACCAGATGGGATCCATCCTAGGGTGCTGAGAGAGCTGCCAGATGAGCTGGCCAAACCACTCTCCATCATTTTTCACCAGTCCTGGCTCACTGGAGAGGTCCCAGATGACTGGAAGCTGGCCAGCGTGGTGCCCATCCACAAGAAGGGCCGATTGGATGAGCCAGGGAATTATAGGCCTGTCAGCCTGACCTCAGTGCCAGGCAAGATTATGGAACAGGTCATCTTGAGTGCAATCACACAGCACTTACAGGATGGCCAAGGGATCAGGCCTAGCCAGCATGGATTTAGGGAGGGCAGGTCCTGCCTGACCAACCTGATCTCCTCCTATGATCAGGTGACCTGCCTGGTGGATGTGGGGAGGCCTGTGGATGTAGTCTACTTGGACCTCAGCAAGGCCTTTGACACCGTCCCCCACAGCAAACTCCTGGCCAAGCTGGCAGCCCATGACTTGGACAGGAGCACACTGCGATGGGTTAGGAACTGGCTGGAGGGCTGATCCTAGAGAGTGGTGGTGAATGGTGCCACATCCGGCTTGGCGGCCAGTCACTAGTGGTGTTCCCCAGGGATCAGTGCTGGGCCCCATGCTCTTCAACATCTTTATTGATGATCTGGAAGAGGGCATTGAGCCCATCATCAGTAAATTTGCGGACGACACCAAGCTGGGAGCAGGTGTTGATCTGCTGGAGGGCAGAGAGGCTTTGCAGAGGGACCTCAGCAGGCTGGACAGATGGGCAGAATCCAACGGCATGAGATTGAACACATCCAAGTGCCGGGTTCTGCACATTGGCCACAACAACCCCATGCAGTGCTACAGGCTGGGGTCTGAGTGGCTGGAGAGCGGCCAGGCAGAGAGGGACCTGGGGGTGCTGGTTGATGGGAGGCTGAACATGAGCCTGCAGTCTGCCCAGGCAGCCAAGAAGGCCAGTGGCATCCTGGCCTGCATCAGGAACAGTGTGGCCAGCAGGAGCAGGGAGGTCATTCTGCCCCTGTACACTGCACTGGTTAGGCCACACCTTGAGTCCTGTGTCCAGTTCTGGTCCCCTCAGTTTAGGAAGGATGTTGTCTTGCTGGAGCGTGTCCAGAGAAGGGCAACAAAGCTGGTGAGGGGTTTGGAAGACAAACCCTATCAGGAGAGGCTGAGGGAGCTGGGGTTGCTTAGCCTGGAGAGGAGGAGACTCAGGGGTGACCTTATTGCTCTCTACAACTACCTGAAGGGAGGTTGTAGCCAGGCAGAGGTTGGTCTCTTCTCCCAGGCAGCCAGTACCAGAACAAGAGGACACAGTCTCAGGCTGCACCAGGGCAGGTTTAGACTGGATCTTAGGAAGAAGTTCTATACCGAGAGAGTGATTGCCCATTGGAATCGGCTGCCCATGGAGGTGGTGGAGTCACCTTCATTGGAGGTGTTCAAGAAGAGGCTTGATGGGGTGCTTGGTGCCACGGTTTAGTTGTTTAGTTGTTTAGGTGGGTTGTATTGTATTGTATTGTATTGTATTGTATTGTATTGTATTGTATTTTGGTGGGTTGGATTGGTTGATAGGTTGGACACGATGATCTTGAAGGTCTCTTCCGATCTCGTGTATTGTATTGTATTATTGTATTGTATTACTTTTGAAATAGTTTCCATTTATACTAAGTAATGTTCTTTTTTTTCTTTTACAGGAAACCAACACTTGTAACTATCAGGCTGTGTTCCAATAACATCATCTTACATATTCTTTTCAGAACTATGTGTTAAAGACAAGTAATAAATAGAAAGAATTCAGAAATATTGAAAGGACTCAGTGAGATTTTTCTCTGACAAGATGACTTGTTTTTTTCCTTGGAGTCTTTCAAGAGTTCAGGTTTCAAATGGGTGAATATTAAGTCAGAAGACAATGTGAATCCTGTCTAAAACACCTGAATTTTTCACTCACATTCTACCAGCCAGATTTACAAAGTCAGACTGAAAAGATCTTTAGTCACAGTTAGCAACATGAAAGTCTGTTTCACTTACCATAGCCAGAATGATTCTTCTTAGAGTGCCCCACAGAATCAAGTATTTTGGGGGAGATTTTAAATGTACTTTGAGATTTTGAGGGTTTGATTGGAAATCTGCAATGTACAGGATCTTCAGAACATGCTAACACTACCTTATCAGAATTTCACTCTCATACTTTTTTTTTTCAAATGAGAAGAAAATGAAAAAAAATGGGGAATGACAGCTTATTACTGTAAAGAAGCTAGATATCATTTACAATTGCAGTCTGCACCAAGGAACTGAGAAGCAGGAAAGCACAATATATTTCACTGATGGGATCACTTTATGTGATCTAAGCAGAGAGTGAAAAATGACTAAACAAACACAACAATCAGAAAGCCTATTAAAAAAAAAAAGTGTAGCTAGTACTCAAACAAGGAGTTAAGAAAGTTTTCATGAGAAAGCAACAATTGCCTGGTGTAGAAGCTCAAGGACATTTTCTAACCTTTCCACTGACCTCTCTTGCATCATACCTTATTGCAATGGGTGCAATGGGAAAATAAGATGTTCTTTGACTATGGGTGTTATCATATATTCTCACGGGCAGCAGGAGCAAACATAGTGTTTGACTTTATCACTGTCATCTTGAAACTGTTTTTTGACTAAATAATGCAACGAACTGCACATTGTTTGGTATCACAGTGTCACAGTACATTAGAGGCTGGAAGGGACCTCCAGAGATCATCAAGGCCAACCCCCTTGCCAAAGCAGGATCACCTAGGGTAGTCCACACAGGAAAGCATTTAGGTGGGTTTTGAAAGTCTCCAGAGGAAGAGACTCCACAACCTCTCTGGGCAGCCTGTTCCAGTGCTCTGTCACCCTCACTGTAAATAAGTTTCTCCTTATGTCGAGGTGAAATCTTTTATTTTCAAGCTTCATTGTTTCCTGTCTTATTACTGTGCATCACCAAAAAGAGGTTGGCTCTCTCGACTTGACACCCACCCCTCAGGTCTTTATAGGCATTGATGAGATCCCCTCTCAGCCTTTTCTCAAAACTAAACAGCCCCAGGTTTCTCAGTCTTGCTTAGTATTGCTAAAGGCAAAATTTGACTGGAAGAAAGAAGTGAGGAGAGCAAGAGGAGGAAAAGGATAATAAAAACAGGTGTAAAAGAAGAAAAATGTAGTTCTGCTGCATAGAGAGATGAAACTGAAGAAAAGCATTAGAAGAGAGGAAAAGACTATCCTAAAATGTACAGTGTATATCTCCATATAATAATCTTACTCAATTTTTTAGGACACTGCAGCTTTATAGTGAAAAGTCTTTCAAAAAGCACAAACTCTTACATAGTTGGTGACACCACAAAAACCTTCCAATGAGTAATAATCTTAAAGGTAGTGTAAAAAGTGCAATAACATCTTTGTCAACAGAGACAACACACATATAAGAGAAAGAGAAGGCTAAGAGATTTATCACTAGAGTTAATATCTAGAGAGAAAAGCAATCTGCAAAAAACGAGTGGCAGGAATGTGGCAGTTAAAGGCTATGCCTTTAAAACTTAGCTGCAGATTTCGAGCAGAAAAGTAGAAAACCATCAGCAATTCACAATTGGGTGTAAAAAGGAAAACAAAAGATTGTTCTAAAAGAATTTCATTGGCCAGAGTGTGCAAGATTATGACGAAGAGGTTATTAAATTATTAATATGAAATATGACTTATGAAAATATTATTTTCATTAATTATAAAAATTATTAATAACCAATGAATCACTAATTTATATACATGTTCTAGTGCACATTCATTAAATACATTCCATAAGTGGCTTAGTATTATAATTATAACTCAATTGAAATATTTACAGAATCATTTCTATATTTATATAACGAAGGGTGCAGTTCTACCACTAGATGGCGAGTCGACCAGGACATGGGTGGCTTCAAACTATATACAGCACCACAGATTACTCTGCGGTTTCTATGCACCACAGATTACTCTGATAGACGTGGATGCTTTGAACCGAATGCTAGTGAGTGGAAAGTAAGTGGAAGATACTTTGTAGCTGTTGTTTGTAGCAAGGTTTGGTTCCGGCAGATTGCTGTCGCTGGACTGGTTCCTAGGCTGGTCTGGACGGTGGTCCTGGATGGCTCTCTGTGAGAAAGATTGTCTCTCCTGGTGTGACTCAGCAAAGATAAAATCACTTGCTGCTTGCCCAGACAATAGCTGATGTGCGTTGGGCAGAGCCACTGGAAGGACTCTTGCAAGGTGCAAAGATAACATTGCTCACTGGACTGCAGCTGGCCTACGACAATAGCCCAAGGGCCCAGCCATCACACCTTCAGGACAGGATCATTTCCAGCTATCAGATACTCCAGGGAGGGAGGATGGTGAGTGTAGTGGACAGCGGTCCCAGTGGACAGACCATCCTGGAAATGAAGACTCCTCTCTGGAGCAACAGGAATTCACCACCGGTCAGGGGGTGGAGACTGGAAAACACTAAGGTCACTGATACTGACCTCAGAATTAACAAGTTCTGTTCTGTTTTGTAGTATGCTTTGTTTAGAGTACAGTTGTGCAGTTCTGAGATATGTATATATATATGTATGATGTTCTTGTGATGTTTATATAATGTTTGATTCATCTTTGGTAAAGTTTGATCATAGAACAACCCACATATACTTGCCCATAAGTAGGGGGTGGAATGTAGTGGATGATGCTTATGGCCAGGATTGTGCCCCAAATATTTCTAGGACATATTCTTCTGTGCATTAACCCTCCTTTGTTCCCTCCTCCTTTCTGAAGGTGGCAGGGGGGATCCTGGCACCACTGAGTCCAGGTAAACTGCCTGCCTGGGCGTGGTCTCACCCCTGTGGTAGGCAAGGGCCAGGCTATATGTTTGTTTCCCTGTTCATGGCATAAGCTTACACCATATTTGGTAGCTGCCAGTTCATTGGTTAACCTTGATGTTAGCAACAGTTGCTCATTGGACCAGTATTCACTGGGGCAAATGATAAATAGGGGTTGTTTGGTGATGAACCCGCCCCCCCAGTCATGTTCGAGCCTGTATCTGTGTGCGCACCAGTGCTGTTGTGGTTCACCTTACCCGGGACCAAAGCCAGTGCTCCAAGAGGCTTCGTGGTACTTTGCCACCACCACCCAACTGCGTGCAGTGCTGTAGACAGTACCCCGTGGGATCAACCGCTGCATGATCCACCGCTGCAGGAGAAAACCTGGTAACCCATGTGAACCAGCGTTGCTGAACTGCCACAGTGCCCCCCCCCCTCGAGCGGGGAACCTTCATATCCTGGGAGCAGCAGCAGCCACGCGGCGCAGCCACACGGTCGGTGCCATTTCCTGTGTCCTCATTACGATATATCCGTGCCATGTTCTGCGGACTATAAGCATTCTCAAGGGAAGACTTCACAAAGTTCTCAACTTGTGAGTAAGCCAAGCCTTTCTTCATAGAGTTTCAGTTGGGGTAGCATGCAAATCGCTCCGGGTGGAGGATCGCCAGTCACTGACCAACCCCCTCCCCCGCCGCTTTCCAAATCAGTTTCGATTCTAAGTTCTGTGAATCATTTGGTTTAAGTGCCTATACCTAAACATTCTGTAAAGATAGTTCCACTAACCGAATATCGATACCTGTGAAGGGGAACTGTATATACCCCGTTGCAGTGTTAATATATATATAGAAATATACCTAACATATATTTTTCATTGATATCTCTGCCGCTCATTTCTGAGGGCATATTCATAACAGTGAGACAATGGAATCACCAGCTATTTCCTGATGTGCAATGAGTGTGTGGGTAGGTAGATGGAGAAGGAGGAGGCGGAGGCCTCCCCCCCTCCATCCAGATGGCTACCCAAACTCACCCGAGTACACAGAAAGATTTCCTGGGGAACGATACCTGGACACTTATTTAAGGATGATTTCCCAGAATGATATCCTGGGGAACAACACCTGGACACTTGCCTAAGGACTAAAAAACTGTGTAAAAGACTGGAGCATCTACTGGCTTGGTAGAAGAAAACTGGAGAAGAAAAATGCAGAAGAAAGAAGATGGCACCACACGCTGGAAACATCACGGGGCCAACACAACGGATCTTGGACTCTGAAAACCCTCTCTCCATGCCCTAAGTTCTGCCTGCTGCAACTCATGGAGCTGAAGAAGCTGCTCAGAGGACCACATCCCTTCTACAGCCAAAGCCTCAGCACCCTTCCTCTATAGACCCAACATCTCCTGCAGCACCATTTCTCTACAGACCCAACATCTCCTGCAGCATCTTTCCTCCACAGACTCAAACTGTCTTGGGGGGTGAGTGATGTGGTAATATAATTCCTTTCTTCTTCTCTCTTCTCTCTCTATTCTCTCTCTCTCCCCTTCTGATCCATCCTCTTTATTTATGTAATAAATAGTCTAGCTGTTGATATTTTGGCCTCGTTTGTGCCTCTCATTTCACAACATGGGAATATTCATAAAAACTTGAGTCTCTTTCCCTCTCCTCTCCGCTCTCCCGGCAGTGGAGAGGAAATGGAACATGGGCTTAGCTAGTAAGCAGGTTTCCTTGCAGGACTCGGCAGATTCCATCCAGACAATAGGGAGCGGTCCTGCAGGGATTGGCCCAGCAGGGTTGGCAGGGCTGGTAGGGCTGGTCCCAGGATAGGGTTGGCCCTCAGAGTCAGCTCGCATGGCAGGACAGGGCGATGGTTCCTGCTAGGCGGGCTCGGAGGCTTCCAATCAGGCACGGCAGCAGGCGGGTTGGCCTTGCTGTGATGGTCTCGGGGCTGGTGTGAACGGCTACAGGGAGCATCGACTTCCCATTTACTTGGCTAAAAGGAACAGCAGGACTCTCAGAGCAGTCCCGGGTTAGGGGGAGTACAGGCACGAACGGTGCTCTGGAATTCCCTGAGGTTTACAGGGCTTGGTGTAGTGGCTTCTCTCCTGCGATAGCGGGGTTATGTAGATGCGTGGAATGCCGGACTCAGTCAAGTCCCTTCTCCCTGGCAACTGGGCAGATCTTACCCTGGGGGGTCCAGTCCTTTGGAGGCATGGTGGGCTTTCCCAGTCGGTGTGACTGGCTGTGACAACACTGGAGTTCCTGAAGCTCAGCAAAGGTCCCTCATCTCAGAATATATTCTCAGGGCTATGGCTCAATGGGCCTACATGGATACAGGCTTCTTCTCATCATGCAGAGGCTTCTAGATTGCTTGCATATATGAGAGAGAGAAGACTTAATAGCAAGGAGCTCAATGGCAGAGGCTATGGCATGAGCATTGCCCTCTCGAGCAAAGAGAGACACAAGGTGAAAGAGGGGGCAACTCGTTTACCAACTGAGGTAATACTTATAGGTTCCTCGAGGCTGGGTTTGACCAATGGGCATTCTTGTAAACAACTGGCTTCAGCCTATAGAAAGTGTGAAGCTAGAATTATGCCCATACTTAGTATTTGCACGAGCATCCCATGCAATGGGAGCATGTAGGGGGCTGTGCTGGCCTGGCTAATGCCTTGGCTTTTGTCTCCCTCATGAAGGAAGGGAACTTGTCCACATGCTGGGACAAGATTCAATATCTGGGCATAATGTGCCTTCACCACAGAGGTGTACCCTAGCAATCTTACGCATTTTACCTTCATTCCTTTCCTTCTTCTCTAGCTGTTTGGCTGTTCTGCTAGGCTGGGGAGGATAACGCTTTTGACCTTGCAGATAAGGATGCTAACATTGTTTCTTTGAACTAACATCTTCTAATGGCTTCTCTTTTCTTCTAATTATAGGGGGAAAGGAGGTGGCATTGGGGAGAGTGGGGCAGCTTTCCCTGGTCATTTTGACATAGGGGGTTTTCCGTTTTCTGATTGAAAATACCTGTATAATATTGAAAATACTGTATATTTTGTACATATTCATTGCATTCCATTGTAGAGTGTAGTTTTTGCTTTGTAAATACAGCTTCCATTTGCTTTCCAACTAAGCTGGTCATGCCTATTTAATGTAGTGGGAAATTCCAACCCACCACACAGGAATAAAATAAAAATTATTACCATGGTGAGAAAGAAAGAGGTAAGCACAAGTCTATATATGTCAACCTGGGCTATGAATGATCCAAATGTGTTTTGCTGAGCCCATGGCACTTTGCCGTGACCTTACCATATATATCTCAAATATTTTTGTTCTTTTCCCTTCATTTCTCAGTAACATTTTCAGTAAATCTCTTTGGGAGCAGATCTAAAGACTTATTAGTATTAGGCAGGAAGATTTTTTTTCATATAGAACTTCCTAATACATGCCCTATATAATATTTTCTGATTCCATATTTTCCTCCAATAGAATAGAATAAACCAGGTTGGAAGAGACCTTCAGGATCATCATATCCAACCCATCAACCAATCCAACCTACCTAAACAATTAAACCATGGCAACAAGCACCCCATCAAGTCTCCTCCTGAACACCTCCAATGATGGTGACTCCACCACCTCCACGGGCAGCCCATTCCAATGGGCAATCACTCTCTCTGTATAGAACTTTTTCCTAACCTCCAGCCTAAACCTGCCCTGGTGTAGCCTGAGACTGTGCCCTCTTGTTCTGGTGCCGCCTGCCTGGGAGAAGAGACCAACCTCTGCCTGGCTACAACCTCCCTTCAGGTAGTTGTAGAGAGCAATAAGGTCACCCCTGAGTCTCCTCTTCTCCAGGCTAAGTAACCCCAGCTCCCTCAGCCTCTCCTCATAGGGCTTGTGTTCCACACGCTTCACCAACTTTGTTGCCCTTCTCTGGACACGTTCCAGAAAGTCAACATCCTTCCTAAACTGAGGGGCCCAGAACTGGACACAGAACTCAAGGTGTGGTCTAACCAGTGCAGCATACAGGGGCAGAATGACCTCCCTGCTCCTGCTGGCCACAATGTTTCTGATGCAGGCCAGGATGCCACTGGCCTTCTTGGCTGCCTGGGCAGACTGCAGGTTCATGTTCAGCCTCCCATCAACCAGCACCCCCAGGTCCCTCTCTGCCTGGCCGCTCTCCAGCCACTCTGATCCCAGCCTGTAGCACTGCATGGGGTTGCTGAACCCTGGCACTTGGATGTGTTCAATCTCATGCCGTTGGATTCTGCCCATCTGTCCAGCCTGTTGAGGTCCCTCTGCAAAGCCTCTCTGCCCTCCAGCAGATCAACTCCTGCCCCCAGCTTGGTGTCGTCCGCAAATTTACTGATGATGGGCTCAATGCCCTCATCCAGATCATCAAGAAAGATGTTGAAGAGCATGGGGCCCAGCACTGATCCCTGGGGAACACCACTAGTGACTGGCCGCCAGCTGGATGTGGCACCATTCACCACCACTCTCTGGGCTCAGCCCTCCAGCCAGTTCCTAACCCAACACAGTGTGCTCCTGTCCAAGCCATGGGCTGCCAGCTTGGCCAGGAGTTTGCTGTGGGGGACAGTGTCATAGGCCTTACTGAGGTCCAGGTAGACTACATCCACAGGCCTCCCCACATCCACCAGGCAGGTCACCTGATCATAGGAGGAGATCAGGTTGGTCAGGCAGGACCTGCCCTTCCTAAATCCATGCTGGCTAGGCCTGATCCCTTGGCCATCCTGTAAGTGCTGCGTGATTGCACTCAAGATGACCATAATCTTGCCTGGCACTGAGGTCAGGCTGACAGGCCTATAATTCCCTGGCTCATCCAATCGGCCCTTCTTGTGGATGGGCACCACGCTGGCCAGCTTCCAGTCTTCTGGGATCTCTCCAGTGAGCCAGGACTGGTGAAAAATGATGGAGAGTGGTTTGGCCAGCTCATCTGGCAGCTCTCTCAGCACCCTAGGACGGATCCCATCCAGTCCCATGGACGTGTGGGGATCCAAGCAGCTAAGGAGAGCTCCTCCTGGAACAGAGGGGCACTATGCTGCTCCCTGGCTCCATCTGCCAGCTCTGCAGGCCAGCTGTCTGGAAGACATTCTGTGCTGCTGATAAAAATTGAGTCAAAGAAGTTGTTAAGTACCTCTGCCTTTTCCTCATCTTTTGTGACAACGTTCCACTCCATGTCCACCAAGGAGTGGAGGTTGTCCTTGCCCCTCCTCTTGCTATTAATATATTTATAGAAGGACTTTTTGTTGTCCTTCACTGCAAAGGCCAGTCTAAGCTCCAAATGTGCTTTTGCCACCCTAATTTTCTTCCTACATGACCTAGCAACATCCTTAAACATTCCATGGGTTGCCTCCCCTTTCTTCCAGAGATGGTACACCCTCTTTTTTCCCCTTAGTTCTATCCGAAGTTCGTTGCCCATCCAGGCTGGCCATATGCCCCAGCGGCTCATCTTCCAGCACACTGGCACAGCCTGTTCCTGTGCCTTCAAGAGTTCTGCCTTGAAGTAGGTCCAACTCTCAGCGACCCCTTTATTTTTAAGGGCTGTTTCCCAGGGAACCTTCTGAGTTAGTTCCTTGAGTAACCTGAAGTCTGCCCTCCTGAAGTCCAGAGTGGAGGTCTTCTTGCTGCCCCTCTTAGCTTGACTGAATACTGAAAACTCAGTTATCTCATGGTCACTGGCACCTAAACACCCTCCGACCACCACATCACCCACCAGCCCTTCCCTGTTGGTGAAGAGGTCAAGCATAGCCTTACCCCTGGTAGGTTCGCACAGCACCTGGGATAAGAAGCTGTCCTCCATGCACTCTAAGAACCTCCTAGACTGCTTCCTCTGTGCTGTGCTGAGATTCCAGCAAGTTGAAGTCGCCTATGAGAAGAAGGTCAGGCGATCTTGAGACAGCCTTTAGCTGCCTATAGAATGCTTCATCAACATCTTCCTTCTGGTTGGGTGGTCTATAACAGACTCCAACCAGGACGTCTGCCCTGCTGGTCTTCCCTCTAATTCTCACTACATTACTTAGTCCCTCTTTCTACCATTCTGTCTCATTGTGCTTCCTTATTATTATTAATACCATTATGTAAGTGTCTTTGGAGATATGTCCTTTCTGCCCTTGATCTTTCAGGTTTGTTTATCAAATGACTCCAAGAAATTTGATAGTTTCTCACGGTGTGTTTCGTACAAATAAGTCCAATGGGATGTCACCAGTTGGGAAAAAGAGGTGCTTTCTACCTGTTCTGAAATACATGGATACTGAATATACCAAGATAAATGTAACACATTATCATTACATCATAGCAGATGGAAAATCTCAATTTTTCATTTCAATGTTTTTAAGATAGTCCAACATAATTCACATTAGTGTAAACTCACATCTATTATTCTATCATTGCTATTCTTGCGTTAGCTCCACTTACTAAAGAACACCTAAACATCTCCTGTGAGATGTACCAATATATCTCCTCCTTCTCCAGTAAGAGGATAGGACAGGCTGCACTGTAGCAAGTTTTGGAAGGTACTGATGGGGTAAGAATAGATTAAATATTAATATTATGCAGTGGCTTTGGGCATGATATTTTTTTCCCTAAAGAGATGTTCTGGGCCATCCAGTGCTGCATTGGAAAGCAGCAGCTCAGAATTCTATGCCATGGGCCAGAGAAATGGAGACCAATTCTTTCCACACTTGGGAAGTAGAGCTGTCTCAGGACAATTCTTCAGGACACTATTTTTTCTAGGATTTTCTTTGCAGAGCATTGGATTTCCTCTGGGTATGCCTCATAATCTGTGGTCTTAGCACTTTTAATTTGCCGGCCTTGGGTAAGGACACCCAGCTGTAGGATATGCATTTTCAGGCTTAGATCTTATAGGTACAGGGCCAAATAGAAATAAAGGTGTCATCCTACCTGTGATGTCTTTTTGTTGTTCACCATTTTCAGCCTGAAGAAGCTGAGAAACTGTTGCTACCTATTACATGCCTGCCCTAGCTTTAAAATGGGAGTGATGGATGCTGCAAGTAATACAGCTATGAGAGCACAGAGCTCACTGTGCTGCTAAACATGCCTGAAAACCTAGGTAAGAAATCTGACAGCAAGACAGCGGTGAGCTTTAAGCCATCTCAGCAAGTTTTGGGGACTATGACATAACTATCTATCACAGTCTCAGGGCAATAGATCCCAAACCTCCTCAAAATCTCAGCTACTCTACCAGCTGTTCCTCCACTGAATTCCTGTGCTCCAGCCAAGCACATGACAGTTACAGACTGTGGGAAAATTCATGGCTCAGAACTGGAAAATTTAAGTGGCTCTCAAGCACACTCAGATATCAAGACCAGATATTGGAGTACCTGATCAGAACAGTAAGTAAATTTGTACTGGACCATGGATATTTACAATCACATTTAATGCATCTTTAATGGTGTGGCAGGCATTTGTTTTTTCTTTCCCTAAGCCAGATGTTAAAAAGAGACAAAGCATAAAGAAACATAGACTAGTGCAGAAACATCAGTAATGGTCTGCAAGGCTAAAATACAGGCAGTTCTGAAACAAATCTCTGCTTTCAAGTACTTTACATTCATCAACATTCTCTACCTTCAGAGTGTCCTTCTGAAAGCAAGACTTCCTGCAGCATTTCATCTTCAAAGGTCAGACCTGAGGGTGGCCATCAGGGAAAGAACATTTGCAGAATAAGATCCCCTATAAATACACCAAAATGACCCCTATATTTGTAGTCCCTTCTTTGTGACAAGCGAGGTCAAAGTAGAGCAAGGTTTCATGAAAAGACAGAAAGATTTTACATAATTTATATATAAGTGCTGTCATTAAAAGCAGCAATCAAGAACAATATAAAAATTTTGGATGTCCACTACTAAATCTGACAGTAAATTTAGAAACTGTAAGAGAGAGAGACAGGAGACTATATAACACGACTGATTTAACACAAGAGTAGAAGCAATGAGCATCAAAGCAGACAACAGCTGACCGAAAATTGCCCAAAGAAGGAAGATGAGTGACAATTATGAAGAAGTAGAGTTACAAAGTAGGAACAGACTAGACAGCTTGAAGTACATGGCTGGCAGTACTCAAGAGAATACTTTTGACTAAAGACAGTTACAGAGAGAGAAAGGTGATAGAAATATTTGGTCAACAAAGTTAAATCCATCTGACAGCTAGTCACAAACAGTGTTCCCCTGGCCTCAGTCTTTTATCAACAATCTTTTATCTTTATCAACAATCTGGATGAGGGAATTGCATGCACACTCAGCAAGTTTGCAGACGACAGCAAAGTTGGAGGGAGTGTTGATCTGCTAAAGGTAGGAAGAGTCTGTCCTGGCTTAACAGCCTTCTCTCACAAGACAACTCTCTCCCCACACAGATGGGAGGGGAAAGTAGCACAAAAAAACCCTGGGTTGAGACAAAGAGTTTTACTGGATATGAGATAACACAATGCAAAATTACCTTAGCCTATTTGCAGAAAAGTGCAGGAAAATGCAAAAGCAGCAGCAGAAGCCATCAATAAAATGTTTCCCCCACCCAAACATGCAGCAGCCAGCCCAGCAGAAAACACCTGCACCCCAAAAACCAGAAACCCAAAGCAGCAACTGGAACAGGAAGCCTCTCACATTGCAATCTGAACTTCAAGCCCCATGATATTTTACTTCAGGCAGGACTTTCATTTTGAAGATGGCATGATATATGGTCATTTAGCCCTGGCTGGAGGCCAAATGCCCACCAAAGACTGGACAAAGAGATAGTTTATTTTTAATTTTAGAAATATATTTGTCCATTTAAAAACAGCAGTAGTAACAAGAATAATTAAAAAATCCACTGTCTCTTGGAAATACACACATAAGGATTTATCTTGTACTTCTCCAATGAGCTAATCTAGATAAAGCAGTAAGCTTTTCACACTATTATTATTACCTTTGAAAACAAACAGAAATAATATTAATAGCAAACTATTATGCATTCATAGAAGTATGTATAATAAAAAAGGAGAAATAGATGAAAAAAAGGCATGGAAAAGTGAGAGAATTTTCCTGCTTCAGGGAAAATTTTGCCTACTTCACAATAACAACTTCTTCTATGGAAAGAATATTGCTTCCAATATGCTTTATCCAAGCATTGTCTTTTTTAACACTAAATGAATAATGCAAAATAAAAATAGGAGTATTCCCATTAGTTCCTGAAGTTTATTACTTTTTTTTACCTTTTCCAAATATTGTACTCATTAGTCTGCATAACGGCATTTCCTCTGAAAACTTAGGGTGGGGGGGTTGTTTCATACTCTTATTGTTGTGTTCTGTGTAAATTAAATCCTTTCTGGCACCATCAAAAATATTTTATGCTTTGTGCATTTCCAGTCCTGCTGAAAAACAGTAGGTCCTGACTTAAAGCCAAATCTGAACTTTTTTCTTTGTTTTTTAACAGCTGGATACCCTTGTGACTAACCCCTCAGGAGTGACACTATTGTGTTAAGTGCCAAACTCCTGCAACATGCAGATAGACATGTTTTTTATTTCCTTTGGTTTCTGCTCAACTGACATGCATTCCACTCCCCTGATGGAGGCATTTGCAAGTTGTAATTTCTTTAAAAGCAAAGAAAAATCAATCCAAATGTAGGAGAGTAAGATTAAACTTTCTCATAATTTAGTGCAAGCAATAAGACATTAAAAAATTAATAACACTAAAGAGCATGGTATTTTGGTGATCATCACTGTGGCATTAAATTTTAAAATGTGATTATATAATCTGTGTTTATAAGTTAAACATTCAGGTTTCAACATTTTTAACTCATTTTGTCTTCTGTTAAGCCAATGCCTGAAGCCAGCAGCAACAGCTCCAGAACCAGCTACCTGCCTGGGATTTGGACAGACCTCACTGGTGAGGCAGGCTTAATGCACTGCTCCCCAAAATCCTGAAATCTCCTTTACACCTAGATCACAGGTAGTATAGATCTATGACATGAGGTCTGTCACATAAGGCAAGAATCATTTTTACTTGCTATTCCCCAAGTGTTTCAACTATGCTACAACAGATACAGTGGGGAGAGAAATTGATACCAAACAACAACATCAAATAAATCGCAACACTGGATATAATTTTGAAATTCATCCCCAAAGAAATTAAATTTCAAGGACATGAAGTCCCCAGATTTTAAATTACCGTTATGTGATATCCAAGTAAAGGTTCAGTTCACTGCATCGTAGGTCAGAAAAAGCCTTCAAGGTCAGCTATCAAACATAACATAAACATAACACAAAGGACATAGTGAAAGGTTAGTGAAGGTGAGTTTCTTATCTTTCTGGGAGAAAATTCTCAGAGTCTTTTTGAGGTGGAAGAAGTGGTATTAAGCAAGGTGAAAAAGACAAGTCATACAGCTGTATAATCAGCACAGGATAATGCTGTTATTGCTATAAATAATGATGTAGGATTTGTTATTAATGGCTAGATATGACACAGGAAAACCATTGATCCATTGGAAGACTTCAACTCATGTCTTTGTGGGACTTGCTCCAGTGTTTAAAGTATCAAACATATCTAACCATGCAACAGTATTCTAAACTGTACAATTTGTATTTATGAAGAGGACTAAAGCCTTCAAAAGACCACCAAAAAAAAGCTATGCCTATGGAAACAGCCTCTTTTGCTGTGTGTCTGCTTGAACATGAAACTTCAAGCTGTATCATCCTTGAAGTAGCTTTCTGTGACTTCCCTTGTCTACTCATCACCAGTAAAGACAATAGGTGAGATTTTGGGGATCTGTTCTCATAGACAACCACTGGAACAATAAGTGCAACTGTTGCCATATACTTTCTTACATACGGTTGTCATTTTGAAGAGAAAGACAGAGGGACATGTATCTTTTTTCTATAAATATTCATAAAATTGATGCAGGAAAATTAACCTTATGTCATTGGTGTGAGGCACATCCTTTTCTTTTTCATTTTCCAAATCTTCATGGAGCCACCAGCAGTACAGTACTTAGCACCATATGGGATCTGTTTTGTATGTTGTCAGTCATTCCTCTGGCAGAGCATACTTCAGTTTTTCATAAATAAATGAGCAAACAACAGCCATCAAATATCCCTAATCTTTGACATTGTCAAGGCTGACTAAATAAAAACATACTTTATAAGCCATTTTACTTGGGAGGTTCATAGGTTCAGTAAATTCAGCTTGACCTGGGCACTCAGATATGCTGCAGAAAGTAGAAGGTGATAGAGTTCTTGTTGTTAGAGAAAAGAACCTGTTAGGTAAAACTGTTTGGGCATTTTCTCCCTCAGGAGAGACTAAACCTGTCCAAGGGGTGGTTTCAGCTGAAGGTCCTGGTCACACTTATTGGGTAATGCAAGAGAATGGTGAAATTCAGTGTATTCCACAAAGAAATTTAACTTCAGCAGAGAGTTTAATTTCAGAGTGTTGTACAGATGCATTGTGCCCAAAGGAAGAATCCATGAGGAATCTATGGTGCACAAACACTGAGAGCCTGAGAAATGAGTCAACTGAGAGTCCCTGATTCCCTTTCTTCACTTGGTCTGCTAAGAAACTGTTTTCTGTTTTCTTGTTTCCTGATTTTCTTGGACTTCTGAATCATCTACATCTGAGGATAGCCAGAATGGACTATGAACTTTACTTACAAATTGTAGATATTGTTCTAGATTGGATGGACAGTACGAACAGCCAATGAAATTGTTTAGAAGGGGTGGATTGTGACCATTTCAGGCAGTGCCTTTAAGGAAAGGGACAGCTACTGAACACTATAGCTGAATGTTTTGGTGTAAAAAGGAAAACAAAGATAATTCTAAACGAATTTCATTGGTAGATCAGTGGGAATGTAACTTTAAGGATTTTTAGTTTTAGTTTAGTCTGTGCAGTCAGTCTGGACAGCTGCTGTCTTTCTTCTGTTCCTGGCAGTTCTGACCTTGGACTAATGAGATAAGAAACTAATTCTTTTCTTCCCTTAACAATGGCTTTGACCTAACAAAATTCTCCTTAATCTCCTTTTTCTCTTTAATCCTTTTTGGGAAAAAAAAAGTTCATACAGAATTTGTAACACAATTCATTTGGAAAGGCGCCCAAACTCCTGAAATATCCACAAATATTCCATGCTTAAACTATCTCTAGTTATTACTGGGAAGGGTTTTGTTGTTGCAGTTATTGGTTTTTTTTCAGCAGAACATACATTAAGAAGATAATGTTAACGTGTCTTTAGTTCATTTGGTATTTTTAAGTTTTTAAACCTCTCAAAAATTTAGTATGTACATCTTTCATTTTATAACAAACAAGCTGTAAGGAAGAAGAGTAAAAACTGAAGACAATCTGATTTCTGTTGGCACATTCTCCTGAGTATTCTAGCTGCTCCCTGCTCAGCACTTACTGTGGATTTTCTTTCTATCTATCGCTCAGCATACACTCAAGCAAGTCACAAATGGTGTTCCCCAAGGCTCAGTACTGGGACCTGTTCTCATTAATACCTTTATCAATGATCTGGATGAATGGATTGAATGCACTCTCAGTAAGTTTGCAGATTACACTAAACTGGGAGGTGGCGTTAATCTGCTTGAGGGTAGGAAGGCCCTGCAGAGGGACCTGGACAGGGTGGATTGATGGGCTGAGGCAAATTGTATGAGTTTCACCAAGGCCACAACACTTCTATGCAAGTCTACAGGCTTGGGGGAGGGTGGCTGAAAAGCTGCTCAGTAGAAAAAGACCTAGGGCTGTTGTTTGACAGTCTGGATGGCCAAAAAGACCACAAGAGCCATGTCACCACATGAGGGTATTTTGCTCTTTGCTGAAACACCGATTTTCTTCATTTTCTCTCCCTTGGTCTATTAGAAATTCATATTAGCTTGCCTTTTTTTTTTTTTTTAATAATTTAGGCTATTTTCATTAGGATTTCTTTAGGATTTTCATTATTATTATGGCAGTAAAATATTAACAGTTCTGCAGTTTTCATGGTTGGTTTTGTTCTGATAGAAATGTTTAAATAATTATTTTTTGTACAATTTATAATTTTACGGAAATTTGTAACAAATGATACCTGAGGTGCTATGAATACATGATTTTCAGTGTATGGATGCACTACTTAGAATATTACGTCTATCTGTATAGAAAGCAACATTTAAAACTTATTTCTTAGGTTACAACTAGTATTTTTCTGGGTGAACAAAGTGCAAAAGAATCACAAACTGCAAAAGAATCACAAACCAACCCTCCTGTATTTATTGCTAAATCAAACAGAAGCAGGAAGAGAAGCATTGAGATTTAATAATTTATATTAAAGATTTACAAAAAAAGCTTTAGAATTAATGAAGTATCATAAATGTCATTGTATATTAAGTCAATTTTTCAGGACACCTCAACACTCCCCACGGGGCTCAGGGCAGGGAGTGGCAGACAGGCCCCATCTCACTCTGAGCCAAGAGGCTCCCAGGGGCATTAGGGTAACCCCAGCCACAGTGCCACTGGAACAGGCCAGGATGTGTGCCCATCGTTGCCTACCCAAGACTAGGTAGGGCAGGGATGTGGTCTTATCCTGTAACTGGTCCTCCTGCAGTGTCTCTAGGAAAGAGGGCTGACAATCCTGCAGGACTGATATAGGGTTGGGTGAGGGGAGCTCCAGGGGTCTGACATGGGCTCCTGGGCCATGCAGGGAGTGGGGGAATCCCTGGTGGGGCTGACATCTGGCTGTTGGACCATGTGCAGGATGGAAGTAGCCCTGAGGGGCTGGGCAAAGACAGTAAAGGCTGGTGGTGTCTTGGAACAAAGGCCAAACACATGACTTGATATATTAAGAAATAATAGTATATTCATGTAATTTTTCAATAATTGTTTAAATAATCTATTTAATTATTTACATCATTATATTCACCTCAAGTTTTTTTTTCTGTCCTATAAATATGGTTTAGAAGAGACAGTAGTAAAAGAGTATTTTAGAATATTCCACATTTTTTGTGTCTGTTAGCCCATTTTTAGCTGAAGCTTACCTTCCCTTTATCCTAAAAGAGTCAGTTAAATAATTAGAAATTAGTTTAATGGGAATAGAATTTTATTAATAAATTAGAGCAAGGGTGGACGTGCTTTGTGTCTGTGACTGTATGAATGTACATGAAGTTAAATTTAATGCATCTGTTGTAAAATGGGAATGGCATTTTCTCTGCATTGCTGATTTTGAAGCAAAATCCTAGCTGAGGTGCTGTTCAGTCAGCATTATTTGCAGCTTTGGCAATAAAAGTGTACGGAAAAGCCTAGACAGTCTGTGCTTTTAGGTTTTTCTTATCCTGTAACTAAAAATATTTCATTTTTGTTATTACAATTAAACATACAAGGTTGGCAAGTTCATCAAAGTCCATAGCCAAGAATCATCTTTGACAGATTATACTAGGGAACAAAGGGGACAGCTACTGAACACTATAGCTGAATGTTTTGGTGTAAAAAGGAAAACAAAGATAATTCTAAATGAATTTCATTGGTAGATCAGTGGGAATGTAACTTTAAGGATTTTTAGTTTTAGTTCAGTCTGTGCAGTCAGTCTGGACAGCTGCTGTCTTTCTTCTGTTCCTGGCAGTTCTGACCTTGGACTAATGAGATAAGAAACTAATTCTTTTCTTCCCTTAACAATGGCTTTGACCTAACAAAATTCTCCTTAATCTCCTTTTTCTCTTTAATCCTTTTTGGGAAAAAAAAAAGAGGAAGGTGGAAAAGGGGGTTTTGGGGGGAACCCTCCTCCATTGAGGTGGGGTAGTTTTCTCTGTTATGTTCTTTCCTGTATATTTTTGTGTATACTGTAAATACTGTATATTGTGTATATATATTCATTGCATTTCAATATGCATGTAAATACAGCCCTTTCCCATTTTGCTTCTCTGACTCAGTTAGCTGTGGTTTGGGGCGGGGGGGGGAGAATTGAACTTTTCTCACTACCACACACATTCTGCAACTTTTTTTTTTTTTTTCCTAAAGGAGCATTAATGCTCTGAAAATTGATCTTCTTCAATTTTATGCTGCGGGGAACCTCAGAATCACAGAATCAACCAGGTTGGAAAAGATCTCAAGAGTGGTTAAGTGTTTGATTCATGAATGTTCTCTGTAACCAGCAATAATATTTGGCTGAGTTTTGGAGTCTGCACATAACAGCTGCACATAACTGCATGTGCTTACACAGATGTATATACATAGCATATGCAACTCACTACCAGTAGTCACAGCCACACAATGTACTTCAAAGCCAAATATTTCTGACAACCCTCTACGCATAGTAGAACTCCATACTGTGAATGTTCTCCCAAGTTTGTAATGCTGAATGCCATTAATATTTTCAAATTAATGTTTTAATTTTACCCTAAAATTGCTACACATGAATGGAATGACACAAGTGATTTTTTTCTTTTTTTTTAGTAAAACATGTAAAGGTTTTGTTTTCAGTAATCTAGACTGGTTTTAGTCTGCAACAGTAGCAAGAATTATATGTACAAAATCATACATAATAATGTGTTGTTTCATATTTTTGAAAGGGAAAAAACCAAGAATTTTTATAAAAATACAATGGATTCATGGATCCACAAAGCATCTCATAATAGGCAACCCACAGATATGTGGATCTGGTGGACTATAGGCAAGGTTCATTGGCAGATATGACGGAAAACTATTCATGAAACAATAGATTTCTAGGTAACTTGGAATATTTCAAAGCATACTCAGGGCATGCATGGGCTCCAGATCAAGTAATTCTATTAATTATCACCTGGATGTAAGAACTAAATTTAAATTATATGATACTACAGTCATGCAACTAGGTACGGACCACAAGATATTTAAAAAAATAGAAAGGTTAGTTTACATTACTCTAGAAATATTTCACTGAAGACTCATATGGTTCATATATTGCATTTTTTACTTGCTTTAAACTGTATGAGTTTGCACTAACAGAAGATCTGATTAATTAGATTTGGTTTCCTGTGGATTCTAGGTCTTTGAACTGAAAGAACAGTTATAAATTAAATGAGCTCAAGACTCATGGTGAGAGAGTGAATGTGAGGCTACTCTTACAGAGATCTCTTTAATGCTTTTCAGGACCTCAGAAAAGAAGATGTCTTCACATTCCTGTGAGAGAGGAGCAATGACTCCTCTCAAATGCTCCATATAATATAATGATAATGGTGGGTGAGTGTGGTGGTTTAGAATTTTCCCACTACAAGAAGCCCCCCCACAAGAAGCTTCCCCCACAAGAAGCACGGCTCACTCAGCTGGGAAGCAAATGGAAGCTATATTTACAAAGCAAAAACTACACTCTACAATGAAATGCAATGAATATGTACAAATATACAGTATTTACAATATTATACAGGTATTTACAATAAAAAAAAAACATCACAGAAACCCTCCTGGTCAAAACGACCAAGGAAAACTGCTCCACTCCCCCAAGCCCCCTTTTTTTCCTTCCCCCTATAATAGAAGAAAGAAAAGGAGCCATTAGAAGGAATTAGCAGCGATTAGATCCTCCCAGTCGAAGCAGAACAGCCAAACAGCCAGAAAAGAAGGAAAAGAATGAAGTAGAATGTGTGAGATTGTTAGGGTGCATCTGGCCAATGAAATTCGTTTAGAATAATCTTTTGTTTTCCTTTTTACACCCAAATGAGAATTGTTTATATTTCTCCACTTTCTCTGCTCAAAATCTGCAGCTAACTTTTAAAGGCATAGCCTGAAACTGCCCCAGTGAGATAAATAGATCTTATAAAATAGTAAGAATTTGGAGGGATAACATTTAATGGCAAAGTTACAGAAGATGTTCAAATAACCATCTTATAACCATCAAATAATCGTCAAATAACCAGGTGTTAAGACAAAAGTAATACATTTTCCCCTCTTAATTTTACCTTTCCATGTATAATGCTACAAATCTGACTCTTTGCTGAAGGGATTAGTAAGCATCTAGGGAAAACTAATTGTCTCAGGCATTTAAAATATTACTGTTGGGAGGCTTAATTTGAAGATTCATCTTTATCATGATGCCCCTGTCATGTAAATCACATCGCATTTGCCTGTAGCTGTCATTTCAAGAGAACTAAAGTCCAGTAATCCTGGCATTTACACATTTATTACCAGACTTTTATACAGTTTGCAATATCTTTTTTACTACTTTCCCTATTGTCAAGGGAAAAAAGCTAGAAAGATGTTCAGAATATATAAAGGCTGCTATGCTGAAGGAGTAAAGAATATTGATCAACAATCTTTCCTGCAACTATATTGGATCTTGGGTCTTTCTTTAAAGGCAAGCTAACAAATCAGTCTAACATGGAATTATTTTTTTCAATCCATGTTTGTGTAATTTAAATGCTCTTAACACACCAACTTCTTATTCACAGGATTTTTTGCACTTAAAACCACAGTATTTTAAGAATAGATAATATAAATTTATATTTAATCTAATTATCTCTCTATATATAATGAAATAAATCTTTAAAGACAAATATGTTAATGATCTAACATTTTACCTAATTAAGTGTATTTTGAAGTCCCTAAGAGATCAGAATACAGAATCCAGTCAAATGAAAAGTGAGAATAAAACTGTTTCCCTTCCATTTGCTCATATCAAAGACATCTTCCAAGATTAATATTCATGCAGGTGCTCAGGGACGGGTAGAGTGGGACAGTCACAGACTTGCTGGCCACATTATTCCTGTCACTGGCCTTTTTGGCCACCTGAGCACACTGCTGGCTCCTACTCAACCAGCCATCAATGAACACCGCAGCTCTTCAGCCCTTCTTCTCCAAGCCTGTAATGTTGCATGGGGTTGTTGTGGCCCAGGTACTTGACACTTGACTTTGTTGGCTCTCATACCCACACCTGAACTTTTTGAATCATACCACTTGTTGTCTATAATCTCTCCACTGTCACCAGAGGAGTAAAGAGCTATATTTATATTTCTCAGGAACTGGATGGGATCCACCCAAGGGCACTGAAAGTGCTGGTAGGAGTGCTCACTGACCCACTTTACATCAGCAGTCCTGGCTAACCAGGAATGTCCTGGTTGACTGGAGGTAAGAAAACAGTCCTCTACAAGAAGGGCCAGAAGATCCTGGGAATTACAGGCCTCTCAATCTGACAGACTTCATTCTACTTCTCAATCCATTTGATCTTTTCAAAGAACACCACAAGCTTTGAGCAAGATCCAAGGAGAAAACTTAGATGTTTCACCAGAAAATATCTAAGAATTACACATGTGGCCCTAGAAAAGTGACTTGAGGAAATTTAATCAAACAGCAAGTGCCACAGATAAAGAAGAAATAATTCAGTCCTCAGACAGCATCTAAAAAGTTGGGTCTTTTGGTAGAGAACATTAAACTCAAAGGCATGTTTGCAGTTCTGGCCATCTCTGAGGCACCAGAAGAAAGATCTAAAAAGAAGGAAATAAACACAAACTCAACTCTTTCCGTTTCATTAGACACTCAATTAAACAAGAAAGTTTATGTTTCCAGTTCTCTATATTTGCATTTGTTTATATTTTGTGTCTGGAATGAAAAAGTGAAAAACTCCGTGTGAGTTTAGGACACAGAATTCTACCAGGCAACTGACCTGCCACTGCCAGTCGTGCTCTCTCAGTCCTGTTGGCCTTGTGGTTTTGGCTGATGTTTTACCAGGTTGGTATCTGGTTCTTTCCACTTATTTTGCATGCAGGTAACTAAAGCATTCTTCTGGAAAAGGAGCCACATCTATTTCAATATTATTATATTGCTTGCACTCCATGATAGAGACATGCTTTTTTCCTGAACTTTTCTGCCTTCCATCACAATCTTTTGTATTCTCACTTGTTCTGTGTTATAAGTAGGAATGCATAAATAGTTTTCAGTGTTTCTTTCTGAAATAAAAAATAATTGAAGTGACCTAGTTTACATTGTGGCCTCATAAGCAATTGCATTAAAGAAGATAAATAGAGAATTAGAATGAGAATGAATGCTAAAATAGGGAGGAAGGGAATGAATTTCATTAGCTAACTTCTTAGCAGAGATAATGTATTTTGTAACTGCACCCTTTGTTACAGAAAATGAGGATTTATCAAACCAAGGATTTGAAATATTTGGCTAATAATTGAATTGGTTAACTGTTTAAAATAATTAGCTGTTGATAGATACAGAAGGATTATTTTACAAGAGATACAGTGCCTAGATAACAAAATCCCTAGCAGATACTGGGGGGTTTTGTTGTTGTTGGTTTGGTTTGGGGGATTTTTTGACATCATGGGATCTATTTTGACTAGACTAACGCATCGTTTATGGTCAAATTAATACAATCTATAGAAAGAAAATATCTGTGAGGTTTAATTACTATTTTCATTGTATAAAAGTGGTCATTAGCAGAAATTTATTAGTGTATTTATTACTTTACATTGCAAAGCTATAAAACAGGAGTAAACCATCCTATGTCCGTGAAGGGAATGAGTTCTTAGCCTCGTTAAATTTTATGAAATATCCACATGCAAGCCCTATGCATTTGTTAATGATATATTGGATGTATAGTTTGAAACAAGCATGAACAATTTCCAACAGAAGCAATGAAAACTTTTCAGCAGAAAAGAATACATTGCAACAATTATTCTTCCTCCTCTGGATAGCTAAAACATATGGAATGAAGAGAGAAATCAAAGTGAGTTCAAGATGGCTATGTCAGTGAAGCTGCAACACTTAATGCAGTTACTGTGCTATCAATACAGTTATTCCAGTAGGGTTCTCACAAATAATTTCAGCAAAACACACACACACCTAGTTGTTTTCACCAATATTGACAGATGTTCTCATATGTAATTGTATGGTAAGAAACAACTATGAAAATGAAACCCAGAGGATTCCTTAAGAGCTAATTTTAAATGAGCTGAAATTCACTGAACCCCAGAAAATCTTTTTGTTATTAAATTGATCACAAGATCAGAGATTTCTCCAAATAACTTATCAATTTTCACAACAAATATAAAAAGGTAAACATGCCAGGATCCCAGGGAACTTTGCAGGGAGAGCAGTTGCTACATATAAATATGGAGGTTACTTTTTAAAAAATGGCCTGTTCATTGAGTGTGATAATGTGATCCTATGCTCTTTACCTCCACACACTTATTTTTCTTTTGCAAGCAAAACCACTGATTTGGGGGGAAATCCATTACTTATCAGGCTGTTTCACGGACACATAAAATGTCTTTTCTTTAAGGTGTTACTTTACATATATGCTTTACATAAATGGCAGTCCTAGGATTTAATCTTCTGCCTCCTGTGTCACTGTTAGTGGTGCACTAAGGGAGAAATGTCCTCAAATCTATTCCAAGTTCACATCTGTGCCTCCGGCTGGATAGACTTTAAAGATTCAAATGTGATGGTGCAGCTCCTTTGAGGAGCAAAACTTAATTTTATCTTTTTTTCCAGAACAAAGATAAAAATAGTATTCTTCAGGGTCTAGTTTGAAGTAGGCTGCTCAGCCCACTCAGCTCAATGGAAAGACAGTTGCAAGGAGCTACTGGACACACTATTACTTAAAAGGAAACTCTACAGGAAGTGGAGGGAAGGACAGCTAGAACAGGGGGTATATAAGGAAGCTGCCCAAGCAGCAAGAGACCTGGTTAGGAAAGCCAAGGCAGAGTTTGAATTGAATCTAGCCAGGGAGGTTAAAGGGAACACTAAGAATTTCTACAGGTATATTAATGGCAAGAAGAAGACTAGGGAAGGTGTGGGCCCCCTCAGAAAGGAAACTGGTGCTGTGGAAAAGGCTGAGGTACTCAATAACTTCTTTACCTCAATCTTCAGTGCAAGGGCCTCCAGCCACACTCCTGGTGTCATGGCAGACGATGCCAGGGGCGGGGAGGAAGAACTGCCCATCGTAAGTGAAGATCAGGTTCATGATCACCTAAAGAACCTGAAAGTGTTCAAGGCCATGGGACCCGACGGGATACACCCACTGGTACTGAGAGACCTGGCAGACGAGGTTGCTAAATCCCTCTCTATTATATTCCAAAAGTCATGGCAGACTGGGGAAGTCCCCACAGACTGGAAAAGAGGAAGCATTACTCCCATTTTCAAAAAGGGTAAGAAGGAGGAACCTGGGAACTACAGGACAGTCAATCTCACCTCTGTGCCTGGAAAGATCATGGAGCAAATCCTCCTGGAGGCACTACTGACTCAGAAGAATAGTGAAGAGGTGATTTGGAACAGTCAGCATTTGCCAAGGGCAAATCCTGCCTGACAAACCTGGTGGCCTTCTACGAACAAGTGACAACATTAATAGATGAGGGGCGAGCAGCTGATGTCATTTACCTGGACCTGAGCAAAGCCTTTGACAGTGTCCCGCACCACATCCTGGTCTCCAAACTGGTGAAACATGGGTTTGATGGATGGACTAGTAGATGGATAAAGAACTGGCTTGATGGCCGCACCCAAAGAGTGGCTGTCAACGGGTCCATGTCCCTGTGGAGGCCAGGGACAAGCAGAGTCCCTCAGGGATCAGTCCTGGGACCAGTCTTGTTCAACATCTTTGTGGGTGCCATGGACAGTGGCATTGAGTGCACCCTCAGCAAGTTTGCTGATGACACCAAGCTGTGTGGTGCAGCAGACACGCTGGAGGGAAGGGATGCCATCCAGAGGGACCTTGACAGGCTGGAGAGGTGGGCACAAGCCAACCTCCTGAGCTTCAAGAAGACCAAGTGCAGGGTCCTGCATCTGGGTGGAGGCAATCCCAGGCACAAATCCAGGCTGGGCAGGGACTGGCTGGGGAGCAGCCCAGAGGAGAGAGACTTGGCGGTGCTGGTGGAGGAGAAGCTCAACAGGAGCTCTCAATGTGCACTTGCAGCCCGGAAAGCCAATCAGATCCTGGGCTGCATCAGGAGAAGTGTGGCCAGCAGGTCAAGGGAGGTGATTCTCCCCCTCTACTCAGCTGTGGTAAGACCCCACCTGGAGTACTGCATCCAGTTCTGGAGCCCCTATTACAAGAGGGATATGGAGGTGCTGGAACGTGTCCAGAGAAGGGCCACGAGGATGATCAGGAGCACCTCTCCTATGAGGACAGACTGAAGGAGTTGGGGCTGTTCAGTCTGGAGAAGAGAAGGCTCCCAGGTGACCTCATTGTGGCCTTCCAGTATCTGAAGGGGGCCTCCAAGAAGGCTGGGGAGGGACTTTTCAGGCTATCAGGGAGTGATAGGACTAGGGGGAATGGGATGAAGCTGGAGGTGGGGAGATTCAGGGTGGACATGAGGAGGAAGTTCTTCACCGTGAGGGTGGTGAAGGCCTGGAATGGGTTGTATAAACAATGATTTCACCTTCTTTCAACATTTTGATAATATACAGTGACACTCACCCAAGGGTGAAGTTTGAGAGTGAAATTTTTTTCTACTGCTCTTAATACTGTTGTATAACATTCCTTTGTGTTTTAGTGTTTATGCCAGGACATTGTTGGAATTAGGAATGGATGATTTCAGCACCCTGAAAGAGCTAATGAAGATTAGTATAAGTAGTTCTATGAGGCATGAAAAATAGAAGGAAGACAACAATTGAAAGTTAAATTTTACCTTCACAGTTGTTGTCATGGGAGACCTCATTGCTGTCTACAACTACTTGAAGGGTGGTTGTAGCCAGGAGGGGTTGGTCATTTCTCCCAGGCAACCAGCACCAGAACAAGAGGACACAGTCTCAAGCTGTGCCAGGACAAGTTTAGTCTCGAGGTGAGGAGAAAGTTCCACACTGAGAGAGTTGTTAGCCATTGGAATGGGCTGCCCAGGTGTGGTAGGGTGAGAAAAATTCTCCCCCACACACAAAGAAACCACAGCTAACTCAGTCGGAAAAGCAAATGAAATAAGCTGTATTTACATGCATAAATGGAATGCAATAAATATGTACACAAATATACAGTATATACAATATATGCAGAAATATACAGCAATGAACGTAATGCAGAAAAGCTTTTTCCCTCCAGCCGGCCAGGGAGGTTCCCTGAACCCCCCCCTCTCTCCCTCCCTACCTCCCTTTTTCCCAAAAAGGGTTAGAAAGAGAGAGAAAGGCAATTAAGGAGAAAAATTCTGTTAGCTCAAAGCGTATGCAAGAATTAGTTTTCTTATCTGGTTAGCTTTGTTAATTCAAGGTCGCTTCTGTCCGGCAAAGCTGTTGCTTCAGAGAGAGAGAAGACGACAAACCCACAGGAACAGAGAGAACAGACTGAACTCAGACAGAACTGACAGAACTTAAAGTTGCATTCTACCAATCTACCAATGAAATTAGTTTAGACTATCTTGTTTTTGTTTAAATATCAAAATCATTCAGCCATAGTGTTCCAGCAACTGTCCCTTTTCTTAAAGGCACAGCCTAAACGGTCACACCAGGGAGGTGGTGGAGTCACCGTCCCTGGAGGTGTTCAAGAGGGGATTGGATGTGGCACTTGGTGCCATGGTTTAGTCGTGAGGTCTGTGGTGACGGGTTGGACTTGATGATCTTTGAGGTCTCTTCCAACCTTGGTGATTCGGTGATCTTTCTCTCTGCAAATGGGAATCTGAACAGGAAAGTTACAGGGATAAAAAAGAAAAAAAAAGCTTGAATTTGGCTTAGAAAGAGGTAAAGAAAGCACCAAAGACATATAGGACACTCAACCACGTGAAAATCCAGGGCACTGCCTTTCCCATCTGCTAGAAGATGAATTCCTTTAGTTTAAGCATTTATAAAAGCCACTGGAAAGGACAGTGAGGTGTGGTACCTGACAGCACTTGGGAGGGGCCTGCTTGAAGCACAAGTCTCTTGGATCTGATGTGTTTGCCTGATCCTACTAGAATAGACACTGCCCACAGGAATTCGGAGGAGGAACTATAAAATCTTCTGATTTATTCTTTTTAAACTCTTTTCTAATGAGCAATGAAAACTAAAAATATTTGTACAATGAATGTGTAAGTGTGCATTAGATGTGACATGCGGCTCATAAGGGGCAACATGATGCAAACAATCAGTTTAGATTTCATAGATGACAGAAATGGGAATGTGTAGTGATGATGGCTATTCTAGCACCATTTTGACTGCTAATAACATGTTATGAATCCCCAGAGATGTAACATCTAAAATCAATCCTACACACTGATGAGAACTAGGTTACATTATTTTTCATCCACTCTCTAATCTGTATGTGTGTGCGAGAGCAAGCGCATCAGATATTTTTATTCCCATCTGCAGAAAGTCTCCACAATCCAAAAATTTGGAACTCCTTTAATCAGATGAACATGCCTTTCTCATATTCCTATGAAAGGACTTACTGCATATCCTGTAAAGAAAATAAGGGGCCCTTTGGGAATTGCTCCATCAAACAGGTCTTCAGCAGGACATTTTCTGGTAAAGCTGAACCAGGATATTGATGAATAATCTAATATAACTCCTCAAGTGAAAGATTTTTCAGTGTTTCTAAGAGATAATTTGACCTCCTCTATAGACCTTGTCTATAGGCCTGTATAGGCTAGGAAAACTTACAGCTTTTACCTATAGTTAAAAATATAGCATCATGTGAGTCTAAGAGAAAAATACAAAGTACAATGAAAATAAATGTCCAATAAATCTGTTCATCAGTCACTCTGAAAGCCTACATATTGAAGCTTTTTTATTTAAAGAAATTTTACTTTTTACCCATACTGGGTGAATCATGTACACTGGGGATTTGTAGCCCCTGTTGACTCTCCACCCTACTCCTTCCCCATAATCCACAGATTTTTTTTCACCAAGGGTCTTCTTATGAATAAAATGCGTTGGCTTAGCCAATATTTAAGTTCCTAGATTTTGTGCTGTTGCACACATGTAAAAATACATTTATTATTTTGTTCTTCTGCAGCAAATTGACTCTTTGCCTTTTTAACATGTTTTGTATTATCACCTGCCATTCTATGTTCAAATGGCAAATTTTACAGAAAATAAAGGTACTACAGTAGAAGGGTTAGAAAGTTTGCTGTTATGAGTGGAGGTTTTTATTCAACCATAAAACTATTCCAGATAATGGGCGAGGTTTTATTATATTTGTTTTTTGACTGGGCAGATACAGCATGAAACCACATATTTAGTTATTGAATATATTTGAGCTGGCTTCCATTATCTGTGCTTGGGAGATTTTGTTTTCAATATTATTTCATTTATTTGCTTTCCCTGTTCAAAAACTTTGCAGGTTGTACATAGGCCAGTTCATTTAACAGCATTCATTAAATGCTGAGATTTCAAGCAGTATTGCACATGAATCTACTGCTGCACACTGAGCTATACAAAATGTGGCAGCCAAGAAGCATTCTCTGTAGAGTAATAAGCTAAGTGATGAAGGGAAGATACAAGATTCACATAGCTTGGAAAAATCCTCAGCTTGGAAGCAAAGACCCACACCTTGGAAGCAGTGGAAAGTTATTAAAATGATAGGCACCAGGTATAATTTTTTTAAAAATCTCATTGCAATTTTCAACATAGTAGAAGATCTGACAGTTAGTGAAGCCTTCAAGTGTTTCAATGTGAACACAAGCTTAGACTGCTCAGACAGAGTGAAAGAGCCTGAGAACTCGCTGTTCAGTGTGGTTCATGCTGGTCTGCAAGGAAGGACCAGGCTCTCTCACACCCTGCTCCTTCCTGCAGAGCAACTGAAAAATACCTTCATTTCTTTGGCACACCCATCCTGGTAACCATTTCAGCAAGGTAACTTAAGAGTAGATGTTGCAGATAAGGACTCTTCCTACCACTCTTGGGAAATGCAGAGATGTACCAAATTCCCTGCTTATATTGATTCAGAATCTTGCCTCTCCTGATGCCAGAGGAAAGGCATCTCAAAAAAGTTCAAGTTTGTAATGTTTCACTGAAATGAAAGATTCATTGGATGGATAAAAAGGAAGGTAGAAGCATGTGTAGCCTAATGCACTTAGCTGTGCAACTTAAAAAGCAATACACTTTTAAATACCAAAATATTTTAGCTGTCTTGGAAGCAAGAATTGAATTTGTTTGACCACTACCCCGTGAAGTCTCTTATGCTGTGCAAGACCAAAGGACCTGCATTATTTTAATGCTGATTGTTTGACAAGGTGCTGTCTTGTACTCAGTAATTAGGATAGCTTTGTAATGGGTTAAGGCAGACCCCCTC
Source organism: Colaptes auratus (assembly GCA_015227895.2). Taxonomy (NCBI): domain Eukaryota; kingdom Metazoa; phylum Chordata; class Aves; order Piciformes; family Picidae; genus Colaptes; species Colaptes auratus. The sequence continues at coordinate 52,672,382 of CM037631.1, forward strand.
CCCACCACGGGTAGAAATAACGACTTGGACAAACGGATTGCAAAAGTGATGGAAAGTTTAAATGGAAAGCGGTGAATGTTAACAGAGAGCCAGAAGCGCAGTGACAAAAGAGATCCCAAAGCAAACCCAGAAACATCCCATCCCCACCTGGGGGTACATCCAAGACCCTCAGGGCTCCTTCTTCCCCCACAGCTCCTTCTTTCCCCCACCACTGCTAGGCTCGTCTCAGCTGGCCAGATCTGAGACTGTCCATCCCCCCGTGGCCTTGGGCCTAGCTAGGCCCATGGCCGGGAGACATCTCCCCCAGTGACCGGGTGACGGCAAGGAAGAAAGAGGAAGTGCTAGACCCCGCACTGAATCTTACAGTGGTGCAGAGAATTATGGTACAAAATACCTAATTTCCTGTGTCCGCCCCTCTGGGCTGGACTTCTGGACACAGGAAGTAAACACAGCAGAGGGCACCCAGCCCAAACTGCTACAAGCTTCCATTCCAGAGGTGCCCGTGAGTGCTTCAGCCAGAAGTCCTCTTGAAAAAATAAAAGGAAGCTGTAGAATGAATCTAAATTATATGTGAATTCTCAGATGCACTGCTGAGGACTGCAGGACACTTGGTGTGGACAAAGAGGGAAAAGAAGAAAGGATATTCAGCGACTTGGTCCAGATTTGTTTCCACTATTTTTGGTAGGGATATTGCATAGTCCTTTAATCTGTCTGGGAAATTACAACACTTTTAAGTATGTTACTGACTTTTTAGCAATTAAAACATGTGTTTTACCGGTGGATCAAAAATCCAAATATTGCTCAATCTTCAAATTTTCAAATACATGTTGAAAGAAGCATTTTCATTGTTCAAAGATAGTGTCACAAAATATATTGCAGAACACAGCTTTAAATTACAGAAATATCACATTTACTGCAATAAACAAAATTGAAAAGTAAAATATATAGAAGCTCACAAAGGAGAGGAGGGAGGAAATTTTTTTCAGTTTCTGGTTTGTGTATCACACAAAGATATGAATATAATTAAATTCTGTGTAAAATACTTGCAAGCCACGTTGTATTTTGCCACATTGTATTTTACCACACTGTTATTGTGCTGAAGAGTTTAAAATGTCCATTCACCTTACGAGAGTGTGTATGAAAATCCAGACTAAAAGTCAGATAACACTAAATGATGATCAGTGGTCTCCTGCAATCTCAGTACAGAAAGGTAGCTATCTTTGATCTTCCATTATTTATTCAAACTGACAAGAATTCTTTTAGATCCTTGAAGACAGATCAGATTTCAGTTAAATCCATGTCAAGGGCTAAGGCTCAGCCTTAACCCCAGCTGGGGATTGAGATCCCAACCTTCCAGTGCAAGGATACGTTTGATACCAGGTCACTTGCTGAAGTACTGTGTCATGTACAAAGTTGCATGATGTTATTCCACCAGACTGGATTTATCTAGTTTTACTATGCTCCTGAGTTAAACCCATAGAAACTAAAACATCCAACCCATTTAGACCTGTCTTCATTTTTACAAGACACTTATATTGACCGTTTTTTTAAAAGCTACTTTTTGTAGAGGTCATCTATTTCACTTGGCAGTGCCCATCTCCAGCTGCCCTTCATTTGAGTATTATAGTTTATGTGGTGTTAATTGTTTAAGAAACAGAGTCCTCCATTTAAATGCCTGCTTGTCACAGAATCATAGAATCAATAAGGTTAGAAAAGATCTCAAAGATCATTAAGTCCAACCTGTCACCCAAGACCCAATGACTACTAAATAATGGCTTCAAGTACCATGTCCAATCCCTTTTTGAACACCTCCAGGGACGGTGACTGCACCACCTCCCTGGGCAGCCCATTCCAATGGCTAATGACTCTCTCAGTGAAGAACTTTCTCCTCACCTCGAGCCTAAACTTCCCCTCATGCAGCTTGAGACTGTGTCCTCTTGTTCTGGTGCTGGTTGCCTGGGAGAAGAGACCAACCCCCTCCTGGCTACAACCACCCTTCAGGTAGCTGTAGACAGCAGTGAGTTCTCCCGTGAGCCTCCTCTTCTCCAGGCTAAACAATCCCATATCCCTAAGCCTCTCTTAATAGGGCTTGTGCTCGAGGCCTCTCACCAGCCTTGTTGCCCTTCTCTGGACACGTTCAAGAGTCTCAATGTCCTTCTTAAACTGAGGGGCCCAGTGTGGCCTAACCAGTGTGGAGTACAGGGGCACAATGACTTCCCTGCTCCTGCTGGCCACACTATTCTTGATGCAGGCCAGGATGCCGTTGGCCTTCTTGGCCACCTGGGCACACTGCTGGCTCATGTTCAGCTGGCTGTCAATCAGTGCCCCTAGGTCCCTTTCTGTCTGGCTGCTCTCCAGCCATTCCGACCCCAGTGTGCAGATCTGCATGGGGTTGTTGTGACCAAAGTGCAACACCCGACACTTGGACTTGTTGAATGCCATCACGTTGGACTCCATCATTTGGAACCGATTCCTTGAATAACCCGTCTTAAAACTTAACTATACCAGCTCCCACCTTCCTCACTTTTTCATCCTCGTTGTACAACCTGTGGTCTTTTTTGCAAGTCTGCCGGGTCTTTCTGCATGCCAGGTTTCTCATACAGTTCTGGTTTTCTCCACTTTTCCCATAACGGCATACCTCCTGAAATTTACAGACTTCCAGTTGTATCTGGGAACAGAGAGCTAAATATTGGTCTTTGAAAGGGCAGAACACAGGTTTGAGCACTTAGAACTCTTAGTCCTCTGGCTAGTACTCCTCACTTCATAGACAACATTCATCACAGCCTGATCATGCTCTGGGTACTTTTTGACGTAGCAGTGAATTGTGCATGACATTCTTCCAAGATGGTGTCACTTTCTGGGGCCAAACAGTTGGGACTAATTGTTGGAACTGTGTATGACAGGACTGGGGAAGGATATGGGGAAGTTCAAATGAAGAAGATAACATTGCTAGATTCCTCTGGAGCTGAAGTGACATATTATCCCAGCAATGCTCTGTCATTGTTGGCAAGCACAATGACCTGGACACCTAATTAGTTTGAAGTTGCTGGGTGAGCTGTAGGAGCTACCCTTAAATATATGTCTAAGAAGGGGACGATACACTGGATCATAAAGCCAGAGAAGATACAAAAAACTGCAGTGCCTCCCAGATTATTTAAGGTCACTGCTGGGATCCAGATACCTTCTCTTTATTTACCCATTTCTTAGCAGAACTCAAAGGCTGAGGAAAATTGTCATTGCTACGTATTTATTGGTATTGAGCAGAGTGCTATGGAAGGCTCTTAGATTCCATTCAGGCTAGATATAGGGAGAAATTTTTTACATCGAGGGTGTGAAACACTGGAATGAGTCACCCAGAGTGGTTATAGAAGCCCTGTCTTGGAAACATTCAAGGTCAGGCTGTATGTGGTTCTAAGCAACCTGATCTATTTGAAGATGCTTGTTGCAGGGGGGGTTGGATTAGATGACCTTTAAAGGTCCCTTCTATCTCAAACTACTCTATAATTCTATGATTATTTCCTGTGAGAAAGTAAATTATGCTATCACAAGCACTATGAACATTAATTTATATGTTCATTCTCCCTTACACACAGAAAGATGAAGTAATTTTTCTTATATACATATATTTTTGGCTAAAGAGCGCTGAAACATGGTGTCAAGCTCAATTTCTGCACCAGAGAGCTATCTCTGAGAGCTTTAGATGGATTTTTGGTGGAGAGTCATCAATCTATACTTGGGCAGAAGTCCAGCTTTTAGAAGGCCCTTACGTCTTGCACTGCTTGTGAATTCAAAGCCACTGAGAAAGATCTAGAAAGATGGTTTCATAGACAGTGATGATAACTGGAAAAGATATGGACTCCTATTAAAGCTCATTAGTACTTTCTCATCTAAAGATATATGAAAGACTTATGTGGATAAATAGGGATAGAGATTTCCTTGAACTTTGTACTAGTGTTTCAAACTTAAAAACCGGGCCAGAATGAAGCGAAGACCTGGGTTCAATACTGATCCTCTTAAATGCCTTTTCATTCATTTCAAGGTTTTCTTTGCTTTGTTTGTTGCCAAAACATAGTGTGCATTTATGAGGGATAAGCCTACATCTTTAAAACAACTTGGAATGTGCTTTCATTGCCTACATAGTTTGTTTCAAGTCTAGTAATTATACCATATACTTACTGCAGTCTTCACACTGTCTCTACAAGCACATTATTTGGTTTTCATTAGCATAACATAATGACAGGTACAGAGCTGACAAGGTGGTGATGACACAAGTTAGAATTATGTTTTTATGAGGGGATCTATGAATTGAAAGTGTACCACTGTGTGGATCAAGAGCTGGATGACAGTGAATACAATGGTGACACTTCAGCAGCAAGTCACAATAACTAATACAACTTTGAAAGTTTTCCAGAATGATTTGCACTGATCAGGTAGGTAGCAAGAATTGGTGTAAGGACAGCCCTGTGAAGAAGATTGAAAAATTCCATAAAGCATGCAAACAGAGAAAATAATGATAGCAAGTCTTGTTTAAGTTTCAAGAAAAGAAAAAAAAAATCAGAAAAAACAAACCAAAATCCCCACCTTACTAATTTTTCTAGATTACTGTACACAAAAGAGAATAACAAATATTTTCTAAAATTAGCTTCAAGATAAAAGTGATGTATGATGCTAAACCAAAATCATTGTGATTGGGAAGCTATTCTTCAGCAATCAAGTACTGCGTATATTTCTCTTAGAAGAGAGGCTTGAGCACTTAGAACTCTTAGTCCTCTGGCTAGTACTCCTCACTTCATAGACAACATTCATCACAGCCTGATCATGCTCTGGGTACTTTTTGACGTAGCACCAGTTCTTCATATTTATGTTGCTTTTGTTTTTGCTTTTGTTTTTGTTTTTGTTTTCCTCATGTTTGCTCAGGACGTCACCTTCTGAAAGACCAGTTTCATCTTCTGCATTATTCCTCAAAACCCTGCAATTTCAGTCTAACTTAAATGAAAATACAACCATAATCTGCAGAGCTGGCAAAAAGTTTCCTTGTTGTTCTGAAATTAAATCCGATTCAAAGGAAATAATTCCAGAAAGGCACTATATCTTGACTTGTCATCTGCTCCACATAGATATTATTTAAATTCTATATTCCTTCACTGAAATGGGACCACTTTCAGCCTCCTTCCTTAATATTCATGTTTCATGTAAACTTTTCCATGAACTCGTGTTGTCTTGCTAGCCAATGCCAGTATCAGTGGATAAAATCTTACATTTACCTCCAGAATAGAAAATTTTGGCTCATCAGGACATTGCAGCAGGATCAGTGGAAGTTCGCCTTGTCTTAGGAAAGGAAATGGTCCATCAGCCATGTGCATAGCTGAAACTTGCAAAGCAAAATGCTCAATTCTTTTCAAGAAAAGGGAGAATTCATTAAAAAAAAAAAAGTGGGGAGTGGGGATACTTTGTGATTTGAGTTGATAAATTATTTATGTTTGCATTTCATGGGGATACTTAGAGTAAAATGATTATCACTTAGCCTTTTTTTTTTCTATGAACAACTGTTGAAGAGCACTATGGTAGCAAGAAAAGTCCAATTCTCTCCCCCCCCCCCCCAAACCACAGCTAACTCAGTCAGAGAAGCAAACGGAAAGGCTATGTTTTTTACAAGCAGAACAAAATGCAATGAATATATACAAAATATACAGTATTTACAGTATATACAAAAAATATACAGGAAAGAACGTAACACAGAAAACTCCCTCCTGATGGAGGAGGGTTCCCCCCAAAGCCCCTTTTCCCCCTTCCTCCCTTTTCCAAAAAGGATTAGAGAGAAAATGGATATTAAGGGAAATTCCGTTAGTTCAAAGCAGCCGTTAAGGGAAGAAAAGAATTAGTTTCTAATCTCATTAGTCCAAGGTCAGTACTGCCAGGAACAGAACAGAAAGAAGACAGCTGTCCAGACAAAGCTGAAACTAAAAATCCTTAAAGTTACATTCCTACTAATCTACCAATGAAATTCGTTTAGAATTATCTTTGTTTTCCTTTTTACACCAAAACATTCAGCTATAGGGTTCAGCAGCTGTCCTTTCCTTAAAGGCACAGCCTGAAACCGTCACAATCCACCCCTTCTAAGCAATTTCATAGGCTGTTCGTACTGTCCATCCAATCTAGATGGACATAGTCCATTCCAACTATCTTCAGATGTAGATGATTCAGAAGTCCAAGAAAAATCAGGAAACAAGAAAACAGAGAACAGTTCATCTCTTCGCAGACAAAGCGAAGAAAAGGGTATCAGGGACTCTCAGTTGACTCCGGGCTCTCAGGTTCTCAGGGTTCGTGCACTGTAGATCCCTCATGGATTCTTCCTTGGGAACAATGTATCTGTACAGCACTCTGAAATTAAACTCTGTCCGCTAAAGTTAAATTTCTTTGTGGAATACACTGAATTTCACCATTCTCTTGCATTACCCAATAAGTGTGACCAGGACCTTCAGCTGAAACCACCCCTTGGACAGGTTTAGTCTCTCCTGAGGGAGAAAATACCCAAACAGTTTGCTCTTAGGAATGTGAGCATCAATGTGTCTCACCTTCACTGGAATTCTCTCGATTTGGTCAGCAATGTCCTGCCACAGGTCAGCTGCCCAAATAGGTTTTCCTTTTCTCTGCCAACCATTCTTTTTCCAGTCCCGAGGCCAACCTCACAGAGCATTGGCTACCATCCATGAGTTGGTGTAGAGATAAAGATTTGGCCATCTCTCACGTTAAGCTACATCAAGAGCTAGCAGGACAGCTTTTACCTCTGCAAAATGACTGGATTCTCCTTCTCCAGCCTTTGCTTCTGCAACTTGGCGTGTTGGACTCCACACTGCAGACTTCCACCTTTGCTTGTTCCCTACAAGACAACAGGAACTGTCTGTGAACAAAGCATATTTCTTTTCATCATCAGAAAGGCCATTGTAAGGAGGAGCTTCCTCAGGATGAGTTACTCTTTCCTCTGGAGGTTTAGTACAGTTGGTACCTTCAGGCCAACTTGGGATCACCTCCACCAGACCAGGTCTTTCAAGATTTCCCATTCGAGCTCTCTGTGTTATCAGAGCCATCCACTTGGACCATGTGGAGTCTGTGGCATGATGTGGTGTAGAACCTTTGCCTTTGAACATCCAATTCAAAACTGGTACTCTGGGAGCTAAGAGAAGTTGTGATTCAGTTCAAATCACTTCAGAAGCTGCTTTCACTCCTTCATAGGCAGCTAGAATCTCTTTCTCTGTTGGAGTATAATTAGCCTCTGAACCTCTGTAACCTCGACTCCACAAACCAAGAGGACGTCCACGTGTCTCACCTGGAGCTCTTTGCCACAAGCACCAAGGTGGACCATTGCCACTTGCAGCCGTGTACAAAATGTTCTTAATGTCTGGACCATCTCGGACAGGTCCCAGACCCATTGCTTGGACTACTTCTTGCTTTATCTGGTCAAGGGCTGCTTGTTGTCCAGGTCCCCACTGGAAACTGCTTCTCTTTCGAGTCACATCATACAGTGGTTTCACAATCTGACTATATCCAGGAATGTGCAGTCTCCAAAATCCCACTATCCCCAAGAAACGTAGAGTTTCTTGCTTGTTCCTGGGATTTGCCATGGTAGAGACTCTGTTTACCACATCCACTGGAATGTGTTGGCGTCCATCGTGCCACCACACTCCCAGAAACTGGATCTCTCTGGCAGGTCCTTTCACCTTGTCTCGCTTAATGGTGAAACCAGCTTCCAGGAGAATGTCAATGATTTTGTTACCTTTCTCGAAGACTTCCTCAGCAGTTTTACCCCAGACGATGATATCATCAATGAACTGGATGTGTTCTGGAGCACCACCTTTCTTCAGAGCATCGTGGATCACTGCATGACAGATGCTGGAGCTGTGGATCCAGCCCACTGGCAATCTGTTGAAAGTGTGCTGGATTCCTCTCCAGGTGAAAGCACACTGAGGCCTGCATTCCTCTGCTATAGGAATAGAGAAGAAAGCATTAGCAATGTCTATGGTAGCATACCATTTGGCCTCTTTGGATTCCAGCTCGTACTGGAGTTCCATCATGTCTGGTACTGCTGCACTCATAGGTGGATTTACTTCATTCAGGGCTCGGTAGTCGACTGTCAGATGCCAGTCTCCATTCTGCTTTCACACAGGCCACACTGGACTGTTGAAAGGTGACTCTCTGACTCTCCAACTGACGAATCAGATTCTGAATGGGCAACAAAGAGTCACAGTTGGTTCTGTATTGCACAGTCTGAGAAGCAACCGGCAATTTAAAACTGTCACAAGCACTAATGTGGATGTTAGTAAGCTATGGGCTACATTCTGCTAACTAGCTGCTTGTTTAATTTCTGCAATGTAAATTAATGCTTTACATGATGACAGGACAAAGTATTGCCTTAACTTTCACATCAACAAGTTATATTTATACAGAAGAATAAATGGGACAAATCCTTTGATCAGTGAGAGGAGTTCTTATGCTCCCAAACAGCATTGTTACAGTGTGAGCTTGTGCTTTCATGGGGGAGATATGAATATACAGAAAAAATTACAATGATTTAAAAAAAAAAAATTATTAAAGGCAACTATTCATCCAAGCGCTGTGTTGCACAGTGCCTGAGGGTTGCAAAGAGTGAAATATTTCTTTGTTTGACTGTAAGTCATAAGTGACGAGAAAAACCTCCAAGGACACACAAAAGATTCTGGTTAGACTGAGTAGGATCATTATACCAACTCTTACTTGGTTCAACTGGCAAAACAGAATACTGGCCAAGATCCACAGATGCCAAGAACTGAGATGCACAATCTTTTGATGCACAGTCTACTCTTATGATTTTAATTTGTATTTATTTAGGAAAAGTATTACAGACAGCTATGGAGAACACTTTTACAATACTGTATTTCATTGGAGCCATGTTTTGAAGCTGATGCAATCTGGGCGTGAGCTAAAAAGACCATAAAAAAAAAATTCACTCAGAAGAGCAAAAGACAAAACATGCTTATTCAATGGTTTCTTAAAAATAATATTTTGGTTGGAAGTAGTGTGCAATTTCCCCTAGATCATCTCTATATAGAGTACTGTACACAAAAGAGAATAACAATATTTTCTAAAATTAACTTCAAGATAACAGTGATGTATGATGCTAAACCAAAATCATCATGATCGGGAAGCTATTCTTCAGCAATCAAGTACTGTGTATATTTCTCTTAGAAAAATGTTAGAGCAAAGTTGTGTCTTATTTTCATGGCACAGGGAAAAATAAGAATTACTTGATCTCATACATGTCAAAGTTTATAAAAGAATGTGTGAAGGCAAACTCAGTGTTGGGGCCAGTTTTCTTTAATATCTTTATCAATGATCTGGACAATGGAATTGAGTGCACACTCGGTAACTTTGTCAATAACACTAAGCTGGGTGAGAGTGTTGATCTGCTTGAGAGTAGGAAGGCTCTGCAAAAGGATCTGGACAGGCTGGATCAACGGGCTGACGTCAGTTGTATGAGGTTTAACAATGCCAAGTGCCAGGTCCTGCACTTGGATCACAACAAACCCATGCAATGCTACAGGCTTTGGGTAAAGTGGCTGGAAAATTGCATGGTAGAAAAAAAATAGGGGGTGCTGGTTGACAGCCATTTGAACATAAGCTAGCAGTGTGCTCAGCTGGCCAAGGCCAACAGCATTCTGGCCTGTATCAGGAATGGTGTGGCCAGCAGGAGTAGGGAAGTGATCATGCTCCTGTACTTGATGCTGGTGAGGCTGCACCTCAAATATTGTGCCTGTTTTTGGGTCCCTCACTACAAGAAAAACATTGAGTTGCTGGAGCAAGTCCAGAGAAGAGCAATAAAGCTGGTGAAGGGTCTAGAGAACAAGTCTATGAGGAGTGGCTGAGGGAACTGGAATTGTTTATTCTGGAGAGGAGGCTGAGGGGTGACCTTACTGCTCTCTACAACTACTGGAAAGGTGGTTGTAGTGAGGTGGGTATTGATCTTTTCTCCCTAGTGTCAGGTGATAGAATCAGAGGAAATGGCCTTAAATTGTGCCAGGGGAGGTTTAGATTGGATATTAGGAAACATTTTTTTAATGGAAAGACTGTTCAGGCATTGGAATACATTGCCCAGGGAGGTGATGGAGTCACAGTCCCTGAAGGTGTTCAAGAAATGAGTGGACGTGGCACTTCTGGACGTGGCTTAATGGCCATGGTTGATGGTTGGACAGCTACCAAATGTAAAACTGAACTAAAAACATCATTGCAGAGGATACAATATGAAAAAAATGTGCTGGATATTAGTTTCTATATTCTGACTTGATATTTCGATTTCAGCAGACATAGTTACTCTAACTAGATTTAGATGGTGTTGAATAAAACACTAACTTTGCAAGGGATTGAAAGCACAGTGGAAAGGTTGAATCATGACAAATGGCTGGGTATGAATGATACATATGAGGGGTATTATATACTGATATTTTGCCTGCGTCTGTGTACACATGTATGTACATACACTCACAAGTTTTGTGGTTTAGAAATTTTGCACAGAAAACAGAGTACAGGTCTGCCTCCTAACTAAATTTCTCTGAATGTTATTGAACTTACATAACGCATTATGTACAGAATTTATTATTGTTACTTCAAATGCAGTATTGGAAATAATTCTGTATAAACAGATTTGGCTAGACTGCAGAAACCTGCTAAATACTATATCTATTAAGGCTAAGCTTCACATTCAACTCAATTTTAAATTTTTTTTCTTTCTATTGTCATCGTCTTGCTTATTTACTTGCATTTAGCAAAATGTGCTGCAGTCAAAAAAATAATTGCCTTCTCTTTATGGCACTCATAATTCAGAAAAGGTGTCTGAAGCAACTCTACATGTAATGGGTTATATTAATTACTGATAAAGTGTACTGAAATATATTAACTTCAATGTCATTTTCAATAAGAATCTGAAGGTTATGATAATTGAAGTATTTTGGAAGTTAAAATAGATAGCTATGAAAGTTTGAGACATAATAAGGGAAGGGCCTTTTTTCCCCCGTAAGGTACTATTTTATTTTGTTTGGCCATTTAGTGTATTTTTTTCTAGTTTGCATTCAAGACAATGTGGTCACATGACCTCTCGTGACTTCTTAGGTGAGAGCTGACTACCTCTCTTTTGAGGAGAATGATGTGCTCTGCTGTGTCATCATGACATGACCTGAATCTGTAAAACACTGCAAACAGTTACCCTTTTTCAGTGTATGACAGTAAGACAGCAACTGATGAAGATGAAAAGCAGCAGGAACCAGCCATCACTTCTCTGATTTAGCTGTAAACAGCAACTGTAAAGAAAGCTGTTTTGGAGTCAGGTGGTCTAACAAACAAAAAATTTAAGCTCCTCAAAGTGTGGCAGATACCTGGAGTAAACTTTCTAGATCATCCTGCCTTGGGGAAATAGCCCTGTGATATTAATTTCCCAGAATATAAATGTCAGGTGACTGAGAATAAGAAAAATCTTAAATTATTTGGATTTTTCTCACATTTCGAAGAAAGACAGACCATGACTTTTCTACAAAATGAAAGGACGTAAGGAAGAATTTCTGTATTTCAGAGTGATGGAGGACTGAAACAGGCTGCCCAGAGAGGTGGTGGAGTCTCCATTTTGGAGACATTCAAAACCCGCCTAGACATGTTCTTGTGTGACCTTCTTTAGGTGAACCTGCCTTTGCAAGGGGGTTGGACTTAATGATCTCCAGAGGTCCCTTCCAACCCCTACCATTCTCTCATTCTGTGATTCTGCGAACCACTCTCTGACTATGGTGCATTTTTCAAAACCACACATCTAAAATCTTTCTCTATCTAGAAAAACCCTGAATGCACAGGCATTGTCTGTGACATAGGTAGTTGCCAGGAAGGCCAAAATACACCAGAAAGCTAAGACAAAGGTAGGGTAACATATAGTGTGTTAGAATTCTTCTAGAGTAGGCTGATTGCATGAAGTTTGTTGCTGCCTGTCTTCAAAGAAATAAAACCTCTGTAAAGATTCCTCTTGCAAAAAGTCTCTCAATTTACATCATTTATTCCTTCTTTAAATGAGAAACAAATCCCTTAAGTCTGAAAAACATTCTACTTTGTTTTTATCTTAGTCTGATCCTACAAACAGGATTTGGCAAGAGAGCTGCTTGGGACCGGCACGGGACCAGCACAGGGACCAGCATGCTCAAGCTGAGAGGCACTACATTTTGGTTTCTTTTTGGAGCTTTTGGGGGCGGGAGGGCCTCGTCAGACAGCGAGGACCGACAGGGTCATCTTCTTGCGTGCCTGTTCGGGAAGATGACGTCAGCCATGGCAGATTTAAACACGGGAAAGCTGAGCCACACGATCACCATTTGGCAAGAGAGATAGTCTTCTTGCTCGATTGTAGCTAGCAGCACATGCTGAACTGAAGGAAGAAGTTGCTAGACTTAGGACTGTAAGGGAATGTGAAAGGGAGTTGGATTTGAGGAATCAGGCTCTGCAGGCTCCCCTAGCAGAGGAAGGTGACCCAAGATGCACCAGGAAATGGATAAAGGTCCCTGTTAGGAGACGCACAGTAAAATCCTCACAGCTCCCCTCACCTTCCCAGTTGCCCTTGCAAAACAAATATGGGGCACTGGAAGTTGGGGGTGAGGTGAATGAGAAGACAGAAGACACACCATCTGCAGTGTTGCCTAAAGTCTGCCCTCTGCATCAGGAATTGTTCCCTTAAAAAAAAGAGGAGGGTAATTGTTATCGGTGATTCCCTCCTGAGGGGAACAGAGGGCCCATAGAATCATAGAATCAACAAGGTTGGAAAAGACCTGAAAGATCATCAAGTCCAACACGGTCAAGTCCAACACGGTCAAGTCCAGTGACCATGAAATAATTGCATTTTCAATATGCAGTCAAGCTAAGAGGGGCAAAACCTCCACTCTGGACTTCCGGAGGGCAGACTTCAGGTTACTAAAGGAACTAACTCAGAAGGTACCTTGGGAAACAGCTCTTAAAGACAAAGGGGTCCAGGAGGGCTGGACCTACTTCAAGAAAGAAATCTTGAAGGCACAGGAACAGGCTGTGCCAATGTGCTGGAAGATGAGCCGCCGGGGTAGAAGGCCAGCCTGGTTGGGCAATGAACTTCTGAGTGAATGAAGGGAAACAAAAAGAGGGTACATCATCTTTGGAAGGAAGGAGAGGTTACCCATGAAATGTTTAAGGATTTTGCTACATCATGCAGGAAAAAAAATAGAGAGGCAAAAGCCCATTTTGAGCTTAGACTGGCCCCTGCTGTGAAGGACAACAACAAATCCTTTTACAAATATATTGATAGCAAGAGGAGGGGAAAGGACAACCTCCACTCCTTAGTGGTCAAGGAGGAGAATATAGTAACTAAAGATGAGGAAAAGGCAGAGGTACTTAACACCTTCTTTGCCTCAATTTTTAATAGCAGGATAGGTTTGTCTTCCAGACAGCTGGCCTCCTGAGCTGGCAGATGGAGTCAGGGAGCAGTATAGTTCCCCTGTGGTGCAGGAGGAAGTAGTCAGTGACCTGCTTAGCCACTTGGATCCCCATGAGTCCATGGGGCTGGATGGGATCCATCCTAAGGTGCTGAGAGAGCTGGCAGATGAGCTGGCCAAGCCACTCTCCATCATTTTTCAACGGTCCTGGCTCACCAGAGAGGTCCCAGATGACTGGAAGCTGGCCAACAGGATGCCCATCCACAAGAAGGGCCGGAAGGAGGAAGCAGGGAATTACAGTGCCAGGCAAGATTATGGCACATCTTGAGTGCACATCACACAGCACTTACAGGACGGCCAAGGGATCAGGCCCAGCCAGCATGGATTTAGGAAGGGCAGGTCCTGCCTCACCAACCTGATCTCTTTCTATGATCAGGTGGCCCACCTGGTGGATGTGGGGAAGGCTGTGGATGTAGTCTACCTGGACTTCAGCAAGGCCTTTGATACCGTCCCCCACAGCAAACTCCTGGCCCAACTGTCAGCCTGTGGCATGGACAGCAGCACTCTGTGCTGGGTTAGGAACTGGCTGGAGGGCTGAGCCCAGAGAGTGGTGGTGAATGGTGCCACATCCAGCTGGCAGCCGATCACTAGTGGTGCCCCCCATGGATCAGTGTTGGCCCCATCCTTCTCAATATCTTTACTGACCATCTGGATGAGGGGATTGAGTCCGTCATCAGTAAATTTGCAGAAGACACCAAGCCGGGGGCAGGTGTTGATCTGTTTGAGGGTAGAAGAGCTCTGCAGAGGGACCTTGCCAGGCTGGACAGATGGGCAGAGTCCAATGGCATGAGATTTAACACATCTAAGTGCCGGGTTCTACACATTGGCCACAACAACCCCATGCAGTGCTACAGGCTGGGGTCAGAGTGGCTGAAGAGTGGCCAGGCAGAGAGGGACCTGGGGGTGCAGGTTGATAGTAGGCTGAACATGAGCCAGCAGTGTGCCCAAACAAATCATATTTTGGTAGGAAGTAGTGTGCAAATTTCCCTTTCTATTAATTTTGGGGATTTTTTGTCTTTTTAATCTTTAAAAGAAGTGGAATGAAATACTTTCATAGTACCATACACAGAGAAAAACTGAAATTCATATTTATAGCAGGTGATTCTCAGCATGTTGCAGGAAATGCACTGCATTTTCACACTTAGATATTTAAAAGTTTTAATAGTAAAACAGGTGAGCAGTTTCCAAGTTATTTAGACATTGCTGGCAGCCATCATAAAAGAAGTCAAGATTGTTTGCACATACACACAGACACAAAGCACCATCAGCACATGACGTAAAATCTACTCTGTACTTGAGATCAGGCTCCAAATGTTGACTCTGTGTAACTGTGTAGCACTATTAACATTAGCATCATTTTGCAGTGCTCTAGGACATTCTACGGTGCTTGGAGACATTAACAAGCCCATCACAAAAAAGCAGAACTCAACATGTCAGAATTTCAGGAAAAAAATAATTATATCTGATAAGCATCCCTTATGGAAAAACCTGTGAATGTGTTGCTTTCTTATGAAAGGACAGCATTGATGACACTTATCATCTGAGTCTGATCTAGTCTCTTAGGAACATCCTCAAACCAATGGAGAGAGTAACAAAAATTTTCAGGACCTGGTTCATCTAAAGCATGTCCCCTAATGTATATTCATAACATAAATCAAGAAAACACTGAAATGGATAAATTGTCTTCTGAGAGATTCCCTCTACAGAAGATTTCTTTGATGAAATAAATGCCACCCTGTGTTGCTAAAAAACATCAGGTGGTATCTCACTGATCGAGAACGACAGTTTTCAAATATGTCTGTTCTTCTGAGAAAGTTTTCTGAGAACTGATCACAAAGATGTAAATCACCTAAGTCCTTAGCTGTTATGAAAAACTGGCCTTTACAAATGTCATGGTAGGGCCAAACGGCCCCAGCACAAACCCAGACAGACACTAGGGTGTCCAGACATGGTGCCCTTCTCTCCCTCCTTCTTGCAGAAAGACAGGGTAATGTGGGAAAAGGAGCAAAGGGGACAGGACCATGCATGTCTGGTAAACAACCTTGTATCTATGGTAAGGGCATGTGTTCGTTCTGGCCACAGCCTGGCAGAACCCCTTCCCATTGGGTAACTATGTGCTGGTTTCATGTGCCTTGCTTTTGCCTTGCTTTTGCCGTGCTCAGCCCTGCTGAAGCCTTGCATGCTTGAACCTGTTTGGACCTTGTCTGGCTTGAAATTGCCTGAAGTTGCATAGCCTTGAGTTGCCTGGTCCAGTGCCTGGGATAAAGCCACAAGCATATGTACCACAAGCTACGAGAGAAGCCTGCTTCCCCTTGCGACCAGGATTTTGCCGTGCTTCAATTCACCCGGACAAAGCAAGTGCAATAGCATCGTTTAACAGCCCGCCATCTGCTGAATCCAGACCAGCCATCAAAGACCGCATGGCATTCCTGCCGGCAACCTGCTGTGCCTGGTGCATGAGCACCCCAAAGCCTCTAACACACAGCAGGAGCACTCCCTACTTGGGTGCAACCAGTTGTGAGTAATTAATTAACTGCCTCTTTGGCATAATGGTTCTTGTCGAGTCTTCCCCCCACTGTGGTCAAGTGCCATTTCAGTCCTGGGGTACTCTCTTTCTGTTATATTCCTCCCAGTTTGCATAAAACGGTTAAATTTTTCTAGTTGCCCAAATAATGTACATTCCCATTGTAAATATATTCTAACTGTACATTGAACCTTTTGGATACATTTTAGTAATTTTCATATTAATAAAGGTTATTAATATTCTTATTAATATTTCTGTATAATTTATATATAAAGAAAAATTAATTTTTTTTTTACAACAAGTGCTGCACCATCATCTGTGCATCTGATAAATAAACCAACTTTTTCTTTGAGGCCAATTCTGTATCCCAAGTGTTCTCAGCGTGGGACAATTTTGGGTAGTTTTAAATATCTGATGTCATCCAAATCTCTTTACATTACTGCCAGAAGCAGTGCTGTGAGCAGACACACTGAAGTTCTTATAGGAAATAATAATTTATTTGTTTTATTAGTCACAAGTAAGAAAAGCACATATAGTGGCATTTGTATTTCACTTTGCTGATTCACTGATTATGTCTTCCGCTGCTCATGTTAGCAGAATGACAAACAGCAGCAGCAGAAACGTTCCTTGGTGATCTCTCCTAAAGTGAGCAATTTAGCTATTTGTTTTACCCATGAGACTTTCACCCATGTTAGTTTATAATGCTGGCTATGCAAAACCTGAGGGGAGGTTTCTTTCTTCTTGGGAGGTTGGAAAGATGTAGGCATTAGTGGTTATGGCTACCTCTTTAGATTTCACAAGCAGGGACATATTAAAATGCCTAGGTAGTAACAGTCCTAGTTCTACAGAGGAATGTAAAGACCACAGTTTTGGTCAGAGTCCAAATTCATGTGAAACACTGTCCCTGAACAAGGATATAAGTCATAGGCCGGTCAGGATATATTTCTTATGGAAAATGGTTTACCATAATAATTTGATAGCAGCATCACATTAAAAAAAATTGGAAAATGTAATTTTAACCAGCAGTGTCATTGCAAGATGTCACAAATTGCTTTGTTTAAGTAAACATTACAGTAAAAACAACAAAAGGGAGAAGAAGGGCTATCAGGAGGACCTATTCTAAGCTTATGACCCTAGACTTTAGGCGTGCAGACTTGATCGCTTCAGGAATCTGCTAGCCACAGTGTCACGGGACGAAGCCCTGGAGGGAAGAGGGACCCAGGACAGCTGGTCAGTATTCAAGGACCACCTCCTCTGTGTCCAGGAGCTATGCATACCAACAAAGAGAAAAACAGGGAAGAACGCTAGGAGGCCTGCCTGGATGAACAAGCAGCTCCTGGACACACTATTACTTAAAAAGAAACTCTACAGGAAGTGGAGGGAAGGACAGCTAGAACAGGGGGTATATAAGGAAGCTGCCCGAGCAGCAAGAGGCCTGGTTAGGAAAGCCAAAGCAGAGTTTGAATTGAATCTAGCCAGGGAGGTTAAAGGGAGCACTAAGAATTTCTACAGGTATATTAATGGTAAGAAGAAGAGTAGGGAAGGTGTGGGCCCCCTCAGAAAGGAAAGTGGTGAATTGGTCACAAGTGATGTGGAAAAGGCTGAGCTACTCAATAACTTCTTTACCTCAGTCTTCACTGCAAGGGCCTCCAGCCACACTCCTGGAGTCATGGCAGACGATGCCAGGGACGGGGAGGAAGAACTGCCCTTCATAAGTGAAGCTCAGGTTCGTGATCACCTGAAGAACCTGAAAGTGTTCAAGTCCATGGGACCTGACGGGATACACCCACGGGTGCTGAGAGAACTGGCAGATGAGGTTACTAAGCCCCTCTCTATTCTATTCCAAAAGTCATGGCAGACTGGGGAAGTCCCCACAGACTGGAAAAGGGCAAACATTGCTCCCATTTTCAAAAAGGGTAAGAAGGAGGAACCAGGGAACTACAGGCCGGTCAGTCTCACCTCTGTGCCCGGAAAGATCATGGAGCAAATCCTCCTGGAGGCACTACTGACTCAGAAGAGTAGTGAAGAGGTGATTGGGAGCAGTCAGCATTTGCCAAGGGCAAATCCTGCCTGACAACCTGGTGGCCTTCTATGAACAAGTGACAGCATTAATAGATGAGGGGCGAGCAACTGATGTCGTTTACCTGGACCTGAGCAAAGCCTTTGACACTGTCCCGCACCACATCCTGGTCTCCAAGCTGGTGACACACGGGTTTGATGGGTGGACCACTAGATGGATAAAGAACTGGCTTGATGGCCGCACCCAAAGAGTGGCTGTCAACGGGTCCATGTCCCTGTGGAGGCCAGGGACAAGTGGAGTCCCTCAGGGATCAGTCCTGGGACCAGTCTTGTTCAACATCTTTGTGGGTGCCATGGACAGTGGCATTGAGTGCACCCTCAGCAAGTTTGCTGATGACACCAAGCTGTGTGGTGCAGCAGACACGCTGGAGGGAAGGGATGCCATCCAGAGGGACCTTGACAGGCTGGAGAGGTGGGCACAAGCCAACCTCCTGAGCTTCAAGAAGACCAAGTGCAGGGTCCTGCATCTGGGTGGAGGCAATCCCAGGCACAAATCCAGGCTGGGCAGGGACTGGCTGGGGAGCAGCCCAGAGGAGAGAGACTGGCGGTGCTGGTGGAGGAGAAGCTCAACAGGAGCTCTCAATGTGCACTTGCAGCCCGGAAAGCCAATCAGATCCTGGGCTGCATCAGGAGAAGTGTGGCCAGCAGGTCAAGGGAGGTGATTCTCCCCCTCTACTCAGCTCTGGTGAGACCCCACCTGGAGTACTGCGTCCAGTTCTGGAGCCCCTATTACAGGAGGGATCTGGAGGTGCTGGAGCGTGTCCAGAGAAGGGCCACGAGGATGATCAGAGGGCTGGAGCACCTCTCCTATGAGGACAGACTGAAGGAGTTGGGGCTGTTCAGTCTGGAGAGAGAAGGCTCCCAGGTGACCTCATTGTGGCCTTCCAGTATCTGAAGGGGGCCTACAAGAAGGCTGGGGAGGGACTTTTCAGGCTATCAGGGAGTGATAGGACTAGGGGGAATGGGATGAAGCTGGAGGTGGGGAGATTCAGGGTGGACATGAGGAGGAAGTTCTTCACCGTGAGGGTGGTGAAGGCCTGGAATGGGTTGTTGAGGGAGGTGGTTGAGGCCCCGTCCCTTGAGGTGTTTAAGACCAGACTGGATGAGGCTCTGTCCAGCCTGATCTAGGGTCGAGTGTCCCTGCCCATGGCAGGGGGGTTGGAACTAGATGATCCTTGTGGTCCCTTCCAACCCTAACTGAAACTATGAAACTACGAAAAAGTTTATCAAGACCTCTGTCCTGTATTGTAATGGTTTTACAGTATATAGCAGAATGAGGAATAATTCTCAAGTTTATCCTAAACTTGATCCAACATCCATAGAAATCAGTGACAATGCTCCTGTTAATTTCATGTGTGAGTTCCTGTGGATTAGGGACCAGGCCCTGTGGATCTTGCAGACCCATGCTAGTATTTGGGGTAAGTTCCTCTCATCAGTGTCTGTGTATCAGCCCTTAAAGAATAAAGGCAAGAGAAGAAATGTTAAGAGCTGGGTGTCATGGCATTCTAT
This sequence comes from Colaptes auratus, assembly GCA_015227895.2. Classification (NCBI taxonomy): domain Eukaryota; kingdom Metazoa; phylum Chordata; class Aves; order Piciformes; family Picidae; genus Colaptes; species Colaptes auratus. Next base: position 52,692,011 of record CM037631.1, read on the forward strand.
GAAGATTGAGAGTATCACAGTATCACAGTATCGCCAAGGTTGGAAGAGACCTCGACGATCATCGAGCCAACCTGTCACCACAGACCCCATGACTAGACCATGGCACCAAGTGCCACATCCAATCCCCTCTTGAACACCTCCAGGGATGGTGACTCCACCACCTCCCTGGGCAGCCCATTCTAATGGCGAATCACTCTCTCGGTGAAGAACTTTCTCCTCACCTCGAGCCTAAACTTCCCCTGGTGCAGCTTGAGACTGTGTCCCCTTGTTCTGGTGCTGGTTGCTAGAGAGAAGAGGCCAACCCCTTCCTGGCTACAACCACCCTTCAGGTAGTTGTAGAGAGCAATGAGGTTGCCCCTGAGCCTCCTCTTCTCCAGGCTAAACAACCCCAGCTCCCTCAGCCTCTCCTCATAGGGCTTGTGCTCAAGGCATGATTTGGTTTTTCCTAGTGGCAGCTGGCATGTCTGAGATACTGGAAGAATTAAAGTGCTCAACTCTTTGTCTGCTTTTCCTGACAACCACTGTAGCAGTGACAAGACGGACCACTTAAATAACAAGTACAGCTCTATTTAGGCTATGGAGGCAAGCCAGCCAGCAGGAACTGGGACACTATGTCCATTACTTCCAGTATTTACATTGGGTAGTTTTCCTGATTGCAAAACTTAGAAGGTTGTATTAATTTTAAATAACTAACCATGGAAAATTAATACAAATTTAGAGAAAAATCATGTCCCCATGTAGTTCTGATTCTCATTTCAATGAGAACAATGAAAAGTTCTTTGTCTTTTCACTGACAAAGAACATTGTCTTGTCAATGATATAAGACAATACAGAGTCTTGTATCATGTGATTCAAAAGCTACTGAAAAGTTTTAAGTTATTTATAAGTAAATGAAAAGCAAATCTTAGATATTTCACTCTGGCTAGTTAATTTGCACAAAACTTGAAACATTTAAAAGATTACACACGTTAGTCTGTAAACACATATTGCAGCACAGAGCCCCCCCCACATAAGTAGTTACATCCTCATGATATAGTAGTGAAGTGAAAAGCCTCTGGACCTTTGGAATTTTTCCTTATTAAATATACAATAAAGTTATTTTATTTGTTATCTGTCTTTCCATTAGAACACTGTGTGGCTTCTGTCTTCACATGCATCAGCTCCAGGTGAAATATTGTTAATCAACTTAGCCAAGTATGTACTAGGAACTCCCAAGTTTTTGAAACTGAGTCTGTTTCTCAAGACAGAAACATAAATTTCATAATAGGAGACTGAGAAAAGAAATATATCACAGGACTACCACAGCAATCACTCAATTCATTTTGCTAACCAAGCAATGTGCACCATGCAGTATATGGGGCCCATGATGGCCTAATTTGGTTTGACTTCTTGTTTTCCCATTCACTTTTAATAGGGTCAATATTTAATTTAGAGGCATTGAGTATTCAGGTGTATTCACATTCATCCAGTAAACCTTTGCTTATATAGCGCCTTTCAGTCAAAATAGTTGTGGTCCTAAAATAAACTTCATAGAGATGACAGACAAATAATTAAAGAATGCTGTGTTCTGTGAATAAATGTGTCGATGCTGTCATAAATGTAAGTTAAGAGGAAAAAAAAAATTTGAAAACATTGAGGGGAAGAACAATCAGTTATCTGGGTGGTATTTTCTACCATTTTATCAGAAGATTTTTAGATATCACAGAATCACAGAATCACCAAGGTTGGAAGAGACCTCAAAGATCATCAAGTCCAACCCATCACCACAGACCTCATGACTAAACCATGGCACCAAGTGTCATGTCCAATCCCCTCTTGAACACCTCCAGGGATGGTGACTCACCACCTCCCTGGGCAGCCCATTCCAATGGCTAACGACTCTCTCTGTGAAGAACTTCTGCCTCACCTTGCGCCTAAACTTCCCCTGGCACAGCTTGAGACTGTGTTCCTCTTGTTCTGGTGCTGGTGCTCGGGGAGAAGAGACCAACACCCTCCTGGCTACAACCACCCTTCAGGTAGCTGTAGACAGCAGTGAGTT